>OZ010605.1:31872220-31944720 GCA_963932145.1 Acanthosepion lycidas
GATAGAGAGAGAGAGAGAGATAGATAGATATGAACAGACTGAGATAGATAGATAGATATGAACAGACTGAGATAGATAGATAGATAGATAGATATGAACAGACTGAGATAGATAGATAGATAGATAGATAGATAGATAGATAGATATGAACAGACTGAGATAGATAGATAGATAGATAGATAGATAGATATGAACAGACTGAGATAGATAGATAGATAGATAGATAGATAGATAGATAGATAGATATGAACAGACTGAGATAGATAGATAGACAGATAGATATGAACAGACTGAGATAGATATGAACAGACTGAGATAGATAGATAGATAGATAGATAGATAGATAGATAGATAGATATGAACAGACTGAGATAGATAGATAGATAGATAGATAGATAGATAGATAGATAGATAGATAGATATGAACAGGGGTAGATAGATATGAACTGAGACAGATAGATAGAAACATACTGAAATAGATAGATAGATAGAACCTGAAAGAGATAGATATGAATAAACTGAGAGAGATAGATAGATAATGTTCAGCCTGAAAGTGATAGATAGATAGATAGATATGACCAAACTAAGATAGATAGATAAATAAAAATATACATAGGTAGAGATAGATAGATAGATAGATAGATAGAAAGAAACTGACTATCTATTTGCAAAGATCACCAAAATATGTGCCAAATTTACATTCCACCAGGTTCATATTGGAGCATGTTCAGAGCTAAGTCTTTAATTCTTTAGTGAACATTTGGTCTCATATTAATAATAGGACAACCAAGAAAACATTTTTTTTTACTTTCAGCTTTTTGAAGACATCAACATTGAATGGGACAATATTGGTTCCTTCTAAAAAAAAAAAGAAGCTGTCGGGATGTTTACTGTCAAGACTTAAACATTTAAAGAAATCAATGAGAAAAACCATTCTGTATGAAGTTACTTGCTCTATTTATGCCATACTACCTACATTAAATAGAACAATATTGACTTTTTTTTTCCGTAAAAAATTGTCCTTACATTTAGATGCAAGTCAGAAATGAAAGAGAAAAGCCATTCCATACTAAGCTATTTATCTATACTATCATATCATAACGTCATCATTCAGTGAAATAACACTGAGTTTTCTTTCTGTAAAAGCTGGCTGCAGTTTTACCCATATGGCTTAAATAAATAAATGCAGCTACATCTTGGTCATCTCTGCATGGTTGGGTAGAGCCAAGGTATTTTTGAAAAAATAACCTCTGATCATTTCTCTTTAGAAAACAGTTTGTTTTTTTTTTAAGTCTTTCTGTAATATTCTTCTATGTTCCGAAGCATTGGAATTGACCTTTTGGTAATCTTTGTTTTGTTTTATTTTTGAAAGATAACATCTTATCATTCCTTTTCTTTTTAATCATTTCACCCCAAGCAAAGAGGTTACTGAAATAAGAACATTAAACTAAATTAATCAACAGCCCTAATACGCAACATAATAGAATACTTACATTATTTATATTCTTAGACTGTTATCCTCATCTTCATTGCCATATTCACAATGTTTCAGCTGTTGTATGCTCCAAAAAAGAGCGATATTTATTCTGTGCAATACAGAAATGTGGCACAAGGCCATAGGAGGGATTGGGGAAAGGACGGTCTTCTTCTGTCTTAACTATAACTTGGCTAACTGCAAACACTGACCCAATCGTACGAACAATATTCCTTACACCAAAACAACACATTCATATGTACCTTTCTTATTACATCCACCATAATACCTCACTGTTTCTATGAAAATACTAACCAGTCCCCATATTTACAATGCTCCAACAAAGAGCTCATCTGAACAATTGCCATAAAAGTATTTATAGAAAAGGCATAGGAAAAATATATTGCAGTGGTGGGAATGTGACTGAGGTCGAGATGCCAGATCAGGGCATTGCAGATACTTCTTAGGATTTTAGCATGAGTACCAGATATGAGGCATTGATATTCTAAGCATTGACAAATGGTAGACTTTAGAAATCAATCGCTTTTGTAAATAGTTCTATAGTTGTTGGAAGCAAACATTTATGCAATATTCTCCTACATTCCAAACCATCTTGAGTTTAGTTAATTTTGCATTACAGATTCCAAATTCTTTGTTCTATTTTGATATTCAGCAGCAGATATAAAAAACCAAAAGGGTTAAAATGTATGTTTATTGGCATTTTACATATTGAATTCAAAATACATCAATTATTCTCACTTGACTTGGCTGACTTGAAAAAAAAAAAGTCTTTCGTAAATTAGCATTTCATGGCCACACCCCACCTACTTAGCAATATTTAATGGTTCTATAAGTAGGGTCAATTCCAAATTGGCTGACATATTAAATTCAGAATCTTTATTATGAAAAAAATATTTTATTATTATGCTGCATAGTAAAAATGGTTACATGGACACATTCTGAGAGAAAATATAGATGGGGGGGTATGTGTGTGTGAATATTTCTTGAAATTCTTTCTTGGTCTGAACATGACAGGATTAAAAAAAATGGTGATATTGAGTCAGATCATGGGATGTTGGCCAGGCTGATAATTTTGGAACCTCATACAGACATATATATATATATATATATATATATATATATATATATATATATATATGTATAATAATAATAATAATAATAATAATAATAATAATAGTTGGCCATGCGTATTCGAGGATGCCTATCTATTAGGGTGGCTAGCCAATCCCAATTGCAAATGCTCGCTCAGTCACATTTAAGTTTTGCTCAACACCCAAAGAGCCCCTATGGTTTATACTACAACTATGCTGAGCAGACCTTAGTTACACTTTCTGGGAGAGAGTTTGTTATCTAGCATGATCAACAATCTGAACAAGGCCAGAATACTCAAACCCTCAGTCATGATGACTTGTGAATTCGTGCTAGCACAGCTATTGACGGACTCCAAGTCTTCTGTCTACCCAATTTCACTCACAAGGCATGGGTCAACCCTTTGTATGGTTTTCAGTCACTTTTCAAAGATGCTGCATGCTGGAATCATCCCCCACTTCAGACCAATAACATCAGGAAGTCTCCTTCCTGAGAAATCAACTGTGGTGAGATTTGAACCCAGATCCTGGTTAGAAAATATATATTCCAAAATTATATATATATATATATATATATATATATATATATATATATATATATATATTCCAAAATTATATATATATATATATATATATATATATATATATATATATATATATATATATTCCAAAATTATATATATATATATATATATATATACAAACAGGTTTGATTAAAAAGAACTGACATGGTCTGTTTGTTTTATTTTTTATTCTATTTTTCCAATTTCCAGATAAGTTGTTGAGTATTGTGCTTGCAGTTGTGGATAAACTGTCCAAAGTTCATATTTTGTTATTTTTGTTCAAATGCTTTCAACTTTTCTAGTCATTATCAAAATCCAGTGTGGTTCATGGATTTTAGTTAGAATTCCTTCGTCTGCATCCTTGTATTCTTTAGGAATTTGCACATTTAAAATGATCTAGCATGGCATTATGTCTGTCCGCTATTGGAGATGAAGTTGCACAAAGAGAATGCAATTTATTTAATTTTAATTTTAATTTTATTTTACATTTTAGCCCTGAAGAGTGAAGGCATCACAATAATGTACTCACAAAACTTCAAAGTCAAATAAAAGATTGAAATAATGCAACTCAATTATGTTACAAGTTTCTCCACATTAATTAAATATGTATATTTATATATATCCAAATGTTATAAGAACAAAAAGAATATAAATTCAAAAGTTCACAACATTAATTCAAAAAAGCGCTCAATACCAGAAGTAGAGCAGTAGTTATGTATTATAAAATTTTTACATAATGACAAAAACAATTGCTTACAACAAAGTTGCATTTTTGTTTCGATGCATAGGAGTATCGCAATGAGTGAGGAACAATGATATTTATGAAAGATGAATCAGTCATAACCATCTTTGTTGCTCACACATCAAGATGCCCCTCTGCATTAAAACAAATATATATATATATATATATATGTATATATATATATATATGTATATATATATATATATATATTAATGGTATTGGATTTAAATCAGCCCATTGGGAGTAGAGCATTCTTTTTCTCAGCTAGCTTGTATACTGCATTGTGTTTTCTATTTTATTTCATCATCTCTGCTTTTGTTTTTGATGCTATTATATATCTTACAAACACACATACACATGCATGCACACACACGCACACACACACACACACACACACACACACATATATATATATATATATATATATATATATATACATATATATATATATACATACAGTCCCCTCCAAAAGTATTGGAACAGCATGGCCAATTGCTTTATTTTTGCTGTTCGCTGAAGACATTTGGGTTTAAGATCAAAAGGTGAATATGAGAAAAGAGTACAGAAATTCAGTTTTTATTTCCTGGTATTTACATTTAGTTGTGTTAAACTTCTTAGGACATACCACCTTTTGTTTGAACCCACACATTTCTGAAGCAAGCAAAACTACTGGAACACATGACCGATACATGTTTCTTGTTGCCCAAGTGTTGCCTTTTAGATTGATTGTGCTGTCACTGACTATTTTTTTTGTTTTGTTTTGTTTTTCTCACACTTCTCACAACATTTTCCTTGGCTGACTTGTTCTATGACTGTTGTACACCAGTAGTTTCTTTCTTTTTCAGGACATTCCAAATTGTTGTGTTGGCTATGCGCAATGTTTGACCAATAGCACTGATAAATTTTTCTTCTTTTCTCAGCTTCAAAATGGTTTGCTTTTCTCCCATAGATAGATGTTGGTTTAACATTTTAGCAAGAAATGATGTGTCTACATGTAAAAACCAAGACTAAAGCCAAGAGAAGTCATTCAGGGCAACAAGAAAGTCCTGTCAGTTATGTATTCCACAAATTTGCTCACTTAAAATAGTGGTGTGTTTAAACAAATGGTGGTATGTCCTAAGTTGTTTAACACATCTAAATGTAAATACCGGGAAACAAAAGCTTAAATTCTGAACTCATAGTCATCTTTTTATCATAAACCTAAATATTTTCAGTGAACAACAAAGACTAAGGGATTGGCCTTCCTGTTCCAATACTTTTCCTTATTGATCTCGCACTGTTTCAATCATCAACTACTGTTGTTTTCATTGGCCAACTATATCTGTTTCTCAGTACCCCAGTAGTTTCTTTTTCAGGGCAATTCAAATTTTTGCGTTGGCTATGTGCAATGTTTGTCCAATGGCTCTGATGACAATGCAAGTATGAAGGTTTCATAATACACCATTTGAGGAATGTGTATATATATATATATATATATATATATATATATATATATATATATTTATTTATTTAGTGTATTGGGAAGCATATCATTATTTAAACATATATTATTAAATATAACAGACAATGAATGTCTACTATGTCTGATCATGAGCCAGTCAATGTTTATATCTTTGCTTTAACTTTGGGTGAAAATAAAGACAAAAATTGTCCAACATTTGGATATTTTTTTATTAAGTTGTAAATATGTACTAAGATAAGACTAATCTTTTTGTTATAGTCTTCTGCAAATTTCCTGTAAAACTGCTTTAAGTAAGAGATTTTATAAATTTTCTACTGGTACCATATTTAGTCAAAGAATGCCTAATGTTTCCTGTATAGAAATAGTCAATCTCGCTATTAATATTTACTTGACAGTAACTTTTGCCATCATTGAGAAATAAACAACTGCTCCATCCACAAGGCAAAGTTGTTGCCATGACAAATAGATTAATATTTAACAAATCTATTCTGTATATGTTAATTTCAAATAACCAGCTATTCTTTCTTGTCCAGGGACAATGCTGCTTAACAGTTGAGATGTTCTTCAAAGCTGTAATTCTAAATGACTAGAGCCATTAGTGAGATAACTGCTTTCTTGAATTGTAGAGTCCATTTTATGTTACCGATTCCAAGCAGCAGTGAAATGTAGACATAGACAATAGCTAACACAAAATGAGATTAAGTCAACGTCAAATGACACCAGGAAGGAAGGAGAACATAAAACGTTTTATAAATCCAATTTACCGATTCCACCAAGGCTACAAATCCCAACAGAATCCAAATTCTATGTCTCTGTCTTGGTTAGTGTTGTTGTTGTAGTTTTTTTTTTGTTTTTTTTTTTGCTGTAAGTGAATTAGAAATTTTATTTGTTAGCAAAGATTGTTTGCCTTTTCATTTTAATCTTTTCTGTTTTGGGAAATTGGTTTTGTTTGGTGATAATTTCTGTGCAATTCAACGATTAGTCTAATCTCGGTTGGTACCTGGCATTTACAACATCTGGTCTGGTGATAAAATGTCTTCTTTGTCGTTTATCAATTTCAACATTGATTTTTTTTTCATTTTTCTTTTGTTTTGATTTATTTTTTCTTGTACACATCTTCTTCAGCAATATATATATATATATATATATATATATATATATGAATATTGCATATATGGAAATATGCTCATTTTACAAGGAAGTGTCAAAAATATTTTAGTATTTTACAAACCTTTAGTCCAAACTTATTTCATTTATAGATCTAAAGACTATCTATTGACTCCACTATACCAACATTATTATTATTATTATTACTATTTATTATCTTATTATAATTCCCCTTCTCCCTCAGTTAGTTATTTAGTATGTTACCCCCTGCCAATAACTCATAAACAATGGATTGTTTTGTCTTGATTCCATGGAAAGATGGAAAAGACATATCAGAAATGTTACTTGGTTTCAGTGAGAAAATGAAGGAGAGAAAGAAACAACCATTACGCCTTGCCAATACCTCATAAATAGTAGACTATTCCATTCCATTATGATTGCATGTAACAACAGAAATGACATAGAAATGCTACTTTTTTTTGATGAAGAAAATGAAGGAAAGAAAGAAAGGAGGGAAGGTAGAAGTGTTTAACATCTGTTTCAGTGAAATAGAAACAGATTTTAGTTTCCAGTCTTTTCATTTGTCCCCCTTTACTTCTTAAAATAACAACCAGCATTCATAATTTATTATTTTTATTGCAATATTTTGTTAAAGTTTTTAAGGCCAAATATTTACAAATGAGATAGGAGAATTTCTACGGATATTTTATTGTCATAGAGCTTGCTATGTTCTTATTCAATTCTTAACGTTGAAAATTAAGATACATCAGAAAACCTTGAAATTATCAAGGGTATTTCTAAATATTATTATTCTTTTTTTTTATCATTTCACATCAAGGAAAGCAATAAAATCTCTAAGATGCAAGAGGCTTACTGAGTCTGTTTGGATTTTATCAAGTATCTCTAAGTATATAACAAAAGCATCAAACCAGATGCATGAATGAAAGGTACACTTATTTTTTTTAATCATATCATCACAGGCAAGGCAGTAAAGCCACTAAGATATAAGGGGTTATTGTGTGTGAAAGAATAAGAGAAAAGAGAAACATTATTTAGGAACAAAAGCAATAGACGAGTAATCAGGAAGACATTGCATTTGAATTTTTGTAGATCAAACTTGGCTGGAAAGCATGGAGTTGGAAGCAAGTTCCACAAGCAAAAAGTGTGAGAAAAGAAACTCTTAGCATTGAACTTACTGTTATATCTAACCACTTGAACTGTGAATTGATGTGACCTAGCTGCCAATCTAGTACTGCACTTAAATTGATAAAGTTGAGATACCATAGTGAAGAGTTCATTTGAAAAATTACCATGAAAGTATTTATAGGAAAGGCACTGGGATGCTACATTACGCTGATGGGAAAGTGAATAAAGCCGAGATGCCAGGTCAGGACCAATAACATTTCTGATTCTTCTTTGAATTTTCTCAAGAATCCCTAGATATATAGCAGGAGCACCAGGTCAGATGTGACAGCAATATTCAAGACATGGGTGAATGGAAGGCTTATAAATATATAAGATAGATTCAGAAGAGAAAAATTGTCTAGCAAAACATAATGAACAAACTTTCTTAGCAGCTGACATAGCAATGGATTTAATATAATCTTTCCACTTCATGTTAGCTGAGAATTTTACTGTCTATATTTCTGCGATGAGGTATTGTATTTTTTTGGCATTATTTACATTGTTCAGACTGTTGTCCTCATCATTATTGTTATACTCACAATGTTTCGGCCATTGTACACTCTAACCTTCTTAAGCTGATTGGAATTTTGAACTGAATCCTTCATTTTATCCACCAGGGCAAATTATTCTAGTTCCACATGCCTGTTCCGGATGTGTTAGTTATCTCCATTTAATTCAACTTGTTTTTGTTCACCACTGCAGTAGCCAGGTATTGAACTCACAACTCTTTAGGTCAAGTCACTGGATCCAACCAGTGTTTTTATTTACTGGGCCATGTGACCTTGAGAATGTTAAGTCTAGAAGATGTAATGAGACTTTTAATTTAAAGTTTATTTCATGTACATGACTATGACGTGATTATTATTATTATTATTATTATTATTATTATATATTAGCAGGCATCAAAGATATTTTTGTTTTTACAATCCTTTGCTTCAAGGTTTATTTTATTTACATCTCAAAAGTCTATCTCTGATTCTGTAGAGTAATTGGTCATAGTTAAATCTAACTGGTAGAAATACCCAGCAAACAGACTTAGCAATCTTAGCAATAAACAATAATAAGGGAAAGAAAATAAAACAGGGCAAAAATAATATTAAGCAAGCAGACAATATATATAAGATAAAACAACAGTAATAAGGCAAGAAGTTCATAAACTAAGAATGGTGTTAACACACAGGAGATATGGACAAGCACTTGATTGCAGCATTCTTCCTTTGAGCAAAAAAAAAAAGAACAGAACTAAGTCAGATGAGACCTAGAAGTGACCTAATCTTATTGGAAGAAATCCCTGCATGTGTTTGTGTGTCTTTAAATGTTTTTTTTCTTTAAATTTGGAGAGGGAAAATTTTTGCAGTCATTCCAGGGAACTGGAACAAACTCTAAAGACTATAATTATAGATCAGAGGTCGGCAACTTTTGGAAAGAGCAGAAATGCAGTGTTTCGAAGGAGGACCATGAGATCAAATGTACTATAATAAATTGTCTTGACCTCAGACCACTCCATCAAGGAAGCTGCCTTGGTCTGGATGTTTAAAGAATATAAAACAAAGTTAATGTCATATTATTTAAAGATGGTTCCTTATTTTACTCGAGAAATAACAGGATAACAAATAACAGAAACAACAAAAAAGGCAAATTCTTACTCTGGTTAATTTGGTGCCCCGGACAAAACTCATGTGCTGGATGTGGCCTTGGGCTGGGGGTTGCCAAACCCTGCTTTAAATCATTGTAACCATGTGGAATCTTAGAAAATGTAAAAGAGATGATGGAAATACTGAATATCAGCATTCTGTGAGTATGGGATAATGGAAAAATAAAGGCAACTTTATAAGCCAGGATAAAAATATTAGATAAAGACAAGAAGTATCTTTTGGAGGACTGGCAACAAACAATGAAGAAGAGATAGGTTTACAACCCACAAAAAAATGTCAGATCTCCAAGTAAGTCACAATAAATTATCAGAAAACTAAATTCAAATATAGGAAGGGAAGAAGATAGAAAATTATTGGAAAGTATGGAATTGTGTAGAACAATGAAAAACACTTCGTTTCAAGAATGTCTAAGGTATTTATAAACCTGGAACTGCCTGACTGGAGAGATTAAAAACTGAATAGACTATTTCATCATAATCAACAACCAATTTAGAAATGCAGTCTTGCACTCTTTAGCATGCCTAAACACTAACAGTGAAGGTGATCATCTTCAAGTTATACACAGACCAGGGGTTGGGCACCTCGAGGCGGTGTAATGGTTAGCAAGCTTGGCTCGCTAGAACAATTACTGAGTAGTGAGTTCGATCCTCACTGGTTGCACCATAATTTTGGCCTTGTGCCACATCTAAGCTACGCTTAGAAAATCAATATTAAGCAACTCAATGTGGTGTAATGGTTAGAAAGCTTTTCTTGCTAGATCAACTACGACTGAGTAGTGAGTTCAATCCTCACTGAGTGCCCCATACTTTCGGCCTTGTGCCACATCTAAGCTGGGGTTAGAAAATCACTATACATACAAGGGGTAAAATGACAAAAACTAAAGATCACAGCAATCCCTAAAATGCAATATAAGAAATTTGGAAGGAATTCCATTTGCAAACAAATACGAGGGTCATTCAAAAAAGTTCTCAGCCTCACCTAGAAAGAAGAGCCATACCTGAACATTTTTGCTGTGACAACATACTAACATTTCTTATAAAACTAGAAAAACTTATTCAAATTTTATGTCTTCATTTCTATGCAGGTGAGTGGTGTGTGACAGATCAAGAAATGAACACAACAGAGGCCCAAGCAGTCATAAAATATCTGCAAATGAAAGGTACGACACCCAAGGGAATCCATGATGACATGATGCAGACACTTGCTGAGGACTCCCCCTTCTATGCAATTGTGAAAAAGTGGGCAATGGAATTCAAGTAGGACAGGGACAGCACAGAAGATGACTCTTGGTCAGGTCGTCCAACAACCTCAACCACCGATGAACAAGTTCCTGCCATTCACTGTGTGGTTTTGAATAGCAAACATCTTACTGTCCAGCAGATAGCTAAGTCCATAGGCATTAGTTCTGGCTCATTCCATACTGTTTTAACTGATATCTTAGGGATCATGAAGCTTCCTGAAAGATGGGTCCCAATAATGCTGACACCAGAGCAGAAGCTGAAAAGGGTTGACATGTACAGGACATTTCTGACTCTATTCCAGGCTGACTAGTTTAGTAACATAAGAAGAAACCTGGGTTCACCATTTCAAACTGGAATCAAAGATTCAAAGTAAACAGTAGAAACACTCTAGTTCTCCACTCCAATTAAATTCAAGCAGGCAGTGTCTGTTGGCAAGTTGATGGCTACTGTTTTTTATTTATTCTGAAGCTGTAATCATGATAAACTATCTGGAAAAGGGACAAATTGTTAATTGACAATACTATGCATTGAAATTGAAATTAAGACAAGTAAAAGAAGCAATCAAGTCTAAACACAGAGCTAAACTGAGGGCAGGTGTGATCTTGCTCCAGGATAATGTTCTTGTTCACAGTGCTCAGGTATCTGATTTCTTTCTGTTTCTTAAACTCAAATCATTTTGGAAACAATGATAAGATCATGTATGCTGTGGAAGAGGTTTTGGAGTACCAGAAAACTACATTCTTCTGTGATAGGATTGCAATGTGTATGCATCACTGGACCAAGTGCATTGATGTCAAGGGGTACTATATTGAAACATAGTGAAAAACTGTCTTGTTTTTTCCAACTGTTTCTGAGTGAAGCTTAGAAATTTTTGAATGACTCTCATATATGCAAACACATTTAAAAACAAATCTAAAACTTTAGAGCAAGTCAGTGGGAACAACTTAAAGGTAACACCACGGACAATATTGAGCTCTCCAAAAAAAATGATGGCATAAATAAATTTCCACCAGATATTAAATGATATTTGACACCAAGAGCCTTAAAACTTTCTTTGTCGATTAAGGTTAATAAACATGTTTAATGAAGTAAACAGAAATACTATTTAGTGCTTTGATATCACAGAGGACTTTATTGAAGAATAAGGAATAACAGTCTTGTTTCTCCAACTCCTATTGGACAAAGCATAGAAAAGAAATAGTACATCACTCATCCTTCTATCATCTACCTTTGCAAGAGCCAAATCAGGCCAAAAATGGAGTACTACTGCCATATATGGATGGGGCCTGCCCAGTCTTATCTTTCTAATCTTGATATAGTCCAAAAGCATCATTCTAACCTTGTAGGTGACAAATTATTTTCCATACTGCAACCCCTTTCTCATGAACAAGACATCACAAGCCTCTTACTGCCCTATCACTATTTCCATGGATAGTATTCAAATGAACTACACTCTTTAATTCCACCTAACCTTCATGGCTAAGATCTGCTGTACTGTTCACATTGTAGGAAACCAACCTCACTCCATTCATATTCCTTGGTTAGATGTAACGTCCACTCAGTCAGTAGCTTCTCACAAACCATTTTCTTGTGGAACCATTCCCATGATGTTGCTTCCCTGATTACTACAAACTGTTTATGTTTTGGGTTAACTGTTATCTTACATACATATTTGCACAAGCTGTGCCTCTTACTTTGTATTCCTCTACCTCAAGTGGCCCTCAGGTCTTGTACAAAGTGAACAAAACTTTAAAAAAGTTGGCAGTAGAAATTCTCAATCTAAAGAAAAAGTGACAACAAATGATAACAAGCAATGGAACATCAAATGTGTGTTGCATTACATACAGGGTTCAATGAATAAATTGTCGTCAAAATTACGCAGAAATGAAAATAACACTGACTTCTCATTTTAACAGATATATTTAACAAAATTACACAAAAATATCTTCAAATACTAAAGAGTAAATTTATTCAATAAAATTGTCATTGGCCTTTAGACAACTTTGTAACATACTGTAACTCTTCTGGATGTTTTCCATGTTTAAGTTGGTCAATGCTGCCACAATCCTTTCCTTAAGGTCATCGTTGGTTTTAATTTTGTTGCTTAACTCTGCTCCACACATAATAATAAAGGGGATTATGGTCTAGGGAGTTAGGTGGCCAGAAGGGGTGATGTGGTCACAGAAATTGTCTGGCAGTCATGACTGTGTTCTCCTGCTTGAGTGGCATTGTGCAGAGTCCTGTTGCCAGACACAGGTTTTCCCAGAAGCCACCACCTTGAACCCAGGTAGCTCCACCTCCTCAAGGCACTTGATGTAGGCCTCCATATTGAATCCAAGGCCCTATTGGAAAATGAATGAAGACATAACATTGTCATCACTTGTGATCACTCCAAACACCATGATGTTGACTGGATATATCATCCAACTTTTTCCAAATCCCCTGCGATTGACACCCAAACACTTTGAAATGTTCGTATTATAGCTTCCAGCATAGATACCAAGCAGTGCCACATACCATTTCCTAATATTTGGCAGATTGAAATGCATCATGGTGCTTTTTTTCTCGCAGAAATTGCCCAACTGACCTTACTATACTGTGCAGTCAACAAAATCAAAAACAAACAACATGCAAAAAATAAAAAAATATAAAATGCCGACAATTTACCCCTCGCACCCTGTATCACTAGAAGGTCGGTCTAGTTCCAAAAGTTTGTTGCTTCATTACTGATGTCACCAGAAGCTATTATTTAAACCATGATGCATGCCAAATTTCTCTCAAATATCTCTTTTATTCAAAACCCTGATAGTAAATAAAAATCTTGGCACCTCACCATTGGCCAAGGGGTAGTCTATAAATCTCTATTGAAGGTCTATCTTTTTAAATTTCTTGTGACTATATAAGAATTTTCACCATCACAAACGTACACCTAGTTGAACATTTGTTTGAAAAGAATGTTACTCCACACAAAACACAAAAATATATTAATCTTGATCTTTAAATATTTGACTGTGTTTTGGTCCAAACTTTCATTCTATTAAGAAATTATCTTGAATCACTGTACACTATTTCAATATTTTTTATCTTTTAAAAGTAATCAGTGCTTCAAAGATGTTATCTATTTTCCACTATTTTTCACTATTCTCTTCCATATTACATTTGCTAATGGTTGCTTTTTTCATAAATTTAATATCCATGAAATTTAATTTTATTATTTTTGTTTTGTGATATGAACATACCAAAAAGGAAAATTTAGAACAAAAAGAGGGAGTAAAAAAATGATTTTGAGTTTCACTTGCAAATGGAATCTGTTTATATTAAGTCCTAACAGCCATCACTCTGTAAATAAGTGTTGTTGCAAGACTTCAAGGTAGCCTGTAAGTGTTGTATTATATTTCCTATAACATTTGTTTTGGGTTTTCATATTTTAGTCAAATTTTTATCCTCAATCTTAAGTCTAATAAGAGAAGACTGATAAAAGAGTTTAACTGGGTTTTTTTTTGTTAATTGTTGCTGTATTTTGATCTTACTGATATTTTTTGTTTCCCATTTTTAGTTACTAATTTTCTTTTTTAGTATGTACGTTTTTCTTTCAATAATAAAATGTAATTTTGGAATTTAAAATTTTCTATTAATGTCTCTTTAGCCTTTTGAGCTCTGACCACTGCTTTACTAGTGTTATAGAAAAATGAGATAATCCCCAGCCACTAGTAAACAGTGGTAGAGAAAAATAACTTAATGCCCAGCCACTGGTTGAATGGTGGGTAAATACTTGTAACTATTTTTATATCTACTGTGAAACAATTATTTGCAAATTTTGACTTAGGAGCTCAGGCAGAAGTGTTAAAATGTTTCAGGAATGCAGTCTCAAAGGGTTAAATTTGAATAGTTTACTTTGTTTAAGTAAGAAATGTATTCAAATATTAACATTTCTGTTACCTTAAGCTACTTTACTTATCCATCGGGATTTGGGCCATATTAGTTTTTCTTAAGGTTTGGTGGAATGATCCAGAACCTTAGACATGGCAGTTAATAATCTGTTATTCAGCAGTTTTCTGTTGTTAATACAGGGATATCAAATATATGAACAAATGGAAAAACATTCATATTAAAATATTACAAATTCAAACAAACCAAAGAGATATTTCTTAAAGAGAAATGTGCATCTATTTCATTCAGAATCACCTCACAGTATGGATTGAATAAGTCAGGTTGGAAGACACATCATTGTCTTACGTTATTTTTTTATTTTTGTGTATTTACTGTTATAGTGGAACACACCTATTTTATAGTTAATAGACTCTCCTACCTATAATAAGTAAGAGTAACAAGTGGGTCGGGAAGTCGAATACGAAAGTATCAGCGACCACAACTAGATTACTCTGTGTTATACCTATTATATCAAGTTCCTTATGTTTTGTACATCGAACCTATTTTAGGATCGACTTAGTACAAATACAAGCCTCCACGCAAATCACTCCACAACATTTACTGAATAATTTTTCTATTTTATTGCAAATGGTTTGCTTCCAGTATTAAATTATGGGTCATTCTAATATCTTTCCCAAATATGTCATGGTTATCTAGTGGTTCCAACAGTTTATAATAAAATCTGAAGTTAGTCCTGCACTATGATGAAGAAGGATGAAGAGAGAACTAGACAATATTGTATTAAACATGCTGACAGTCTTAGAATATTTAGGCCAGGAATCTTCATAGTGTTGTTGCCAAATAAACTAAATGCAAATGAATGCAATCTCCATTGGACAAAGATTTTTAGACAAAAAAAATAAAATAAATGTCAGGAGAGAAAGTATTGTCTGCAGGTAAATGTATGAAATTTAAAGAGGAAGCAATTCAATTGACAAAAACTGTACAACAATGATATAATATTTTTTTATTACTTTATCTTTAGTGCAATAAATAAATGTTTAATTGTCTAGGTAGGTGTTAAAAAAAATAACACCTACCTTTGAGAAAGGTGTATTTTTAAGCCAGATTGTTTGTAAAATAAAAATTGTTACAGTTGTGAGAAAATCTATTTTAGAATTAGCAGTTAAAGAACCACCAAAATTATTTCTTTGTGAATTATTGCGGATTCATTTTTTGAAGTTATGGAGAAATATTTTTCATATTTATTGGCCAATGAGAGATGTGCTTTCGGGCCCTTGTGAAAACCTGGATGGAGTCAGTGTGAACCTTCTTTTTTGAATAAATTCGCTATGGTTTGAGGTTAGTGGAATGCGTCAGAAAGCAATTAATCGTCAAGGAGGAAGCATTAATACCCACACTTCAATGCCTGATGATTAACCCAGCCCGAAGGGGGGTTATAAACTATGACAGGGTCTGAAGAAAGAAGAGCCAACAGCTATAGGTTGATTCAATCCACAGGAGAGAAAATTCTTTAGAGCATCTTCCAAAGAAGAATTTGAAAGAAGGAAACACTGGAAAGTAAAGATCTACATAAAGTCCTTGAAACAACAACCTGTTGAAAACACTAAACCCCTTTGCAGTGAGACATTCATATACTATATTCAGAGTTTTTCCCCCTTTTTTCTATTTTCATAGAGTGTAATCTTTTTTCTCATTGAATCCTTGTCTCTTGCTAAAAACAACAGTAACCATTCTTTCTATTTCTCGATGGTAATCCTCTTTTGATCTATTGTCTTAATAGTCATGCAAAAAGAACTTTTTTGAGCAAATTTTGTATTTTCTTTTACAATTTTATGCAGTGGCTGAGTCTTATTTTGTTATTTGCACCAATTTTGATCACAAGAAGAGAAGCACATATTCTCTTTTCCATTTCAGTTCCTACTGTTTGTATTTTTATGGCATAACCACCCCCTGGGTCACCAAAGTAAGTAAACTGAAAGAACTATTTGACAAAGCAGTCAGAGAGAGCAAGAAAAAAAAACTGTAAGAAGACAGAATTAATGGTTTTCAACAAAAGAGACAGCCTAAGTTATTATTTATAAATCAGGTACACCAAAGTCAAGATGACAGAAGAATGTGACACAGAAATAGAAAGTCACATGGAAATGTGACAGGAGAATGTGACACAGAAGTAGAAAGGCACATGGGAATGTGACAGAAGAATGTGACACAGAAATACAAAGGCATATAGGAATGTGACAGAAGAATGTGACACAGAAATACAAAGGCATATGGGAATGTGACAGAAGAATGTGACACAGAAATAGAAAGGCACATGGGAATGTGACAGAAGAATGTGACATAAATAGAAAGGCACATGGAAATGTGACAGAAGAATGTGACACAGAAATAGAAAGGCAAGTGGGAATGTGACACAGAAATAGAAAGGCACATGGGAATGTGACAGAAGAATGTGACACAGAAATAGAAAGGCACATGGGAATGTGACAGAAGAATACGACAGAAATAGAAAGGCACATGGGAATGTGACAGAAGAATGTGAGACAGAAATAGAAAGGCACATGGGAATGTGACAGAAGAATGTGACAGAAATAGAAAGGCACATGGGAATGTGACAGAAGAATGTGACACAGAAATGCAAAGGCATATGGGAATGTGACAGAAGAATGTGACACAGAAATAGAAAGGCACATGGGAATGTGACAGAAGAATGTGACAGAAATAGAAAGGCACATCGGAATGTGACAGACGAATGTGACACAGAAATAGAAAGGCAAGTGGGAATGTGACACAGAAATAGAAAGGCACATGGGAATGTGACAGAAGAATGTGACACAGAAATAGAAAGGCAAGTGGGAATGTGACACAGAAATAGAAAGGCACATGGGAATGTGACAGAAGAATGTGACACAGAAATAGAAAGGCACATGGGAATGTGACAGAAGAATGCGACAGAAATAGAAAGGCACATGGGAATGTGACAGAAGAATGTGAGACAGAAATAGAAAGGCACATGGGAATGTGACAGAAGAATGTGACAGAAATAGAAAGGCACATGGGAATGTGACTGAAGAATGTGACACAGAAATAGAAAGGCACATGGGAATGTAACAGAAGAATGTGACACAGAAATAGAAAGGCACATGGGAATGTGACAGAAGAATGTGACACAGAAATAGAAAGGCACATGGGAATGTGACAGAAGAATGCGACAGAAATAGAAAGGCACATGGGAATGTGACAGAAGAATGTGAGACAGAAATAGAAAGGCACATGGGAATGTGACAGAAGAATGTGACAGAAATAGAAAGGCACATGGGAATGTGACTGAAGAATGTGACACAGAAATAGAAAGGCACGTGGGAATGTGACACAGAAATAGAAAGGCACATGGGAATGTGACAGAAGAATGTGACACAGAAATAGAAAGGCACATGGGAATGTGACAGAAGAATGTGACACAGAAATAGAAAGGCACATGGGAATGTGACAGAAAAATGTGACACAGAAATAGAAAGGCACATGGGAATGTGACAGAAGAATGTGACACAAAAATAGAAAGGCACATGGGAATATGACAGAAGAATGTGACACCGAAATAGAAAGGCACATGGGAATGTGACAGAAGAATGTGACAGAAATAGAAAAGCACATGGTAATGTGACAGAAGAATGTGACTCAGAAATACAAAGGCATATTGGAATGTGACAGAAGAATGTGAGACAGAAATAGAAAGGCACATGGGAATGTGACAGAAGAATGTGACACAGAAATAGAAAGGCATATTGGAATGTGACAGAAGAATGTGACACAGAAATAGAAAGGCACATGGGAATGTGACAGAAGAATGTGACACAGAAATAGAAAGGCATATTGGAATATGACAGAAGAATGTGACACAGAAATAGAAAGGCACATGGGAATGTGACAGAAGAATGTGACACAGAAATAGAAAGGCATATTGGAATGTGACAGAAGAATGTGAGACAGAAATAGAAAGGCACATGGGAATGTGACAGAAGAATGTGACACAGAAATAGAAAGGCATATTGGAATGTGACAGAAGAATGTGACACAGAAATAGAAAGGCACATGGGAATGTGACAGAAGAATGTGACACAGAAATAGAAAGGCATATTGGAATGTGACAGAAGAATGTGACACAGAAATAGAAAGGCATATGGGAAGAACTACAATGCTTCAAAGAAACCAGGAAATGCTGTAAGGGATCAAAAAATGTTGGAATTTGGTGTCTCTACAAAATCTGATAATTCTTAACCTAATCCCAGTTTTCTATTTTTCCAAGACTTTCTCGTTATCTCTGAGTCAACCTGTCTTTGAATGTCTCCATCAGACAGTCTATATGTTCGATTATATTTCCTTCTTGTTCTCTTTGACAACTAGCAACTGTTTTCCAATTCTTTTGTTCTCATTGTAGACTATCTGATTGTATGTCTCAAATTGCTAATCAATCTAACTGTCGACTATTGATCTGCCTGTCTGCACTTTGAATTTTTTTAACTATTCTCTTTGTCTTACTACTTATATATGGAGATGCTCCAAAAGTAACACACACACAAGCACACACACACACTCACACACAGAGTTTCTGTTGTCTTCATCTTTGTTGTCATATTCACAATATTTCAGCCATTATATGCTTAGATGATATACATTGGTATTTCAAACTGAACCCTTTATTTCATCTGCCGGGGTAAATTATTCTAGCACCACATATCATGCCTGAATATCTCAGTTTCAGTGAATTTATTGGGACTTATAAATGTAATGTCCCAAAAATTCATTCACTGATGTTCTCAAGAACACATGGCCAGTGGATAAAAGCATAAATTTAAGTAATCCAGTGACCCAAAGAATTGGAGAATCGAGTTACTAAAAGGGAAACAACTGAGAGTGAGTTATCCAGAAAAGGCATGGCATGTGGAACTAGAACAATTTACTCCAGTGGACGAAATAAAGGTTCAGTTTGAAATTCCCACAGAAAGGCCAAACCGTATAAACTGCCAAAATGCCATGAATATGACAAGAAAGTTAGGACAACATATAAATAGCATGAATATTTATAATACCTCATCTCAGAAATGTAGACAGATATAAATATTTTACATGAAAAGCATATTTTGTTTTCAGCATCAGCCCCATAATAAACTTTTGAGATTAACAAAATTTTCAACTATGTTAAATGTTAATACAAGTTTTAAATGTTAACTCAGAACTGGCTAATGATGTAAAAAACATGTGCCACTGTCTCTGTTTTAAGAAAAAAAGATAATGGCGATAGGAGAGTATTTTCATAGTTTTTTCAATTTATTTTTCAATTTTGAAGTAATTTGCACAAGATGGTAAAATCAAATGAGGAAAGAGGGTTTGGAAAATCTGATACCCACAGGAGATATTGAGGGCAAAAAGAACAGAGAAAAAATAGTGCATAACCTACAAAGTGAGCTTGAGTAACAAGGTTAAGGAGAAATAACAAAAGAACAAAAATTTATTATAAGCTACAAATGACAGGAAATTGTGGAGAGCCATGAATGGCAACATCTTGAAGTGACAGAGCACACAGAATATTCTTCAGATTCAGATTGGCATTTTCAGCATCCTCTGTCAAATGATCCAAGAAATGGGATTCAAGATAAATCATTCCAAAACAGAAGCTATAATCTAGAATTGGAATGGAAGTATTGTTTGCATATATGCAGAATTCATCATGAAAATTTACAATGTGAAATTAATAAATACTAAATACATCAAATAACTCAATGATCTACAACAAATGTTGCATTCAAGATGAAAGAAGATAGAATAATCTATGCTATGGATAGTTTCACACAATACCACAAAATGCTACAAAGCCAAAAGATTACCCCAAAAACTAGAATCATGCTCTTTAATAGCCTCATCAGATTGAGAATTTGATGCAGATGTCATATATAGAACCCAACCCATTCAGAAATGTCCAAACTGTCAATTGTATACAACCACTTTCTCAGTTCATGTGAATGAAAATAGGTTTTAACAATATTACTCATAATTGGCACTACAGTATCAAAAGAAACACTACCAGATAATATTTTGTATATAAATCTAGCATTAATGTGAGGTCAAGAAAAAATTATTTTTATCTCTTTATAGTATGATATTTTAGCATATACATTTTAAAAATTCTACTAACAATACTATTTTATATACTATCAATCTTGTGGAATAATCTAACTTTGGACCTACAGCTATATCATGTTGAAACACTGGATCTCACAAGATCACCAAAGTTAAACAATGTTGAGCCTGGTCAGTATCTATATGGGTGACCACTTGGGGATACCAACAACTGTAAGCTTAGATGTGCATTGGATATAATGGATAATAGCTTGGAATTGGTATTCAGTGAGACAAGTTCCAATTCCAGTCAGGTTTTATTATATTCATCTACATGCAAATACATTTGGGAAAGATATGAATCCCCATAGCTATGGGTTAATTAGCAGGACTTGCATTAGTAAATCATTATCTACCCACCCAAATGATTATAATCTAAAAATATTTTCTGGCTTTAAATAACCTGAAAAAGGTTGATAAGCCATCAAACGCAGATCAATCAGTCAATCTAACAATCAAAAATATTTTTTTTTTTCTTTATATTTTTATATTATGCTTATGGCAATTGTAATGGTAATATTAGCCATTTCTTTATAAGGAAACATTTGGTATTCATTGACTGTGCAGCCAGTGCAACTTTCAGTTGAAATTTATAAAATCTTTTTATTAAAAGACTTTTTAGGAAAATAAGTTTCTTAGGTTCAGTAACTGCTTTTGCTCTTTCAAGTACTGATGAAGTTTCCTTCCTAAATTTTTATTTGAAGTAACGTGTAATGACAACTCAAGTGTCATTATTTTCCCTTTGAGTAACATGTGTTATCCATTTTAGTTGCTGCTTCTGTTAAAAGCAATGTAGTTTTTGTTTTCTGTTGCAGTTTTTTGTTTGTGATTTTGTATTGTCTGTCTATAAGTGCAAATTATAGGTTTTAGAAAAAGAAACCTAGAATTTGCACTTACACTGCAATATTTTTGGAACATAAAATGTTTTTTTCCTACTGTAGCAACCAAGTCAACATGAATGACCTTGCAGGTCAAATCATTTTTTCTGCAAATACTTGATAATGCCACAATGCCAAAAGAGAAGTTGCTAGGAACTTCTGAGGTTGTCTTTGAACAGTCAGAAATCAGTTTACATGGAAAAACAATTCAGTTATTGATAAGAAGAGTTAAAATTAATGCATGGAAGATTTCACAGTTCTAGCATTACTCCTTCATAATCACCCTATGAACTTTTAGGCCACCCTCTTACCTGGAAAGAAACATTTCAGTTATTAATAAGAGAAGATGAAATTAATGCATGCAAGATTTCACATTCCTAGCATCATTCCCTCTTAGTCAACCTATGAACTTTTTAGCCCATCTGCATACCTGGAAAGAAACAATGCAGTTATTAATAAGAAGAGTTTGAATTGATGGTTTCAAAATATCACAGCTCTAGTATCACTCCTTCATAATCAGCGTATGAACTTTTCAGCCCATACCCATATGTACTGATTAATATCAAAATGCAAAGACTTCTGATCATGGCTGATATTTTTGCATATCTCAAAATCATTTATTTTCAAACATTCCTTACTTCGGGCGCATATATTTATTGACCTGTGATCTGTTGCTCTCACACAAACCCTGCTTAATCCTGGGCTCAATTTTGTCAGCTGACATGGGTCAAATGGAATTAGTGTGCTCTTACTTGGATGATAGTATATATAAATTGCTTATCTGCTGTGTATCCTATTGAGAAATCCCAGTTAATGGTGGGCAGGGAGATTTTTCGATTAGAATCTAGCTATTCAACAGGGTTGGAGCAGAGGAGTAATTTTGGAAAGATTTCTTTCCACAACGAAATTGAATTGGCAAAGGGTGAAAATTTATATAAAAAAATGTAAAGCAAATATAATAAAGAGCAATGTGCCATGTAAAAAGGTTATTTAAAAATCTACATAAGTATTGTTCTATTTTTTCCTGTTATATCTTTTTTTTTTTAATTCTGACTGAAGGTGATGAAGATAAAAAAAAGAATAAAAATAAAACAAATTGAATTTCATAGTTAAAATCAGCAGGTTGGGCAATGATTTAAATGATTCAGGCATTCATACTTATCTACAGTTTTGCTTTCCTCAGTGCCACATCTTTTTTATTTGGCACGATGGGAATTAAAGTAAGATCTAACCTGCCTGGAAGAGGATTTTGACATGATTTGAGGTGAGCTTTTACAAGGTCAGAATGACGCTCTTCCCGACACCAAACTCAGACCCTCACAATAATCCAAGTACACTGAGTGTTTTTATCAAGAACATCATAACTCGGAAGATTGCCATTCAAGGCTTGATACCACATCCTAGCCTTATATATATATATATATATATATATATATATTCCCTGGATTGGGGATAGGGGTCAAGGCTTAATTAAGCAGGTTAGCAAGTCTGTTTCCGGTTGTTTCCTATCAGTTGCTTTACGTAGCATTTTTCGAACTAGGTCTGTGTTTCCGTCATTTCGCAAGGATGTATTGCCCTACATCAAATTGAGTAATTTAGCATATGAGTTTAATTGCCAGTGTGCTGCTGGTTATGTAGGGCGTACAACCTTGCATTTGAAAACTAGAATCAACCAGCATGTACCTTCCAAAATACGACTTGGTAAGATAGATAAAATATGCTATCTTCGTCCCCCATGAATATGGAATCGGCTATTGCTCAACACTTAGTTGAGAATATAGCCTGCGCCAAGTCATACAAAAAAGAGTGGTTTAAAATTATTCATACAGCCGATTCCAAGATTTTGGAATCGGTCTGTATAGGATTAAGGAAACCTTCTCTCTGCCGGCAGAAGGAATTTGTAAAGTCTCTTAATCTGTTGGGGGATACTTTATTTTAACTGTCCCTCGCTTATTTATTTACACGTTATTTCCCCTTCCCTCGTTACAAGTATATACACTTGTTTGTTATTTTAGTGTGTTCCCCCTTTTTGCTCTTTATTGTCGTTACTATTCTTTTCGTTAATTAATTATCCAATGATTACCTCCTGATGAGATGTTGGTTGAAAGGGCCTTAGAGACTTTTAAAATTAAAATCAATACATTCCTTGTTTTTAAAATTATATATAAATTTTGTACCTCTAAACATTTGTTTATATATATATATATATATATATATATACTTAGTCGGTACTAACGAAAACAATAACCTAAAACTTGAAGGGAAATTTACTTGATTGCTTGTAATAATAGTCACAAAAGTGCATAAGAGAAATGTAAGGGGAACAAAATGATTATATGAATACAAAATGTACATTTTCTAAAACAATACATCAAATGTATTGATTTTCCACCATTGTAAGACCTACCACTACCCTTATTAAAGAAGAAAACAATTGACAATTATGAAAATGTCTAGAGAGGGTCTTGATCACAGGTTCATCTACAGTAAATTTACACTCAGGCTCTTACAATACCTTACCATTCTTGGCAAAACTTCTGTTATCACAGTGTGGGATAGATACAAACAAAAATCGACTAGATTAAAAAAAATATTAAAATTTAAATTTCCCAGCATCCCTCATTCATGTGCATGTGTAGCTGAAAACAATAAATTTAGTCCGATGAAGTCTTAAAGGATGAAACATGTCAAAAGAAAACTTTCACAACTTTTCATATATATATATATATATATGGATCACTACTGTGAATTTCTTTCTTCTTTCAACGATAATGTTATTAAACTTATCAGAAGTTATGACAAAAATTTACCTAAAATAAATAGACAACACTTGTCTATATTATTTAATGAAATGTATATATATATATATATATATATATATATATATATATATATATATATATATATATATATATATCAGTGAATATACATAATATTCTATGTCAAAACACGACTTGGAGCTTCATGCAAAGACAATTACAAAATAGTTAGTCACTGAATGTTAAAGCGTTATGAAATTTGTGTTTTCATGGTGTTGATTTAAAATTTGTGAGTTAAGAATTGTTTATTTTATTATTGTTGCCTACAATATTATAATTAATTACTTTATTAATTCTTAAGTTTGAATGATGAAAAATTAAAAAACATCTCTTGACACGCAATTTTAAATCAACAGCAAATTTTGTAACACTTTAATGGTCAATGATTATTTTGCGACTGAACTCATGCTACCAATGTAGGATATTATGTATATTCACTTGTGTATACTTAATAACATTGTGCACTGTTTTTATAACACCTGACAAAAAATATTTATGTACATGCAATTATATATGCATATACGTATATTTTTTATCATACTGTTATATAGGAATAAAGTGTCACTGCTGACACTTGAGTTTGAACATAGATTGCCAGTGAGCAAATACAAGTGATCCCATTATTGAATTAAGAAGACCATGTGACCATAGAGGAAACACGCATATGTAGAGAGTAGCTGATGACTAACGATCTACATTTCTAATCCATCTATCTATCACTACTCAGATCGCATTTCTTTTCTATTCCTCATTACTATATGGATTGCTATTTTCTATACTGTTTCACTATAAGGCTTACTTTTCGAGAGAGTATTATCGAGTGATTATAATCAGCAGCAAAAAACTAATTTTGGATTTTCATTAATCACACCATATATTCCCACCGACAGTCTCCATAAATTCCTGCTGTAGCATTAGCAGCAGCTGGTCTGGGAAATTTCCCAAACCAAATAATGATACATTCAATTTCCAGTAGCCAGCCATCATCTTCTTAGGCTTATCTAAGTTTACACCGTCCCAGATGAGACTATGATCTGAGTAAACTATTGAACGTAAAGATAGACACTCTAAGAGCCCTACATCAACTATCTTAAATAGGACCTGGTTGATATAGCTACAATGCACCACCATTGCCAAGCTGCCTCTATTCCACACTACCTCCAGTGGGTGCTCATTACAACACTTATCAACAAGATCAAACTTGTGGATAAAGTCCTAAAATGGTTTCACTTCAAGGTTGTTAGTGCCCTATCTTTCCCCTATATTATCTATGTCAGGGCAAGCATGGAATTCCAATCCCCTGCTAAAACTACCTCTTGTCAAAAATGGTTCATTATGCCAAAACAAATCAGTCTACTTAACATGGCTATTGGGCACATAAACCCGAATGAGATGAAGCGCCTTATCTTTTATAGTAACATCCAGCATGCAAAACCTGCCTGCTGGATCTGCAAAGACAAGAGCACATGCTGCATCTAAAGATTGGCTCACCAGTCAGGAAACTCCTCTTGAGCATCCATCAAAACATACTGAATAGATGTCAAACCCACTAGACAGAATGCTTTCATGACTGTAAGTTGAAAAGCAGGCCTCCTGTAAACAACATACATTCATCTTGAGATGCTGTAGATTGTGAGTGTGCCCCGCTATGCAAGACTCTGACCTCAGGTCCTGGGCATTCACATTAGTCAACCATAGAACTATTATCAGGATGGAAAGGGTTGATCTTCTGCATTGAACATGGCTGGGGTGAGGACATTGATGAGTTGTCTCATTGAGTCGTGTCCCATCTCATCCTTAATGGTACCGTCAGGAGACAAGCCACCAATGTCCCAAGCAAACAAGATTGCTTCAATCTTTTTACATTGGCATCATAAAAGAAAGTTAAAGAGGGAAACATTATGAAAACATGGTTTACCTCCTCAGTCATCACCGATATTTGTTGTGCTCCAACATGAGATTTCACAACAGTAAATATTCTTTTAGCTTTTAGAAAACTTTTGAGATTTTCCATATCCATTCCGTTCACCACCTTCATTTTAATTAAATATTTAAAATCTTTGATCTTCTTGGATTATGTTGCTGCCTTTTCTTTCTGCTCATGTCACATGTCTTCCCCAGTATATAGATTTCGACTTTTTCTTTGGAACTAAGTCTTTGCCTTTTTTGTTGATCAGATTTTTGTGGTGTGTTGATGAGAGTTTAGGCAAGAGGTGGGTTAAGAATGTTTGCAGGAGTAGACATTTTCTTTGCTGGGGATTTGGGAATGGGAGCCTTCTTGTGGGTGTTCATTTTGGAAGGGGTGGCGGTTAATGACTTTACCACTGGCATTGGAGTCATGGAGTGCTGTTTGACTGTTGCGGAAGACTGTGCCGAGGAAGATGGGTCAAATTTTGTGCAGATTTAAAGCTTCCTTCAGCTGTTGTAATTTTTTGACCTTTTCACAATTTGGTTCCTATTTTAATCAATAGTTTCTGATTTGTTTGGAATAACAAGCTGGGGAATCACTCTTGGAACTGGTAGAAGGAGTGGAGCTGCATGTGCCTTTCTCTGTAGGGACTTCCAGACACCGAGGACCTGCAGACTGGGGCTTCCCTTTGAACTTACCAATGACCTGTTATTCCCCATTTTCCTTCTCTGCAACCACACAAGCTGTGGGCAAAGGCTTTTCAGGCAATGGGGGATGCACAATGAACCAAACTAGAGGTTTTACCACACCAGTCCTGGTTGCTGGAATGCTCATTACAGGTGAGACAGAAATAACAAACTCGACCAAAGATGAATTTGGGTTGGCAAGGACCAGAACTCCAGAGGCCTTCTTCTCTGGGCAAGAAGTGGAGAGGTGACCATATACTTCAAACATGTTGGTTTATGGCCGGTCACAATGCCTGGCATTTTCTGGCCCTCTACATCCAAAGAGATGGAGAATGAGACAAAAGCTTTGCGATCTACCATAATCTTGAAGTTTCATCCCTCATTCAGATCAGTGTAGGTAGTACTGAGTATCTGTCCAAATTTAAAGAGGTAAGTGACCAACTGCTTGCCTAAGACCTGAGGAAGGATCTCAAATACTGAAATTTTGGTCCTACACCTGCCTGCATATTCCATTGTAATTATTAGGTCTTTTGTTATTAGTTCTCAACTGGGGGTCCTTACAGTCCTTACAGTTAGAGTAACAGTATGGCCCACATAATTCTTTGAGATTTAACCCCCAGAGATGTCAAAGATTTAATAATGGTGTCTTTTGTGGAGTGACAAATTCTTCACAAACACTTGTAGACCACAAAGATTGAAAAAATTGTTTTTTCAACTTTCTGTAATTCCTGAAGGTCTACAAAGAGCCCATCTTTGCTAAGATGTGCATAGATCTTGGCTCTCTCTAGGAACTTCATCATGTTGATGATGCACTTTGATGTGGACTTCTAGCAAGAGAGTGATTCACCAGCTGCTTTGTTATTGTTTTTTGTTGTTGCTGTTGTCACTTGTTTCAGTTTTCTTTGATTATATTCTCAGCAGTCACTTTTTTTTGGTGTTTTTATCATGTGTTTCTTTTTTGACCCGAACAAGTCTTTTTTAATCAGCCGATGTTTCTTGATCATTTTTTATTATTATTTTTTAAAGTTCCCTTTTTTTAAGGAAAATGAAATTTTCTTTTTAAAACGAGAAATAACCCCCCCACCCCCCAAAAAATATCAAAAATAATAATCTTAAACAAATACACAAACAAATTTAATGAGACAAATGAAAAAATACAAATAAAAAGCTAGCTTAAGAAAAAAAACTGTTTGGCAGGAAAACTTAAGTTAACTAAACACAAATTAAAAAAAATTAATTCCTTCTACAAAGAGAAGGGAAAAAAGAAATAAGAAATTTAAGAAAGTAGACACAAGAACAAAAACATGTGTAAACGAAAATGAATAAATTCACTCAAACGATACAATTAAATAAACCAATGTGAAAAAGGTTCTTTTTTTTAAAAATTAGAACAGCAAAATAAAACTAATTATGAAAAAGAAATACTAAAGGAAAATTAAAAAGGAGACGTGTAAAAATTACTAGTCTTGCCAATTAAATAAAATGGCCGATGTAGCAAGAAAATAAAATTAAAAAAAATGATTAAATTATAAACAAATGAAAATGAAAAGTTAAACTAAAATAAAAAAGCTTTTCAAGTGGGGATTAAAGGCAAAGAAAAGCAAGAAAGTAAAACAATTGTTTACTTAGGACACCAAAAATCAATGAACGAAATAACATGCAGAAAATTAAACAAAGAATAGGCAAAAAGGAAAAATTCTATAAGAAAAATACAATTACAAATTTAAAAAAAAAATGAAAAATCAGTACAACTTACCTGAAAAATAAATCAGTAGTCTAGTAAAAAATAGGTGTAAAAAATATCTTAGAATTGGGGGAGGGGGAAAACTGAAAAAGAAAATAAATAAAAAAAACTAAAAAAAAAAACTAAAAAAAAAAAACTAAAAAAAAAAACTAAAAGAAAACCTAAAAAAAAAACTCAAAAAAAAAACTAAAAAGAAAAACAGTCATCAAAAAAAAAAAAAGTAAGATAAATTAAAGATTAAACTTAAGAGCATGAAAATCTCATTTGGTGAGATTTGAACTGGTTTAAAAATAGAAGCAATCCAACTTCATAGAGAAGAGTTCATCTGAACAATTACCATGAAACTATTTATAGAAGAAACACAGGGAGGCAACCTTCTGGTGGTGTGAAATTGACTGCAGCCAAGTCACCAGATCAGAACTGATAATATTACTGATTTTTCTTTGGATTTTATCAAGGAGCTCAAGGCAAATAGCAGTGGCACCAGACCATATGTGGCAGCAATATTCTAATCATGGGCAAATGGTAGGTATATAATATAGAATATAGAGAGAGAATTGTCTCACACAACACAGTGAACTGATTTTGTTAGCAGCTGACCTAGTAATGAATTCTTTCCACTTCATATCAGCTTGAAAAAAAAGGAATTATTCTTATAATCCATAATATGCTTTGACTTTAAGTAATCCACGAAGGGTTGATAAGCTATAACAAATAAATAAATCAAAGAAAGAATCCTTTATTATTCATAAATACTAGATCTGGTATACATGCTTTGATCAAAATATATCATCAGTACATTATTTTCGTCATGATCTGGCTTTTATTAATATTAAGGTAGAAGATGAGAGGTACTTACTTGAGCAGTACAAAGAGCTGGCAGTAATGGAAAGTGTTATTAACAGATTTTCATTTTTTTTTACAATAAGGTTGACCCTGTACAAGGCCCAGGGACCATTCAAAGTAGAGGGTTATGATAAAGAGTAGTTTATATGAATCGAAAAAGAAGATAATGGTGGACTCTAGACTTGAACAGGTTAAGATTGTAGTGATCAGGGAAACATCCTCTTGGGTGTTGGTTCCACAGGGCAGTGGTTTGATAGAAGAAGCTGTTTCAGTAGAACTTGCTTATCGATGGAATATGGAGAGAATGTGGGTGGTTTGTTGCAATGCACGTGGCATGGAAGGTCCTTGCCATGTCAGAACCAAGCAATGTAATTCTTCCAAGCAATTTCCATGAAAATAGCAATAGAGCAGTAAGAGGCTTACCACATCCCGCCTATGGAGAAAGTTCAAGAATGGTCCCTGAAAGTAACTGTAAATTTAAGGAAGGTTCTTTCAATACCCTCTGTACAAAAAAGGAATTAATATAGTTGAACTTACTCTGCTGTTGAGTGACAGAGTCTATGTCTTGTTACAAACTTTTGTTTCGGTCCAATATATTACTATGATAAAAAAAATGTTGTCAGTTTTTTGCAACTAGTAAATATATTTTCTCTTTGAAGCAATGATTATTTCTTCACCATGCATCTGTGAAAGTGGGTTTGGAAAATTTGACACTCACAGGATATATAAAAGCCAGTGGGATAGATGAAGGCAGCACATAATCTACCTAACCAGTTTGCGTAAATGGTTGGCTGAGCATAGATTAAGTGAGATAGCAAAGACAGAATTTCCTACAAAGAACAGGAATTGTGGAGAGCCATGATCACCCATGTCCTGAAAGGACACAGCACATAGAATAAGAGCCAACTATATTCGCTGACTGTGTAAGTAGAATCATTAGAGTAATCAGTATATAATTTATATCCATATATATATATATATATATATATATATATATATATATATATATATATATATATATGCGTGTGTGTATATATATATATACACATACACACACACACACACATATATATATATATATATATATATATATATATATATAATATATATATATATATACATATATATATATATATATATATATGTATATTTATGATGAATCTATATTTTTTATGCTCATTTCCTCCTTTGTTAGTTGTGTACAAAGATTATAACAATGTTAACTTTGACCAAAACATATCTTTTGTAACTGTCCAGCATTCTTTTCAATTAAAATTGTCATTGATTGTATAAAATACCAACTTTTTTGAGCACTATGATACCACTAGTTCTGTACAGAGTTAGCAGTTAAATAATAAAGACTGTGTGTCTATATTTCTGAGATGAAATGTTATAACTCTTTACACTATTTATATTATTCAGACTGTTGTCCTCATTTTTATTGTCATTTTCACGATGATCATATTCATGTTGATGTTCATGACATTTTGTTGATTGTATGCTCCAGCCTTATTCAGATGATATACACTCTTGTGTAAATTAATTGAAACAGCCACTTTAGCTTCCTTTCTTTCATTACATGGTCATTTGCAGTGGTGTGTAGTAATATGAATCTATTTTCAGGGTGTATGATGAAATTTGTTTGTCCTTGAAAAATATTGTGCCAGCCGTGATTGCATCAGGTTTTTATCACACCAGACACCATTGTCTCAACTGTCGATTAGTTGTCCTACAGTCATCGCTGTCATGGACATTATGCCAATGAAGAATACGAAAATTGTAATGCTGCACAAACTCACTGGCAAGCCTGACCAGTGACAAAATGAAAATACTATAGACTGGCCTAGAAACTCTCTTGATTTAAACCCAGTTGAAAATCTGTGATCAATCTTCAAGGAACGACTTCATGGAATGGACATACGAAGTACTAACATGTGCACTGGGGTCACGTTTCATTGGAAAAATACAAAAAAAATGTAAATAATAACAGAATTATTCATTTAGTTTCAATTAATCTGCACAAGGGTGTACATTGGAATTTCAAAATGAACCCTTTATTTATACCATGGGGTAGATTTTTCTAGTTTCATGTCCCATGACTTTTCTAGATATCTCACTTTTATTTATTTCCCTTTAGTAACTCGACTCTCCAAGTTTTTGTTCACCTCTACTGTGGGCAGGTATTGAACTCACAACTCTTTGGGTCAAGTCTATAGATTTGCAATCTTGATAATTTTCATAATATGGATGTACTTAATACAGTGAATAAAAGTTTTGAGATATGTGGTCCATAAATCCTTTTCATGATAATCAGCAATTTATGCAATCAGTTACCATTTCAAACACTATCTCTTGAAAAATCCTACAGACTTTTGTTCCAATCCAATCTATGACTATGATAAAAAGATACTCATGGGATGGATAGAGAGAAAGACAGAGGAAAGCAATACTTAATATAGATGGTGAGCTTGAGTCAAAACAGGGCTTAGGAAAAATAACAGAAAGACAAAGTTTATTACAAAAGACAGGAAGTTGTGGCAAACCATGATTGTCTACGTCTTGGAAGAGACATGTCACATAATGATGTAGAAATATATTTTTTTATTTGAAGTGAAGATTCTGAAACATCCTGGAATATAATGTCTGAGGGAGGGAGGAACATCTTATTCCTGATATCATGTCCCCATATAAAGGGAATGAGGTGGGAGTGCTGTTACTAATGACTTTACTGGCAGTATGTCTGTTGACACTTAGTCTCATAAAAGTGATAGATGACAGCCATTTTGCCACTAACATTAAAAGAAGAGAGTGGCCAGCAAACACTACAAAGAATTTGGTAAAAACAAAACCTCTAAAATAAGTCATGTTCTGATTCATTGACAGGAAAAATATGGAAACAAAATTAAAATGAAAAAGAAGGAATATTTGTGAAATCAACTTCCAACTAATTTTGTTACTTTGTTGTTTTGGGGCTGCAATTTGGGTTTAAGTAGGTGCCATGTGATGACGAGCAAAAATGATATGTGCTGAATTGGTAAAGGAATGGACAAAATGGAATAGAAGTTTTTATTCTTCCAGGAACTTTTATCGTAGAGAAAGTTCAAGGATAGTTCCTGAAAGAGAATGTAAATCTAAGGAAGGTTTGTTAAGATCTGTCTACCAGTTTTTTGTTTTGCTATCTGAGTTTGGGATTCCAAATATTTAACAACAGTAATAACAACAGCAACAACATATCTTTTAAATGAAACATAAAAAAAGTTATTTGCTGAAGGAAAAACAGAAGCAGAATGTGAGTTAAAATTACATTTGTATATTATTTCCAGAAATATACAATAGCAATAAAATTTTCAATTTTCCTTGCAATGAAGATTTATAAAGTAATTTAGTGTTCATAGTGCATTTGAGATGTGTGAACAGACTTACTTTATGATTGTTAGCCTAATGTGTTCATGATGCTTGCTCATTTCTTTCCTTGTGTGTGTGGGGGGAGGGGGGTTCATGTGTATGTATGCATAGATTGAACAAGTTTCCAAAACTGTTTGGAATTTCAAGAAGCAGTAGGCTTCAATTTTTATATCCATAAGGAGTGTCCAAACTCTAATTTCACATAGAATTATGAACCTTTTGAATACAAGGTTTTCAATAGTTAAAAAGTTATTTCATACTGGCTTATGAAAATCTTTTTCTTGAATTTGCGGGGGACAATGTGAAATGAAGATATGAGGAATGCAATGGAAACTTGAAATAGGACACACTAAGAGACACTTTAGTAGCATCAGCAAACAATGTCATCCCAAAGGAGAAGGGATGAAGAAAAAAAAAAATGAATGGATGACTGATGGGATTATTGATGTGATGCAAAGGGAGACAGAAACCTCTGCCATTATTGATGTGATGCAAAGGGAGACAGAAACCTCTGCCATTATTGATGTGATGCAAAGGTAGACAGAAACCTCTGCCATTATTGATGTGATGCAAAGGGAGACAGAAACCTCTGCCATTATTGATGTGATGCAAAGGGAGACAGAAACCTCTGCCAAGATACAGAACAGAATACAGAAAATTACTCAATGAAATAAGGACGAAATGCAGGCAAGCTAAAGAAAAATGGCTAAACAAAAAAATATGCAGAAATAGAGATTGATTACCACCAACAAAGGAGATATGCATAAACAAACAGTACAAAAGACATGCTCATCAACAGGCTGTTTAAAATCAAAAGATGGAATGCTCATATTAGAGAATTCTTCAAATCTGGAGTGAGTATATTGGAGAACTCCTCCATAATGAAAGAGAACAACCATCAATACACAGAACTATCGACAGACCTGAAATTCTGAAAACCAAAGTAGAAGCTGCATTGACCAAATTGAACAGAAACAAGGCGGCAGGGCCAGACGGAATTGTAACAGAAATGCTGAGACTCTTAGATGACTTTGGCATAGACAAGATCACAGAAATAATAAATGAAATCTACAACAGTGGCGATATACTGCAAGATCTCAGCAGATCTTTCTTCATAGCAATGCCTAAGAAACCAGGCACAAATGACTGTGAACTCCACTGAACAATCAGACTAATGAGCCATGTAACAAAACTCATTATCTAATTCTGATGAATAGGGCATGCAGCAGAATCAGGTCAGAGATAGGACAAGAACAGTGTGGGTTCATTAAAGACACTGGAACAATGAATGCAATATTTATGCTCAGAATGTTATCAGAAAGAGCAATACAAATGCAGAAGGATGTGTATCTATGTTTTATAGACTACACAAAGGCCTTCAACAAGTAGCCACAATGATCTGTAGGAACTGCTCAGCAACCTTGATATATTCAGGAAAGATATTAGAATAATCAAGAACCTACACTACAAACAGTATTCATGCACATCGAGAAGGAATTCAATGAATATACAAAAATAGAAAGGGGTGTAAGGCAAGGATGTGTCTTCTCACCAGATCTATTCAACCTATACAGTAAGGCAATTCTGAGAGAATTGGAAATCCTACCAGAATTCAGCATTAGCAGTCATAATCTTACTAATTGTTATGGGAACTTACCTATAACGATAATGGACTCTTCCTGACACTATAAATACTGCGCCTCTCAAGAGGTATTAGGTTGGTGCAAAAATAATGACGGTTTTTGACGTATTTTTAAACGTCAAAAACCGAAGGGCAGGGTTTCGTCTGGGTAGGTAGACAGGCCCTGAACCAGTCTAGGCGGGTTCAAAGGGCATATTTTTGGCCGAGCATACGGGCTCGGGAAACTCACGTTAAACTCAGCCTTGTGCCACATGCAACCCTCTTAGGTGGTGGCTAGATACCGAATGAATGGTGTAACAAGTCGAGACAATATTAGTTCACTCTAAACCAGACAGACAATCATTACTAACACCTTCAACTTCTTGTACTATATTTCTGTTGTAATACATCTTTATTATTCTACTCTTGTGCTTGTGTTGTTCTTCCTTGGTTCTAACCTTGGACCATAACTGTGGTGTGAGGATATTGGACCATAACACTAATATATGATATGCAGATGATACAGTACTGATAGCAGACATGGAAAATAAATTACAGAACCTCTTACAGAAGGTAGCAAAGGAGAGCGAGAAGAAAGGACTAAACATAAACTATAAGAAGACAGAATGCATGGTCATCAGTAAAAGGAGTTGCAGGTTAGGGACACTAAAATCAAGCAGGTGCGGAAGTGTTTTGACAGAGGACAGTAAGTGCGACACTGAGATCCATAGATGTATTGGGATGGGCAAGGATGCATTCCAAAAGCTGGGCAGAGTATTGCAAGACAAGAGGATTTCTTTGATAACAAAGAAAAAAGTACCCAGCTGTTACATGACATCTGTTCTCCTTTACGGCAGTGAATGTTGGATGGTCTCCTCAAAGATGAAGAAGAGACTCAAGGCAACAGAAGGATGCTGAAGATACTGAGTGTGTGAGCAATGATGAGGTCTTGGAGAGGATGCGAACAAGAAAGAGGCTTATACTTAACATCAGGAAGAGGCAGCTGAAGTTTCTGGGACATGTAATGAGAAAGGAGGGCCTGGAGAATCTGATACTCACAGACGGAATATAGGGAAGGAGAGACAAGGGAAAGGAATGCATGACATACCTAGCAGACTTGAGCAAGTGGATGACAGAACATGGTCTAGGGGAGGTGGCAGAGGGACGAAACTTATTGAGAGCTACAAGGGATAAGAGGAAGTGGAGAACCATGATCGCCTTGATCCTGAAAGTACACAGCTCATGAAAAGAAAGAAGAACAGGATGTAACAGTTTCTATATATTCTTTGTTATATGAAAAAAAAATGATGGAAAAAAATTATTCTTTTTTTGTGGGGGGGTGTAGAGTCAGTGGCCATGGTTAAATGTAAATAAATGTCAGAACTGTCCAAAAAACAGAATTTAAAAAGTTTGCAATAAACAACAACAAGAAAATAGAAAAGAAAAGGACAGACAAGGAAATAATTATAAAGCAACAGTAGTGAGGCAAAATAACAAGTTATATGGCAAAAAGTTCACAAACTAAGAATTGAGGTTAGCACACTAGAGCAAATTCGGATGAACGGCAACATTCTGACAACATTCAAGACTGACCGGGACTAAGTCAGATGACACCAACAACTGGCCTTTCTTATGGGCTAGGAAGAAATCTCAGCATGCATTTGTGCACTTCTGTCTATAAATTGAGGAGGGGAAATTATTTTGCAATCATTCCTAATTGGATTGGAACCAACATGGTTAAAAAAGATTGGAGAAAATGAATATCAAAAAACAAGGCACACTGTAAAAAAAAAATGATGAGAGATGCTTAGTGAGATATAAAACAAAATCAACTTTATTAAAATAAAATAAAAATATAAATTTTAGGGATATAAATATTAGGGATATAAATATTAGATATGTACAAATTTGGTGGTTTGTGCATCCAGAAAAGTGGGTAAGATATTCCTTAACAATTAACTTATTTTTTCTAAAATAATGCTCAATTGTAATTGTGGGAAAAGTATCAAGTTTAAAATCAATATCATTCAAATAACATGTGATATTAAAAGAAAAATGTCAGCATATACAAAATAATGTAAATGACTAAGAAGGTACAATAACAGGGTTTCAGTGAAGTTGAACCCAATTAAAAGGTATTGTTGCGGGATGTACACAGAGTGAATGTATCAGAAGGTAAATTTATGTACAACAAAGATCATGCGTGCTTATAATGTCAGTATTCCACAACATATAGATTACACAAACAATTTAAGGACAATTTGCATGGCAAGAAATTACTAAACGTTATTAACAATAAAGAAATTTTTGTATTAACAATAAATACACAAATAATGACAATCAGAATGTTTGTTGATGTAATAACTAAGATAATATTATAAAGTATTTTTATGCAGAAATGTGGTTAAGAAATGTTGATGCTTTTTGATTGTTAGAAAAATTAAAATAACTTGGTTTCTGCAAAGAAAGATGTCAAATGTGTTCGTTCATTTATCTGTATGTGTACATGTGTAATTTAGAAGTTGTCATTATTTTATTACTTGTTGCATTGGGTCATGATTATCATTATCATTATTATTTTAATAATGCTTCCCATTTTACATATAGTAGAACCAAGATAAAAATGATAATGGCAATCTAGGAGAAACAGTATTTGATTAACAGTATTTTTTATACTATGGAGGCTGTTACATGTGAAATGTAGGCTGTTACATGTGAAACATATTTCTGGACATCATAGGTGTTGATGCTTCTTGTAATACTGATGCTGAATTTTTTCTCCGTGAGTCCTAGTGCTCCTATGACCACTGGTATTATTTCAGTCTTCATCCTGTTGATCTCAATCTTTGTACTTGAATAGCAACATTATTTTTAAATAACTGATTGATTTGATTTTTAACAGCTTATCAACTCTTTGCAGGACATTTAAAGCCAGAAAATATGTTTATATTGTAATAATTTTATATTTTATAAATGATAAGGATTTAATGATACAAGTCTTTTCTAATTAACCCATGGGAAGGTATGAATCTCCTCTTCTCCCCCAACGGGAGAAGAGGAGATTCATACCTTTCCAAAATGTATTTTCACAGAAGTGAATATAAAAACTCAACAGGATTTGACTCTTCAATTATTAATTCTGAGCCATTCTCCATGACATCAGCTGTACATCCAAGTTTACAGCACCTGGTATTCCCAAGCAGTCACCCATCTAGGTACTGACATTGCTTAACTTCGGTAATCATATGGGAATTGGTGTTTCAGTGTGATATGGCCATAAGCCCTGAATTTCATTCTGGATGTACATCTTTTCGGTATCATTGCTATATCAATGAGTATATACCTTGTGGTATTACCCCACTTGTCTGCCGAAGAACTTCTGCTACATCCACTAAATGTCATTGCCAAAGCAGTAGATATGAAAAGGGTGAAAAATCCCATTCATTTTCATTCAATTACCCTGCAGGATGATTTAGAAACAAGACATAACTTTGTCCTCAAATCTCAACAAACCTCATCGTGCATTAAACATAACAAAAAATGGTACACAACCTACAATTTTGTAAAATTGACTCACGCAAGTTTATCTAATTAGTGTATCAGCCTAGATTGAGTTCAAAAGTGTCCACATAGACTTGTGTGTGATGAATTATTTTCTACCCTGCAATTCTTTTCCCATAGATGAAACCTGTCATGCCCCTACAGCTATTTTCATGGCAAATATCCAGGCAAGCTGCACTCATTAGTTCCTACCATTCAGACCTTCATAGCTAGGATCCAACATGCCACATATTCCCTTGCTAAGAAGAAAGTTCCCCCTCAGACAACTTTTGTTCCAGAACTGTTACTTTGTGGAACAGACTCTTCAGAGGATGCTTCTCTGAACACCACAATCTTAATCTATTCAATTCTAGAGCCAGTCATCATCTTATCCTTCTACATATTCTCATATTAGGCATTTCTTACTTCTTCCATGCATTCCTTTACAATGACATCATTCAGTATTTCTCCACCTTAAGTGACTCTTAGGTATTGTCTTTCACAATCTTTCTTAGGAACTTTACACAGCCATGCATATAAAAAAGGAAGTCTCTACACACACAGATATAGACACACAACTTCATCCCCTTTTTGTATTCTTTCCATTAATTTTTGCCAAGACAATAAAATATGTTGTTCTTAGTTGTACACAATTGTTGTACATTCATTCTTCGTGCTTGAAAAAAGTTCAATGCAATCCTATCATCTCAAAAAAATTTTACCTCAAGAATTTTTCTTTTTCTCTTTGATAACGATGTCAAGCTTGTTGACTTTCATCTTTCTGTCTCTATAGATGAACCATCCCAAACAATACAGACATTGTTGTCCCCAGTGAGTGTGTCTGGCTGATGTTCATCCCAATTTTTATTGGTTTTGATTTTTTAACTTCTGCAGATTCTCCCAGTGTGGTTATTTCACAACTTTCATGTGTCTGAGTAGCTACTTGGTCTTTACCATTTGTAGGAATTATTATGTTAGTTATGCTAAAAGTTCCTAAAATCTGACCAAAAATTGAAATTTCTGATAAGAAAGGGTTTCTTGGTCAGACTGAGAAATTTTCAAATATATGAATATTATTATTGTTTCGGCAGCCATTATCCTCTTAGTTGGTTGTCATGTTAAAACTGATCCAATGCTGTATGGAGCCAATAAAAGCAATATCGTCTTCTCAGAAAGAATGGCCTCAGGGAAAAACAAATTTGTCTAAAAGGTGCCAACAATTTGTGGAGTGGAATATTTTAATCAATTATTATTTTGGTATATGTCCGAAAAACCTCTTTGTGCCTTGCCAAATATTGTAAACGAAATTTTCCTTTTTTTTTTTAAATCTCTTTCTTTCTTTCTTTCTTTTTGTCGTTCTTCCTTTCTATTTTAAAAATCAGTAAGGAATGCTCAACTGAGATTTTTTTGGAAGGCTCTTAGATTTTAAACACAATAATGTTGTGTCTTTTGACTAGTTTTTATCTATGCCTCATATTTTAAACATGTGTTGCCTTTTACAAATGATATTTGAAAACATATTGATAGCAGAAAAATAACTGTATGGGGGCGACAAAATATAAATTAAAATTGTGCCATTATCAACATATATTTTTTATATGTTGGAATATTTTACAGCTGTTGTTTGCCATTGCTTTGTGTCATATTTTTAACATTTCTACCCATAATTATTATATCTTTATACAATTATTATATCTTCATATAATTATACAGTGCTTTAAGAATAAGAGCTAATAAACATGCCTACTTTTTATTTGTTCTGATATTTTACTAAAGTCATTTAACATTTTTATATGTGATCCTAATAATATTTTGTAAAATAATTAATATAATTATATATTGTGGAAAAATGTATGACAAAGTGATATCTAATAACAAAAATAATGAAAAGAAAAAGAATCTAAATGAATCAGCTAGATAAAAAAAAAATATATAATTTTAAAAAACTAAAAATTCCCAGCATCCTTTGTTCATGTGGATGTGTAGTTATAACAACATAACAAATTTAACTTGATGATGTTCTAAAGGATACAAGATGTCACATAAAACTTTTTCCACTTTGTCATACATTTTTCCCCAATATTGTTTTTTATATCTAAAAATATATATTGTTATCTCATAATTATATATAAAACACTGATGTTGAATCCAGACAAGATAGTATACACTAGAAAGATTTTCCTATTTGAATTTTCTAATGAATCTTCTTAATTTAAGTATTGAATAGGTTGATGGCAAGTTCTACAATAATAAAATATCTATAGAAATTTGCCTATCTCAATGTTAAATATTTGAACTTAACAACTTTAACAAAATATTGCAATTACAATCATAACTATGAATGCTGATTGTTATTTTAAGAAGTAAGGGGGTACAAATAAAAAGATTTGAAATTGACAACTCTTTTTGTTTGACTTAAACAGACTTTAAACTCTTCTATTTTAATCTGCTTTCTTTCTTTCATTTTCTCACTGAAGCCAAGTAGTATTTTTCTAAGTAATCAAAAAGCTCATTATTTATGAGGTATTGGCAGGAGATGTTAAACACTTCTATATTCTCTTGTTTCATTCTAGCCAAATCCCCATCTTACAAACATTTCTCCTAATAATGATTTTAAAATAATTGAACAAACAATGTTATTTTATTTATGGTGAGTGGATTGGCCATGTAAAACCTCCTGATCAAACAGAGCACATATGTGCTTTCAAGTTTAAATTCATTGAACTTTGTATCTATTTCAAAATTATTACGATACAAGTGTGGTCCTCAATGAACTACTAAACCATTCCTGTTATCTGCCTTCTTGGCTTGATTTCTGAAGTACTATTACATTTACTTTGCAAATACAGTTTAAATTCAATACATTTTGAAAAGCATTTTTTATTTATTCCAAAATTACTGAGACATAAGTGTGGTTCCCAATGAACTGCTAAAACATTTCTCTTATCTGCTTTATTGTTGTACTACATTTACTTTTCAAAGAGATTTGAAATCTGTTTCCAAATTTGATTAGAATCTTGTATCTATTTTAATTACCATTCATTGTAAGCATTTTTAGTCAAATCAAAATTTTTATCAACTTAGCCTTCTTTAATTAATTTAGTATTACTTCCTATTCCTGCTCATAAGGATTAATTTTAAAAGAATTCTTTTTATTTAGGTACAGACGAATTAATTCTAAAACAATAATTTGTTATGAGATACATGTGTGGTTCTGAAAGAACTGCCAAATTATTTAACTGTCTTTCAGGTTGATTTGACTTCCTAGATTTGTAAATATTCTCCATGAAGTACATATTCACTGGAATTTGAGTGGTTTATTTCTGGTAGAAGGTAGCCTTGACATATCTGGGGAGGTTATTAAAATAATCTATAACCTATATGGCAGCAAACCAACAGCATATGGACAGAAAATGAATTCTATAAATACATGAAAAATAGGAAGTGATGTAAAACAAGGATGTATCCTCTCAATGGACTTATTCAATCTATACAGTGAGGCAATTCTGAGAGAAATAGAAGTCCTACTGTAGCAACAATGTTACCAATATTTAACTTTGGCTAGGAAAGGTGGGATGAAGGATGTTATAAAATAAAATAAGACATATCTCGGCTGATTTACAGGCAAATACTCAAGAGCGGGAGCCGGATGTGTACGGGACAAAGCCCCATCACAAAATGACCATTATCTTCATTTACAAATGTCCCCGACACACGAGTTCCGGTCGAAAAATAAAATAATATTTAAAGTGTTCTATTTTTTGTCCAATAAAAATGCTTCCCTCCTAATTATACTTGCTTCGTTTTTCGAGCCTGTTAAGCCATAAAAAAACGCTATAAAAGGGGTCACACGGAAGTTCAACAGGCAGTCACAGGTGGCCAGGAAACAGACTTGTCACAGTCAGTCTGAGCGGTCAGCAGCTTTCAGCAGGGGAGCATCAACCACCATCAACATGTGTGAACTACTATTAGAAATCGACCTAGATCCGAAGCTGGCTTATGAACTATACCACCAGGTAGCTGTCCCAAACCCTCACGTTCCTGTTGAAATAAACCACGTAAACCTATTTCTGCTGTTGTCGTATTTCTTTCTTGCAACCATACGCTTGTCTATAACAAGGACAATGTGTGGACGCAATGCAATTTATATTTGACGTAAATAGCACATAGTATAAAATACAAAACTGAACGCAATGATTTCAAAACATAACAATTGAATTTATTAAGTATTTGATGTACAAGCATAAGAGCTGAAGCTGATAGAGTTATGTCTCTTAGATTTGGAAATATTTGTATTTGAGCTCATAAAGTGAAAGTAATTATTAAACTGTAGTTTAGAAGAATAAAGTTTCTTTAGCATGTTTGGAATTGTGAGTTGTAAAGTTGGTAAAAGTTCAGAAGAGATTTCAGAGTTCGTACTTGTGTGAATGTTGGTAATGGTCTTTAACGTCTAACTGCATTAGTTAAGACAGGAGTTCTTGAAGATTACATCTTGGCAGCAAGGAGAAAGATGAATGAAAAGAAACACAAGGGCGCTTACACGTGTTCTGTTTTTATAAGATTGTGTATCACATGGGAGGCTCAGAACAAAAACGTGGGAAAACAGATTTGTTGCGTGCAGGCGGTTTGATTGGTCGGAACTGACCAATCAGCAAGCTGGATTGAAGGTGATTAACCAATGAATGCATGTTATATATTTTGTAAGATTGTGATGGTGAAAATTACAACAGGAATAGTGCATTTCCTAGCAGGGGTTAACTGGCTTGTTGTGGAAGATTCTACACTACCATGATTCATTATTGGCAGCCAGAATCTTAATAACATAAGATATGCTGATGACACAATATTCCTAGCAGACATAGAAATGGAATTACAAGAACTACTATAGAAGTCAGTGAAGTAAAGTGAGAAGAAAAGACAAAATATCAATTGTATGAAGAATGAATCTAGCGCTGTCAGCTGAAGGAAGAGAAGCAACATGTAAATTACAAATTGAAGATATCAAAACCAAACAAGTATAACAATTTACATATCTGGGAAGTGTTTTAACAGAGGATGGAAAGTATGTTGAGAATACCATTGACCAAATATATGAACAACGACAAATTTTTAGAGAAAATGGAATGAAAACAGACTCTTACACTGAACATCAGGAAGAGATAATCGAAATTTCTAGGGCACAAAATGAGGTAAGAAGACTTGGAAAACTTGATACTCATAGGATGGACTGAAGGTCCCACAGGGATAAAGGGAACCAACATAGGGGAAACAGCATATAACCTACCTAGCAAAATCGAGTAAATGGACGAAAGAAGAAGAAGGAGGAGGGGGAAGGAGGAGGATAGAAAGATGAGGAGGGGAGGGGGAGGACTAGGGAAGGAGGAGGGATATGAAGAAGGAGGAGGAGGAGGTTGGAAGAAGGAGGAGGAGGAGGAGGAGGAGGAGGGAAGAAGAAGTAGGTGGGGGAGCATGGGAGGAGGATGGGAGGAGAAGAAGAAGAAGACGGAGGACGAGGAGGAGGAAGGGAGGAGGAGGAAGAAGAAGAAGGTGGAGGATGTGGAGGACTAGGGGAGGAGGAGGAATAAGAAGAAGAAGAAGAAGAAGAAGAAGAAGCAACAGCAGTTTGAGTAAATGAAAGGTTTAAGTGTAATAACAGAAAAACAAAATGGTAGAGAATCATGATCACCAATATTCTGACTGGATATGATATATAGAAGAAGAGGAAGGAATTCATTGCTAGAATTGTCAGCAAAAGAGTATTTCCAATATAAGACCTGGAAAAAAATAACTCGCAGGAGGTAAAATGAATTGAGCAATTTGGTTTTCATCTGCATAAGAATTGAGATTTCAGTTCACAAATTTGGTATGACAAGCAAGTGGTTTTAAGCTCAAAGCAATTATTATAAATATGAAACTGCACAACTGACTGGCATGCATTTAAATAGGAGGCAACCATGTTCTTTTTATCCTCTCTGTAATACACAAAGGATTAAGCACAACCAAAAGAAAAAGATGTAAAGCATTTATGAGATAATGTATCATTCTTCAATTTTGTACCATTACCATTTTCTCAATTTTCCTCTGGTCAATGATTAATGATGTTTAGCGATGGACATTGGCATGCTTAGTCTTAACATATTTTTTGTGCTGTGCCACTGTATTTCTAAAAGTAGCTAACATTCGCTGAGACAAACTGTTTCTGACATTACTTGTTTTTGTTGCAAATATATCAATATGAAGAAGAGAAATAGGTATAGCCATTTAAGATGACATTGTCTCATTTTACAATAGAGTTTTTATACTGATAGTAAATCAGCTTATTCTGATCATTATTTGATAACATCTGTATTCTTGGAGATAAAATATTTTGCAAGGCAAGAAATCCATATTGATGAGATCCACCAATTTCTTATTTTAGAAATTTTAATTTATATGGAAAAAAACACACCAAAGTGACTAACATATCAACTTGGTGAAAATGATTTTCAATGCCTGATTTGGTTAATTTGAGTAGATTAACTATGCACCAGTGTTTGATCTATTGAATTTTTTGAAATTATTTACTCTTCATCCATCAGAATTTGGATAAAAACTGTAGACACACACATACAACCATATATATATATATATATATATATATATATATATATATATATATATATATATATTTATTTATTAAAGACATTTTTTATGTTTAACGTTCTTTTTATAGATACAAGTATTTAAGCAAATGCTCTGTTTATAATAAACAGTATTAAATAACATTTACCGGCCTGAATGTCCGAGAAATTTTCATAGAAAATATTCGTCCTTGGACAGGATTCAAACTTGCATCCTATATGGAACCGTCATTTACGCTGACGTGCCTTGACCGTATAGGATGCAGGTTTGAATCCTGTCCAAAAAACGACATTATTACGTCGTTATTTTTGCACCAACCTAATAGCAGCATGGCCCGGCGTTGCCCGTGCTTGATTCAAAAATACAGCAATCGCTATCACTTGACTTGAAATATTTTTGCCCTTCCTTACCTTTAAAGGAGTGCCCTTTGCCATGCTGATGTTGCTACATGCCTTACTTCTTGCCTATCTCACAATGCGAATTTTTTTCTAAGCTCTATACTAAACATTAAATTACGAAAAAAGAACTAAACAAAATGAACACAAAACGATCAGCTTTAAAAAAGGACTCGTAACTGGAAAAAACGAATGAAAAAAGAATGTTAACAACAAATACTTTTTCACACCCAACCCAGTTCTGCAGAATTAGAATTAATGTTGAATTTAAGCATGTGAATGAGCCAATTGGAGTAAAGTGCCATGCAGATTTAAATTTTTCCCACTTGTGACGAATGCAGCTATCGATTTTTTTGCATGATAGCATGCTAGTTAACATTCGTGTCAGTCAGCTGTTGGCTCTCACGCTGGCCAATAGAATCTTCCTGCCTATTCGTGGCAGCCAGCTATAGGCTCTCACTCTGGCCAGTAGAAAATGGCTGCAAACTACATGAAAACTGCCATAGAAGCATGAAAAAATAAATTATTTCCACTATCAATGGGAGTTGGGAAATGCAACATCGGTCTTGACCTTCATGCTAACTTGGAGCATGTGCATATAAATTTTGGTGCAAATCTGTCAAAAATTGTGGCCGTGCAATTGTTACACACACACGCACATCCTGCCTTTTATAGATAGAAATTAAAAAGTATATTTATTTAAAAAAGTATATTTATTTATATTCATTTATTAAAATCTGCTGTCCTGAATACTCGAAAATATTCAATAAATCTTTTAGAAAAATATTTATCCTCCTGCAGGATTCAAACCTGTTTCATCTAGGGGAAACCATCATAAAATCTGATGTGTCTTAGACCAACTCGGCCATGTAGGACCTTCTGATCAAACAGTGCCCAAATATGCCTTGAGTTTAAATTTATTGAACTTTGGATAGCATTTTGTATCTATTTCAGAATGACTGGGATACAAGAATTGGTCCTCAGTGAATTCTGAAGCCATTTCTGTTGTCTGCCTACTTGACATGATTTCCCAAGTACTTCATTTACTTTTAAGATCTCAATGTCTGAATCAATGGATGAAGAGGGCTATGCAGGACTGGTATGTTACAGAAGGCATCTCATCAAAACAGAAATGCCGCAGTCTGTTGCAGTTTCATAGCTGCATTCAGCATGTCCCATTCCATGTATGTCACAGCGGAGGGTCATGAAATGAAATGTGTGGGTCACTTCCTGGCAAATTTAGGTCTATCTTAAACAAATTCATGCCATCAGCACTTTCTTCTACTTAACCAACTCTTGCAAAGCCAGTGCATGATGGGAGAAGGTTTTGGTGAAAGTGGAAGTTTCTAGTCCTATTGGTGGTGACTGTAGTCCTCAACACCATCATCGTAAAGGAAGCAATAAGCAAAGAAGAAAATAACTGCTTGGATATGAGATAAAGCCAGCAGTATTTACTTTGCAAATGGAGTTTAAATTCATTGAACTTTGAGTAGCATTTTGTATTTATTTTAATTACAATTCACTCTAAGCATTTTGAATTGCAAATTCTGAGACAAATTTTCAAAAATGATGTAGGCCTTCATAAAAAGAAATTAAAAACTGTCAGCCACTGTGTTAGCTAGAATATTGACTTTAAAAAGAATGGGCCATATAATTCATCATATTATCACTACTTAAAATGAAAATTCAAGGTAATTTTTCTTTGAAGGTCCCTCAGTCATTTTCTCTACAGAAGACTATGCATGTAAACATCTACCTTAGAAATTGGGAAAAAAAAAGTTTTTTTTTTTATTTGGAGAAAGGATTCTTTCTTTAAAAAAAATAGTCTTGTTTATAATCTTATCACTGATGACAGAGTGATTAGCACATGCTGCTATGTGTGACTCATTTCAAATTTATTCCTTTGACTAGACAAAAAATATTTTTAAAAGAAAAAATATATTTATTCTCTAGAAAAAAATCCATTTTAGACGTTTCCTGTTTTTAAAGCAAAAGATGTTTAAACTTATGATACTTCTTAGTAAAAATATCCAATGTTTTAAAATGATGGAAACGTTACCTTCAACGAAATGTTAAAAACTCAATAGAAATTGTATTTATCATTGTTTCTGTATGTTGTTATATATGAGAAAGTGTGTGAATGACTGAGAGAATGAAACAAAATAAATAAAATTTTAATCAACGGTATCTTCTTTGTGAAATTAGGTATGCCAATCAGAAAGCCGAATGGTCCACAGTTTGCCCATGACCATGTTAGAGAATATGACAAAAAATACAATTAACAAGATAGAACACAAATTAAGTAGACTATTTCGACAATTTACCTTTTATTCAAACTGAAGATAAACAAATGAAATTGTATTTAAATTCTGGAAATTGACTGGGAAGCAAGAAGCCAGAAGCAAGTTTCACAAGGGAAAGAAACAGTTAGCATAAAGCTGATGGCTACATCTATCCAATTCAACTGTAAAATAATGAGACCTAGCTGCCAATCTAGTACTACACTTAAATTCATAAATTCTAGGTAGCATAGTGGAAAGTTTATCAGAAAAATTACTATGAATGTATTTATAGAAAAACCACAGTGAAGCACATTACAATGGCGGGAAAGTGACTGAAGCCAAGATGTCAGGTCAGGACCAACAACATTGCATATTTCTCTTTAGATTTTAAGTGAACAAAGGAACTATTTATATTTAGCGGTGAATCCCTTTTCTTGTAAAACTCACTTCCTACAAAATCGGCATATTACAATAGGTACCAGCACATGTACCTAGATCACCATATCCTAAACTGTCTGGTCACCAATACCCATTCAAGGGCACAGTGTAAACTGATGTACAGGTCTCGGTGCCTTTGCGTACTCTCACTGGAAATAGACATCATTTCTGTTCTTTGCTATAAACATCTCACAACATTTATCAAGAATATCTTCAATTTTTCTCAACTGCAAAAATCTCATTAACCATAACAAGTGTATTAAAAATAAAATTAATTTCTCTTATATTTATGTGGCCTGTTCACAATATTTCTCTTAAATCAGTGAACATATAAATTGCACTTGTATATTGTCAATGTGAGAGTTGTTTTTATTGTGATGCAGCTCACTTTACACAGGGAAGATAACGTTACACCTAGTCAAGGAAAATTTCTGCTCACCTCTGACTTAAACTGATTTCAATCATTTTTAGTTACATTTTCATCTTTTGTGAAATGAACTTCTTTTATAAGCAATAAATTAGTTTTTTAAATTTTGAGGAAATTAAAAAAAAATTCTGTTAATACAATAGTGATCATATTTTAATCAATGAATTCAATTCAAACTATTTCTTTATCCCCTTGACTGCAGCCAGGATCATAGTGAACATTTTCAACTCTGCATTGCATTGGCTGTATAGTATATGTTTCACCATAGTATATACTAGACACATTTTTAAATTCAGATTTTTTTTCTGTGTCCTGGATAAGACAATAAACTACATCTGTGTCCTGGGTAAGATGATAAACTACATCCAACTGCAAGGCCTCTGATGAGGAGGTTTTGAGGAGCATGGAACCACCTGTTAATTGCTGGAGTTTCCAGATCCGCCCTGACCCAAATTGGTAGCACCTATTTGTGTCCCAGCTCTGGGCAAATAGTTAACCCCTAAACAATGAAAGTGTAAAAATAGGTTTTAAAACGAGCAAAAATATTACCAGCAATATATTTTTGAAGAAAAAATATTACCAGCAATACATTATTGAAGAAAAAAATATTACCAGCAACACATTTTTGAAGAAAAAATGTTACTAGCCACACATTTTTGTAAAAAATTATTAAGAGCAATGAATTTTTTTTAAGGAAAAATTATTACTAGCCAAATATTAAAAAAAAAATATTGCCAGGAATACATTTTTGAAGAAAAAAATATTACTTGAAATACATTTTTGTAAAAAATTATTACCAGCAATGAATTTTTGTAGGAAAAAATATTACCAGCAATATATTTAAAAAAAAAAACAAAAAACAAATATTGCCAGCAATACATTTTTGAAGGAAAAATAATATTACCAGTAATAAAAATCTTGTTGGCATTAAGGTTGATATGCTGTAAAACAAAACAAACCAAACCATCAGAGATTTTCCTTCTCTTAAACTGGTTGTTAAACATGTCTACATGCCGAATCTACCCTAATATTTGACCGGTATGTCCCTACAAACAAATGCCTTTAAACAAAACAAACAATTTTGTCTACCCAATATTTCTAACAATTTGTCTATTTAAACCCTCATCATTCTTGTAAATAAAAAAATGAATAGAAAGGAAAAATCATTTCTAGTTTAATTCGTATTAATCTTATTTGGAAATGGGGCATCATGGGAGATTAATAATGACTGAAAAGGAATGAATATCAGAACAAAGGCAAAATGGGATGGTAAAAAGTCAAATGTTTCTGAGAGGTAAAAGGAGAGAAAATTGTGAAGAGTCATGTCTGATTCACATTTATTAATGGTAATCATATTTTATTTTTTTAACTAAATCAAGTAAGGTAGTAAAGCCCCTATGACACAAGGGGTTACTGAATGTGAAAGACTTAGAACACAGAAACATTATTAAGGAGAACGATAGAAGAGTAATCAGGAAGACAGTAGATAACAACGGATATTGTGTTTAAAATCTAGAAGATCAAAATTGGCTGGAAAGCATGGGGCCAGAAAAGAATTCCACATACAAGAAATGTGAGAAAAGAAACTTTTAGCATAAAACTTACAGTTACCATCTCGCCAATTCAACAGTAAATTGATGAGAACTTGTTGCTAATCTAGTACTGCATTTCAAGTCTTAAAGTCTAGTTACCATAGCAAAGAGCTCATCTGAACAATTATGTGGAAATGATATACAAAAAGGCACAGGGTGACAACCTTATGATGTGGAAAAGTGACACTAGGTGAGGACCAATAATGTTGCTGATTCTTCTTTGATTTTATCAAGAATCTTTACATATATAGCAGGAGCACTGGACAATATATCACAGAAATATTCTAAGCATGGGTGGAGGGTAGAAATATAGATATGTAAGATAGATTCTGGAGAGAAAAATTGTCAAGCACAAACACAATGAACCAACTTCTTAGCAGTAGACGTAGCAACTGATTCAATATAGCCTTTCCAAATTAGATATGATAGTAGAATCCATGGAAGACGTTATCAACAGAGTTGCAGTTCTAAGTGGAAAGTCAGGTAAGAATCCTTTCAATGGGTCAAGAGTAGAATTTAAAGAGAATTTATAGAGAAAACATTCTACTTTATCAACAGAATATGTTATCACATGAAATTGATTGAAGAGAGGAGGAAAAGAAAATACACTACTATTAGCTACTATTAGTCACAAGAGCCAAAGTTTTCAGAGTCTATACAGTGCCTCATTATGTCAGCAAACCAATACTTAGTTCCTTTGAGTATGCATATACTTTTATTATGTGCAGCCACAAACAGGAGTTTGTTGTGATCAGAACTGTCATGCTAGTATAGCCAGATAAAGTTATTTCTGTGGGCTATAGTGGCTGAACATTAAGATTCTGAAGAGAAAAATTGTCTGGTTTAACATAGTGAATGAACATACTACTATAATAAACGTTGTGTAGGTGTTATTGCAAACAGTATAAAAGTTGCAGAAAGGAGAGATATTTTTAATTTCCAAGTATGGCTAATATATTGTGGTTATGTTCATTGTTAATGCAATTAAGAAATGATTTCTTATAAGTGCTAAAATCAAATTTTAAATGCTTTTTGCAGTGGGAGATAAGTATTATATTACTATATAAAAAATGCTGTGTATATATCATTGCTCTTACATTCAAAAAGTCTAGGTATCTATTATAACAAAAACTCATCCGAACAATTACCATTAAAATATTTATAGAAAAGGGACAGAGAAGCAACTATATAGCAGTTAGAAAAGAACTGAAGCTTAAATGCCAGATCAGGACTGATAATATTGCTGATTCTTCTTTGAATTTTATCTTGGAGTTCAAGGTAAATAGCAGGGGCACCGGACCATATGCAGCAGCAATATTCTAAGTATGTATGAATGGTAGATATGTATGACAGATTCTGTAGAAGATGTCTTGCTCAACACAGTGAACCAAATTTCTTAACAGCTGACCTAGCAATGGATTCAATATAGTCTTTCCATTTCATGTCAGCTGAGAATGTTAGCTTGAGAAGGCAAAATGAGTCACTCTCCTGAAGGTTAAATTCAGTCATGCCAATGGAAGACAGAAAAGGGCCTCTCATATGATTAACAGAGAGCAGTTTTATTTTGGAGGCATTAAAATTAACAAGCTATCCTTTGCCCCAGTTAACAACAGACGAAAGGTCTTTTTTTGACATAAGTAACCAATTTGAAATTATTGAAGCGATCAGACTTACTATTGAGACAGGAGTAAATTGTTGTGTCATCAGCATAGATACCAAGTTGAGAAAGTCCGTAAGAAAAATTAAAAACAAAGTAGAACCAAGGATGGAGACCTGGATGACACCTGCATTAGCAGAAAAGGATCTAGAAGAGTGGCCATTCAAGATAACTTTCATCTTTTCACTCTCTTTCACTCAGGTGGGGAATTTATTAAGAAAAAATATAGAACAAAAAATCAGTCAAGTAACATATGATATGCAGATGACACTACTGATAGTAAGCATGGAAAAGAAATTACAAAATCTCCTACAGAAGATAGCGATGGAGAGTCTGAAGAAGGGACTAAGCATAAACTACAAAAAAACAGAATGCATAGTCATCAGTAAAATGATTAGCCCAATATGTGAATTGCAGGTCAGGAACACTAGAATCAATCAGATACAGAAGTTTAAATATCTGTGAAGTGTTCTGGCAGAGGACAGTAAATGACACTGAGATCCGTAGATGGATTGGGATGGCAAGGGATGCATTCCAAAAGTTGAGTATTGCAAGACAGGAAAATTTCTTTGGTAACAAAGAAAAGAATAATGAGCTGTTATATGACATCTCTCCTTCTATACAGCTGCAAATGCTGGATGATTTCCTCAAAGATGAAGAAGAGACTCAAGGTGATGGAGATGTGGTTCTACAGATGATGCTAAGGATATCATGGATCGAGCAATGATGAGGTTTTAGAGAGGATGCAAACAAAGAGGTGCTTTAAACTTAACATCAGGAAGAGGCATCAGAAGTTCCTGGGACGCATAATGAGGAAGGAGTGCTTGGAGAATCTGATACTCACAGGTCGAATAGAAGGAAAGACAGACAAGGGAAAACAACACATGGCATACCTAGTGGCCTTAAGCAAGTGGATGACAGGATGTAGTATGGGAAAGGTGGCAGAGGGAAGGAACTTGTTGAGAACTGCAATGGATAGAGGGAGGTGGAGAGATATGATTGTTTACATCCTGAAAGGACACTGCACATAGAAAGAAAGAATCAAAAAATTTGTGTGTGAAAAATAAATGTCCAATTTTTATTGCTACTGAAGTTCCTATATGCTCTTGAAAAAAAATTGCTTTACAGCTGAGTATGTTTGTTTGTTTAGCAACATATAAACTCCTTATGGGTTATTTAATGCCAAAATTTAATTTCCTTGTGAGTATTAGTAATTTCTTTTAGAAAAATCTATTGCTGGTAATTTTTTTTCCCAAAATGCATTGCTGGTATTATTTTTTATTTTTTTTTTTTTGCAATAAAAATGTATTGCTGGTATTTTTACGATGAAAGTTTTTATAGTTTCATAGAGTTTTGACACTAGTCTGTGGGTTAACTATTTGCCCATAGCTGGGAGCCTAACAGTTGCTACCACCCCAAGTCACAGTAGACATGGGAACAATAGCAATTAAGAGGTAGTTCCACACTCCTCAAAATCTCCAGATCATACCCCAGATGGGCCTTCACTGCTTTTTACCTTGCACAAATATGATTAGGAGCAAGAGGCAAAGTGATTGCACTAATTCTCATGTATAAATATGGAAAATTACAGTAGGAATATTTTATATTTTGAATGAATTTTGCAACATGAAGGGTTGCTAAAATTTTATCAGCTTGACTAAAACACCATTCCACAGAAATATCTGATGTCTTGTCATTTGGTCAAATTCTTAAAAGTGGGTCAGGCCAAGAACTCAAGCAATATTTTCTTTTTCTAATTTTAATTTGAAAACCATTCAAAATGCGATTAAAGAAATCTTCTAAACAATGAAAGAAAGAATTCATTTATTTTTGGTTTGATTTCATTCTACCTTCTGCTGGAATACAGTCACCATTTCTGTAAAAATGATAAATTTCCAAGAAAGTATTAAATCAAACATATAATAGGATTGGAAATGTCATTGTTATGCAACTCTATTTTAAGGGGAAAAACTATCTGAAAAAAAACTATCTTTGGTTTTGCAAACATATTTTGTTTTTCTCATCTAAAAGTGGTGAGCTTCAGCAGCTGAAGGCACTGAACAGCTTTTTAATATTAATTGCTGGAGACTGGGAAAAAGCTTTCCTTTCTTTTTCAGAGAGAAGACAAATTTTAAAAATCATATTTTGGAGATTGAAGAAATATTTAAAAAAAAAAAGTTCTTTTCTTTTTTTCCTTTTCAATTTCTATCATATTCATCAATCCCAATCTACTTATATCTGTTCATTTTAAACTATCTCCCTATCTTCCTACCAAAATCAGATTAAAATTTTCATTTTGCACATGCACAAACACACACACATACACACACACACAAACACATACATATATATATATATATATATATATATATATATATATATAAATTTCAGATAGAGTATACCTGTAAAAAGAACAATAGGAATAAGAACAAAACAAAAACTTATCCCAGCCAATATATTTTGTCATCTGAGTGACTTATCAAGGCAAATGTAAAGATTCTATTTCAAAACAAGTATTTATATACAAGAACCAAAATTGTATACAAATATATTTTTTTTAAGATGTACATCATATATGTCCATCCCAAACCATAACAATCTGATCACAATTTAAACAATGTTCATTTATTAATATATATATATATGTATATATATATATATATATATATATATGTATATATATATATATATATATATATATGTATATATATATATATATATATATATATATATATTTACAAAAAGCTAAAAGTTAAAACAATCATAGCAATATCTGCAACCTTTGTCAACAAGAGAAATTAGCTATAATAACATTTCCAGACCCAAAATGCTTTTAAACCAGACATCAGAAATTATGTCCTGTTGTATTCATACTGAAACATTCCTTTTGAGTTCATTTGAAGTGGGATAAAAAGAATGTATGTATATTTCATTTAATCCCTCACTCATACATTTACAATACACTTGATTTCCCCTCTTCCACCTCCTTCTCCTCACCTTCTACCACATTTCTAATTGGGCACGTATTCATTTATTTTTTTAAAAAAAAAGTATTAGGAAATCAATTCACCAAATTCACCTAAAGATACCTAGAGGTTGAAACCAAGGTAGGCAATCAGCTGATTTCCAAAATTTCTATAAATTATTGCACTCTGTGTCCTTCACATATTTTGACTGAACTTTCAAGCACCTGATGAATATTTATGAATCTTCTCAAATTTTAAAACCAATGACATCCTTACTTTTGAATATAAATAAAATAAACCCTTGCATTTGCTTTGATAATGACCCTTGGATGACGAAATTTGTCAGCTTAGTATAGTTTTTCTTTAGTCTTTTTATTCATATATATATATATATATATATATATATATATAACAAATGATTGAGGTTACCCCTGGTAACTTTTTAAATTGGCCCAAGAAGTAGTTGTTTTCTATTTTAGATAGAAGAAAATTATTATATATGGTTAAAAGGAGTAAGGCATGATTTTTTTATTAGAAGAAAAAAGTATATTTTGTTAAAATTTTTTTAAAATTAAGCATTTTATGATTAAACTTTGCTCTCTCAAAATATCCTCCTTTAGCCTTGATTACTGCAGCACATATTTTTGGCATTCATGGCAAAAGTTTCTCAAAATACAAGTTTGATAATTGATTTCATTGTTTTTTCAATGATTCTAAGAGCTCTTTTTCATTTTTTTTCAGTTTTCTCTCAAGTTCATCCCAAATTATTATTTCTGAGGAAAATTGCAAACTTTTAAACTGTAGTGTATGTGTGTATATATATATATATATATATATATATATATATATATATATATATATATATGCATGTGTGTATAAACATGTATGAATACTATGGCATAGCTCATATGAGCGACAGCAGCAGGATTCCTAATCAGCTTTGTCTGAAGAGCTGGTTAATGGAAAGTGATTAGCCCATACTCCAAAGAAGTGTTATAAGTAAGGTATAAAGGAATCAGTAAACCTTTCAAACGTCACTACATATGACTGGCACTTCCATGCAAATGATTGTACAAACTGGTAAATGACAGCTGATGATGGAAAGGTTGATTTCAAGAGTTTTCAGATTACAAAAGCTTATATGAAATACATGCTATTTCCAACACAATTACTTATCCACATATATACCATATAAAATCATGCCAAAATTTTATTTTCTACCCAAGAACAGACAATATTTTCAGACATGCCAAAAAGATTCTGCAACACCGCACATACTGTTTAAATCAAAATGTCTCTTGGTTAGAATTTAATATCACCATGTGAAATATTTGACCATTCTGAGAAAACTAAATTCCTATTTTTCTCAAGCCTACTTTCTGAAAAATATTTTTCACATAAATACCCACATATTTTGTCTATCAGCAGCTGAGACATAACTGTCTACAAGCCATTTAAACAGAAGAGGAGACATGGTTACAGTGCTTCTTCCTTAACCTGTGTGATGAAAGAAAAATGAATTATGAATCTTTTCCAATAACAATAGCTGGGACGGTCAGTGAATTTTTGCTGACACTCAAACTCTTTTTTCAATCTCTCAGATTTATCTGTGGGCCCAAAGATTTTAACTCAACTAAAAACTATTTTTTAGCTGTTTTCTACTCTTGTGAATTTATGTACATATGTTTGTAAATATAAAGTTAAAACCTATACCGACATTTTGTTTATTATGTTTTAATTTAGAATTCAGATTTTTAATATAAATAAAACAGGAATGATTGAATTTCCTACAAGTTGACACGTTTAAAGAAGAAGAAGAAGAAGAAGAAGAAGAAGAAGAAGAAGAAGAAGAAGAAGAAGAATTTCACCAATCTTTTAGTAATGTTGGTAATAAAAGAAAAATGATTCAGTTTCATTCTGGCAGTTACTAATGTGATAGATTCTTATTATCTGAAAAACAGACGAAAAACCTAATGAAACAGAATCTTCAAGTTATCTGAAGAAAATCGGTATTTTTTTTTTAATTCTCACAGAAAATCAGTTCATAATCAGTAGGCTTTTTGTCTTTTTCAAAGTAAAAATATTTTTTAAAAAGTTCACATATCAAAGATCCTATGAGATGTTTGAAAAAAATGTAACCAAAAACTCTTCAAACGTTTGTAGAAGTTTCTTTGAGAAAAATGTAAAAAATGACTGCTTTTCATCATGTGTGTTAAAGAGACAAAATAAAATGAATAAAAGATATTTGAAAAAAAAAAAAATGATTTAAAGCATCAAAAAAAAAAAAAAAAAAGAATGAATAAACTGCAAGGCACAAGAAAAAAATGGCTGGATCTGATAAATAACAGATCAAGTAAAAAGTAGAAATATTAATAGTTGGATGATTGAGTAAAGTACAAAAAAGTAAAGCTATATTTTCAAGGATCATTGGAGATTTCATTCCAGTCATCTAAAGGTTCCTTTTTTTTTAATCAAATTAAGTTTTCAAAATTTTAAACCTTAAGTAGTTCAATCAAATTGGACGTTTTATCTCAAATCTAATGTTTTAATTAGTTTTAAGTAGTTTTAATTGCTCAAGTGTTTTAACATTGATATTTAATTTGAATTTATTAATATTTTATCTGTTATTGTTCATCACTAACTCACTATCTATCTATCTATCTATCTATCTATGTATGTATCTATCTATCTATCTATCTATCTATCTATCTATCTATCTTGTCTACTCATATCTATCTATCTATCTATCTATCTATCTATCTATCTATCTATCTATCTCAGATTCTTTCTTTCTTTCTTTCTTTATTGTCTAAGATGACTTCTTTTTTTTCTACCTGTCAGATTCTTTCTATGTTTTTTTTTCTATCTATCTCAGATGCTTTCTTTCTATCATTCTTTATATCTTTTTATCTATCTCACGTTCTTTCTTCGTCCTTTTAGCTATATATCTATCTTTCTCAGATTCTTTATATCTCAGATTCTTTATATCTCAGATTCTTTCTTTCTATCTCAGATGTCTTTCTTTCATTCTTTCTTTCTATCTATTTATCTATCTGAGATTATGTCTTTGTTTCTTTCTTTCTATTTCAGATTCTTTCTATCTCAGATGTCTTCCTTTCTTTCCATCTCTGATACTGTCTTTCTTTCTTTCTTTCTTTCTATTTCAGATTCTTTCTCTCTTAGATGCTTTCTTTCCATCTCTGATGCTGTCTTACTCTCTTTCATTCTTGTTATCTATCTATCTATCTATCTATCTATCTATCTCTGCCTTTCCATCTATCTATCTATCTATCTATCTATCTCTGCCTTTCCATCTATCTATCTATCTATCTCTGCCTTTCCATCTATCTATCTATCTATCTATCTATCTATCTATCTATCTATCTATCTATCTATCTATCTATCTATCTATCTATCTCTGCCTTTCCATCGATCCTTCTATCTATCTATCTATCTATCTATCTATCTATCTATCTGTCTGTCTGTTTATCTATCTATCTATCTCTGCCTTTCCATTGATCTATCTATCTATCTATCTATCTGTCTGTCTGTTTATCTATCTATCTATCTCTGCCTTTCCATTGATCTATCTATCTATCTATCTATCTATCTATCTATCTATCTATCTATCTATCTATCGCTGCCTTTCCATTGATCTATCTATCTATCTATCTATCTATCTATCTATCTATCTATCTATCTCTGCCTTTCCATCAATCCTTCTATCTATCTATCTATCTATCTATCTATCTATCTATCTATCTATCTATGCCTTTCCATCTATCTATCTATCTATCTATCTATGCCTTTCCATCTATCTATCTATCTATCTATCTATCTATCTATCTATGCCTTTCCATCTATCTATCTATCTATCTATGCCTTTCCATCTATCTATCTATCTATCTATGCCTTTCCATCTATCTATCTATCTATCTATCTATCTATCTATCTATCTATCTATCTATCTCTGCCTTTCCATCGATCCTTCTATCTATCTATCTATCTATCTATCTATCTATCTATCTGTCTGTCTGTCTATCTATCTATCTATCTCTGCCTTTCCATTGATCTATCTATCTATCTCTGCCTTTCCATTGATCTATCTATCTATCTATCTATCTATCTATCTATCTATCTATCTATCGCTGCCTTTCCATTGATCTATCTATCTATCTATCTATCTATCTATCTATCTATCTATCTATCTCTGCCTTTCCATCAATCCTTCTATCTATCTATCTATCTATCTATCTATCTATCTATCTATCTATCTATCGCTGCCTTTCCATTGATCTATCTATCTATCTATATATCTCTGTCTTTCCATTGATCTATCTATTTATCTATCTATCTATCTCAAATTCGTTTTTATTTTCATCATTATGTTTTTACACTTTATTCATATTTTGTGACTTTATTCTTTTCTTTTTTCCCTTTAATCCGTAATGGCTGATTTTACTCTTTAGATTCCAAAGGAAAAAAATTAAGATCATTATTTTAAACACATTTTTAAATGATAATTATGTCATTTGAATGTGTTGGAATCTAATTTGTATCAAGCCCTGTCAGCCATCCCTCTGTAAGGAACGGTTGTTAGCATTAAATATAACTAACTTTCAATTGTTATATATTTATTATATAAAATAAGATTTGTTTATGTTTATTTTAGTTTCTGTACCCATTTTTCATCCTCAACTTAGCTCTGATAAGAGATGATTGATAAACCACTTAAACTACTTGTTTTTTAATTCTTTTTTGCATTTTGATATTACCTCTTTTCAGTAATGTAATTTTTTTTTCACAAGTCTATTCTTTACCTAAATCTACATTTAATCTCTAATAGCTGATTTTGCTCTTCAGAGGCCACATGAAAAATTATAAGATCATCATTTCAAAGAAAGCTGGAAATGATAATTTTATTTCTTAATTCCAGAAGTCATAAGAATCTGATGATTTAGCAAAATAAATAAATAAATTGTTGGTCTATATCTTAAGTTTCTCATCAAGACACCATTGTTAAGATGGGTTGGGAGTAAAGTTATTTTTACCTGAGAGATATTGATCTGAGCAAATATTTAACAAAATAAAGTAAATAAAAAAAACAATTTAACGAATCTACTTCCAAAGTCTGCCGGCGTTTATATGGATAACAACACCTAAACTGCCTTCAGTTACAAATGATTGTTTTATTTAGGAAAATATTTACACAATTGTGATTTGTTTTTTTATTTCAGTTTTATTATTTATTTTTTAAATCGAAATTGTTTGAAATTTCCTGCAAGAATAACAAGTAATTTTATTTTAATTTTATTTGCAAAAAAAAAAAAAAAAAAAAAAAATGTACAGAGGCAAATCTGAATCGATATAAATTTATTACATTGACATGGTTTTATTAATCTATCATTATTTTGTCATTAATTTTTGATTAGTACTTCTTTCATCTTAATTCTAGATGTTTTTCAATACATTAGAAGCATTCTTCTTTTATTCTTCAGAACATAGGCGATCATAGTCCTCCACATCTTCCTGTCACTTATAACTCTTTTAAAAGAACTCACACAGCAAATATCAAAATGTAAGGACTTTGAAAATACTGAAATTAAAAGATTCAAACAGGAAGCATTTCAGACAGAAAGTATTGGAACTCAGACAAAAATATCTTTTTTTTTATGTGCTGTGTCCCTTCAGCACATTGGCGATCATGGACCTCCACATTTTCCTGTCCCTTTTAGCTTCTGCTAAGTTTTTTTCTTTTTGTTATTTTTCCCAAACCCTGTTCTACAATCCATTTGCTCATGTATGCTATACACTGCTTTCCTCTGCCCCTCTTTCCCTCAATCTGTCTTGTGAGTATCAGGTTTTCCAAGCCTTCCTACCTCACTACATGCTCTAGAAATTTCAACTACCTCTTCCTGATGTTAAGTTTCCTTTTTGTTCCCATTTTCTCTAAAACCTTGTCGTTGCTCAGTTGGGTGTTCAGTCCATGGTATCCTCAGCATCTTTCTGTAGAACAACATTTCTTTTGCTTCAAGTCTCTTCTTCATCTTTGAGGAGATTGTCCAGCATTCGCTGCCATACAGAAGGATAGATATCATGTAACAGTTTATTACTCTTTTCTTTGCATCTATCAAAATCATTCTGTCTCTTAATACTCTGCTGAATTTTGGGAATGCAACTTTGTTGTCTCCTGCCTTCATGAGGCATATGTTGATCTGGGTAGCCTAGAGGAAATTCTGAACTGAACCCTTTGTTTAATCTCATCTCACTGTCCAACATTTTAATTTACTTAGCTGTTGTCCTATGGAAAACTTGGAGTCTTAAACCTAAACTGCTTGCTGGTGAGTGTTCACGCTGCTTGTCATGCATGACTACACTCACTGGAGCTTTTCTCTTTTGTCTCATATTATTTTACCCCAAGAAAGGCAATAATTTTTTCCTCTAAATTCTTTTATTTAGCAGATTTTAATTCGCTTTTTAGATCAGCTGTTAATTTGACTTTATCAAACAGATCAGACTTAATATTAGGTTGGTGCAAAAGTAATGACGTAATATTGTCGTTTTTTGACATTAAAAAATACGTCAAAAAAAGACATTATTATGTCATCATTTTTGCATCAACCTAATATTAAGACAGGAGTAAATAGTTGTGTTACCCAAAGAGGGTTGACATATTGTCAAAAACAAATGAATCGATCAGCCAGTGTATCCAGTAGCATGCAGACGGGTACAACCATCCTGGATATCCAAACAAAGAGTGAAATAAAAATTTAATTTATATTTCATTTGAATAAAGGGAGGGTTCATTTTATGTTTCACCTGTTTTTACATATCTTCGTTTCTCACATTTCTTAGTATCAGGCTGATTGAGATTTAGGGTCATACAATCAAGGAGTTAGCCCCAGTCATTACTAAAACTTGTCAATGAGTGTATCTGTCTATTTTTGTTGTTAGAATTTTGATGCTCAACCCTGCAAATTGATCATTTATTTTTATTATAACAAAAGGCATACATTTTTCTATAATAAAAACTTTAATTAGTGAAACCTCTGATAGTAGTTCAGGGTTTCCCTTCAAGAGTCGCATACTTATTATAACAGATATGTTCACTGTATTTTTAAACAAAAACTTTTCTTTAATTGAAATTTTCAGTAATTAAACTTGAACTGAGTATGACATTTGATGCAATAAAATATGTAATTTTTTTCTTGATTTTCCACAAATAAAATTTAATCGTAATTGTTGATTTTTTCTTCTTGTTTTTTTTTCTTTTTAAACATTTCTTGTACTTGGCCTTCTATAAATGTGACATCATGATTATAAAAGCCATCATAATGTCAGGCAAATTGAAATCTAATTTGGAGTCTTTAAAATTTCTCAATTAAAATGCGTGCCATGAAAACAGATGGTGAAATTTTATGCAAAATCTGTCAGTGGTATGTTCAAAAGTATTTTTACATTACAGGAATAAAATATAAATATATAAAAATAAATATGGAGGAGAAAAGAGAAAAATATAAAGTAAACAAATGTAACAATGGAGTAAAAGTAAAAAAGGAAAGAGAGAGAGAGGGAGAGAGAGAGAGGGAGAGAGAGAGGGAGAGAGAGAGGGGGAGAGAGAGGGAGAGAGAGGGAGAGAGAGGGAGAGAGAGAGGGAGAGAGGGAGAGGGAGAGAGAGAGGGAGAGAGAGAGAGAGGGAGAGAGAGAGGGAGGGAGAGAGAGAGAGAGGGAGAGAGAGAGAGAGAGAGAGAGGGAGAGAAAATAAAGAGAATGGTGAAAAAAGAATTTAGAAAAAACAAAAAAAAAACAGTTACTGATAAAAAAAAAAGTTCAGAGAGGATGGCCAGAATGAAATGATGGTAGGAAATTGAAAAATATATAAAAAAAAGGAAGGAAAATAAATGGAGAAGAAAGAAGAAGGAATATGAATGAAGATAAAAGTGGAAGCAAAGAAAAATGAATGAAGATGAGAGAGGAAGGAAAATGGGAATATATGAATGGGGGAAGAGAATAAATTATGAAGAAACAGAAAGAAAGAGGAATAAAGATGAGAAAGGAATAAAAATGGAAAATCTAAGGAAAACGAATGAAGTGAAGTAGGAAGGAAATTGAAAAATATATCAAACAGGAAGGAAAATGAATAAAGATGAAAAAAGAAAGAAAATCAAAAATAGGAAGTAGAAAAGAAAATGCAAAACTATGAAAGAGGAATGAAAATGAATGAAGATGAGACAGAAAAGAAAATGCAAAACTATGAAACAGAAATGAAAATGAATGAAGATGAGAGAGAAAAGAAAATGCAAAACTATGAAACAGAAATGAAAATGAATGAAAAAAGTAGGAACACATGAAACAGAAAGAAAAAAAGAATGTAGATGAGATAGAAAGAAAAATAGAAAATATAAAAGAAGGAAAATGAATGATGAGACAAAGGAAAATGAAAAAAAAAAAAAAGAACCAGGAAGGAAAATGAATGAAGATGAGATTGGAAGGAAAATTAAAAAATATGAATTAGGAAGGGGAATGAAAAAAGAAAGAAAATGGAAAATATTATGTTATAAATGAAAAAGTGGGAAAGATAAGATGATGAAAAAGAAATATAAGATGAAAAATAAAATGAAAACTGCAATGAAGAAAAAAAGAAAATAAAGATGTAGTTAATGAGAAAAGAAAAAAGAAAAAGAAGTTAAAGGAAAAGAAGTCATAGATAAAAAAGTAAAAAAAATGAATGAGCGAATAAGAAACATAAATGTGAAGGAAGAAAATTTGATGAATCAAATCAAGAAAAATGGCTGAAGAAATTGGTAAAAAGAATGAAAAATTAAGAAAAAAGATAATGAATAAAAGAAGAAAACAGAAAGTAAAATGAATGAAGATATGACAGGAATGAAAATGAAAAAAATATGAAATAGCAAGGAAAATGAAAAATAAGAAGCAGGAAGGAAGATGAATGAAGAAAATAACAGGAATAAAAATGGAACATATGAAAAAGGAAGGAAAAAGTATGAAGATGAGAGAGGAAGGAAAATGGCAAACTATGAAGAGGGAAAGAAAAAAGAATGAAGATGAGGCAAAAAGAAAAATAGAAAACTATGAAACAGGAAAGAAAATGAATGAAGATGAAGCAGAAAGGAAAATAGAAAACTATGAAAAGTGAAGGAAAAAGAATGAAGATGAGACAAAAAGGAAAATAGGAACATATGAAAGAGGAAGGAAAATAAATGAAGAAGAAACAGTAAGGAAGATGAATGAAGAATATGACAGGACTGAAAATGGAACATATGAAAAAGGAAGGAAAAAGTATGAAGATGAGACAGGAAGGAAAATGGAAAACTATGAAAAGGGAAAGAAAAAAGAATGAAGATGGGGCAGAAAGGAAAATGAAAAATATAAAAGCAGAAGGAAAATGAATGTGTGGCAGGAAGGAAAATGAAAAATATGAAATGGGAAGGAAAATGAATGAAGATGAAACAGGAAATAAAATGAAAAATATTATGTTATAAAAGAAAATAAAAGATGATGAATAAAGAGAAATATAAGTTGAAGAATAAGATGAAGAAAAAGATAATGAGGGAAAGAAAGAAAATAAAGATAAAAGATAAAAGAAAAATAATGTAAAGAAAAAGAAGTCATAAATAAAAAAGGATTCTCAAAGAAAATGTGTAACTGAATAAGAAAGGAAGAAAAATGTGGAAAAACAAATTAAGAAAAATGGCTAAAAAAATGAAAAAGTAAAAAAAAGAAATGAAAGAAAGATGAAGAAAATAAATAAAAAAAAAGAAAATGCAGTGAGAAAGATACAGCAACAAGAGTAAAAAATAAATTTAATTAGAGATTCTTGATAAAATTGAAAAAAGAATCTGCAATGTTATCTGATTGACATGGCATCTTAGTTTCAGTTGCCTTCCCACAATGCATAATGTAGCTTCATTGTGCATTTTCTATAAATATTTTCATGCTAATTGTTCTGACACAACTTTTATCTACGGCAACTAGAATTTAAGAATTTAAACACAGTACTAAATTGATGGCAAGGTCTCTTCATTTTAAAGTTGAAATTGCTTGATGTAACTGTAAGTTCTATGTAGTTTTTTTCTGTATCACTTCTTGCTTATGAAACTCACTTCCTGTTTCTTGCTTTCCAGTCAACTTTGATCTTCAAAAATGTAAATGCATTTTCAGTTGCCATCTTTTATCTTGTTCTTTTATTGTTTTCTATACTTAATAATGTTTCACTTTTCTCATATCCTTTCACACTCAGTAAGCTCTTGTATCTTAGTAGCTTTATTGCCTTGCTTGGAGTAAAATTGTAAAAAAAAAATAAAGAAAAGCATATAAAATAAAGAAACAGTGAAAGAAAAAAGATCTAAGAAAGAGAGAATGTAAAAAAGATATACAAGGAAAGAAAGATGTCTAAAGTTTAAAGGAAGATATAGTAAGAAGAAAAAGAAAGGAAACTGAAGCAGAGAGAAAGAGAGAGAGAGAGGAAGAGAAAGAGAGAGAGGGAGAGGGAGAGAGAGAGACTGCAAGAAATGGGAAGTCTGAAAGCAAGAGAGTAAAAATAAGGAGAGTGAAAGAAAGAGACAAAAGCCAATGAAAGAGAGAAAGAGTAAAAGAAATAGACTGAAAAAAAGAGAGAGGCTGACAAAAGTGGAAGGACTGGAAAGAAAATGAATGACAAATAAGCAAAACAAAACAACTGGATGCAAATGACAATAACCCCACTTGGAGGGGCGTATTCTCAACAGTAACTAATGTTTCTACCTAGTTCTACAGAAGACATCACCTAGAATTATCGTCAGATTTATTTAGCAAAGTCAGTTTCCTTGCTAAAAGATGAAGTGTTCACCTGCTTGTGTGAGGTTCACTCTAAAGATCTTCTTCTTCTTCTTCTTCTTCTTCTTCTTCTTCTTCTTCTTATTATTATTATTATTATTATTGTTATTATTATTATTGATAGAAGAAATAGACTAAAAGAGGGGCAAGAAAAACATATAATTTACACATTCATGTAATTAGAATTCTAGGTGTGGACTCTGAATGAAAGCATTTCTTATGACATCTCTGGTGAGCACCATGTCCCCTAACATTCATTTATTGGCAAAGGTAGCAGTGTTGGCAGAACTGGCCCTAGCATGTGTTTAAAAGCTAAATATTTATGGTTTTGTCTTTTGAATGTAGAAGCTTCCAGAAGGGTATATGCAAGGCTAGATACTTTTAGTATAGCATCTATAAGGGTGAAATAGATTATTTCAAGGATTAAGGGCAAGGATTTTGGGTACAGCTTGCTTTGTCTAAGCATAAACCAGATGGCCAGAGAGTTATAATTGTGTGAATATTAGCAAAAAGAAACTTATTCAAGAAATCTTTTGATAACTGAAGAAAATCTCAAAAAAAAAAAGATCCCATAATTGAATGGATAATTCATAGTTTATTTTTATCATTCATTCATTCCATTTATATAAATTGATCATGATCACAATCATAACTCATTAGAATTATAGGAGCATCACATGTACTGCAGCTGCAGTAGAAGTGGTGTGTCTTGGGCAAAATAACCTGACAGAACTCAACCCTCTCCAGGCTGGTCTGAATTCAGAGTTTTCCTTCTTCTAGACCAGTTGCTACCCAAGGTTATAGAATCCAGTCTGTCCTGCTATTCACCCATAGCTGGGGGGTGAAGAGATGGATTCATACCTTTCCCAAAGGTATTAGCACATAAGTGAATTTGATTTGAACCCGTTTCTCTGATTCCTCAATCCAAATTGCAATCCATTACTCCACTGTGCCATTATATAGATATAACAAAGTAAATATACAGGATAGGTATATTCGTTTATTCTGCTTATATAGGTACAGTAGAACTCCCCAAATTTGAACATAGCATAATCTAGACTTCCTTGAATTAGGACTTATCTTCAAATCTAAATTTTTTTATTGACAGAAATAGGAAGACTTTTCTTTCTCAAATCAGAACAGTACCCTCAATACTAAACATCTTGGATGGTCAGTTCCATAAATTGTACTGTATATTCTCATTTTTGTTTTCCTTTAAAGATTGTAATTGTTTTTGAATAAGATATTCCATAAATTTTTAAATATTTCATAAACTGTCTTAGTTTTTCATTAATAAAATTGTTTAGCACAATTCTTTTCATTACTATCAATTGTCAATTATTTTTTGTACATTTATGTCTTCACTCTACACTTTAAATAAAAACGAATTAATGTTACAAACTACCTTTTCTATCCTAAACTCTAAAACTTAATAAAATTTTAATCTTGCCACAGCAGCCTTTTCTTCCTTGAATCCAAACAGTACCCTCAATACCAAACATTTCAAATGTTTCGTTTAGAGGAGTTGTACTGTATAACAGAATCAAACAAAGGTTAGGTTGCACTTGGGGTTATTTTGTCCAAACATCAAAGCCAAAAAAAAGGCATGACAGTTATGTTCATAAATAGCCTCATCAGATCTTGGGATGAATTGCCTTAAAAAAATGTTAGGTCATATGTGCTATCTATTTTAGTTTTTGCTGCTGTTGTAAATCTTCAAGTGAGGTGGTTTCTATTATTTGGTAATGTTCTTTGTTTGTAATTCTGTAATGCCAGTCCACAAAGATTGCAGAAGAATGGATGTCTCTAAACATCCAGAGGTTCATTCTCTTGAAACCATTTATAATTATTAATCTGAGCAAATGTGAAATGGCTCAAAAATTTATACTGGGAAAAGCTTGTAACAGGGCCCAATCAAAAGGTTCCACTTAATCCTAAAACATAGTCAAAGGAATCAAATAAAAGTAAAGATTTTAGGCAAATAAAATATTACATTTATTCAATACTGTTTTATTCATTCATGTTAAACAAATATATTTTATATGTTAAACAAAAAAAAAATAAAAAAAATATCCTTAAAAATGAAAAATAGCTTCAACAAACCAAGAACTGGGGATATCTATAAACTTCCCAAAAAAATATAGTATCAAAAAAGCCTTGTTTAAATCTTCCCAGAATCTATGCAATATATTTCTTTTTTAGTTTCTCTTTTCTAATGTTTTAGACTATCACTGTGGGGCCCACTGAGAAATTTCTCAATATCCTGGTGGGCCAATCTGCCATTGGATCTGAGAAAAGAGTTGTATACAGTAAGCATTTTTGAATGGGTTAGGCATCATGCAGGACATCTATATGAAGGTCTATATGTGACAAGGCTATTTAAGAACATGAGTTGAGTTCTGAAGTTAATGTTTTAGTTTTCTGGCATCTTGCAGTGTTAGATGGCTGTCAGCTCCTCAGAAGTGTCCAAATCTTGTATATAAAACCATTTTTCAGATGAATAATTTAAAACAAAATGAATCCTTGAGGTCATAAATGAAAACAATCCTTCACCAGACCATATAAACTGGACCCCATAAAATGGACCCCATAAACTGGACCCTATAAACTGGAGTAAAAAAAAAATCACAAACTGCATAGAAACATAACAGTATACTAACATATAGGTCTTAGTGAAGACTATCTTTCTTTGAACCACATTTACAGACACTAGTTACAAAAAAAAAAAAAAAATTGCCAAATAACAAAAAAAACTTTATTTGAAGTCTTCTAACAACAGCAACAACTAAAATAGATAGCACATGTAAATAGAATTAATTGATTTTTTTACAGTTTATTAACATTTTTCAGGTTATTTAAAGACGGAAAATATTTTGTGATTGTAAGAATTTCTTTTTTTGATAATAATGATTTACTGATACAAGTCTTACTAATTAACCCATATATGGAGGGAGAAGTGGTTTATTCTATTCTATTCCCAATGGTATTTGCAGCCTGACTGAAATTCAAAATCAGAATTTTCTGATTTCCAATTCTGAGCCATTGTAAATTACACACATCCAAGCTTACAACACCTTCTATTTCTAATGGTCACCCATTTAGGAAGTGACCAGGATTGATGTTGCTTAACTTCAGTCATCTTGCTATTTCAATGTGATATGGCTGCAAGTCTGTAACTAGAATGGAAAATAATGATATAATCAAGGTGCTGACTCTCCACACATATTTGAGACAAAAGTTTAAAAAGTAAATATAAACCAACATTAATTCAAACCCTTTGGCTAATGAAGATTTCTTATATTGAAATAACTAAACTCACCATGATCAGAGAAAGAGTGGACACAGAAATGAAGACTACATAGTGACTGGCTGTTTCATGCCTCAAATTATCTTCATAGCATGTGAAACCAACAGTTAACATACAGTGTTGATTACTGGCTCCTCTTCTCTCTAAACTCTATGCTTCAATGATTCTAGCTTCCCAGCTTGTTGGACATCCTCCTCTGTAATCCCTGTCTTTAAGAACTCTGGTAAACCTTCTGACCCATCAAATTATCACCTTAGTAGTCTTTTAACTCTTTCTGGCAAAGTACTAGATGCTCTAATCATCAATTTGATTAAGCAACTCAATTCACATAGTCTTATTTCAGATAAACAGTATAGATTTTCTTTCTCTAGGTCTACCACTGATGAGTTAATGGCTATTACTGAATTTGTCAATCAGGGTTTTAAATATAAACAGCAAGGTATCTCAGTGGCATTTGACAATGTTGGTCATAGTGTCACTAGCTGAATATTTGGCTTAATCCAGTCATTATTAAGAAATCATGTAATGAAAGCTGTGTTGAATGGACATGCTTCTATATCATCTGACATGGGCTCTATGCTTGAACCTACATTGTTGCTTATGTTAATCAATAACTTTCCTATGTATTTACCATGATGAGACATCCATTTAACCCTGTCTTAGTAGCAAGTCTGACAGGTCCAAAAAATGAAAACTGACAGCTTCTCTCAAAATGACCAACAATCAGTGGTTAAATGGAGCAAGGAATGGCTTGTAAATTTTAATGCTTCGAAAACAAAACATTTTCTGCCTGCCATCAGCATGGCTGATGCTAATCTCCCGGTGAGCAACTATTTTCATTTCCACATTTTCCATGATGTTAATGATTCAACTATTTTTAAGCATTTTATCCCAAGCAAGGTGGGAGTTCCACTAGTATGCAAGGGGCTACAGAGAGTGTAAGTAAGGGAAAAGACTGGATATAGAGGAGGATAAAAAGAAGAACTGGGATTGAAGATAACAGTTATCAGGGAAGCAAGTAAGAGGAAGGAAATTTCACTGTCAGTAAGTGTGACAGAAGCTGTTGGAGTAAAAGAAGTAGCTACATTTAACTGTTTTGACAGTAAAAGGATGGGATGAAGATGCCAACCTAGTAACACACTTAAATTTGTGCAGTTGGGAACCAGTAAAAATAGCTTGTCAGAGTAGATACAATGAAAATATTTATAGAAAAGACAGAGGGAAGCCACATTAAGTCGGTGAGAAAGTGACTGCAGTCAAGACACCAAGTCAGGACCAATCACAATGCATAGCATAACTGTTTTATCTTTTTGATAATCTGACTTGTTAATAGCTGCAAGTTTTTATTATGAGGGTGTAATGGATTAGTAGTTTTTTAGTTGCTGCATCTTGAATAGTAGTAAGTAGTCCGAACTCTTTGGTATAGCGATTAGAGAAATAATATTGGGGTATTTGCAGTCTTAGGTGTCCCTGCATGTACTAATGCATGCCACATTAGGCATTAGTTTTTGCCATCTTTAGGCCAGTTTGTATTGCCATAGATGATGAACAGGGATAATTATTTTGACCTGTTTCTCATTAGAACATAAATTTAGAACATGACATCAGAACATGACAGTTACAATTAAAAATGCATATGACAGCATCCATGATTTCTAAACTGGATCCCCACAAAGAATGTGGACCTAATGGTATCCTTGAAATAGTCATCAAGAAATGTGCTTCTTAACTGGCTCCTGTTCTCTTGAAACTCTACAATAAAATGGAAATCAAAAGAATTTTGACATTTACAATCAGAAAGAAATTTTTAGGGTATTTATAAGGAAAGTAGGCTTGGAATATTTGAAAACAAACATAAACAACCTTGTGTAAATGCATTTCAGAACAGGGAGTGTGAGAGATAATAAATAGACAAACAATGCTAAAAGCTAAAAAAGATAGGATCTTGTGGTTAGCCACAAATTCTCAGGTCCTGAAAGAACAAACCACATAGAAGAAGCAATCTGTTAAGTCTAAGTAATTTTCAACAGGCCTATATGCTATACTGAAGTTTTACACTTCTTTATGCTATACTGAAGTTTTACACTTCTTTATGCTATACTGAAGTTTTACACCAGAAATAATTTTCTTAAATTACTCATTTCAAAAGAGAAAACTCATGATATTATTATTATTAGTTAGCAAAGATCAATCTTGCTATATGGCAGTAAATTCCAGACAATCTCCTCACAGAAAGACAAGACTTGAAGCAACAGCGATGTGATTATACAGGAGGATGTTGTGAATACCATGGACTAAGCATGTGAGGAAGTTTTAAGGAAAAAGAAAACAAAAAGGATTTTTATACTTACAGTCAAAAAGAGAAAATTTAAATTTCTAGGGCACATCATGAAAAAAATGTCTTGAGGAATTTAGCAACAAGCCTGGACAATCTCCTCACAGAAAAAGATAAGACTTGTGGTATGTGGTTTCTTCTATAGAAGAATGCTGATAATATCATGGACTGAACATGTGAACAATGAGAAAGGATTTCTATACCTAGGTTTAGAAAGAGACAACTGAAAATTCTATTATGAGGAAAGAGGACTTGGAGAGTTTGACAACAAGCCTAATAAACAATATTGTGTAAATGGATAGCAAAATGGGTAATGAGAGAGATAGTGAAAAGACAAATATTGCTAAGAGCTACAACGGATAGATTGTTGTGCAGAACCATGATTTCTCACATCCTGAAGAGACACGTCACATTGAAGAAGAAGAAGAAGAAGAAGAAGAAGAAAAAAAAACAAGCAATTACTTAAGTACAAGCAAATATGATATATGTCTAATGCTGTTTTTTTAAAATGATGAAATAATATAGTACTAAAAAAAAGAAGAGAAAATATTTATCAACTGAATTCAGTTTTCTGGGTTTTTTTGGGGTGTTTTTTGACAAAGAGAGATAAACAGATGAGGTGACCAATTACAGAGAATTTGCAAAGAACACATTTTTTCAAGTGAAAATTTTATTTAAACAGTGCTTTTTATCAGTTTCTGCTTCCAGTACACTAGTTACAGAGTTTGTACTATAATGTTTACATAACCTACACATACGCATACACACATATTTAGATAAGTTATAATATATATATATATATATATATATATATATATATATATATATATATATATATATATATATGTGTGTGTATATGTGTGTGTGTATGTGTGAGCACATATGTGTGATACAAAATATATGTATCAGATTTATTATAGGTTAATGAATGACAAAATGAAAAAATTAATTTAATTTCATCATTTACATAACATCTATCTATTGATTTATTTCACTGTTCATATCTATCTATCTATCTCATTCTGTTCATATCCTATCTATCTTTTTTTGTATTTTCCTTTCTATCTATCCATTTTTTTGTTTCATCCTTTCTATCTATCTATCTATCTATCTATCTATCTATCTATCTATCTATGTGTCAGCCTTTCTATCTATCTCAGTTTGTTCATATCGATTTATCTATCTATTTTTTCTAGGTTATCAATTCTATCTATCTATCTATCTATCTATCTATCTATCTATCTATCTATTTGTCTGTCTGTTTTTTCTAGGTTATCTATCTATCTATCTATCTATATAGCCTTGTGTTTGAAGCTGTTATCACAAAGTTGCAAGTCATTGTGACTGAGAGTGTTAGAATATTGGCATTTTTCAAACTGTTGATCATGACAGATTATGCGTTCTATCCTAGAAACTGTAACAATGTTCTGCTCAGGTAGTATAAACTACAGATAGTCTCTGTGGGTGTGGAACAAATAAAAATGTACCTTAGCAGGCATTTGCGAGAGGGATTGGTTATCTATCTATTGATCTATCTATCTCTATATTGATGATTACCTCATCTAACTCAGATGAGAGCAAACCCTT
>OZ010605.1:31949720-32004720 GCA_963932145.1 Acanthosepion lycidas
AAAATTTCAAAGTCTGCTTCTGATTCTAATTATAAATGTCATTTTTGTTTCTTTAAATCTTCATCATTGCTCACATGCTCTGTCTATGGTATTCTCAGCATCTTATTTCTTCATACTTTGTTAAGTTTTTGATATTCAAATTCTTCAGATCTCCATGTCACATTTTCTGTCATTTGATTTAACACTTCCAAAATAGTTAAATTTTTGTATTTGCTTTAATTTCATCTCTAATTTTAGCTTTCATATGGGCTGTCCTTCTTGCTAAAAAGTTTACATTTCCCTCTTCTTAAAATTAATGGTTAGTCCTAACAGTGCCGTAGCTAGAGTAAACGTCACCCAGGGCGGTCCACTCAATTGTCACTCCAATGACCCCGATTCACCCTATACTGAATGGTTAGTTCTAGCTAAATTTTCATACTCTCTACCTCTACTTTACTCTACTGACTGGTATGTTACTGTTTACATGTATGATCTAAGACAAAATCCAATACCACAAAATAATCAGTTCAAATCAAAAGATTTTTAAAATGCAACTGTTCACTTTCAAAACAACTAAATACAAAACACTGCCATACACAAAAGAATGACATTCGATACTATGATCTTAGAATGAATGTTTTCTTGTTTTCATTGTGGCAAACTGGTCAATGACATCATCAAAATCTCTTTGTCTTGTAAGCTTGTTTTCAGTGGAAAGCTCAGCCAGATCCGACAGTCTCGACTGGCTCATGCTTGACGTAATTTTCTGTTGCTAATTTTCCGGTGACCAATTTTCCGTTGCATCATTTTCTGGGTACCATTTAATTATCAATGATGTTTGAAAGTATTTTTCTTGACAAAAATGTTCTATTTAATTTTTAAGCATTTTTCGGAACATTCTAAATCAACTGCATTCTTTTAAAGGTTACCTAGAGAATTTATGCAAAGTTTATTTTTTTGTTTTTCTTTATTCAAGTAAAATAAATTTACATCGTATTTTGATGTTATTATGATTTTAGTTTTACTGATAATTTAAAAACAATAAATATTTATCATCAGTACCAATAATGGAAAATTAAGTTAAAAATTTAAAAGAATCGTTTTTGGAATCAGAAAATAGGCACAAATTTTTCCGATTCCGATACCATTTCCGATACCCCAAAAAGTTCCGATTTTTCCGATTCTCGATTCCGATTCCGATTAATCGTCCCAACACTAGTAGATATATTCAAAACTCAAAAGTATATCGTTTACTCAATGGAAAATTGTATCTCAGCGAATTGATACACAGGCAAGACTAAAATTGTTGCACTTTTGGCTTCGTATTTCGCTTTGTTGTTATTAATGATGCAGAGTTAAAACACCATATCATTCGATAAAATGTTACAACAATGTCTCTTGTTAGTAACCAAGATTGTAGCAACTGAAACACATGAAAGCCGAAAACATTGCTATTTTTCCTACTCACAAATTTCCTGATAATTTATTAAAAAATTTCTGACGGGGGGACAAAACTGGGGGGTCATATGCCCGCCTGCGAAACCCTGTGTCTCCAGCACTGTTTTCAGACTATTTTTGGCACCTTAGCCTGGTTGAAAAGTTTTGTTGGGGGTGAAATTGTCACCCCTCCTGTGCTGGCACCCAGGGCGGTCCGCTCCCCCTCCCAGCTACGCCACTGAGTCTTAAGCCTGTAGGTCTTAAGAAGGACTGTCTTTCTTCGAACCTTGTGAACTGGTGTAACAGAGTCACTAACAAAGAACTTTGACAAAGAACTGAGACCACATTGCTCAAAGTCTTTTAACAGCAGGAACAACTAAAATGGATAGCTCATGTAAGGTAAAAAGAAAATAATGACATAATCATGATGCTGATATTCTACACTACTTCAAACAAAAGGTTAGGAAGAAAGACGCCATTAATACTAGAAAGAGTAATGACAGTTACTGGACATGAGACACTTATTTTTCTGGAAAATTGCTTTATAACACAGGTCTTATAAAATTCGACCAAAAGTAACAGACTTCTCTGTCAATAAATGCCAAATTTTTCCTTATAAGGAAATGGCTAATACTACTATGACCAATTGAGATGTGAACATATACTACACATTGATCCTATCCTGATGGCCAGAGGATAAATAAAAGTTTAACTTGAGTAACAGTGGCTGTTTGGTCAATGAATACCAAATGTTTCCATATTAATATTACCATTACCAGTAGAGCTGGGAAGAACAGATACTACACTTTGATCCAATCCTGATGGTCAGAGTGTAAAGGAAAGTTTAATGTTTCCTCATAAGGAAATATCTAATATTACCATGATCATTCTTCTCACTTTCCTTCTTGTCAAAAATTCTGATATTTGGTCATGTGATCAGATTTTGGAAAGTGGGTCAGGCTGAGAATTTTACTTGCATTGATCTTTGTCGTCTATTGGTGTTATTTTTTCCCTCCACTGACTGCTCCTGAATACGAGCGTAGAACACGTCATGCCATTTCAGAAATGCTGTGACCCTGTCTTCTGGACATAATAGTTTGGCCTTTATCAAAGTCATTTATGTCTTTCATCTTGCCTATAACTGTGACATTCAACATATCAATATGAAATACTTGAAGCTGGCTTACCTGCTTATATAAATCTCTGACCCTGACAGGTATAGTTATTATGAGACATTTGCTGTCATATTTGTCACATATTGCGGATCATAATAATTTGGCTCTTCAGTCTACACACACACACACACAAACACACACACACACACACATATTTTTCTAAGCATTTCACCCCAAGCAAAGTGGAAGTGTCACTAACACACAAAGGGTTAAAGAGAGTGAAAGTAAGGGAAAAGAGGGGTGTTTGAGGAAAGGATAAAGAGAAGGACAGGGATCAAGATCAAGTCATTAGAAGATGTCGATTGACATTACATTCAAATTTTTGAAGATTATAGTTATCAGGAAAGCAAGTAAAAGGAGGTGAGTTCCACTGTCAGGAAGTGTTAAGGAAGCTGTTGAAGTAGAAGAAGCAGTTACATTTAACTGTTTCAACAGTAAAAGGAGTGGGACCAAGATGCCAGCCTAGTAGCACGCTTAAATTCATGCATTTGGGGCACCAGCAAAAATAACTCTTCAGAGAAGTTTCCATGAAAATATTTGTAGAAGAGACAAAAGGAAGCTACATCATGTCTGCAACAAGTCAAGATGCTAGGTCAGGATCTATCACATTGCAAATCCATCTTTGAATTTTGTCAAGAAACTTGAGATGAAGAGATGGGAACACCAGGCCATATATGGCAACAGTATTCAATGCAAGGATGAAGGGTAGATTTGTAGATTTGAAGGATGGACTCAGACAAGAAAAACCTTCTGGCATGACACAGAGAATCAATTTTCCCTGTGGTAGATGTAGCTATGGATTCAATGTAGTTGATCAACCTAACGATATATATTTTTATATATCAAGAACAACACTAAGGAAAAGTGTATGGCAAAGTGGAACAGTTTCTTTGTGACGGCATTTGTCTTTTAGGACTTCATCTAAATAAATTTCTTATGTTGATGCAACTACACCTGTGCACAAACAGGGCATGCTGGGAATTTTTTATTTTTTTCTTATGATGGAAATTGTTAGAGAGTGCCTTGATTGCATGGCCATCCACAGTAAATTTGTGCCGTGGCTCTTGCAACATTTTGCCATTCTTGGAAAAATTTCTATTATCCCAGTGTGAGATATTTAATAACAAAACTGATAAAAAGAAAAAGATCTAAATGAAATCAGCTAGATTAAAAAAAAAAACAATTTTCCCCTATCTATCTCTCTCTCTATATATAACGTCAACCACAGACAGACTGTTTTGTAGCTCATCAGTGTGGCTAGACATCCGGTTGCCTCTAGCTAGGATCGAAACCCGACTGAGTTGGTATCAGTCGGAGATTCTACCACTAAGCCGTCAGCGCACAGCAGGGATGTAGGTGGATTTTTAGCGTATTTATTTTTAGGAACACGCCCAGTGACCGACAGTGACTCAATTCGCTTTGCGAAGAGTCTCGCTATATTAGCTATAATAGTCACTGTTTACAAACCCATACCTACTCCCTAGAGAGCTCAACTGGAATTAATTTTTATTTAAGGAGTCAATATAATTACTTAAATGTTATTTTTAAGATACTCATATTTAAGTAGATGCTCCATTTATTTATTAAAAAGTATATTTATTTATTTTTGTATCCTGGCCTGAAGGTGTGAAAAATCTTGTTAGAAAAATTTGCACTCTCTGGCAATATTAGAACCTGCATTTCCATTTTCGTGTCATAAGATCTGATGTGCTTTGGACATCTCACTCACAGTGTGTGTCATATGGTCAAGCAAAGTTGAATAGTGCCTTTAAACATGGATTTTTCTCTAACTCTCGAAATAGACATAACTGCTCGGTTTCATATCTCAACTTAAAGCAATTTCTAAAGAAGGGATGCATTTTTTATTCATAAATCTGACAGATTTTTATTATTTAAACATTATTTTAAGTAATTATTTCACGAGTAGGTACTCATATTTGAGTAGATGCACCATTTATTTATTAAACAGTATATTTATTTTTGTCTGAATATTCAAGAAATCTTATGAGAAAACAGGATTCATATATATAATGAAATATATATAATGAAAGTTTCAAGTGACTTATCTCGTTAATAAACCAAATACAAAGTCTGCAAAAAGTGCCCAATTTTAAGGAGTTTAAGGTGCTTATTATATACACATACTGGAAAAAACAAATAGACTACTCACGCACACATACATGTACCCTACACAACATAGGAAATGTGTGTAGGCGTATGTATGTGTGTATCTGTGTGTATGTATGTATATATATATCTGTGTGTGTCGATGTATATATAAGTATGTGTATGTGCATACTAATTACTTATAATAAGACAGTATGTATGTATGTTAAGGGAATATACATACACATACTAGCAAATATGCACACATAATACACAAAAATGGAAATAGATCAAAGAACATACAGGGGTCATTAAAAGATAAAGAATACAGATATCTTTCCACACCCTTTCTCAGACCAATCTTAATTGTTTTATTACCCTTTAAGCAGAAGAACTTTCTTACCACCAGTCCAAGAAAGACATTTCTGTCACTACTACCCAAAAAAAGAAAATGTTTAACGTAGAAAACCATAAGGAATTAATTAATTTTAATAATATGTGGAAATATTTACTATTTGCCTGAAGAAGGTCATGAGACTGGAAACCTGTATAGCAAAATTATGGAAAATAAAATATAATATATATTTTTAAAAAATCCACATTACAACCAAAAACAGTTACACTTTCTCTCTTCTTTTTAATATATATATATATATATATATATATATATATATATATATATATATATATATAGTTGGCCTAAATATTTTATTGAACTGTAACCTGATACTTTCTATATCAACATTATATCTACCTATCTATTTATTTATCTATCTATCTAATTATCTATCTTTCTAATTGTCTGTCTGTCTGTGTCTCTTTTTTGAAAATTTCAAGGTGAAGGGAGAACAAAAGACACTCATTGTGTTACTGGCCCTAAGAACCTGCTGATATTTTATTTTTTTTTAATGAACTGTGATTGGACAGTTAAAAGGTGAACTGCCCCACTTTGAAGGGGAAGGGAGAACTAAGACTGGACCTTAGCAGCAGTTGGAAACGAGACCACTTAGAGAAGAGGTTCGTTTTCTCTCTCTCTCTTTGCTGAAAAGGCAGGCAGTGTTTGCCCATAAGTGAAAGATGCATGGGTAACAAAGTTGCTGAGGGCAAGGTTCCCCCCCAGAAAAAGTTTTGAGAAGTCCTCTCGAAGAAGCCCCAGAAAAGAAAGTTTGAGAAGAAGTCCATAAGTGGAGTTTGGAGCTAAAGCTGTTTGAGAAGAAGAAGAAGGAGCAAACACGTGCTTTTTCAAAAAGTTTTTTAGCGTGTGTTTAAGTAAATTTTCGCCTTCTAGTGGCCGTAAAAGAAAGGCATTATTTCTGGGTGGACGTGAGAAAAATAAATGAAGAAAGGAGGGAGTTTGGTCACCAAGAAGAGAAGCCTGCTGCACAAGAGAAAAAATAAAAACTTTTGAACCTTTAAAGGACTGAAAGTGTACAGTTGAGCTATGGCTCTTCCCTGTTTTTGTCTTTTTTTATTGTTATCATTGACATAGCAGGGGCGGGGGGTGCAATTCTTTTGTTTGGTTTTTGTGCTTTGTAATTTTTAAGTTTTGTTTTTCTGCTATGTTTTTTACATTGTGCTACTCAGAGAATAGGTCATCTTATTCTCAGCAAAAAGGGACAAATTTTTGCAAGAACCCTTTTTTAGCTGCTTAGAAATAAATAAATTTCTTTTTTTTTTGTAATTGAATCTGATTTGCATTTTTTCTTTCTTTTTCGTTATTAATTTGGGCAATAGTGAAAATACTTTTGCAGAAAGAAAATAAAATTTTCAAAACTCTCTCTCTCTCTCTCTCTCTCTCTATATATATATATATATATATATATATATATATATATAGAGAGAGAGAGAGAGAGAGAGAGAGATAAATTCCCAGATCAATTCTGTGGACAAGACAGATTGGTATAAATAAAATGACAATTGGAAAAAAGATCTTAGATTTTGCCGACGCGTTTCGTCTTCCGACTTTTTCAAGGCAAAAATGAAATCGAAATGTTCTTGTTATAGTTACATTAAAAAATCCAAATTTAAAAAGATAGACGCTTCTGTCTAAGCCCTTTTTTTGTGGTTAATATAAATCTCTTAGTATAAATGTAATTTACATATTTATACCATATATATATATATATATATATATATATATATATATATATATATAACAACAATAAGTACAATCTTAATTGTTTGATGCTCATGGCTGGTCTTAAGTAATGGTTATAATTCAGTGTCACTAGATGGATTCCTGTCTTGAATTCTTTTGAGGATTGAACTGTGTAGCTGGTAATGAATTTCAGAGACTGTTTTTTCTTCGTTTTATTGTAGTCAAATTTTTTCAAATACTCTTATTGAGAATCAAACGTCCTACTGGTCTCTCTAGTGGGTAAGTGAACACTAATTCTACTATCACACTAATTTTAGTGATAAAAGAATGAAATTGTTTTCTATTTTTAGTTACGAGGAAATATCATCACTTAAAGATTGCTACAAATTATGACAATGTGGTGCACTTAAGAAGATAAAAGAATGTTTTTGAGTATTTTGTACACAAACTAGAAAATATATCTGAAAGATATTTATACATAAAGTAGAAATATAGATAAGTAAAGATCCAGGGAAAAATTATATCTATTGAGTCATATGCGGTAAGGAAATTGAATATATTAGGTTGGTGCAAAAATAATGACGTAATAATGTCGTTTTTTGACGTATTTTTTAACGTCAAAAAACGACATTATTACGTCATTATTTTTGCACCAACCTAATATTTAGAATACGTTTGCTTTCCCTCCCCACACTTGCTTACACTTACATAACATTTGGTTTTCTTCTTTTTTTGTCTACATTTACGATGCACTTGCTTTCCTCTTCTTTTCTTTTATTCTGGTCACCCTTCTCCTTCTTTTCCTTATTCTTCTTCTTCCTTCACCATAATTTCTATTAGGTTGGTGCAAAAATAATGACGTAATAATGTCGTTTTTTGACGTATTTTTTAACGTCAAAAAACGACATTATTACGTCATTATTTTTTGCACCAACCTAATAGAATAGGCAACAACAGGGGCAGTTTTGCACAGCCATGCCCAATTCATACAAAATTGAAACATTTACTTAAAATCTATATCTGTCTATCTATTTATATATCTATTTATCTCTCTCTCTATATATATATATATACATACACGCACACACAGAAACACACACATATATATATATATACATATATATATATATATATATATATATATATATATATATATGATAAAAATAGTTTTAATGTATGCTATATATTGATGGATAAAAGTGTTCAATATCAGGAACAGAGCATATGTAAATACAAAAGTGGACAATGAGATCAACACCAGGTAGTGATGGTTGATCACAATCTTTAGACAATATGTTTTATACATTTACATTATTCGGACATAAAGGCATTGATTAGATGTAGAGACAGGACCCCAAAAATCTGAGTTCAATACCTGGTTAAGGCAGTGGAGAACTTGGAGAGGGGAATTAACAGGAGATAACTGATAACTGACATCCATTAAACATGGCACATGGAACTAGAACAGTCTACCCCAGTGAGTGAAATAAAGGGTTCACTTTGTCATTCCAACAACCTTAAGGAGGCCGGAGCATACAACGGCCGAAACATTGTAATAAATATGGTGACAAAGATGAGGACAATAGTCCAAATAATGTAAATAGTGTGCATAATACCTCATCTCAGAAATATAGACAAATATGTTTTATGTGTTGGTTTACATATGCTAGTCAAAGGTCCATTATCAGTAGTAAGGTCTGTTGTTTTAAACTAATGGTTATTGGATGGGCACTACAAGTTATGTTTTAAATTATTCAAAAGGCTACTGAGTAGAAAAAAATGTGGATTTGAATTTGTTTATTTGTAGCTATTGTATAGATGGGTTTAACATTTTACTCATTATCTATTATTGATTACATAGATACTTGAGCGGTTTCATGCTTGAATGCCATCTTTAGGCCACTTTTATATTTACATATGTTCTCTCCTGATATTGAGCACTTTTAACCATAAATATGGCATACCTTAAAACTATATATTTATCATACTTCACTCGTGATAAATGGTAGAGTACTCTTGTTAAATTTATAACCTATCACGGACATTGAAAAACTTAGCCCTGATGACTTGTTTTCTCTTCTTTAAAATGAATGAAACATTATGGCTGTCTGGCATTTGTCTACATTTGTAAAAAATAATATGCTAGAATTTCCCTTTTCCTCTGCTTTGCACTGTTAGCTCAGGGGTAGAAACTCATGCCAAATTGGCCGAGTTTTGGTCCTGGCTTGAAGCAATCAGATGTCTAGCCACACTGATGAACTGTGATACAGCAAATCATGCCATAAAATATGTGGGTGACATTATATATATATATATATATATATATATATATATATATATATATATATTGTACTTAAGCTTGGAACAGATTTGGTACTTGATGTTGACCTCAGTGCCCACACTTATATTTATACATAATTATATATATATATATATATATATATATCTTAAATAAAAACAGACCACTTTAAGGTTCCATGTAATAAATTATTTCACCACAGCCCTTTTAAAGGACTGCAGATCATCAGACTTTACTTCCAAACAAAAAATGAAAAGAAAATGTACACATTTTTGACGGGCCGTATTAAACATATGTAAATTAACGAAGTGAGGTTACCCATACGGATTACCTAGTTTTTCATAAACTATATATATATATATATATATATATATATATATATATATATATATATATATATATATATATATTAATCCAGTTCACCCCATTCAAGGGAGAAAAGCCACAGAAGCTAAAAGGATTACTGGGTGTGAAAGTGTTAGGAACAGGAAGAAATACTAGAGAGTGGGAACAGATGAAGAGTAATCAGGAGGACAGCAGATAGCGATTAACATTTAATTTTTGCAGATTAAAGATAGCTGAAAGCATGGAGCCAAAAGGGAGTTTCATAAACTAGAAGTGTGAGAAAAGAAACTGTTAGCAACTGTAAATTGCTAAGACCTCATCACCAATCCAGTACTGTGCATAAATTAAAAAATTCTAGGCACCATAGCAAAGAGCTTATCTGAACAATTACCATGATAGTATTTATAGAAAAGGCACAGGGAGGCAACCTTACAGTGGTGGGTAAGTGACTGAAGCTGAGATACCAGATCAGGGACAGTAATATTGCTGATTCCTCTATGGATCTTATCAAGGAGCTCTAGATAAACAGCAGGAGCAACAGACCATATGTAGAAGCAATATTCTAATGATGGCCGAATGGTAGACTTATTAATATCAAAGATATGAAAAATCGTCTAGTATGACACAATAATCCAAACCTTGTAGCAGCTGACCTAGCAGTGGATTCAATATAGTCTTTGCACTTCATGTCAGCTGACAACGTAAGCCCAAGAAGCTTCAGTGAATCACTCTCCTGGAGATTAACATCTGCCATGCTGGTGGAAGGCATTCTCTCAGAGGATTAATAAAAAGCTGTTTATTTTAGGATAAAACATATCAAGATTGTTGCTATGGTAAAACAGCTGAAGTATGTTTGGCACAGATTGTATATGAAATCTGTTGCACTTATATTCTTGCTCATTTTCATTGTTTGCAGCAGTGCTTGGAAGGACAGAGTGTAGAGCTTTTACATCCCACCACACCACAGATGTTCTATAGCTTGTACTGCTGTTTTTTTTGCCAATGACGACATTCACCATGTTTCACCCATTGTGATTTTTTCCTTTTCAGAAATAAAATTCCACTTGAAAGACACAAGAGTTCAAGATGTCAAGGATGATGATTTAATTGCCTACTTAAATAACATACTTCATATAAGGATTCTCTATATGTCATAGTGATGCCTGTATTAGTTAGTCTAAAGACCGATTCCAAATGGTTACCAGTTTTACTTCTGAACTGAAGCTCTTTATAGTAACAGAATAGTTCATATTGCCTCCGGCATGGGGGGGTACTATTTACTCCACAACATTACCCCCACCCCAGATTTTAGCTTGAGTAAAACTGTCGAAACCTCATAACTTAGTTACCTCCCCTGAAGTATTACTCAAGCTAATTGCACAGCACTAAATGCATTCTTCACTCCACAAGTAAAGATTTTAACTTTCAGATGAACACAGCAGTATTTATCTTTTAAAAAAATAATACCCAGAGGATGACATTGATCTAATGTCAAAGATGGCAGAATAAATAATATGTATCAAAACAGTAATTTTCTCTTTTCCTTTAATAATAACACCAAACATCTTGTCCTTTAATATGACCCAATTGAAAATAAGTAGACAAAACTTGTCTAAATTATTCAATGAAATATGTCTCAATGAAAACATATTGTTAAAATATAAGCAATATATATATTTTAAGACATTTTTATGTTTATACTTTCTTTTTATAGATACAAGTAAATGCTCTGTTTATAATAAACAGTATTAAACATTTACCGGCCTGAATATCCGAGAAATTTTCACAGAAAATATTTGGCCTCCGACAGGTTTTGAACCTGTACCCTATACGCAACCGTCATTTAGCTTGATGTGCCTTTACTGATTTGGCGATATGGTGCGATTGATAAATTGTCGTCTAAATTACACAAAAATGAAAATAACACTGACATTTTCATTTTTACAAATATATTTACCCAAAAAACACTAAAATATCTTGGAATAATAAAGAGTAAATTTATTGAATAACATTGTGATTGGCTTCAACAATTGCCTCTAAATGACTTCAGAATCTCCTGCAGCTCTTCTGGACAGTCTCCTTGTTTAAGTTAGTGAGTGCTGCCATAATTCTTGTCTTCAGTTCATCTTTGGCATTACAAGAATATTCTTGGTCTCTTGCTCAACTGTGCCCCACACATAATAATAAAGGGGATTGCAGTCTGGGGAGTTTGGTGGCCAAATGTAAGAGGTGATGTGGTCACAGAAATTTTCTGAGTGGGTTCCCCTGCTTGTACAACATGATGCATAATCCTGTGAGCAGATATAGGGTTTTCCATCAGCCACCATCTTGGCCAAGAACAACACTACATCTTCAAGGCACTTGATGTTGTCCTCCATGTTGAATGTGATGCTGTGTGGGAACTTGAAGGCATAATGTTGCTAATACAAGTGATCACTCCAAATGCCACAATGTTGTCTGGATATATCAACTCTTTCTGAATCCTCTGCACCCAAACACTCTGAAATGTTCATATTGGAGCTTCCAGCACTAATGCCAAGTGGTCCAGCAAGCAATTTCCAAATTTCTGGCAGAGTGAATGGCATCATAGTGCTTTATTTCTCACAGATGGTGCCCAACTGACCTTACTATATTATGAAGCCAACAAAATCAGAAACAAACAATGCACATGCACAAACTTAAAAATATAAAATGGTGACAATTTACCTACACCTTGTATGTAGATATGATAAAATATAGTTTTAAGGTATACTATATTTATGGGTCAAAGTGCTCAATATAAGGGAAAGAGAGTATGAAAATATCAAAGTTGATATTGATGTCAACACCCAAAGGCAACAGTCAGTTTCATATATATATATATAAATGTGTGTGTGTGTGATTCTGAAATACCAAATATATATATTTTAGATTTTGGTACTTATTAATATCACCATAAATACATACACCTGTAGATTTATTTAGATGGACTACTTTAATACTTATGTTGTGTAGATAGATAAAGAGATAAGAAATGATAAATCCTAAAAAAAGATTTGCTTTAATCAGGCTAACAGATTCCAGGAAATTTCTCTTTTTTTTTCGAGCATTTATCGAAGAAAATTTTTTTTTTGTTGTTTTTGTGTGAATGCAGATTTTACAGGAACCTCTCTTTGGTAATTTGTGTTCTGACCAATTACTGCAAATGTTTTCATGTGTTTGCCTCTAGAAAGGTCGACTCTCCTCAAACATTGGTCTGTTTTTGCATTTCCGTTTTATTTCTTGTGTTTTTGTGATAGGCAATCAATCAGTACGTATAAAGACACAAACATACATACACATGCATATACACACATGCACACACAGACATACATATATATAGAAACACATACATACATACATATATAGATAGATATAAAAAGTTAATTATAAAATGGTAAACAGTGAGAGCGGGTATAAATAAAACAGTGCTCATTGTAAAATAACAAGGCTAACATTTCAAATATTACAAATTAGTATATATATATATATATATATATATATATATATATATATCACAACAGTATGAACTGCATTTAAACATAAAGCAGACGCTTACTACTCGCTGTTGAATGTCCCCACTCCTCATATTTAAATATGACCAGAAAATTGTGTTTAAGCATGAAACATACTATCAACTCACCTAGACACATAAATATAAATATAGATATAAATACACACACATACATATACTCATATATACATACATATATATATATATATATATATATATATATATATATATATATATATATATATATATTACATACAATAGAATTTAAAATTACCTTATAGCTATGATCATTTCACCTTACAAGTTAAGATTTACTTGCAAGGATCTTCAAACCAAGCAATGTAATATGATAAAATATTATTTTTTATTTTATTACCTTGATCAGTTTGAAAATCCTTACATCATAGCTATAAAGTAATTTTAAATTCCTATTGTATGTAATTTATATGCTCTGTTAGAATAAATACAATAAGCTCTTTTTGTGGATCAATTTTAATATTTTATATTATTAGGATTCACTCAGATTATATACCAACAGATTATTACCTATATATATATATATATATATATATATATATATATATATATATATATTAAGAAATGGACAAAGTCCGACAATTTATTTATTAAAAAAAAAGAACGTTAAAAAAAGAACGTTAAAAAATGTCTTTAATAAATATATATATATACATATATATATATATATATATATATATATATATATATATATATATAAATTAATATCTAAACTCTCAGCTTTATAGAATCACTTCCACAACAGCAACAACTAAAATGGATAGATTATGTAACTCTGAGAAAATAATGACATAATGTTTCACACTAATTTAAACTAAAGGTTAGGAAGGAAACCTCTATCAAGCTATCTATACTCGCACACGCACACACACACACACACACATAGGCACACTAGTTAAAAGTGCAATACCTATACAGGGTGTGATTGTTGCTTAAATTATGCATAAATGAAAATAACACTGACATCTCATTTACTAAAATTACACAAAAATATCTTAAAATATTATAGAGTAAATTTATTGAATAAAATCACCATTAGTTTCAACCACTGCCTCCAGATGTCTTTGGAATCTCCTGCAACACTTCTGGATAGTTTCCTTGTTTAAGTTGGTGAATGCTGCCATAATCCTTGACTTCAGTTCATCTTTGGTATTACAAAGAGTTTTTTTTTGCTCTCTTGCTCAAATGTGCCCCACACAATAATGAAGTGTGTTGCAGTCTGGGGATTTAGGTGGCCAGATATAAAGTGTGATTTAGTTGTAGTAATTTTTTGATGCCCATGACTGGGATCTCCTGCTTGTGTGGCATGGTGCAGAGTCCTGTTGCAAGATATACAGTCCTTCTTGACTCAGGGCAACACTACTTCCCCAAAGCACTTGAAGTAAGCATTCTATGTTGAGTTTGAGGCCCTCAACAACAAATTCAGGAGTTCTTTTCGTATCAGAACAACCAGAGTGAGTTTTCCAAGTTACCGCACTTTCATAATCACCATTAGATTCATTCAAATCTTCCTGAATCCTCTGCACTGTCCTCGGATTGATGCCCAAACACTCTGAAATGTTAAGATTAGAGCTTTTGGCTGGAATGCCAAGCAGTACAGTATGGCATTTACAAATTTCTGGTGGAGTGTATTGTGTCATGGTGCTCTGTATCTAACAGGTGATGCTCAACTGACTTTACTGTACTGTGCAGTTGACAAAATCAAAATCAAACATTGTGCAGACATAAAATTAAAATATAAAATGGTGACAATTTACCCATCGCACCTGGTATGTCTTCAACATTCCATTTTAACATTTTTATCTCTTTAGTCTTTCTTTAAATTTTTATCTTAAGCCTTGCTTTGGGGCATGTATATATATATATATATATATATATATATATATATATATATATATATATAAATATATATATAATTATTTATTTAAAAATATGATTCCAACACAGAAATAAATAATTATATTTCTGCTCTACTTTTGTATCGAGTACAATTTTTTAAAAATAATAACAAAAATACTAAAGAACTTTGGATTATTTACCTAACCAGTTCTTTCCTATTTTCTATATATTTCCACATATATATATATATATATATATATATATATATATATATATATATATGTATCTATGTAAACATATATATATGTATGTATACATATATATATATATATATATATATATATATATATATATATATATATATATATATGAAGAAATATAGTTTTAAGGTGTGCTATATTTGTGTGATAAAGTGCTCAATATCAGAGATAGAGCGTATGTAAATAAAAATTTAAAAGTGAACATTGAAGCCAACACCCAGAGGCGACAGGCTGTTTCATGCTAGATGCAATCAGCAGGCCTGACAATTGTGTCTAGCCTGAAACAGCCTGTCACCTCTGAGTGTTGACTTCACTTTTATATCTATATATATATATATATATATATATATATATATATATATATATATATACATATATATATGTGTATATATATATATATATATATATATATATATATATATATATATACATATATATATGTGTATATATATATATATATATATATATATATATATATATATATACATATATATATGTGTATATATATATATATATATACACATATATATATGTATATATATATACATATATATATGTATATATATATATATATATATATATATATATATATATGTATATATATATACATACATATATATATATATATATATATATATATATATATATATATATATATATATATATATATATAATGTTTACAAGTTTCTGTACATTATGTTTAATGGAAGTTTTCCTGGTCTGGTAAACTGGCTCATGCGCAAATCTCTACATATTTCAAAGAGGGGATTTTGATTCTTATACTAAATTATAACTTTATGGCTATCACACCGATCCTTAATCTTTCCCTTGCCCCATGGCCAACTAGTTCTTATGAATTTTCCAAAACAACTGCTAATTCCTACCTTTTGGTGGTGACAAGAGATGGAAATCATTTTTCATTTCATTTTTCTTTTTCCATTATTAATCAACATTTACTGATTTACAGGATATTTTCAATCTAAGATATAGTGTCTAGCCATTGTGTTAAGTGTATTCTAATGTAACCATCAGTATCTCTATGACATAGCTTAACTGTTTCTTTTCTATAGATATATTCTTGGAAGTTGTTCTTATGAGCTTATCTTTCATTGCACGGTCTCACAAATTTATGCGTACTATTAGATTGACAACTAGTTTCATCATGTTACTATTAGCTAGATGTAAACATAAGTTTTATTCTGACAGCTTCTGTTTTGCCTAACATACTCTTCTCTGTTTCTTTTTTTCTTCTTGCCACATACAATATGCAAAATTTAAATGCCACATCAATCATCATTCTCCTGCATCCTATTCATTTAATTGTCTTTTTCTTCACATAAATATTCTCCTTATCTTCCATTCCCAATAACCCCTTGCATCTTAGTGACATCATCACCCTCTTCTGTCTTCCTGAACTCTGCTCTTTTATTGCCCTTTCTATTCGCTAATGTCATCTCATTTCCATTCACTCTCAGTAACCCAAAGGGGTATTATCACTTTGCTTTGGGTAAAATGTTAAAAAATTCAGCAGAATGACTTGTCCATTATCCTACTTATTCCAGTGATGTTGGGTTAGTGATAGTTAATGTGTATTATTTTAAATTATTGCTTCATTATCTGATAAATAGTAAATAAACTTACAATTTTTGTTTGTTTATGTACTAAAATTTTCAGTTTGTAAGCTGTTATGGTTCTCTATCTTCCTGTCTATTTTTGGCTAAAAGTAATTTCTGGTATGTTACCATCCTGTTTACCCTTGTTCTACCATCCATTTGCATGGTCATGAATGTTACTTGTTTCCCCTTGCTTCTCTTGTGTTCAGTATGTCCTGTGAGTGTTAAATTCTCTAGGTCTTCTTTCCTCAATACATGTCCCAGTTGCCTCTTTATGGTTTCCTTTTTGCTGCCAAAGTATTCTTCACATTTGGCAGTGGAACCACATCTCTGTTACTTTGTTCCTTCATCTGGTAAGAAATTGTCCAGTATTCACTGCCACATAAGACACTCATTTTTATTTGTCTCTGTCTAATGATATTTCTATTATCTTTATGCTTAGTTTCTGGAAGACACCTTTCCCTATGCCAATGCAGCTTTGCATTTTATGTTGTTGTGGTCAAAAGAAATTAGTGACTCTGCTTTGGGATGTAATTTCAGATTGGGTGTTTTTTCCCTCTACACAGGTTTCTTGGTATTTAGCGTTGTTCTTTTCCCTGTATCCACGTCATCATTTGTTCAGCCTATCACAACTGTACATATAGTATGATGTAGCCCGATAAAAGACCTCTCTCATTTCCATGTTGGTCTACTTATAATAGGGAATCAATAATCACTCGCCCGGATGATAAACAAACTAGACATACAAGAACCTCAGAATGGAATACTAACACACCCGAATGTTCCCCCTCAATTCCGTCCAACCATGCTAATATTATAGACAGTTGCTAATGAATCAATTTCTTGTAGGACAACAAAGAAGAAGGGTCTCTTTTGACGGAACGACGTACTCGCCTTCTCTCAAATCAAAGTCATGCCAGACAAAGAGGAAGTCTCTTTTGTCAAGAATAAAGCAAACCATTTCTTCCATTCAACTCTGATTCTGGTTTTCTATGTCTGCCACAGTTGTATCTCCCATTGTCTGTTACTATTTTATTTTAACATATTTTCTATATTAATGTGTTCATGAATAAACTTTTAATTTTTATTAAATATTATTTTTTAGCATTTTCATGAAAACAGGGCCCCATGCTAATTTTTACTAATGTTTTGATAATGCTCACAGAAAAGGAGTGAAATGTCAATAAGAAAATAAAAATTTTCAACATCCAACTTGTTTTAACATACTTCCACTTTACAGACAAATCTTCTTTATGTGCCATGTGCCCTCAGGATATAGGCGATCACGGCTCTCCACATTTTCCTGTTCTTTGTAGCTCTTAATAAATGTTGTCTTTTTGTTATTTCTCTTAAACCTTGTTCCACTATCCATTTACTTGAGCGCATTTTTCTTTCATGTGAGTCACTTCAGAACATAGGCGATCATGGCTCTCCACATTTTCCTGTCCTTTGTAGTTCTTAATAAATGCTGTCTTTTTGTTATTTCTTCTAAACCTTGTTCCACTATCCATTTACTTGAGCTCATTCTTCTTCTTCTATGTGCCATGACTATTTAGGATGTAGGTGATCATGACCCTCCATAATTTTCTAAATTTATATCATTTCTTCTAAACCTTGTTCTGCTATTTAAGCTCTCTAAGTAGGTTATGCATTGTTTTCTGCTGTCCTGCTTGCCTTCAAACTGTCCTGCGAGTATCAGATTTTCCAAGCTCGCTTTCCTTTCTATATGCATTGGAAATTTCAAGTACAAGTTTCTGTTTTGTTTTAATTTTCTCTAAAACTTTGTCATTTCTCAGATTTCTGTTGCTTCAAGTCTCTTTTTCATCTGTGAGGATATTGTCAAACATTCACTACCATATAGATAATAATAATAAAATCATATTGTTTAAAACTGTTTTGTTTGGAAGTGACATACTAAGAGAGCAGAATTTCTCAACTTTCAATAAATGTGGTAAAATTTAAAAGTTGCAATTTCCATTCTTACAACAAAGTTTTTCAATGTAAAGGTGTAAGTTGAACTTATTATTTGAAATGTTTGCAGAAATGACATGTGTTTGATTTTGTGAGCATTCAGACATTTAGTAAATGTCATTACTCACAGTTTTATAGGAGGAAAGAAAATATAAGCGTATTGGCTTAAAGACGATGCCATGTGAATCTTTTGATTTTGATTCTGTCTTTTGGGGAAAGGGAATCACTTAGTCTGGATTTCTATAGATGACCTGGCATTTGGAGATGACTCGTAGTGACCTCTTAGTAAGATTTATGTTTGTCTGTTTTTAGAGGATAAAACTGAAAAGTTTTTTTGAATATAGTCCACTCATAGCAATTGGTTGGAAATTTTTAATCTCATTTAAGATTTTTTTTGATGGATTTTTCCTAGGACCTGGCACACATATATATATACACATTTCATTAAATAATATAGACAAGTGTTGTCTATTTATTTTATGTAAATGTTTTTCGTAACTTCTGATAAGTTTAATAAAATTATCGTTGAACGAAGAAAGAAATTCACAATAGTGATCCATATTTTTTTAATACAATCTAGGCTTTCGGCTTACTTAAGCCATTATCAAAGATGTCAATTACAACATATTAAACAATATACGGACAAGACAGTGATGATAGTCTGTCAATGTTTACATAGATGATTTCTACGCAACGATAAACACACGCATATAAGACGCTGCAAGTGAAAATCTCTGTATATATATATGTATATATATGCATATATATATATATACATATATATATATATATGCTAATATATATATATGCATATTTATATATATATATATATATATATATGCATATATATGCATATATATGTATATTTATATATGCATATATATATGCATATATGCATATATATATACATATATATGCATGTATATATGTGCATATATATATGCATATATATATATATGCATATATATATATGTATATATATATATATATATATATATGTATATATATATATATATGCATATATATATATATATATATATATATATATATATATATATATATATATATATATATATAAGGGAGAGGTTATAGTTGTTCCAATGAGAGAAAGGTGTATACTTTAAATTATTATTTGAATATATATATATATATATATATATATATATATATATATATATATATATATATATATATATATATATTTAGTCATGCAAATATATATATATGCATATATATATACATATATATATGCGTATATATGCATATATATGCATATATATATGTATATACATATATATGTATATACATATATATGCATATATATATATGCATATATATATATGCATATATATATGCATATATATGTATATTTATATATATATATATATATATATATATATATATATATATATATATATATATATATGCATATATATATATATATATATATGTATATATATATATATAAGAGAGAGGTTATAGTTGTTCCAACTCAGAGAAAGATGTATACTTTAAATTATTATTTTAATATATATATATACATATATATATATATATATATATATATACATACATATATATATATATATATATATATATATATATATATATATATGTAGTTATCCACAGACAGACTGTTTTGCTGCATCACAGCTCATCAGTGTGGCTAGATATTCGATTGTTTCAAGCCGGAATCAGAAACTAACTGAGATTCTACTCCCAAGTTATCATCACACAACAGGGCGAAAGGGAAAGTTTAATGTTTTTACTATACGAAAGGTGTCAGTGGGTAGGAGAGCTCAATTCTATTTGAAGACCATTGCATTAGCAACAGAAGCCACTGTTTATAAAATCACCCCTTAAGGTGATTGATAATTAACTTCTTATTTTATATATGAGGAGCCAGTCAGGAGTCTGACTTAACACCCAGTGTTTTTTTCTTTGGGGTTGGTCAAAGGAGAACATCTACTATACCAAACCAAGAACTTGAAGGCAAATACAAGAAATTCTGTCTTCCATACCACAAGAGTTCCTGATGAAATCAGTTGATGCATTTCTGGGGTGAATTGAGAAGCTGGTAGCAAAATCTGGGGCCCATATCAAAATTAAATACAACCTTATGTTAAACTCTTTTATCTTATATCAATTTCTTGTAAAAATTATAGTTAATAAATAAATTATAAAAATAATTTTAAAATTTACATATATATATTTATGTTTTGAACAATAAAAATATTTAAAAAATCAAAATTTTCAGAAGCATTGTATATTAATATTTTTTGTTTTATTATTTCAATTAGGTTCCTCAATAAGTTTTGCCCAGCATGGCCATCATCAGGAGAAAAAATCTCTTCTTGTCAGTAGCAGTGAATTACAGGATTGAATGACTAATTCTGAACAAGAAGAACTTTATCTTTAATTTTCATTTGTTTTTTATTGTTAATTTTGGTCGGTCTTTTTATTGGTTAAACAGCTTCTTTGAAGTTGTTTTTTTAAAAAAAATAGAGACTGGGAGATTCCTGACTCTCATAATTTCCTCCTTGGTCATTTTGACAGTTTTATTGTTTGCTGGGAAGAGAATATATGTGTTAACTGTATGTTATCTTTTAGTGTTTTGGAAGTGTGTGTGATGTGTGTATGTGTATATATTTGTGTGAGTGTGTGTATAAGTGTGAGACCTCAACACCTCTGCAAGCATGTCTGTCTTGTGTAGGTGAGAAATGTGAGTATGGCCTGATTTGTGGGATTATATATTAATTCTATCTGTGTTGTTAACTTTGTGGTTAAGTCCATTTGGACAAAGTGTTTTGAGGTGCAAAATCCATTTGTCTTCATGTTCCACTGGTATTCCTCTAAGGTTATCTTTTCTGTCTATTTATATTTGTTCAATTATAGTCAATTTTGCATGGCCTTTAAAATCATGATGGAAAATATTGTTCTAAATGACAATACTGAAAAGAAAATATTAAAAGGCTTAAAGGCAAACCTACCTACTCAGTAAAGTGCTCAAATCCTAGATTGCCTACACCAAGCAAAAAAAAAAAATTCTTAACAACATTAAATCCTATGAAAGAATGACTCTAGTCGTAACCCAAGTTTCACACTCACATGATCTTCAGACAACTTGAATGGACTCTATGTATATTTCTTATATGTACACACACACACACACATATATATAAAAGTGAACATTAAAGTTAACACTCAGAGGAAACAGGCTGTTTCATGCTAGATGCAATCATCAGGCCACAAGTGTTGGGTTTTTTCTTCACTATGTATATAGTCAGTGGTGCATTGTGAATAGTCCATTCTGGTGGTTATTTTGGTAGGTGTGGTTTGTTTATTTATTTGGATTAATTTATTTAGATTTTTTATTTATATATTTATTTATTCTTTTCAGTTTTCAATGTTTTATTCATGGAGTAAAAAATTTGAGTGGGATTTACTTAGGTCGCTTATTTAGTAATTTGTTTTGGTCAGGAAAGATAATTAAAGCTATTTATTCGTCCAATATTTGGTTTGAATTCTATTCAATTTGTTGTCAAGTTTTTTGAATTCTCATATACTTGTATTTTGTTTGGTCATTCCAGCTTATGTAACAGCATTTCACCTTGGAAGAAGTGGCTAATTGATTTGAACCTTTTAAAACCCTTTATTCTATATTTGATTCTATTCTGTTATTTTGGCGGGGACAGATTTTTAATTTGTTTATTATTTTATTTATTTATTTGGATTGTTTATTGATTATTGATTATTTTCACTTGTTTTTACTTATTTATTTATTTATTTATTTGGATTAATTTATGTTACTTATTTTTCTTATTTATTTACTTATTTTTTTTATTTTGTATAGTTCTATTTACTCTTTTTGGTTTTCGATTTTTAAGTGATGTAAAACACAAGAGATTTCAAAGTATAGAAGAATTAGGAACAGAAAAAATAAGGATGAGAAGAAAGAAGAGAATAATCAAAAAGACAGCAGATAGCAAGAGACATTGAATTTAAATTTTTGCTGATTAAAGTTGGCTGGAAAGCATGGAGCCAGAAGGGTGTTCCACAAGTGACAAGTGCAAGAGAAGAAACTGTTAGCATAAATCTTACGGCTACATCTAGCCAGCTCATCAGTAAATTGATGAGATCTCAAAGCCAGTATAGAACTGCACTTAAATTAAAAAAACTCTAGGTACCAGACCGAAGAGTTCATTTGAACAATTACCATGAAAGTATTTATCGAAAATACATGTAGAGGCAATCTTACAGTGGTGGGAAAGTGACTGAACATGAGCCACCACATCAAGACTAATGATATTGTTGATTCTTCTTTGGATCTTATCAAGAAGCTCAAGGTAAATTGTAGGGGCAACAGACCATACGTAGCTGCAATATTCTAAGCATGGATGAATAATAAATTTATAGATATTTCAGATAAATTCTAAAGAGAAAAATTGTCTCACTCAACACAGTGAACCAACTTTCTTAGCAGCTGACCTAACAACATTTAGAGATACTTGATAAAATCTAAAGAAGTATTTGCAATATTATTAGCCCTGATCTGGCATCTTGCCCTCAGTCCCACTACCATAATGAAACTTCCCTATGCCTTTTCTATAAATACATTCATGGTAATTTTTCTGATGAATTCTCCTCTATAACATCTAAACTTTATGAATTTAAGCACATTACTAGATTGGTGAAAAGGTCTCATCATTTTATAGTTGAAACAGTTAGATATAACCATAAGTTCTATGATAGCAGTTTCTTTTCTCACAGTTTTTGCTTATGGAAATCTCTTCAGGCTTCTTGCTTTTCAACCAACTTTGATCATCAAAAATTTAAATGCAATGTCAATTAGCATCTACTGTCTTCTTGATTCCGCTTCTTTTATTCTTCTTGATCCTTAATAATGACTTTCATTTTCTTATTGTTACTCTTGTATCTTAGTTGCTTTATTAGCGGCATGCTTTTGACGAAATTATCATATATATATATATATATATAATACATAGATATAAATATTTCTTATGCATATATATATATTTATATATATATTTCTGATATATATACATATATATATATATATATATATATGATAAAGTTCACAGAATAAATCTGTAGAGAAGACAAATTAAATAAAATAGACAATCAGAAAATAGCACTGTGCTATATATATATATATATATATATATATATATATATAATTATTTATTTGAAAATTATAACATAAATATGTTATAAAATCACTACAAAAATAGCCATTTTGTTTCAACACCTCTAGTGTCTTATCAAGTGATGATGTTGAATATAGAATAAAGGGTTTTAAAAGGTTCAAATCAATTAACGACCCCTTGCAAGGGGAAACGCTGTTACATAAGCTGGAATGACCAATCAAAATACAAGTATATGAGAATTCAAAAAACTTGACAACAAACTAAGGTTATAATAACTATTTAATGCCTTAATGTTGGGGTTAGAGATTAAAATAGAATTTATTCTAACTAATAAGAATTAAATTATACGATAAAATTTGAAATTAAAAATTACACATTTTAAAATTTAAATTTAATCTCTATTAAGTTTTAAAATTATAAAATTATTGAGGAAAAAAGAAAAAAATATATATGTTATTCTATTTATTTTGTTTTTATTGAAATTAAGTTGGAATGAACGTTAATATCAACTGTTGTTCTGAGCTTCTTGACAACATAGATACATTTGAATTCTGAATATAGGCCGGGAAGGATGACATCTGGCAAAAAACAATACATACAAAATCAGATTATAATACATAAGTACGCAGATATATTTAGATATATACACACACAAAAAAGTGACGAGACAGGAAATATCTCCACAACCCTTTACAAAAAAAACATACATACACAATGAAAGGTGCATCCAAGTTAGCATACACACAGACACCGATAAAGACACGTACATACACCCACGTACATTGACATAGATATTCCATTATAACAGCCAAGAAATATTTAAGATTGAAAGTGTTATTAAACGAATTCTAAACACTTATTAAAATATGACTTATATGGGCAAATATACATAGATAGAAATAGTCTAATAGAACAGAGAAACAAACAATAGGGAAATAAAGGACATTAGAGCAGATATATACATATAAAAATAACACCATCTAATATATAAAAACAAAAATTCCAAACACACAAATATATATAAAAATACATATTCTTCATATATACCTACATACACACTACTGTACAGTAGGTGAAAGAAAATAAAAACTACCTACAGATATATGTGTACAGTGTATACATATTCTTCACTACAGACAAAAACACAGAAAGGCCTACCTACAAACACATATATAACACATATATACATAATATACATGCATACACACATACACATATATATATATATATATATATATACATACATATATATATATATATATATATATATATATATATATATATATATACATACACACACATACATATACGCATACACATATGCATATATACACATACAGAAGTAAGCATAAATATATCAAGTCACACAGCAATGTAAAAAAGTAAACAAACCAAATATAAATATATATACATACATACATACTCATATACATATATATACAGTGTATCACAAAAGTGAGTACACCCCTCACATTTCTTCAAATATTTAAGTATATCTCTTCATGGGACAGCACTGAAAAAATTACCTTGTGACATAATGAAAAGTAGTCTGTCTGCAGAATATATAACAGAGTTAATTTCTTTTCCCCTCAAAATAACTCAAAATATAGCTATTAAAAGCTAAATCCCTGGCAACAAAAGTGAGTACACCCCTAAGAAACTACACCACTAAAAAGTGAGTACACCCCTAAGAAACTACACCCCTAAATGTCTAAATTGAGTACTGCTTTTCATTTTCCCTCCAAAATGTCATGTGACTCATTAGTGTAACTATGCCCATGTGTTCATGGGGAGCAAGAGTATTCAAATTTGTAGTGCAGCTCTAACACTCTCTCTTACCAGTCACTGAAAGTTCCAACATGGCACCACATGGCAAAGAACTCTCTGAGGATCTTAAAAAATGTATTGTTGCACTACATAAAGATGGCCAAGGCTACAAGAAGATTGCCAACAGCCTGAAACTGAGCTGCAGCACAGTGGCTAAGATCATTCAGCATTTTAAAAGAGCAGAGTCCTCTCAAAACAGGCCTCCGGTAGGTTGTCCAAAGTAGCTGAGCACACGTGCTGAGCGTCACATCCAAATGCTTTCTTTGAAAGATCGGCATAGGAGTGCTGCTAGCATTGCTGCAGAGATTAAAGAGATTGGGATTCAGCCTGCTAGTGTTCAGACCATATGCCGCACACTACATCAAATTGGTGTGCATGACTGTCACCCCAGGAGGAGGCCTCTTCTGAAGGCAATACTGAAGAAAGCCCGCAAACAGTTTGCTGAAGACATGTCAACAAAGCCCATAGATTACTGGAACCATGTCTTATGGTCTGATGAGATGAAATTTAATTTGTTTGGTTCTGATGGCCTTCAGCATGTGTGGCAGTGACCAGGTGAGGAGTACAACGATAAGTGTGTTATGCCTACAGTCAAGCATGGTGGTGGGAATGTCATGGTCTGGGGCTGCATGAGTGCTGCAGGTATTGGAGAGTTACATTTCATTGAGGGAAACATGAACTCCAACATGTACTGTGAAATACTGCAGCAGATCATGATCCCCTCCCTCCAGAAACTGGGTCGCAGAGCAGTGTTCCAGCATGACAATGACCCCAAACACACATCCAAGACAACCATTGCTTCACTGAAGAGGCTGAGGGTAAAGGTGATGGACTGGCCAAGCATGTCTCCAGACTTGAACCCAATAGAACATCTTTGGGGCATCCTCAAGCAGAAGGTGGAGGTGCGCAGAGTCTCAAATATTCGCCAGCTCTGCGACGTCGTCATTGAGGAGTGGAAGAGCATTCCAGTGACTACCTGTGAAGCTCTGGTAAACTCCATGCCCAGGAGAGTAAAGGCAGTTTTAGATAATGATGGTGGCCACACAAAATATTGACAGTTGACATGTTGTATGTTAATATTGACAACTATTCCTAAGGGGTGTACTCACTTTTGTTGTCAGGGATTTAGATTTTAATAGCTATATTTTGAGTTATTTTGAGGTTAAAATAAATTAACTCTGTTATATATGCTGCAGACAGGCTACTTTTCATTGTGTCAAAGTGTCATTTTGTCAGTGTTGTCCCATGAAGAGATATACTTAAATATTTGAAGAAATGTGAGGGGTGTACTCACTTTTGCGATACACTGTATATATATATATATAGGTATATATATATATATATATATATATATATAGAGAGAGAGAGAGAGAGACATATAAACTGAAGCAAACATACATATATACACACATACACTAAATAAATAAATAAATAAAGTTTACTAAATCAGAGAAATGAATTAACTATTTTTGCCCGTAAGTGCCAAAAAATTTTACTTAAATAATATTTAAATATAAAATTTTGAAAATCGTAATAGACATATACTTGATATGGAATAATAATTTTACTTACAGTAAGTAATTCTAATACAATTACTTCTATTAAATGAAATATAGTCTATAAAAACTAACAATGAAAATATTTTAAAGTTGTAATTAAAATTGCAGTTAATTAAAATGAATTCTAACATAAACATCTTTTAAATTGTAATTAAATGAATAAATAATGTTTACTAAATGAGAGAAATAAATTAGCTACTTTTGGCGTAAGCAAAAAAAAAATTTTACTTAAATAATATTTAAATATAAAATTTTTAAAAATCGTAATATAAATATATTTGATGTAGAAAAATAATTTTACTTACTGTAAGTAATTCGAATACATTTACTTCTATTAAATGAAATATAGTCTATAAAAACTAATAAAGAAAATATTTTTAAAATATTTTAAAGTTGTAATTAAAATTGTAGTTAATTAAAATGAATTCTAACCTAAACTTCTTTTTAATTGTAATTAAATAAATAAAGATTACTAAATCAGAGAAATAAAATAGCTATTTTTGCCGTAAGTGAAAAAAAATTTTACTTAAATAATATTTAAACATAAAATTTTCAAAAATTGTAATATAAATATACTTGATATAAAAAAAAAATAATTTTACTTACTGTAAGTAATTCTAATACATTTACTTCTATTAAATGAAATATAGTCTATAAAAACTAATAATGAAAATATTTTAAAGTTGTAATTAAAATTGAAGTTCATTAAAATGAATTCTAACCTAAACTTCTTTTAAATTGTAATTAAATAAATAAATAAAGTTTACTAAATCAGAGAAATGAATTAGCTATTTTTGCCATAAGGAAAAAAATAAATAAATAAATTACTTAAATAATTTTTAAATATAAAAAAAAAATTTTTAAATCGTAATATAAAGGTAAAATAATTTTACTTACTGTGAGTAATTCTAATACATTTACTTCTATTAAATGAAATTATAGTCTATAAAAACTAATAATGAAAATATTTTAAAATGTAATTAAAATTGTAGTTCATTGAAATGAATTCTAACCTAAACTTCTTTTAAATTGTAATTAAATAAATAAATAAAGTTTACTAAATCAGAGAAATGGAAATTTTACTTAAATAATATTCAAATATAAAATTTAAAAAAATCGTAATATACTTGATGTGATAATAATTCTACAAACTGTAAGGGATTCTAATTACATTTAATTGTTCTTGAAAGAAATATAGTATTTTAAAAAGTAAAAATATTTCAAATCGTAGTTAAATAAAAAGTATTCTTACGTAGACACCCCCCAAAATTTTTAAATATACGAAGGAAAAAAATGCCGTAAGAATTTTAGCCGTTAACAATAAAATTTAAAAAAAAAATCCAGACGACACGCTTTTAACGGATGTTAGATTTCATTTAAAAATAAATCCCTATCTTCTACCAACACGTAACAATAACTGATACATTAAAATATAGACATATTGAACACCCAGGCACCCCTAGTCTAGCAAAATAAATTTATCTGTAACCTTGGAAACATGAATTTTGTTTTAGCTGTGTATTTAAAACCCAGTAATTTTAAAAGTTACTTTAAAATTCGCTTGAGGATGAAATGGAACTAATGTCTTTAATTTAATTGCAAAATTAAATTCGGGGCTTTTAGATTCCATTTTTGAAACATGGTTAGAACTGTGTAGCGAAAAAAATATATTTTAAATCAATTAATTTATAATATTAATGCTCTGTAAATTAACATTGAGCACTATTTTGTAAAAATAAAAATATCTATAAGAAAACCGGATTATATATCTTACTGTTCTTTCTTTTTATTAATAAACATATATATATATATATATATATATATATATATAGGAAGAGAGAGGTATGAATTCAAAATTATGTGTAGCATAAAAGCAATTTCATTTAAAATATTATTATTCATTTTCAAATATATTTTATATAAAAGTTACAGTACAATTTTAGATATTGAATAAATTCTCATAATCAATTTCAGAAACTTTTTTATGTATAATAGCATTATAAGCACAAGTTATTAATCAAAATTCAGATTCTATTTTGGGCATCTATTTCCTGGAGCCTGTCGTATGTAGATCCTTTTTTGGGTGGCTTTTTGACATGACTTTGAAATCATTACCTGCAAGCCATTTTAATTATCAAAATTTGAATATATATATATATATATGTGTGTGTGTGTGTGTACAACTGCACACACACAAACACATATGTCTATATCTATGTATGCAAATTGATATATATTTAAAAATTCTTCCAGAAAATGTGTCAAAATGGCTGACAGTTTTCAGCTGATGAATGAGGAGAACTGTTGAGTGATTTTAAGAAAAAAATGAAAATTCCTTGATTACAGGAATAACAATAATAATAGTAATTGGGGAGTGGTATGCCCAAGTGGTAACTTACATACAATCTTCTATGTCCATCATATTGTTCATTAAAGGCAAAATTAATTTTTTTGTTTTTTACTGTACGATTCACTCTGTACAAGGGCCTGGGGGACCACTCTAGGTTTAGGGTTATGATAATGGGTAGTTTATATTGATAGGAGGGGAAGATAACAGTTGACTCTAGACTTGGACAGGTTAAGATTGCAGTGATCAGGGAAACATCCTCTTGGGAGTCTATTCTATAGGGCAGTGGTTTGTGGGAAGAAACTTGTTGGAACTTGTTGCTGATGGAATATTGAATGAATAAGGGTAGTTTGTTACCATGTAAAAGGCATAGCAGGGCCTAGTTTTAAAGGTCAGACCGGATGGATCCAGGAGATGCAATTTGTTCAAGCACTTTCCATGATAGTAGTGACAGAGCAGTGAGAGACTCGCAACATCCCACCTGTGAGAGAGAGGTTGGAGGGTGGAAAATAATTCTTCTCTAACAAGGACTCAGAGACACTTTTGAACTCTTTCAAGACTGCAAAATAAGATCTGGGTAGCTTCTACCCAAATATGGCAACATTACTCTATTTTCGGCTTGATCTGGCTCTTATAAAGGTAGAGAATAATATGAGGAGTCAGAAGTGGTACAGAGATCCAATTATTTTACCTGCATTTTTGGTGATGGATCATATATAGGAATTCCACTTGAGGTCAAGTGTGAGTTTGAGGTTCAATATCCTCCCTAGGCATTAGTGCCTCCTGAAGGAGACATCTGTTCATTGTAACTGGCAGTAGTTCATTCAGGATCTGACTGGTTATGATGGAATGTAACCAGTTTGGTTTTAGAGGCATTGAATGCATCTAGCCTGTTTTTTCCCCACTGGGAAGTTAGTGTTAAATCAAAAGAGAGGTCAACTGACAATTTCTGATCATATATCTGACAATTAGGCAGTATGCAGGGAGATGAGGATTCAAGCTTTTCATAGAAAACAAAAGCATCCTTAGCCTAATTTGGAACTAAGTTCACCAATTTCATTTTCTGCACCAAAGAATATTTTTGTGTTAGAAGACAATGAAGAAAATGGAGGTGCTATGGTGGTTCCAGGTATTAAAATAAGTTTGTACACATTCAATGTGCTCAGTGGCAAGGTGGTAAGTAATTAAGTTTCTCTAGAAAACACTTACTGGCATAAATGAAATAAGGTGCTATAGTGGTCCCAGCCATTAAAATAGGATAGTATTTCTTCTATGGGGATTTGTTGTCAATGTGTATTAATTGCAAGGTGGTAAAGAACTTACTTAAGTCTATAAATTGTTTTGAATTTGAAGACAGTTAATGAAGTAAATGAAATAAGATGCTATGGCAATTTCCTTATTAAAATAGGTTAGTATTGTTGTAGTCTACTATTAATAGTGAATGGTAAAAGACTAATAGTACTAGTTTACTGGCAAACAAATATATGAATCCATCTATATTTTCATGATTAGTTGTGTTTTCATGCTAAAATATGATATTAAATATCCTATTAATTATGTTATTAAATATGCTATTAAATATGATATTAAATATGCTATTAAATATGATATTAAATATGCTATTGAATATGATATTAAATATGCTATTGAATATGATATTAAATATCCTATTAATTATGTTATTAAATATGCTATTAAATATGATATTAAATATGCTATTAAATATGATATTAAATATGCTATTGAATATGATATTAAATATGCTATTAATTATGTTATTAAATATGCTATTAAATATGCTATTAAATATGATATTAAATATGCTATTAAATATGCTATTAAATATGATATTCAATATCCTATTAATTATGTTATTAAATATGCTATTAAATATGATATTAAATATGCTATTAGATATGATATTAAATATGCTATTAAATATGCTATTAAATATGCTATTAAATATGATATTAAATATCCTATTAATTATGTTATTAAATATACTATTAAATATGATATTAAATATGATATTAAATATCCTATTAAATATGCTATTAAATATGATATTAAATATGCTATTAAATATGATATTAAATATGCTATTAATTATGATATTAAATATGCTATTAAATATGTTATTAAATATGCTATTAAATATGATATTAAATATGCTATTAAATATGCTATTAAATATGATATTAAATATCCTATTAATTATGTTATTAAATATGCTATTAAATATGATATTAAATATGCTATTAAATATGATATTAAATATGATATTAAATATCCTATTAAATATGCTATTAAATATGATATTAAATATGCTATTAAATATGCTATTAAATATGCTATTAATTATGCTATTAAATATGATATTAAATATGCTATTAAATATGCTATTAAATATGCTATTAATTATGATATTAAATATCCTATTAAATATGATATTAAATATCCTATTAGTTATGTTATTAAATATGCTATTAATTATGCTATTAAATATGATATTAAATATGCTATTAAATATGCTATTAAATATGCTATTAATTATGATATTAAATATCCTATTAATTATGTTATTAAATATGCTATTAAATATGATATTAAATATGATATTAAATAGGTAAAATTGGGAATGCTGAGGAGGGCTATAAATACAAGTGAAAAACTTTTTTCTGATTTCTTCCTTCTAATTATTTTTTTGAGGGAGCATCTAATGGTAATGGTAATATCAGCCATTACTTTCAAAGGAAACATTTGACATTCACTGATCAAGAAACCAGTGCTTCTTTTGGTTGAAATCTCTAAAATATTTCTATTGAAACAAATTTTCAGGAAAATAGGTTTCTCAAGTTCAGTAACTATTATCTCTCTTTCTAGCACTGATGAGAGTTTCCTTCTTGACCCTTTTGTTTGAAGTAATGTAAAATGTTAACATCTTGATTATGTCCCTATTTTCCCTTTGACTTACATTTCAGTTGTTGCTGCTCTTGAAAGGGGGTTGCAGACGATTTGGAGCGAGAGCAGATAGGAGTGATAGAAGAAAGGATGAGGAGAGGGATAGTGGATAGATCAAGGTAACTGGAGATGTCGATTGACATTACATTTGAATAGTTGGAGATTATAGCTCTCAGAGAAACAGTAATTGGGAAGGGTGTTCCACAGTTGAGAGGTGCGAGGTACGAAGCTATTGGAGTAGAAGAGACAGCTACATTTAAAAGTTTCTACAGTGTAAGGGTGAGAGTGGGATGCCAGCCTCATAGGGCGCTTGAATTCATGGAGTCTGAGAACCAGTGAAAGCAGCTCAGTGGAGCAATTACCATAAAAGTATTTGTAGAAAAGACCGAGAGAGGCGACAGCACATCTGTGAGAGAGTGACTGTAGACGAGATGCCAGATCAGGGCCAATTATATTACATATCCGTTTCTGGATCTTGTCAAGAACTCTGCGGTAAACAGAAGGTGCCCCAGACCATATATGGCAGCAATACTCCATGCAAGGGCGAATGGTTGATTTTATATTTGAAGTATCGATTCCTGGGAGAAAAATTTCCTGGCGCGGCACAGAGAGTCAACTTTCCTCGCGGTGGATGATGCAATTGACTCAATGTATTTGTTCCATCTCAGGTCAGCAGTCAAAAATATCTTCTACTCAGTCCTTGTATACATCATTGATCAAAATGAAAGCCAGTAATAGAAAGTTCAATTCAATATTTCAAATGCCAGAATGTATGGCTTGCTTATTTCTCTTAAAACAAATTTTCAGGAAAAAGCATTTTCAAGTTCAGTAACTATTATTGCTCTTTTTATTATTGATAAGAGTTTTCTTCCTAACCTTTTGTTTGGAGTAATATGAAACATTAACATCTTGATTATGTTGCTATTTTCTCTTAGAGTTACATGTGCTATACATTTTAGCTCTTGCTGTTGTTGAAAGTCCTCAAATGATGTAATTTCTTTTATTTGGCACAGTTCTTTGTGATTTTGAAATACTGGTCCATGAGGTTCAAAGATGGATGGTCCTGACTAAGACCTACAAGGGACCACAAATTCAAGAGATGTAATTTCACAACAATCAGCAAAATTACTAGAAAGTTGCTTGCAAAGAACTGATGGTTGATCATGACACATTAAAAAAATCTTGTTTAATCTAAATCTGTTGGTTAAACAGAAGCATGAGATCTCTGAGCAAGAAGCACCTGGTTTTAATCAGCTCCCTTTTAAAGTTAATGATGACCTGAGGTAGCTCTTTCATGTTTTCAGTTAATTCTATCTTTAAATTTGATAGCAAAATCTTTTTGGCAAAGTATATTGAAACATGATCAGAAGTTCAAAATAAACTGCAAGTAATGACAGTTTAAAAATAAAAAATGAGAAAGAAGAGGTTGAACTGATTAGAATCTAAAAAAAATAGGCGAGTATTATGGCTGGTAACCTTTTAGATTCGAGCTGTAAAATTTCTATCTTTATCTGTTTGCTTTTTGCCTTCAAGCAGGTCTGGGCAAACAGTTTCCACCATCTTGCTTAGTTACGATCAGTGCATAACCCATTCGTAATCTTATTTTTTTATTGACCCAGAGGTCAATATGATCAAAATTTCATCAAAATATCTTCTGCTCAGTCCTTTTATGTGTCTTTGATCAAAATGGGAACCAGTAATAGAAATTTCAATTCAATATTTCAAATACAAGAATGTATAGCTGGCTTTTATTGCCAGAGTTTTGTGGTAAGGTTCAAAATTTAATAGTTGAAATAGCTTGCATGTAAAGATTTCAGTGGCATGTCAAAAAGCCATACAAAATCAGGCTAACAAAGATGACAAGAATAAATTTGAAGACAGTCAAAAGTAGATCACAAAGTGTACAAAGAAAAATCTCAACTAAAAACTGTTGGTATACGTACATACATATTTTAAATTTAATTTTTTTTAAATTACAGCATATCTCATTCGTGTCCATGTATAGTTGCACCAACATAACAATTTTAGTTCACTGAAGTTGTAAAGGACAAAGTGAAACGCAAGAAAAGTTTTTCCACTTTCTCATACACACACACACACACATGCATATACAAGCTTAAAATTCATCCTATTGGGTGGCATTTAAACTAACTCCTGTGGAGGGCTCTTGATTGGGTCTTTATCACAGTAGGTAAGGAAGAGTAGATGTGATAGGCAACAATAAACTACAGAAGTACTCAAAATAGATTTCTATATTTAAGTATTGCATTAATATGTAAGCTTCCTTTTTAAAAGTTTAATGATAATTCTTCTGCTGCCACTTAATTTAAAAACATTTTGATGTATGTAGGTCCTTACTTTCCATACAAACAATTATTTTTATTTTGTGGGTGTCTTTCCCTGGATTTTGATTATTCCCAAATTTATTTCAAAATTATAAAAATTCTCATTGTACAAAATAATTGTCGCAAAGATTCATGTAAAAAAATTGCTGAAAACAATTGCAGTATGAAAACGTGGGAATCCAAAATTTCAGGATTACAGGTTCAAATCCAACCTGGAATGTTTTCAATTTGCTCACAGAGTCGGCCTGATTTCAAAATGGTATGATATGTTGGGCTACAGCCTCTAGGAGTAAAGTTGAAAATACAGACAATGTAATTTTCAGAACAGTATTTTTTTTTTCATTTGAACATGAGCTGTTGAAAGAGAGTTGTCTCTCTTTAATTGTTTTTATCAGTAGAAGCCAAGATGGTGGAAATCTAAAAATAATTGCAGTAATAAAAATTTGTCAATCCAATATTTCAGGATTGTAAATCTGGATCGGGACTGGAATGTTTTTAATTTGCTCACGGAATTGGCCTGATTCCAAAATGATATATGTTGGGCTACAGCCTCTAGGAGTAAAGTTTAAAAAATGTCTCACAGTGACACACTGACATTCACATTATTATATATACACACACACACACATATATATATATATATATATATATATATATATATATATATATATATATATATTAGGTTGGTGCAAAAATAATGATGTAATAATGTCGTTTTTTGACGTATTTTTAACGTCAAAAAACAACATTATTACGTCATTATTTTTGCACCAACCTAATATATGTGTATGATATATATATGTAGATATAGTATGGCAATGAATGAAATTTGAGAGATAAAAAATAACAAACATAATAATATTGAGAATAAGATTAATAATATTTGACCAGATGGGAGCCTCATGAGAAAGATGTAACATATAAAATCAAAAATTTGGGCTACTTATTTGCCATGATTAGGGTTATACAGGGTTTGTAGAATGCTTCTTTACTACGGGAGTGTTGGAACACTAAGCATTCATTAAGTTATCCATCTAGGGGAAAGAAAACAGGCAGCCATGATGTGGATTGTTTCTTCTTTTTGTGTACATTCAGTTCTTGCTTGACTCAAAGCAATGGTTTCCCACTTTAAAACTTTCATGCACAAGTATTACTTGATATAATAAGATATTTTTGCATGATTAATCTGTATTTGGTAATGTTCTTACTCAGCAATAAGGTGGCAACATTATAAGAGACATCAAATACAAAGCTCAAGAGCCACTCAAAATAAAGTAAAGGGTTACTGTTAATAAAATGGTAATGCTTAGGCTATATCACCTTGATCACCAAAGTTAAGCAACATTGGGTTTGGTCAGTACCTAGTGGTGTGATCACTTGGGCATAAAACATGTGGATGGTCTAATGAATAATGGCTCAGATTGGAAATTGGACAGCCAAGTTCCAATTCCAGCCATGTTCGCTATATTAACTCGTTGACAAATATCCTTGGGAAAAGTATTTTTATTTTTTATCCCTCCAGCTATGTGGAACTTGTATCAGTAAAACTCATCATTAAATCCCTGAATTTTTTTGCAATCTAAAAATATTTGTTGACTTTAAATAACCTGGAAAAGGTTGATAAGCTATAAAAAATCAATTAAAAAAATACTGTATGAAGTCTTACAATGATATCTGGTGATGGTGATAATCAGCAATGAGATGGCCGCTATTATGTATGTATATATATATATATATATATATATATATATATATATATATATATATATATATATAAATATGTAATGAAAAACAAATCACTTTAATGTACCATTACGATAATTTATTTCACCTAAATCCTTTTTTAAGGATTCAGGATCATCAGGTAAATCTTCCAACAACGAAATGAGAAAAAAATATATTTAAGCATTTCACCCCAATCAAGGCAGGAGTGCCACTCGCATGCAAGGGGGTTACAAAGAGTGGAAGTAAGAGTAAAGAGGCATGAGAGAGGAAAAGGATGAAGAGAAAGTCGGGGAAAAGATGAAGGCATCTGGAGATGTTGAGAGACATATGTCAGAAATGAAGGTGATTTGTCTTTGTACACTTCATAGTTACTGAATTTGGTGTCAGTCTACCTACATAGATTAAATAAAGGATTTTGTAGGTTACTCAGATCGACATACCCCTAATGAAGAGTGGAGCGCACAATGACTGAAATGTTGTGATAGCAACAACAGACATATAGTCCAAATAGAGTAAATAATGAAAACGCTTCATCTCAGAAATACAGGAAGAATCTTAGTGAATGGAAAAGTAAAAGTCAAGGATCAATTTGACAATGAATTAATCAAATATAGTCAGTTGCTCTAGTGAGTCAGGTTTGATAAGGTGACAGCACTGGTGACGGGGAAGGCTTGTAGCTGTGTAGTGTCAATGTTGAGACCTAAAGAATACTAATGCTCAAAATTATTTACTAAAAAAATTCCCCTATTTTTTTATAAGTAGACCAGTCTATTTAACTAGTGCATACACACACACACACATATATTATGAACTGGACTAAGACTGACAATTATTTTAATATATTAATTGTTTATACATTATTTTTATAGATACAAATATTTAAGTAAATGCTCTGTTTATAATAAACAGTATTATTAACATTTACCGGCCTGAATGTCTGAGAAATTTATCTTCCAACAAGAATTAAACCATCTTATAGCCTGATGTGCATATGCCATTTGGCTACAGAAGGAGCATCAGGTTAGCAAGGTCAGATTACTGCTTTTAAACTACAAATTTCCCATGATTTCTCTCAAATGGTCATATCTGTTTGAAATGTATCTTCCCCTGTAGCTAAATGGTGTAGCACATCAGGCTATATGATGTTTCTGTGTAGGACACAGGTTCAATTCCTATTGGGGGACGCATATTTTATATAAAATTTCTGGGACATGTTGTTAATATTTTTATTATGAACAGAGCATTTACTTAAATATTTGTATCTATAAAAAAATGTTTAAATATCTTATATATATATATATATATATATATATATATATATATATATATATATATAAATATATATATATATATATAAATATATATATATATATATATATATATATATATATATATATATATATTTCTTTATTTCACAACAACACTAAAATTAAAAATATTTTGTCAGTTAAAATTTTAGATGTTCTTTTAAATTACAATAGACAGTAAGAGCATAATAATACCATAGTATAGAGAACATAATAATACCATTGTATAGAGAACATAATAATACCATTGTATAGAGAACATAATATCATTGTATAGAGAACGTAATAATACCATTGTATAGAGAACATAATATCATTGTATAGAGAACGTAATAATACCATTGTATAGAGAACATAATATCATTGTATAGAGAACGTAATAATACCATTATATAGAGAACATAATATCATTCTGTAGAGAACATAATAATACCATGGTATAGAATATGGAATAATACCTTTGTATAGAGAACATAATAAAACCATTGTATAGAGAATGTAATAATACCATTGTATAGAGAACATAATAATGCAATTGTATAGAGAACAGAATAATGCAATTGTATAGAGAATGGAATAACACCATTGTATAGAGAACATAATAATACCATTGTATAGAGAATATAATAATATCATTGTATAGATTGTATAGATTACATAATAATACCATTGTATAGAGAACAGAAAAATACCATTGTATAGAGAACATAATAATACCATTGTATAGAGAATATAATAATATCATTGTATAGATTGTATAGATTACATAATAATACCATTGTATAGAGAACAGAAAAATACCATTGTATAGAGAACATAATAATGACATTTTATAGAGAATATAATAATATCATTGTATAGATTGTATAGATTACATAATAATACCATTGTATAGAGAACAGAAAAATACCATTGTATAGAGAACAGAAAAATACCATTGTATAGAGAACATAATAATATTGAATAGAGAATATAATAATTCCAATATGGTGTTGCACATCCAAATCAAAATTGTTGATAAACTGCTCTTGTTTTATTTTATTTTTTTCAACCATCTGAATCAAGATGGTAGATATGATTTTGTTGACTACATCCTAGTATTCAAATTGATATATAAGTAATGTCTTGTGTAAAACAGTTTCACAGAGATTTACTACCCCAGAAAAAGAATTTATAATTTATAAATATTTTATATGAATTATTATTGTAACTTGCAGAGACCTGTTGAAATTGTGAAATATGTTTTTCTTTTTTCACACTGATTCATCCTGCAGGTCATTATATAAAAAAAAAGTAAGAGAGTACAAATGAAGTGTTTAAAAACTGACAAGGTTTTCCATTTCACTTAAGCAGACATTAAATGCATGAGAGCATTATCGTCTTCTCTATCTTCCCTTTCTTTCTTACTATGTATGCTTTTCTTTTTTCACTAAAACCAAATAGCATCTTTGATATATCATTTTTTCCATCTTTCTTTTCAAAATGGAATGGTCTATTGCTTATTTCAGGTAAGAGGCAAGTGTGAAATAAGTAAGTACTCACCACAAAATTTGGTTTTATATAGGATTTCTAGCAACACATATATACAGCTTCAAAGTGAGTGAATGAGCATGCCCCACAACATGTCTTGCCAGAATTTAACAAAATGGTTATGCATTTTCTCTGTTCACAGCTTATATATCAAGAATTTGTAAGGACTGGATAAGCAAGGGTGTTATGCATGTGCCAACTTACTAATGGAGAAACTGGCAGAATCTATTTCTTTCACTCTCAGTAACCCCTTTTATTGTCAGCTACAAAATTTAAATTCAATGTCAATCATTATCCTTTGTCTCCTGTTCTTTTATTGTCCTTTCTTCCACTCTCAGTAATGCTTTGCATCCTAGTTGCAAGAAAAATATTTATTTTATATAAATTATATTAAGATATACCTTCTATTTTCATAAGAGCTGTAGATTCCCTTAAATCCTGGGATTTTATATTTTATATTTTATACTCTCCTACACTAGCTAGATCTGAAAATGATCTGATTAAATGGATAACAAACTATATTTAATCCTTATTTCTAAACTTCATTTCCTAAAAATAACAAGATACAAATTTCTCAATATGACAATGAGTTATTCAAACCTAACTCATTAATCAGGTTGATGCAAAAAATAACTTGTAATAGGTCATGCCTATGGCTTGTCAGTGGGATCCCCACAGTGCACTATCCATTTACAGATAGTCTAAATGAGAAAATAGGGTTTTGAAATCTTTGCCTAAGGATAGTAGCATTGAATGCATATTATTGAACCAGCAGTTGGCAGTTCTAATTATCAACATCAATAATTTCCCATTAGATTCGTTTTGGAATATAAAGCACAAATATTTTCAAAGAGGCTTATGCGAGGTTGGAGAAAGTATGAAAATGGATAGCCAAAAACACCAACCAACAAAGAATTACTTGATAAAGAGGCTAAAAGGTTGGGAAATCAGTTATTTTTTTTTATTTATAGCTGATAAAAATATTGGGGTTCACATTTTTCTTGCTTGTATGATTGTGAGTACATGTGAGGAGGTGGTGAAAATTTATCTGCCTGAACCACTTCTAATAATCAGTGTTCTGGTGTGTGGTTTGTGTAATACTGATTTTTGGAAATAGATCAGGTCTTTTCAGACCCCCTTGCATGCAGGCATATATATATATATATATATATATATATATATATATATATATATTGATTTTACTTTATATGTATAAGTCTTTTATTTTCAAGCCATTCTGAAAAATTAGATGAGGATTTATCTTAAATTCATTTCAGAAGGCGATATGAAAATTTTGTTTTTGAGCCATTCTGAAAATAAGAAGAGGTTTTACCTTAAGTTTCTCTATAGAAAAGCCGTGAGAATAAATTAATAACTTTCAACATGAACTAAGAATTATGAAGCAAAGAAAATGAATAAATATTAACAGTTTTTTATTATGCATATATGTGTGTGTGTTGAGGTCAGACTCTCTACACACACACACACATATATATATATATATATATATATATATATATATGTGTGTGTGTGTGTGTGTGAAAAGTGTGTGTATATAAATATAAATAAATATATATATATGTGTAATTATTTATATATTATATGCGTGGTACTTATTAGAAACCGCTCAATATCAGAGATAGAGCTAACATATATGGTTGGATAGATGTGAGCTTGTGACCCTGGGTTTCACGCTTTAGCGATCGTCAGACAAACTGATTAATTTTTTTAAAAATTTTGGTTTTATGTAGATTGCATGTATTGGTGTTATTGTGGAAGTGGTGGGGGAAACTTCATCGTTTTTTCATCGTACTGACGCAAACATCGATGTATGCAGACACATATACATACTTTACTGTGCAGCTAACAAAATCAAAAACAAACAACATGCAAATGCAAAATTGAAAATGTAATATGGTGATAATTTATCATTCACACCCTGTATATATATATATATATATATATATATATATATATATATATATATATATATATACATATATACAGTATAGTAGGGTCAGTTGGGCACCATCTGTGAGTAAAAGAGAACCATGACAAACATTTTAATGTGTTTGGTGTCAATCAGAGGACAGTGCAGAGGATTTGAAAAGAGTTGGATGAGTCTAATGGGGATTATGAAGGAGTTTGGAGCTATCACTATCACATTATGCCTTCAGTACTGTTGTCATATTTATGTGGGGGGCTGCCGAGACCTCACTCTTCGGCCTTGATAGAATTCAGAAGTGTCTATGAGCCGTTGGGGGTGACAAATTATTCTCCACCCTTCAGCCTTTTTCTTATAGGCGGGAGGTGACATGCCTCTTGCTGCTCTACTGATACTTCCACGGAAGGTGCTTGGACAAAATTCTCTGGCCATTCACAGTAAGGATTATGCCATACCACTTACATAGCAGCAAAAAACAGATTCCTCTCCATATTCTATCAGTGAGAAGTAAGGTCTACTTGAGCAGCTTCTTCCCATGAACCACTACCCTGTGGAACTGACTACCAACAGGATGTTTTCTCAGTCATGATAATCTTAATCTGTTCAAAGCCAGAGTTAAACAGCATCTTCCCCTCCTATATGTGCAAATGGCCCCCAATCATAACCTCTATCTCAAGTGGCCCCTACACATTGTGAAAAGTGAACTTTGCTGTCAAAAAAAGAATTCATCTTCTCACAGAGCCTCAGACTTAACATAGAGGCCTACATCAAATGTCTTGAAGAAGTAGAGCTGCCCTGGGTCAAGTAGGTGGCTGCTGGAAGGCCCTATGTCTGGCAACAGGACTCTGCACCAGTCCACACAGAAAAAAGAACCTAGTCATGGCTGTCAGACAATTTCTGCAACCACATTATCCTTTACATCTAGCCACATAATTCTACAGACTACTTGATTATTATGTGTGTGGTGCAGTTGAGTGAGAGTCCAACAAAACTCTTTGCAACTTCAAAGTTGAACTGAAGGCAAAGATTATGGAGGCATTCACCAATTTAAAACAAGCAGACAGTCCAGAAGAATTGCAATAGATTCTAAAGTTGTCTGTAAGCCATGGTTGAAGCAAATGGTAATTTTATTGAATAAATTTACTCTTTAGTATTTCAAGATACCTGTGTGTCAACAGAGAATATAGGCCAAAGATTTAGGGTCACCTCACTGGATTTAATAATTCATAAATTCATACATTCTTTGATTTAATTGACACATTCTATATTATATAAAAAAATCCAGATATTAATCTACACCCAGGCTTTTTCCTGGCCCTGTCGGCTGGGACTTTAGAATACGCCGACTGCACCTCTGTAGAGGGGTAAGACACCCCCAATGAGGCGTCCTGGGTATGACGTTAAATTGCATCCAACAGTAAGGCCTCTGATCTGGAGGTTTTGAGGAGCGTGGAACCACCTCTTCATTGCTGGTGTTCCCAGGTCCACCTTGACCCGGGGTGGTAGCACCTGTTAGGGTCCCAGCTATGGGCAAATAGTGAACTCCTAGTTTTCCAAGTTTTACTCACGTCCTGGGTATGACGGTAAACTACATCCGCGTCCTGGGTATGATGATAAACTACATCCACGTCCTGGGTATGGCGATAAACTGCATCCAACAGCAAGGTCTCAGATAGTGTTTTCAGAAAAATAATGTTGCCAGCTCTAAGTTTTTGAAACAATAATGTTGCCAGCTCTAAGTTTTTGAAACAATAATGTTGCCAGCTCTAAGTTTTTTTTTGTAAAGAAGTAATGTTACCAGCTATACATTTTTTTTTTTTTTTTTGAAACAATAATGTTACCAGCTATACATTTTTTATTCCATACAAAATAGGCATTTAAAATTCATATAAACTGGATTTGGCATTAAATAACCCACAGTGGTTGATATGCCATAAAACCCAAACAAACAAACAAACAAACCAGGCTTTTTCCCTATTTCACCTTTCATAACAGAATTACTACTCCCCCAAACAAACTTACACAACTGTATCAAGAAATCAAAAGAAAATGGTTGAATCCGTAAACACAACAAGAAAAACAATATTTGCTCACATGACAGTACTTGATATAATTTTCAGTTAACAATATGAATATAATAGCATTTTCTAAATTCTTCCAGTTGCTAAGGTCATTTTGTTTTGTTATTAATAGTTACTTTGTTTTAATAAATTCATTTCGTTTTTGCCTTAAAAAGTCTACATTGGATGAAATGTGTCAACTAATATTACAGTTTTCCTATTGTCTTTTACATTTGTAAATAAATAAATAAATAAATAAATAATATATATATATATATATATATATATATATATATATATATATATATATATATATATATACTATTCATACTTATATGAATGGTAAATATATAAATATATATTTTGTGTATTTAAGTAGCAAAGCCTCAGTTATCTATATTTCATTAAATATGATAGACAAGGTACTGTGATTAAGCTTTTTAATTAATTTTTCTGCACCTCAACTACAAACAAGATGAATCTTCACTTAGAAATATCATAAAGAAATACACTACCCCAATTAATCTGAACAAAAAAATCAAATTAATTATCTACTGCAAAAACTTTAAACCAGCTAAGCTTATCATCAAAATAACAACACACCAGCAAAATCGAAATTACAACGAACGAACATTATTCTGAGTCCAAATGCCCTTAAGGAACTGTGTTCCTGATCAAACCGAATTCATAAATAATTATGTCAGTCACACTATTACATGCCTATCCAGACACCTTAAGTTACACCTATCCGACCAAAGCTCTGTTAGAACCCATTTAAACACACACACACACACTTACCAGACTCCATCTAAAATATACTAGTGAAAAATTTAAATATAATAACCTTATTCACAAGTAAAAAAGATTAAAAATAATGGAAGTCTTAATAATAAAAAAAAAAAAACTCAATAATATTAACTAAGAGTTGGCTAAGAGTACAGCCAAAAGTACTCAGAATTACAGAATATTTGGACAGATTCTACACATTCTGGGTCTAGAAAAAAAACACTTGTTTAAACACAAGAAAAATTAATTAGAAAGCTTAATCACAGTACCTTGTATGTTGTCTTTAATGAAATATGTATAAATATATATATACGTATATATGAACGATATACATATATATGTATCAATGACATATATATAAGTGTGTGTGTGTCTGCGTGTACAAATGATATATATATATATATATATATATATATATATATATATATATATATATATATATATATATTATAAATTAACTGATTTAAAATACGTTTTTTCACTACACAGTAATAACCATGTTAGATATCTTAATGTTCTTTCTTTTTATTTATATATATATATATATATATATATATATATATATATATATATAAAATTTATATTTTTATTATATATAATATATAGATATTTATATATAAATATATATATATATAAATATATATATAGATATTTATATATAAATATATATATATATATATATATAAATATATATATATATATTCATATCATTCATACACGCAGACACACACACACACACACATATATATCATTGGTACATATATATGTATATCATTCATATATGCATATATAATGTGTGTGTGTGTGTGTGTGTGCGCACGTGTGTGTGTGTGCATGTGAATGATATATATATGATAAAAATATGTTTATGGGTAAAATTGCTCAACATCAGAGATAGTGTGTTTGTAAATATAAAAGTAGATGCTGAGGTCAACACCAAGATCTATGAAAAATGCTTTTAAAGAGTGGGGGGGCTAATAGAAGAAACAGGCACATTGTTAAAATATAAAAATCATCTTCAGACAAATTTAGAAACCATTTAATTTGTAAAATTAAAAACGAATAAAATTGATCACAAATGTAAAGAAGCACCAGAAATGGAGGAAAAATGATTAGTGCTCTCGCAAAAGAAAAAGGGAGCGACTGAAGCTTTCCTTTTTGCCTGCACAGGGTGGGTCTTCTGTTCTGAGCACATTCCGAGAACAAACCCGGTGTAAAATGTCAAACCAATTTTCCTGATGTTCACCTAAACACACAGAGTTGTCAATACCAGAATCTGAGGATGACTGCTTAAACAGTGTTAAACTATGCACCTACCCCACATCTTATATAAGCTGTAACACGCTGATTGATACTCATACCCAAGTGTAGACTGGTTCAAACCACATAGTTGGCATCGCACTGAAATTTCAAATAGTACCTGAAAAAGCTATTCAAAATGAGGCAAACCTTGTCCTTCTGAAAGCAAAGGAAGAACACTTCTGGTAGAAAAAAAGAAAAAAACAACCTGTATTTTAGTGAACCAATAGCACTTATTTAAAAGAATATATTTTTTCTTCCAATGTTAAACCTTTAACAATTGTCTGTTGTAAGTAATAGTCATCTGAATCCATCTTGGACTGCCCACCACGCACAAAAAAATAATATTAAATAATGTATTGAACTAACCTTTGTTTGCATGAGAAAAATCACAAGACATGAAACACATGTACTGAAATATACAGAATAAAAAAACTAAAAAACTTAATTTAATCAAAAACGTTTGTGGCATTCTCTCCCTTTAAAATATATATTTTTCTCTTGTTGGAACAACAACAATAATCTCTCTTTCATATATATATATATATATATATATATATATATATATATATCTTTCATTGAAAATGGACAACAAGGATGATTTAATTAATCTTTTACACAACTAGTCAAAAGCACTCAGAACAATTATAGCTATGGATAATTTCTATATACTTTAACCCCTGAAAAAATGTTAGAATGCTAGAAAAACTCAATATAAGATTAATTAAATATTCTAAATATTCCATTTGAATGATTGTTTGAAAAGAAATTTTGCTGTCCAATTATACATTAATATATATATATATATATATATATATATATATATATATATATATATATATATATATATATATATATATATATAAATGCCTGTAAAGGAACAGTTTTTTCATGCTTTAATGCATGTGTGACTATGACATTATAACAGAGAGGAAAAAAATTCCATAATGGATAATTTTTTCACATTCTAATGAATGCTCAGTACATTGTCAACTGTTTTGCATTTAAAAGCATATTGAAAAAATTACAGCAATGGATATCAACACACATCTTTGTATAAATACTTATACTAATGAACAACATATAGTTTTGTCCCACTTGCATCCCTGAAGATGATCTAGGAAGATGATCGAAAGTACCAGGGAAATGAAAATAAAAGAAATTTAAACAGCTAGAGCACATTTCTCTCATCAATACACAGAAGGTTATTCATGAGTATGAACGGATTTTATTAAAAATTAGGAGACATAATATCTGTAATTTATTCAGTCAGACATGTATAAAAGAGAATTTGCTGTCTAAATACACAAATATATATACAGTAGTGTCCAAAACTAAGGGACACAATTTTGAAACCTAATATTTGTTAGAAATAACAACTTTGAAAAGCTGAAATTTTGACAACTGGTAGTCGTTATCATCCATAATAACATACTAAAATTTGAATCATTTGCAAAGGATAGAAAAAGAATTATAACAATTATTTATTTATTTTCAAATTTGGAACGTCCATTACTTCACTGGTGCCCTAACTGCATGAATTTAAGCATGCTGCTTGGTTGGCCTATCGGTCCCACCCTTTTTACTATCAAAAGAGATAAATGTATGCCTCTTCTACTCCAAGAGCTTCTTCTTTTGCACTTCCTGACAGTGGAATTCCATTCCTCTTATTTGTTTCCCTGATAACTATAATCTTCAAAAATTTAAATGTAATATCAATTGACCCCCACTCTTTTTCTTCAAGCACCCTTCTTTACCCTTATTTTCACTCTCTGTAACCCCTTGTATGTTAGTGGCACTCCCACCTTGCTTGAGGGGAAATGCTTAAAAGAAATATATATATACATATGAATATACAGATAGCTTATATTAATATATAAATGTGCTGACTATATTTAGAAAATAAAACATTCCTATAACTCTAGATACGTACATGAAAAATCCAAACATTCAATTAAATGCAAAAATAAAATCATCCTTGATAATGGCTAAAAGTATAGAGGAAAGCACTCAGATGTACAGAACATTTGGACAATTTCTACATAATTTACATGCAGAAAAGAAGAAAATTATAAGAACACAAGAAATGAATATATATATATATATATATATATATATATATATATATATATATATATATATATAATTGTGTATTTGTTCAGAAGTCTCTCTTTTATACAACTTTCATTAAAAACGACTGCTAAAGTACTGTGGTTAAGATTTTAATTTAATTTTTCTTGTGTTCTTATAATTTTATAATTTTTTAAAATAATGACGTAATAATGTCGTTTTTTGACGTCAAAAAACGACATTATTACATCATTATTTTTGCACCAACCTAATATATATATATATATATATATATATATATATATATATATATATATATATATATAATGGACATGGCTGTTTGGTTAGAATGTTTGCATTCTGACTATGAGACCCGGGTTTGAATCTCACCATAGTTGATTTGTCAAGAAGGAGATTCCTGTTATTATCAGATTGGAAGGGTTGATGCCAGCATGTGGCACCTTTGAAAAGTGCCTGAAAACCAAACCATGGATTGATCCAATCTTTGTGAGTGAAATTGGGTAGACAGGACACTTGGTGTTTGTCAATAGCTGTGTTAACACGGTCACAAGTCATCGTGGCACAGGGTGTGCTGGCCTTGTTCAAATTGTTGATCATGTTAGATAACACACTGTTTCCCAGAAACTACAACTAGTTGCAGTATAAACCTCAGGTGGTCTCTGTAGGTGTTGAACAAACACAAATGCACCTGAGCAATCATCTACAATAGGGATTGGCTAGCCGCCTTAGTAGACAGGTATCCTCAGGTATGAGCGGTCAGCTATACAATATATATATATATATATATATATATGGAGATAGATAGATAGATAGATAGATAGATAGATAGATAGATAGATAGATAGATAGATAATTGTCTATTTGGGCACTTTTAGTAAGTGGTTTAAAAAGATACTGAGTAGATACTGAGTAGATAATGGCTCTTCCAAATTAAAAAATGTATCATTTATATGTTTTGTAAGCTTGAGGAAGGCTGTAGAACGGAGCTACTGAAATAGCAGATATTATTAAAAAAACAAAAAAAAAACGGTAAGTGGTTTTAAAAACTATTGAACTGATAATGACTTGTCCAAATCAGAAAATGAATCTTTTATATAGTTTGTAAGCTCAAGGAAGACAGTAGAATGGATCAACTAAAATATTTTAATGACAACGAAAGGAACAAAAACATGTTCAATATTCTGACATGTCTCATAATAATTTTTTTGTCTAAAGAATACTTTATAAAGATGATTTATCCCAAAAAATATTCATTTGATATTTTTAGCCATGTTTTACTTCTGAGATGTTTGATCTCATTAAATTGAAATTTTTCTAATTCCTTAATATTTGGGATTTTTAGAATTGTAATTTATCTGTGCTGGGAAAAAATATCTTTCTTTTCTAAAATAGCTGTAACATCACAGCACTAAAAATATAAAGATTTTAGTTAAATTAGTCACTCATTTTCCTAATGCTTTTGAGTTAAAATATAAAATAATATGAAATAAAATAAAACTCTCACATGAGTATTAAAAAAACATGTTCAATATTCTGACATGTCTCATAATAATTTTTTTGTCTAAAGAATACTTTATAAAGATGATTTATCCCAAAAAATATTCATTTGATATTTTTAGCCATGTTTTACTTCTGAGATGTTTGATCTCATTAAATTGAAATTTTTCTAATTCCTTAATATTTGGGATTTTTAGAATTGTAATTTATCTGTGCTGGGAAAAAATATCTTTCTTTTCTAAAATAGCTGTAACATCACAGCACTAAAAATATAAAGATTTTAGTTAAATTAGTCACTCATTTTCCTAATGCTTTTGAGTTAAAATATAAAATAATATGAAATAAAATAAAACTCTCACATGAGTATTAAAAAAACATGTTCAATATTCTGACATGTCTCATAATAATTTTTTTGTCTAAAGAATACTTTATAAAGATGATTTATCCCAAAAAATATTCATTTGATATTTTTAGCCATGTTTTACTTCTGAGATGTTTGATCTCATTAAATTGAAATTTTTCTAATTCCTTAATATTTGGGATTTTTAGAATTGTAATTTATCTGTGCTAGGAAAAAATATCTTTCTTTTCTAAAATAGCTGTAACATCACAGCACTAAAAATATAAAGATTTTAGTTAAATTAGTCACTCATTTTCCTAATGCTTTTGAGTTAAAATATAAAATAATATGAAATAAAATAAAACTCTCACATGAGTATTAAAAAAAGTTTTCAAAGAAAGAAAAAAAATGAATGTAAAATCATTTGACCTACAGCGACTGCCTTACCTTTCCCAAATTTTCACAATTCAAGCATTTGTATCTATTTGACAAAAATCCAGAGTGACAGAACGTGACATTAAATGGACAACCTGCAACTTAGAAAGTCTTTACAGGAAGGATAGGCCTCCATTACGAATCCTGCTTGGCAAAAGGCGTCTACTCGTAATATGATTAAAACCAATTAAAACCATGTCTTCAGGGCATGTTAGGGTCTAGAAGATTATATAATGTCAAAAGGTGCCTTTCAGTCATTCTAAACTCCTTAACTGTTTCTGCAAAGGGTTGATCAGACAACAATGCCTTTAATCTCCCCTGCCTTTCCCCTGATTTCCTTCCCACCGAGTGCCCTGGAGAACCATCTGCAGTAGGGACCATGGGTCACTTGATAAGTGCCATGTTGATGACATTAAGTCAGGAATTCGAATGACTTCTCTATTCAGCCATATCAAAAAAAAAAAAAGAAGAAAAAAAAGAAAAATGGGTAAATAAAAAAAAAACAGAAAAAAAGGAAAATGAAAAAATAAAGAAAGAAAAAGAAGATAAATTTTTGGAATTAATAAGGAATATGTAGAAATCCAGAAAAAATGTAAATAAAAGAAGGTTTCCAAGAATGATACAGTTGGATGGTGGTGGGGATAAAAAGAATATCTTGTCTTTATTTCCTGGGTAAATAGCACAGTATAGATAAGGTCATTGTGAAATATTTTTTGTTGATTTACTTAATTTTTAACTAAAGTTAACTTAGTATGATACAAGATTAACTTGGGCAAAAATTGTATATTAGGACAATTATTCAATGAAAGAGAACTTCCCTGCCTGAAAAATCAGCATTCAAATTAAAAACTTTTGATATCTATTATACTTAGCTGAGTATGACACAAGGACAACTAAAGTGTCATGTGGTTTGTAAGATTCTGTTGCACCAAACTTTAAACTGGAGTAAAGACTCCTAACTGCCTTAAAAGCTGCTGAATCTTCACTTTCCACTTTCAATAGAGTCCAAAAGTGTTTCCGCATTCTTGTGAGTGATGAATTATTTTCCACCCTATAACTCGTGGCAAGCTTCTCACTGATCTATTCCTATTCCCATGTTTCCAGATGGAGTACACTCTTTAGTTCCAACAGTCCTAAACTTCATGGCTAATATCTGCCATGCTACACACATTGTAGTAAACCACCCTCACTCCCTTCGTATTCCCTTGGGGAGGTTCCATAGCTTCTTCCCACAAACCCCTACCTTGTGGAACCAACTCCCAAGAGGTTGCTCCCCTAATCATGGATCACTACAATCTCAGCCTCTTCATTATTTCCATATATATCCACATAAGCTGAATGTTTTACCCTTACTCGGGCCTTATTCAGAATGAACATCACTGCAAGAAAAAAAAATATCAGCATTTAAGTTAATAGGTTTTGATGTACACAAACGTTAGCTGAGTATGACACAAAGATAAGTGGGGTAAAATGTGATATTCATATGCTTGTACCAAGCTTTCAAGGTGAATAAAATGGCTGACCTTTCTCGAAAATCAACATTCAAATAAGAATTTTTAATATTTACAAAATGTAACTGATAATTTTGATGAAATATGGTTTGGAAGATAATGTTGTACCAATGTTTCAAGTGAGGCAAGCTTTCCTGACTACCTTAAAAATCAGCATTCAACTTAATTTGATATAAGCATACTGAATCTAATGACATTTTACCCTGCTGAGGGGGATGCAGGCTTGAATCCTGCTGGACATCTCATTAATAAGATGCCTTGAAATTCCAGGCCTGTAGACAAAAAAAAAGTAAAGATACTGTTTAATAAATAAATGGAGTGTCTACTCAAATATGAGTATCCACTAAAAATAATGTTTAGGTGATAATATATATATTAGGTTGGTGCAAAAATAATGATGTAATAATGTAGTTTTTGACGGTATTTTTTAACGTCAAAAAACGACATTATTATGTCATTATTTTTGCACCAACCAAATATATGGCTATCAATTTTAAAAATATATTTTAATACATTGGGTCGGTTAGAATGGTCTACACTTCTATTTTGAAATATTTTACGAGCATTTTGTTCCATGTTGGATATGAGATAATTAGGGTATTGGAAAAGCTTAAAAATATCTTCAATGTATGTCTCCTCTTCATGTAACAAATTCTGAGTGCTCTTACATAGAATCTGATGATTGATCCAGGTTTTATTTCGTTGTGGTGAGAATAGAAATTTATGAGATCATTTTTATTAGCAGATTTGCGATGGACACTTAGCTTTAGGTTATTGTCACTATGATGTAACATGATATCTAGTAACAGTCAAGTATTGTTAGTTTCTGCTTTATAATAAGTGAATTCTACCATGTTTCAGTTTGTTTAGATTATCTGCAAGGTGAGATAAAGTAGTTTTGTGGGCATATATTAATAGCACATCATCAATATCTTGGAAATTTGTTCATCAGTATATTGGAAGATTTTTATATATATAGTGGAACTCAAGAGTCACTCAAGGTAGAGGATAATGAATGAGCTGTGTGATATGATTGTAAGAGATGAAAGTAAAAAGTAAATAGGAACATATGAAAGAGAAGTAATGATTGCCCATTGACTTAATAATTGTAGCATTCAAGGAAGCATCCATATGGTAGACTGTTCCACAGAGCAGTGATAGTATATTTGTTAGCAAGCTAGTATATTTATGCATTACTACTGAGTAATAGTCAACCAATTGATGCATAACTTGTAGACGTTAAATTGGTGCTTATGAAAATTAGTTTATGTTGGTGGAGTTTTTTGTATAGGAGCAGTAAAATTATAACAATCCTTCTTTTTCTATGTGTTGTGTTCTTCAAGATTTTGGTGATCATGGCTCTCCACAATTTCCTGTACTTTGTAGCTCTTAAATAATTTTTGTCTTTTTTTTATTTTTTTTTTTTTATTATTTTTATTATCTCTTCTAAACCGTGTTTCATTCTCCATTTAGTACGATAAGTTGTTTATGTGCTGATTGTCTTCAATCTTGTGAGTATCAAATTTTCCAAGCTCTGTTTCCTCATTAAGTTCCCTAGAAATTTGAAGTATATCTTCCTGATATTAAATATAAGTGTCCTTTTTCTTTCCATTTTCTATAAGATTTCAGTGTTTCTCAGATGGTATTCTCAGCATCCTTCTGCAGAACCACATTTCAAATGGCTTGATGTCTTTTCTTTATCTATGAGAATATTGTCCAGCATTCACTGCCACAGAGGAGGACTGATATCAGTACAGTACTCTTTTCCTGTTTCTTAATACATTGCTTAGCTTTTGGAAGGTGTCTTTCACTATCTCAATGTGCCTTTGGATATCAGTATCGTATTTTTCATCCTCTGTTAAAAACACTTCCCAGCTATTTAAATTGTTCTACCTGTTTGATTTTGGTATTTCCATTTTGTAATTTGCACGTTGAACTGTTGCTTTTGTTACCAGCCATGCATTCTGTCTTCTTGCAACTGATGTTTAGTCCTTTCTTCATGCTTTTTTTTAGTACCTTCTAAAGGATTTCTTTTGGTTCCCTTTTTGTGTCTACTATCATCACTCTGTGTTATCTGCATCTCTTATGTTGTTAAGATTGTGGCTGCCAATAATAATTCTTTGTAGGACTTATAATTCTTTCAGAATTGCCTGACTGTGGAGGCTGAAAAAGTTTGGTGAGAAGTGACATCCTTGTCTATTTTTGTAGATTTTCTGAATTCATTTTCTATCCATAGATAGGTGATAAATGGAGATATAGTTTCTAGATTATGCTAATATTCTTTCCAAATATGTCAAGTTTACCCAGAAATTCTAAATGTTTTTTGTGACATATTTTATCAAATGCTTTTGCATAATCTTTATTGTATTGCTATTTCTGATATCATTTTGAGCATAAACATTGCATTCCTTGTTCCAGTGTCTTTAACAAATCTACACTGTTCTTGTACTATTTCCAATCAAGTTATGCTGCCCACTCTATTCATCAAAATTCAGATAAGTTTTGTTATATGGCTCATTAGGTTGGTTGTCTGAAAGAGTTCACATTCTTTTGCACCTGGCTTTTTAGGCAGTGCTATGAAAATGGTTCTACTCAGCTCTTCCAGTATATCACCTCTGTTGTATATTTAATTTATTACATCTGTAATAATTTTCAATGTCTATGACGATTAATCTTCTAAAACATCAAGGAGGTGATACTATTCATAAGTTTATAAGTAATGTTTTTCAAATGCTCATGACAGATTGATAGATAATAACAGAATCACATAGATAGATACAGATATAGATAGATAGATAGATAGATAAGAACAGGCTGAGATAGATAGATAGATAGATAGATAAAAACAGGCTGAAACAGATAGATAGATAGATAGATAGATAGATAGATATCATTTATATGTAGACTATTGTCCTCATCTTTGATGTTTTTATCATGTTTCAATCATTGTGAGAGATAGATTGATAGCTAGATAAGAAGAGGCTGAAATTGATAGATAGATAGATAGATAGATAGATAGATAAATAGATAGATATATGAAGACTATTGTCCTCATCTTTGATGTTATTATCATGTTTCAATCATTGTGACCTCTGGCCTTCAATATGCGCTTGCCAATCTAGGTAACTCTCAGCATATTTCAAACTAAACACTTTATTTAATTTACAATGGTAGATTGTTCTCGTTCCACTGGTCATGTCTTAGGATATCCCAACCAGTTCTTATTTAGTACCACTGAGTTATTCCAAATCAACTGGAATTGTATGCCCTCACTCAGAGAACCGTACCAGCATTCTGATAGATAGCCTGATGGAAATATTGATATTTTGTATATGGATAACATTCTTCTGGCTGAAATGTTGTGATAACAACAACAAAAATGAGGACAATAATTCACATTTAAGTCATCCCAGAAATTCAGACAGAAATAATCTTTCTAGTTCATCCAGAATTGCATTTCTAAAAATGTTTAATTTTATTGTTTTCATTTTTTTCCTTTTTCTTCACTCTGCTAGTTTTCTTTGTGTCATCCAATATTTGTCTTTTATTTCTGTAGAGTTCATTTTCATTTCTGACT
>OZ010605.1:32009720-32027220 GCA_963932145.1 Acanthosepion lycidas
GCTGACCTACAATAAGCAAAACTGAGTTTTCATCTAATAAAGCATAAGGGTTTCTGTCAACCCATGAACATTTAATTTAAATTTAATTTTACATTTAATTTTAAAGAGAAAAAGATCAAATATAGAAAGATTCAATTTTCCAAATGGGGAAGACTCAGTTTCATCTATAAATGTCTAAGCTAAAGTTCAAACAGTAAAACAGCAAAATTTTTCCTTACTAATCATTCACCCAAAACAAGGCACAAGTGACTCTTAATGTAGTGGGTTGCTGAATAACATTGTTGAATAAACATAAGAGGAGGAGGTAAGAAGTGCAGTTTATGATGAGATACAGGAAAGGAAACAGTTGACCTTAGATGGGGTTACGGTTGGAGGGGGTTCATCCACAAAGTAGTCTTTTTGGGGAAGAAGCTGTCTGAATAGAATTTGCTTTTTCCAAATTGAATACGAAGGAAATGGAGATGATTTGTCTTAATATGGCATGACTGGTCTTAGGTGTAAAGGTCTGAATTGATGAAACTAATGAATATAGCTCATTGCAGGAGATTCATTATCACAGACAGTATCTCCCCTATGTACATGGCATTTTTTGTCTGATCTCACTGTTTTAAAGATAGAGCATGGTTCATGTCAGGTGCTTTGTGTATCACCAATCTTCCAAGTAGGGAGGGCCTGGGTTCTGTGAAAATGAATATTGAAATTCTAGCTTCCTAGTGGCACTCAAGCACCAGCTATTAATGCAATTATCTCAGGAAAAAAATTCAGCCTCATTAAAAAATAATTTTACAAGATAAAAATGTAGAAAAAGGAACAGTAGGAAGGTACTACTGTATTTACCATGAAAATAGGAAGGGTTGAGTTCAGTGGCAAACATCTAAACCATATATTGATAATACACAAGAAAATAAGATTGTGTTGCACCAATCTTCCAAGTGGAGAGAGCCTACCTGCCTACCTGCCTAAAGAGACATTATTTCTAATTCTGGCTGTAGAATATATTAATTAAAACATTTTAAGAAAATCTGCAATACAAAGATGGCCTCTTTATATATCTTGGTATACTTCTTCTCTGTAAGTTGTCCCTTCAGGACAAGTTTGTCTTTTTACCATATCTCCTAGTCCTTGTTCTGACAAACATTTTCACAAGCTTATACACCCAAGGCATTTCAACCATCTTTTTGTGATGCTATGTGTAAGTGTAATGGTACTCTTAGCATCCTTCTGTAGAACCACATTTCTGTTGTCTCACACCTCTGCTCTATCTGGGATGAGATGGACCAGCATTCACTGCAATATAGGATTATTATGTAATAGTTCAGTACTCTTTTCTTTGTTTCCAATGAAATTTTCCTATTTCTTAATATTTTGCTTAGCTTTTGTAAGGCACCTTTTGGTATGTTAGTATTTTGAAAAATTGTATTAAATTGATCAGACAATTCTTCTCGTCAGAATCCCTCTTGCACATTTATAAATCTACCATTCATCCATACACTGAATATTGCTTCTATATGGTCTGGTGTTCCTACTAATCTCAAGATTTTTGACAAAATTCAAAAAAGGGTCTGTATTTTAAACAAACATGATCTGGCATCTTGACTTCAGTCACTTTATCACCAATGGCTTACCTCTATTATTTTGACAAATACTTTCATGGCAACTGTTCTGATCAGCTTTTTACTTAGTGCCTTGACTACATAAATTTAAGCGTGATACTACATTGGAAATTAGGTCCCATTATCTAACTGTAGAACTAGCTAGATGCAACCATCAGTTCTATTCTAACAGTTTATGTTCTCGCACTTCTCCCATGTGGAACTTCCTTCCAATTTATTGCTTCCCTGCTACTGTTTCTTAATTGTTCTTTCCTCACTTCTCCTCACACCTCATTCTCTTTCACTTTTGTACCCCTTGCATCCTAGTGACATTGTCGCCTTGCTTGGGGTGAAATGATAAAAAAACAGTATAAATTTGTTAATGAGGTACACATGACAGCCATATTGTTATATAGGCCACATGACTGCCATATAGTGCTGTCACACCATACCACAGCGGCAGTCAAATTTCAGTTTCTTTTACAGTAGCCAATCAGAAATTTTGCCATCTTTAGCCCGGGCCCTCCCATGGCCTGGGCAGAGGCTAAATCTTCCATTTTTGGAATATGTCCTCACCAGAGACATAGATGAATCTGATCCATTTAAATCTGGAGTCCTAAAAATGGCTTCTTCAGATACAGGAGTATCTCTATATTATATGTAAAACTCTTCCTTTTGTTTCTTCTTACACTTTGATATTATTTTCTGTGCAAGACATGTATATGTATATATATATATATATATATATATATATATATATATATATATATATATCTGTGTGTGTGTGTATATATATATATATATATATATATATATATATATATATATATATATATAGCTGGCATATGTTTTAGTAGTATAAAAGTCTCTCTGAGAACAAAGCATGTTTGTCATTCCTTTTCCTTTCAGCCATTTTGTTCTGTCTGTGAAGTATGGTGTTATCATATCATGGATTTAATAATGCCCATAATGGGGAAAATTCAAATTGTAGTATAAACCTTTCTTCTCATTATATATGAACAAATTGAACAGGCATAAGGTTACAATAAAAGAATATTGAAAACTGAAATTTACTGAACAGGAGGAATGGTCTGTGTTCCCTCCTTACTAACTATTGAGACTTAAAAATTATCTACAAAATCTTACTATTTTAAATAATTTTACATGAGATTTGGGAATATTTATTTCTACTAATTTTATTTTATTTCATTGGGATTTACTTGTTTCCATTGCAATGTTTCAGGCTGGGTTATTTAGACTTCCTCAGGTGTATTTTTGTTCCTTGAATCTTAAGGGAGTTTTAAATTGAATTATTTATGCTTTATCATCATTCGCATCTTTCCTAGTTCAGATTTTTCTACTCCTTTGTGGTTGATATCTTCATCGGTAATTCCCTGTACTGCCTGCAGAAATATGTTGACATTGTTTCTTTTCTTTACTAAAGAATTTCATTAGAAAAAAGTGCTTCCATATGTCAACAACCAGTGAGTATTTTTGATCTAGAATTCTATTGGATGAAGAATTTACCTTTTTAATCTTAAATTTGTACATTTAGAACCTGTAAAAAACATCTACTGAATATATAAAATGAGAGCAATAATCCTCACTTAAAATAACTTATTTAAAAGCACAAAATAAACAAACAATCATTTAAATAGTTTTTTCTATGTTAAAAAATATCATTTTTCCACCACTGTAAGGTTGTCTCTCTGTTCTTTTTCTATAAATACTTTCATGGTAATTATTTGGATCGGCTCTTGCGTTGTTTTGGTGTAAGGAATATTGTTCATATGATTGGGTCACTGTTTAAGGCTAGCTAAGTTATAGTTAAGACAGAAGAAGACCGTCCTTTCCCCAATCCCCCCTTTCAGCCATGTGCCACATTTCTGTGTATTTTACAGAATAAATATCGCTCTTCACTAAGGTACCTAGACTTTTTGAATTTAAGCACAGTACTAGACTGGCAGTGAGGTTTCATCAAATTACAGTTGAGCTAGCTAGATGTAAACCCTAAACTCTATGATAACAGTTTCTTTTCTCACATTTCTTGCTTGTGGATCTCCCTTCCAGCTCCATACTTTCCAGTCAGCTTAAAACTTCAAAATTTTCAATGCAATGTCAGTCGCTACTTAATGTCTTCCGAATTGTTCTTTTCTCTTCCCAATCATAATTAATGTTTTTGTTCCTACTTCTACACACAGTAACATCTTGTGTCTTAGTGGCTTTACTATTTTGAATGCAGTGATACTGATTAAAACAAAAAATAAAAAAGTAACTTGAAAAATACCTTGAGTTGTTTATGTAGACAACTAGTAGTTTTTGCTTACTAAACACTTAACTTAGTTTTGGCACAAGGCCACAAATATAGGCGAGCCAATGAAGATTAAATACATTACTTAGCAGTAATGTTCAAGCAGATAAGCTCATTAACTATAATCAACACACTTAAGCAGAAAACTACTTACTAAGCATAAAATAGAGTTGGCACAGATCTACAAGTATGTGGAACCCAATGAGGATCAATCTCACTAAACAGTAATAATAGTCACCATTCTGATTAACCATTTAGCCATGCTATGGTGTCCAAAATATTTACTATGATTTACATGTGATACAAGTATGGGGCGCTTAGTGAGGATCAATCTTACTGCTCAGTCATAATAGTCACAATGCATTTCTTTAGAAACACCTTAAAATGAAATATTTTTCTATTATTTTAAAGTAAAAGATACAATTTTAATAACTATAGTGTATTTGATTTTATTTTTCAGTTTTTTTCCCCAGATCCTCTTATTATGAAAAAGTTCAAATTTGGATTTGTCTCTCCACAATACCTTTTGCTAAATTATGAAAATTAACCCCTTAGTAGACGTTCGACTAAGTTAAATGTTGATACAGGTTCTAAATGTTAATTTGGCACTGACTAATGTTATAAGTTCTCTATGTTTGAAGAAAAAAAGATTGTGCCATTATAACCATATTTTCATGAGGTGTTTTATTTTTAATTCTGAAGAAATTTTTGAAGGCAGCTTTTGCCTTCAGTGTCACAATTTTTTCTCCTCTATTAAAATGCTTCTTGGATATTTAAATTTTTGTACTTGTTTAATTTTCGTACCTTCATTTTACAATTTGCATGTTGTGGCTGACAACCATACATTTTGGCATGTTACAGTTGATTTTTAGTCCTTTCTTCTTGCTTTCCTTTACTATGTTCTGTAGGAATTCCGGTAGTTTTCTATCTATGTCTGCTATCAACACTGTGTCATCTGCATGTCTTATGTGGTTAAGATTGTAGCTGCCAATAATGAATCCTAGTAGGACTTCTAACTCTCTCAGAATTGATTCATTGTGAAGGTTGAATAAGTCCGGTGAGAAGACTCATCCTTGTTTTACAGCACTTTTTATTTTTGTGTATTTACTAAATTCATTTTCTGTCCTCATATAGGTAGTCTGGGTATAAGTTCTGTATTATTCTAATATCCTTCTCAAATAAATGAAGCTTACCAAGGTAAGTTCTAAAAGTTCTTTGTGATGTACCTCATTAAATGCTTCTGCATGATTTATAATGGCCAGGTATACATCCTTTCTCATTTATATTGTACTTTAAGAATACATTGGTTAAAATATAATGAATATCATTATCATTATTGTCAGATTGATGATCAGGTGGGATCCTTGGCTCATTGTGTAAGTTGAGCCCCTGACCAGTTCCCTCCACATATTTGGATTGAAAGCTGGAGAGATATTCATTCATGTGTAGGGAAACTTGGGCAAGTAGTGATGGTGGAGACCATTCTTATCTAGGTCGAAACACTGATCATTGATTCCAAGGTAGTCTTCTGCACAACTATACTGTGTTGTCATCACACTGACTGCTTGCCTAGCTATGGATCCCAGTCCACCCAATTGTGCAAGCTGGGCTTTAACAAATCCTGTTTCTTTAATCCTGCTGGGTTTGTAGCTACCTCCCTCACAAGAAAAGCTTGGTGGAGGAACTAGTTTAGTCACTAATAACCCAAGTCATGCAGAAAGTAGTATAGAGTTATATGGTGTCATTTATTTGCATAGAGTGACATGATATAATATGACATAAGTGAATATACGAAAATAAATAAAAATATTGGTGCAAAGATGATATTAATGATCCATATTGGAATTGTTATGAATCATCTAGATAAACATTGTGGTGCAATGGATATCAGCTCGGAGTGAGAATTCAGAGAGCTGAGTTCAAATTATGGCAGAGTCTGTTAGATTCACTTATATACAACTACCCTTGGGAAAGGTATGAATCTGTTTCTTCTACCCCAGCTATGGTTTGAATAGCAAGACAGACTAGGTTTTTTAACCTTGGTTGGCAACCAGTCTACCACAGAAAGAAATGGCAACCTACTGTAGGAAAAAATCTGCTTTGTCAGTCATGTATCAAAAGATACACGATCGGCCAATTGCATATCACATATGGCACTTAACTGACTGACTATGAATCATCTTATGATTTCAGACATTATTGATAATTTTTTAATTAATGTTTTTAAAGCTTACAATGATTATTTACAATAAATATTTGTTCTCATTTGAATGCTGCTAAAATTTGCTGTTAAGCCTCATATCACTTTCTACTTTTATAATTCATATCATAATTAAATATTGCCCTAACAGAAATCTCACTATGATGTGCTCTTTTTGCTGTATCCTGATAACAACCATTTTTAACAGTACTATTTTCTGGACGAAATCTTTGAAAAAAATTTTAAAAAAATAGTTACACTTGTGTAAAAATGTCATAACATTATTTATGAATTGAAAGTTAATACAAGAAAATCATGGGAGACTGAAATATGAATTTATTTTCAGCCTGATTCTATTTTCTCGAAAAACACCAACCCCAAATTGTTTCTTAAGGAGAAAGACGTTTAAATCTTCCACCACTTTATGTCTGAAGACTTTTTGAAGACTTTCCTGCTGGTTGTTGACTTGTATTTGCAATTCATCTCACACTGATGGTAAGGGTTCCCTCCGGTTACAAGACGGGGTTGCAGTCAAAGATATTTGTTGCCTCATTTAGAATTCCACACAGCAAAAATATTGGCAATGGGGACTCTGAGAGTTCATCTACTTCTGGCTACAAGAAGAGAAAATTGATTTTTATGTAAAAGTCTTATCCATTCCTGAAAAGCCAAGAATTGTTTTATGTCAAAGTAAGTATAAATGTATCTTTATAAATATGTGTAAACGCACAGACATAGACATACATATATACTATATGAGTGATGCGCATGTATATGTGTGCTTCAAAAGATATTTGTAATTATATAACAAATTTATATATTTGTGTGTGTATATATATATATATATATATATATATATATATGCAAATATATATATAGACAGATAGAGAGAGAGAGAGAAAATGCACACACACATGCACAAAAGTATATTTGTGTGAATATATATATATATATATATATATATATATATATATATATATATATATATATTACACATTAGGTGCTGCTGTTAACAAAATAGTGCTCAATCCAATATAACAGAGCCATAAACTATATATTAATAAATATACATATTTTTCCTCACCAGTCATATGGCTCAAAATTTCATGCATAACGCAATCTTCAGGTGCTCAGTAGAGACTGACCGTTACATAATTTAAATTTTGTTTAATATATCTGTTGTCACAATAATGGGCAGTCCATATTTTATACAGATATTATAGTTGTTTTATTTTATATATATATATATATATATATATATATATATATATGTGCGTGTGTGTAACAAAAAAGACAAAGCACACCTGATAAAAATTTAGTTTTAAGGTATGCTATATTTATGAGTGCTCAATATCAGATATATAATGCATTTAAATATAAAAGTGGACAGTGAGATCAACAACCAGCTGTGACAGTCTATTTCATGCTTAAAAGCAATCTTGAGGCCATGTGTATTGTGATTTGGCTTCATTATATATATATATATATATATATATAAGCTGATAAATGGTACAAGGTAGAACGTCTTGCTTTATACTAACACTTATTTATTACATTTAAAATTATTTTGCTGCAATATTATTTTATTATTATAGTTATATTATATTTAACCTTTGTCCAATGTGCATTTATATGAATGCTTGAAGAGACATTTCCTATTGTATGACAAATTTATATATTTGCACATATATATATATATATATATATATATATATATATATATATATATAGTGGACTTTCCTGTTGTATTTGATGTATGAGGGACAAGCAGCTCAGCTCCTAGGAACTGACAGCCCAGATACTTGCACATATGATTTGATTATATTGGTGAAGGCTTTGTGCATAACCAACCACACTTCTTGAAGGGCTGAATACAGGGACCTGGTGCACTATGTGCCACAATATCCCAAAACAACCCTTCGCATACACATACACAAATTCCCACTTTTTCCCATTTATAACACTATTCAAATGTAATGTCAATTGACATCTACAGATGCTTTGATCTATCCCCTATCCTTCTCTTCATCCTTTCCTCTATCACTCCTATTTGCTCTCACTCCAACTCTTTGTAACCCTTTGCACGCTAGTGGCTTGCTCCCTTGCTTGGGGTAAAACGCTCATAAAAAAAATATATATATATACCTATATATTCTTATTCTCTTTCACTTCCAGTAGTCCCTTTTTTCTTAATGGCATTGTCGCTTTGCTTGGGGTAAAACATTTAAAAAAGAAAGACAACGTAAACTTAATAAATAACTGGCTACATTTTTATTTGCTTACCTCTGTCATGCACAAGCCCAAAATATGTATAAATGAAAAAAGTGGGAATTTGTAGATGAAAAAGATGAAAGTATTTAACCACCATGCAGGTTGGCAAGGCACAATTCAGCTAAGAATCTATAATGGTGGTCTGTTTACATTGTCTCCTAGGTTAGATTCCCCTTCTGATCCAAGGTTTATACAATTCTTCCCACATTTTGAAAGGCACATTTTACAATTAGTCCTTTCTTCCTGCTTTCCTTAATTACCTTGCCTATCTATTCCCGCAATTTCCTTTCTGATTTTTTTTTTTTATCTTAATTTAGTTGATTGAACAAGAACTGGTGTTTTCAGAGTGATTTGACCATATTAAATTAAGCCTAGAAAATAGCTAGAATGAGTAGACCAATCTAAAAGCAGTTTTAAAAAAATCGAAATTTTTCTCTTTATCTTATCAACAAAACCAAAGAGGTTGGCTGTCTTTGTTCTTTGCTAATTCCCCTGGGAAACTTGCCATTGAAAGCCTGGCTACTTTTGAAAGTGTTTTTCATATTCTGCCTATGTTTTACTGCACCTGTTATATCGGCAGGGGATTTTATATAAGCAATAATTATTGCTTCTTGCTGTTCTCTGGGAAAATATTTTATTTATTTCATTATTTATTTCAAATTGTATACCTATCCCAACATTTTGGCTGATATATTCTTCTACCTTTTCCATTTATATAATGTCAGTTTGGAAAAAAATACACCTCTGGGAAAGTGCCTTCAGCTAATACAAAGTGGAAAGACTATATTGAATCCTTCGCTAGGTCATCTGTTAAGAAAGTCAGCCCATTGTGCCAGGCAAGACAATTTATCTCTCCTGTAGAATAACAAGACAATAAACAGCACTTACCGGTGTAAGAGTCCCAGCTAGCATCCAGCTGGCAGACAAAAATAAAGCAGGTTGTAACTTAATACAAACCCTGCAAACTAACTGATGAATCAAGCTGGTATTTATATAGAAATACCTCCACTCAGGTACCAGCAGCCAATCACAGCCCAAGCAATGGACTATCCCACTTTAGCACAATGAGATGCTCCATTGCACCATAAATAGCTCTCTTCCTCAAGGTTGGATTACTGTTTACCTCAGCTTGCTCCACAACTGAGTGTTTATCTTGATCACGTGATTGTTCGACATCTCCAGAATCTATCTTACATATCTATGAATCTATCATTCGCCCATGCTTAGAATATTGCTGCCACATATGATCCAATGACCCTACTATTTACCTTGAACTCCTTGCTAAGATTGAAAGAAGAAAAATCAGCAATATTATTGGTCCTGATCTCGCATCTCAGCTTCAGTTACTTTTCCACCACTGTATGTTTGCCTGTAAGTGTGCCTTTTCTATAAATACTCCATTAGGTGGGTCACATGTCCAGAATATGCCCCCCTCAAACTCCATGTCTCATCCTGTTTTGAGAACTCACCAACAGCCAGAGGCTACATGGAGACCCAAAACAATGCTTCAAAAATCAGTTGAAACCGTTACTGACACATGCCAACATCAACCCTGAGACCTGGAAAACCACTGCTGCAAATTGGCCTTCCTGGTGTAGGACCATCCAAGGGGATCCAAGACTTTTGAGTTCAACCATCAACAGGAAGAGGATTTGCAACATGCTGTTAGGAGGGCCCAATTCACTCAGCTGCATTGACAACCCACACTCCTCTATGACTCTTGCTCACGACTCTTTCAGAGTAGGCTGGGCTTACAAAGACTTCTTTGTCACTGCCACCAGAAGGGAGAAAAAGAATAAGGAGAGAGGATTACGATGCCAAAGTGAGAAGGTGCCAACAATGATGACTTAATTTCTTTACTATTTTATTGATTTAGATTTTTTGTTTATTTTATTTATTTATTTAGCTCTATTTTTGTATTTGTTTTTAGCTTTCAATTTTTAAGCAACATTGTAAAATGTTGCTTTTGTGTCTGCCTTTTGAGATAAGTTCTGATCATTTTTTCAATAATCCGTGTTAGGTAAGTTTAGCCATTTTCTTCTCCAGAGAGTCTACTGCTTTTGGATTTATTGTTGTAAGCTGATGTTGTTTTCTTTATTTTCCATGTTATTTTTGCTGTGATTTGGTTTTGGGTTTTATTTTCCCATATATGTTTAGAAAGTATTAAGCTGTTTGCACATTTATTTAGGTTACTTAATTTAATGCTGAAATAAGTGTGAACTGTTAATTTTATTTGTTTGCTATTAATTTTCTCTATCTTTAACCTCAACAACTGCATATAACATAATGTGAATATTTTAAAATCATTTCACCCAAAGCATGGTGATAATGCCACTAAGATGTAAGGGATTACTCAGTGTGAAAGAGAATGAGAAGAATTTAGTGAAGAGAAAAGCTAATAAAAATACAATAATCAGGAAGATAGAAGATTGCAAATGACATTGCATTTAAATTTTGAAAGATTGTAGATGGCAGGAAAGGAATTTCCACAGGTGAAAAGTGTGTGAAAAGAAACTATGGGACCTAGTTGACAATCTTGTGGCGCGCTTATTTTTCTATAGTTGGGGTACGAAGTAGGGGACCTCATTAGAATGATTGCCATAAAAATATTCATAAAGAAGTCAGTCTTCACTCACCAGTCTTTATAGAGTCCAAAAGCATCTACACAACTTTGTGGGTGATGAACTGTTTTCCACCTTACAACTACTTTCCCACATATGCAATGTTGCAAGCCTCTCACAATTTTGTTGCTATCCCCATGGAAAAATGTTCAGATGAGCTACATTCCTTATTTTCTCCAATATTATTAGTAAATTGTCTTGTTCCTTTATTAATGACTGTGATATTGTAGCATACCTACAGACGATAATGGGTATATCCCATAGTAGTAAATACTGTATGTTGGTCTTCAGTTGGAGATTCATCTGTGCTGGTCAAACTCTCTGCCTCTGGGCAGAGAGGATCCCCAGGCAAGGCTATGTCAAAGGGCAGAGTCTCGTTTCAGGAAACAGCTACCCAATCCTGTTTTATACAGAATCTATGGGGAATTTTTGGCCAAGGCTATGGGCTCAGATACCTCACATTAAATTTAGCCTTGTGCCACATCTGACCATATGGGGCAGTTGGTAGATATCCTGCAGTTAGAGATTCATCTCCCGCTGTACTGGTTAAACTCTCTGCCTCTGGGCAGAGAGGATCCCCAGACAAGGCTATAATGAAGGGCAGAGTTTTGTCTCAGGAAACAGCTACCTGACCCCATTTTATATGATTTCTACAGGGAACTTTTTGGCTGAGCCTACAGGCTTGGATACCTCACATTAAATTCGGCCTTGTGCCACATCTGACTGTGTGGGGCAGTTGGTAGATATCCTGCAGTTGGAGATTCATTGTGGAATTCACTTGACTCACTTCTAGCAGTTGACTAGTTCTTCTATGTGTGGCTGGCAAATCTTGTATGTGTTGTTTGTGCCCTAAATATTATCGTTCATTACCAACCTTCATATGATTATTCTATTCAGTAACCTTCCCTAGGTTACAAAAGATATTTTGTTTGGGGACCTCAATCACATTGTTTGTTTAGATGTTAAAATCCCATAAAATTTTCACTGGATCATTTTATATCCCCTACTCTGACTTGTGGCAACACTCATTGACTTCAAGACCATACTTAATATTCCAATGTATATAAGAGTTCACTTTATTGTGACAGCGTATGAATCCTTTTGATGATATTATTATTATTATTATTAATTTTGACTCAGAGATGAGTGTGATTTAAGAAAATAAATAAAGTATTTCCCAGTGTTTCCCAATATTTCAACAGTATGGTTGTATTCTTCAAGTTATGCTTAAATATTGTGTACTATTTTCTAAGTGCTGCAAAATATTGAGTCATTTCAAGCATTTTGTTTGTTAATTTTGACTTATTATTAATTTTAACACAATATTATTAATTTTTCTTATTATTATCATTATTAATTTTCAATTTTTCTTATTATTATTCTCATTATTAATTTTGACATTATTATTATTATTATTATTATTATTATTATTATTATTATTATTATTATTATTATCAATCTTATCTTATTTTTAATTTTGACTTTTTATCATTATAGATTATTTATTATTAGTACTGTTATTATTATTATTATTATTATAATTATCATTATTATTATTAATTTTGACTTATTAATTTCAACATTATCTTTATTATAAATTTTCAGTTATTATTTTACTATTATTATTATTAATAATTTTGACTTATTATTATTATCAATTTATCTTTAGTTTTAACTTATTGTTAATTTTGATTTTTTATTATTATTAATTTTGACTTATATATATTATTATTATTACTAATGCTATTAATTTTTCCTTATCATTATTATTAATTTTGACTTATTATTAATTTCAATATTATTTTTATTATTAATTTTCAGATATTATTATTATTATTATTAATTTTGACTAGTATTTTTAGTTGCATTTTATTACAAATTATTAAGACTATTAGATGAGTAATAATAAAAGATGAGCTCTTATTGAGTCATGGGTCCAAGAATATATAAAAAACAGACAGACAATATTCATAAAAATCATTATTAAATGACATATTCTAAGTTAACAATAAGAAAATATTATACAAACATCTGATGAGTTATTTTCATCTGGAGCATATAGTGATCACAACATTTTGCCAACTGAATTGATATGTGTATGCATGTGTATAAGTTTGTTAGTTAATGATTAAGTAAAGAGTTGTGCATAGATTATGTTCATTCTGAGTCATTTCATTTTACACTTTGCCCCCAAGATATCACGCTTTGGTGCCAGACCCTCTTCCAGTCACTACTTTCCACAAAAAAAACAAAAACAAAACCAGTTCAACCACCATCTACAAATATTATCAAGGTAAATGTTTTTACTAACGTAAATCTCAGGTGTAATTAAAGTTAAGATTATAAACTTTGGTTTGATATAATCAGTTCAGACAAAAAAAGAATCTCTTGAATAATTCAGGACTGTTTCCACAGAAGATGGCAGAAGATAATCATAGCACGTACAAGACTTGTTACTGAAGACTTCTTCCAATGCCTCTAGGGTAAAGAATTACATTCCTTATCTCTACTTGAGGAGATGCAACAACTTGTAGAAGAATTTATAATTTGTATTTCACGTGTTTAAGATTTTAAATAAGTGGAAAGGTCTATTTTGAATCTGTTTCCCAAATTAGGTTCCTGGCTGAAAATGGTCAATAATAGGAACCAAAGTGTGAAAGTTGACAGTGTAAAAAAGTTCCAAAATCCAGAGAGAAAACTTATCTTATGCTATGATTGTTATGATACAGAATGTACAAATATATTATCTATGAATTTTAAATAAGCTTATATTGTTTAGGGATTTTTTTCTATCATAGAAGTTAAAAATAGCTGCCTTCTTTTATGCACTGTGTCTCTTCAAGATTTTGGCAATCATTGCTCTATCATATATTGTGTAGTTATCTCTGTCTCAGTATAGACCTATCAACCTGCTCAGTATCATTAGCAAACTTTTTAAAGATTAGATGCATTGAAAGAGTAACATACAAAAAGGAATAAATGAATAAGAAAAATATTATAGATTATCATTATTTAAATATAGAATGATACAGTGAATATTATATTAGCTGGCTTGTCATTTTATTTATTGCATATTGGAAGATACAATGAAAATATAATCTACATACACAAAAACATTTTAAAAAGAGACAGGTATTGGCAGAAATTAAAATTGGCAAGTCACCCTTATTCCTGTGGCTAAAAATAGACATTACATAGGCTTCCATGGAATCAACCGGGATCACTCACATGAATTCACTTTCACTGTGGTCTTCCACACTGTGCTGGTCAAACTCCAAAACTACTTCGGGTAGAGAAGAATCAAGATGAGGCTATGCCGAAAGGCAGAGTCTCGTCTGGGGCAGGTAGACAGCTACCCAACCTCATTTGTACAGTGTCTACGAGGAATTTTTGAGTGGGCCTACGGGCTCAGTCACCCCACAATAAACTTGGCCTTGTGTCGCATCTGACCGCGTGGGGTGGTAGATGAATATCCTCACATGAGCATATAAAATTGATCAGCATGCCCCTTTTTCTCTCTTTTTTTTCTCCCTCCAGATATTGGTCACAAGGATCTTTACTTGTCAGTTCAATGGTTCAAAAAAAAGATTTTAAAAATTTGTACATTTCAGGCATGCGCATTTTATATGACAACTACATGTGTAAATTCCTTCCTTATTATTTGTTTGTTATTAATTGTCTTCTGTGTATGTCACACTGAATAGTTCAGTCTTATTTACTGACGGTATCCAGTTTTGCATGGTTTGCTTTTCTCCCTTTCTCTCCAAATTTGGGATTAATTGCATTGTTAGACTCATGCCACCTGAAGATATGTCTTTGCTTGAATGTTGTTTTTATAATCTACCTTTAAAAGCTTTAGCTATGAAAAGGATATGTATCACTTCTATAGGAACAACTCCTTGAGTGACAAGCAGTACTAATTTTGATCGACTTGGTCCACTGCTGATATCCTAAATGTCTAGACAACTGGACTAGAAAATAAATACATCCCAAGGATGATCACATTAGATATTTTAAAGGCCTTTGATACGGAATGGCCCAGGGGACTGCTGCATAAACTCTCTAGCAATAGAATCATTGGGAGAGTCTTCTCAAGTCATCCCTCTGTGTGGTTGTGTGTATAAGTGCTTGAGGGTATGGCAAAATTACTTACATGCTGAACAGCAGATGTTCAGGGAACAGAAAAATGCGAATACTATGTGACCCTAGTGACATGACTATTTGTCTAGGGAAGATAATTCATTTGATCCACATGTAAATGTTTTTGTTTATATACAAATGTATAAGTAATGAATTTTAAATAAGTTTATATTGTTTAGAGATTTTTTTTCTACTAAAGAAGTGAAAGATAAGATTCTTCTTTTATGTGCTGATCATGGCTCTCTAAATCTTCCTAAATCCTAATACTTCTGTCTCAGTATAGACCTGTAGGGATAGAGAAGACAATTATCTCCCTTCAACGGAGATAAGTCATGTGAGTCACATGACAGCTACTTAGTGACATGACTCCATACACTGACTAGAGCATCAGTCAATTTCAATTGGTTTACAATAGTCAAACTGTGAGGTTTCTTTCTTTAGCCCCCATGGTTAATTTACCTTCCCAACTCATGGTACCATTTTTGTTTGGGAATATATCTTTCCCAGAGATAGAAAGAAACTCCAGATCACAGTCCTCAATTTGGGAAAACACAAGACTCACTGTTTCCCATTCATGGAATATGTTCTCATGTGGGTCATAGCTGATGAATATGGCTTGTCTCAATCTGGAGTCCTAAACATGGCTTCCCAGATACAGGAGTATCTCCATAATATATGTATGACACTTTCTTTGTGTTTCTCTTTACACTTTGCTTAGATGTGTAGAAATATGTGATATATTATTTTCTGCATGAGGCATGTATATATATGTATATATAGTTTTGTGTATGTCACAGTAGTATAAAAGTTTCTTTGAGAACAAAGCATGTTTATCATTCTTTTTCCTTAGAACCATTCTACTCCATCCGTGAAATACAATATTATTATATCACAGATATGGTAATGCCCATAATAGGGGAAATAATTAGGAGAATAAAACTTTCTACCACTATTCTTTCCTGTTATAGAACCATCAACCTGCTCAGTATCATTAACAAAATTTTGAAGCTATAATCAACAAAAAGTTATAGATCACTTCAATAAGAACAATCTCTTGAGCAACAAGCATCATGGATTTTGATCAGCTTGGTCTCCTGCTGATATCCTATAAGTGCTGAATTCACAAAGCCTTCTTTCCTCATTATTTGCCCTAGAAATTTCAACTTTATCTTAAGGATTCTCAATACAAGAGTCTTTTTTATTTTCATTTTCCTTAAAGCTACCATCTTACACACATTTTCTGTCCATGGTATTCCCAGTAACCTTCTGTAGAAGTAAATTTCTGTTGCTTCAACTTTCTCATTTATTTATGAGGAGACAGCTCAGCATTCACTACTATATGGCAAGACTAGTATTACATAAAAATTAAGCACTATTTCCTTTGTTTCTAAGGAAATTTTCTGTTTCTTATTATTAGGTTGGTGCAAAAATAATGTCGTTTTCTCACATATGTTACTATGTGAGAAAACGACATTATTTTTGCACCAACCTAATACTTTGCTTAGCTTTTGGAAGGTAGCTTTCGATATCCCATAGCAACTGAGAAAAAGAATTCAGTAAGGTGAGATCAAATTCAAAGGTATGATTCCATCTATTCTTCTCCTAGTTATGGGTTAAATATTTGATCAGAGTGGGCTCTTTTGCTTTGAGCTGGCAAGGTGTAAGAAAATACTGAAGAATGATTGGTTCCGTCAGGTTATCTTGCTCTAGACACATCATTGTTGCTATGGCTGGAACATGTTGTGTCTCTATGACTCTAATGTTTTACGGGAGTTGTGATGTTATGTGACAGATATGGCAGTGAATGCTGGAAAAACAACTCACAGATGAAAAAGAGAATTGAAAGAATAGTGATATGGTTCTACAGACAAATGCTGAGAATACTATATGAGTAACGAGGAATTTTTAAGAATTACAAGGAAACTAATGCTAACCAGCAGAAAGAGACAGGATAAATTTCTGCATCATATAATGAGGAGAGAGGGCCAAGAGAATTTGAGACTCACATGACATACTGAAAGCAAGAAAAGCAAGTGGCAGATTTAATGTATTTACAGGTATGGATGAGAGAACACAAACACAGAGATGAATGATAAAGAGACCAATATTTATAGCATCAAAAATCAAGAAGATGGGAACAGTATTGATTCTCCTGAAAAGATACAGTAGATAAGGAAAGACTGAAAAACAATACCACAAATTTGTTATCTTTACCATATATCCATAACCCTACCCACCTGAAAAGACTCTAAAATGACTTGAAATTAATTGGATTTTTAAGCAACGAAAACAAAAGAAATTAAAAAAAACCTAGGAACTAAAATTTAGTTTTAAAAAATTTATAATTCTAAAAGCTAGATTACAT
>OZ010605.1:32032220-32059720 GCA_963932145.1 Acanthosepion lycidas
TTTGAGAAAAATTAGCAAATTTAAAGTGAAATTAATCTGATTAAAAGGAACTATTACTTATAGCATAAAATGGTGTATACAAACATTTCTTAACTATGGTGCATTATTTCTGATGTTTTAATCGATTTATTTTCATTTGATGGACAGCTGAACATGTTCATAGTTAAGTATGGTGAAACAGATGATAAAGTTTTTTTTTCACTGTAAGGAGGTACAACCCTTAAAACACATGATCTTTAAATGTTAGATTTATGGGTTTGTACATCCATATTTCAGAAATTCTGCACGTAATCACACATACAAAAAACAAAACAAAATTCTTTTAAAAATATCTGTGGGCATCACATTCTATTAAGCTTTACAATATATGATTGGTAAATATAGTTTTAGTTAATAACAGTATTTCCTAAGAATTACCTCATTGAAAATGAATTTTAAAAGATTTAAAACCTTTATAGACTATTCAATTTAAAATTGTAAAAAATAAAAACAAATCTTGTAAATATTAATTTTTTGTTGAAATTTTTTTTTCCGTCAGACAATATTTTCTTTAATATATATTATTTATAAAAGTAATTGAAAGCTTCTGTAAGTAAATAATGTCTTAGTTTTATTGCATTTTTTTATTTTTCAATTCAGAAAAGATTTCCAAAATGCCCAGTGTCTACTTGCTTTGATATTTTTTCTTTTTTGTATTTCTTTCTTTAGTGTATTTTGCTAAAATAAAACCCTGTAAAAAATACTACAATTGATAAAATTTTTGGGGAGCCATGGCCCCTACCCACCTTGGCTGCTAAAGACCTGCGTAAATGATAAGTGCAATTAATGCTGTTTTAATCAGTTGCATTTTAGAATTGCTCAGTTACTTTAGCATTACTTCACCATTCTCATGTATTATTTTCCTTCTTTTATGTGCAAAAAAATGAAATGAAAATAAATCTAACATTTTAAATTTTCTAATAAAAACTTATCTTTGAGCTAGTCTCTCAAAATTTCAATCACAACATTTTGACTTCTTCTGCTATACTCCGTTTTTACAAGAGACAGCTCAGACCAAAAATGGACTACTGCTGCCATATCTGGGCTAAAGCTTTCCAGTCCTCACTTGCCAGCACTTTACATTGACCCATAGAGTTTATGATGCTAAGCAATATAAATGGAGCCAAACCAATCAAAATATTTAGATTTCAGCATTAACGATAAAGGTTGATATGATGCTAAACAAAATCAACCAAACCATACCAGACCAAACCAATAAAAATATTTAGTTTTCAACATTAAATAACCCATAGCGGTTGATATGACGCTAAACAAAATCAACCTAACCAAACCAAACCAAACCCAAACCAAACCAAACCAAAACAATCAAAATATTTAGATTTAAGCATTAAATAACCCATAGAGGTTGATATGACGCTAAACAAAATCAACTGAACCAAACCAAACCAATCAAAATATTTAGATTTCAGCATTAAATAATCCATAGAGGTTGATATGACACTAAACAAAATCAACCTAACCAAACCAAACCAATCAAAATATTTAGATTCTGGCATTAAATAAACATAGAGCTGTTGATAAACTGCAAAACAAAATCAAGCAATCAAGCCAATCAAAATATTTAGATTAGAAACAACCTCATTCTGTACCTCTCTACCCTGATTTTGGCATTAAAAAAAACCATAGATGCGTTAATATGCCACTAAACAAAATCAATCAATTAAGCCAATCAAAATATTTAGATTTCAGCATTAAATAATCCATAGAGGTTGACATGACACAAAACAAAATTAACCCAACAAAACCAATAGAAAGTAATGAAGTGAGAAGAAAAGACTAAACATTAATTGCAAGAAAATTGAATTTAAGGTTGTCAATGAAAGAAACAGCAAATTACAAATTAGAGGTACCAAAATCAAACAAGTACAAAATTTAAATATTTGAAAAGTTTTTAACAGAAACAAACAAAAGAGTTCTGAATTGCTACATAATATCAGATCTTCTATATGGCAGTAAAAACAGATGAAGAAGAGATTTGAGGCAACAGAAAGGTACTTTATTTATTATTTACATTTATTTACATTATTCGGACTATTGTCCTCATTTTTGTTGCCATATTTATCACAACGTTTCAGCTGTTGTATGCTCCAGCCTTCTTCAGGTGATTAGAATGTTGAACTGAACCCTTTATTTTGCTTGCTGGGGTAGACGGTTCTAGTTCCATGTGCCATGGCTAATGGATGTCAGTTATCAGTTACCTCCTGTTAATTCCCCTCTCCAGGTTCTCGACTGCCTTAACCAGGTATTGAACTCACTTTTTGGGTCCTGTCACTGGATCTAACTAATGCCTTTATCCACTGTGCCATGTATCCGAATAAAATAAATAGTGTACATAATACCTCATCTCAGAAATATAGACAGATAATAATCTCTATCACTATTTTCATGGATGATATTCTGACATGAGACCTTCCCTAATTAAACCAGGTCAGGCTTTTACAGCTAAAACCCAACATGCCATATACACAGGCATGAACTCTCCTTGTTCCCTTCATATTCTATATTCTGCAAGAAGGAAATTCCATTCTGACAGCTTTCTTCCAAGAGCTACTGCTTTGTGGAATGGATGTCAGAGAGGATGTTTCCACGACCAATACAAATGTAACCTCTTCAAGTTTAGAATCAACCATTGCCTATTCTACATATCCTCATAATCTACTGTGCTTACATCCATGAAAGAACCTCGTTCAGTACCTCTCTACCCTGATTTACTCTTGAGCTTTGTACTGAATGATACAATGTTTAAAAAATCTCCTCTTAGCATTAATTTTCATTTTAGAAAATAATATATACTATTTTATTTAATTATAACTTTCAATTGATGCAGAAATATTTCCCTCCTAGAATTCCTAAAGACCAAAATGAATGGTTAAAATCTCCTAAGCAGACAGTGAAAAACAAAATAAATACTCAAATGAAAAAGAAAAAAAAAATTGATTTCTCTTTCCATTTGATAATTCCAAGTAAACGAAATGTTGCCATTATTATCCAGAAACTATGGCTCCAGGTTTTAATTGCTTTTCTTCTCTGAGCTGCTCATCTTGGCTGTCCCCCTTGTTATCAGAGATCAAATTAAGATTTAAGGCTTTAGAACATTGATCCCCCAAGCTCAACTCTAGTTAATAAGTAAATTTGCTTTTATCAATAAACAAAATTTTGTAGAAACTAAAATGAGCCAAGACTTGAAGAGACAAAGATTTTTTTGTTATTTTTCATCATATTTTGTCAAGATTTGCCATTTTTCTTTTCTTATCCAAATGGAAAATGTTTTGCCATGAGATCTGAACCCAGTTGTTTCATTTGTTCTTGGGTAAACACAGATTCCAAAGTTGCCAAAGTAGATTTCCCTGCCCTCCAAAGTTCAAATTGACCTTAATAAAAGAAGCATTGGCATTAATTGTCTCAGATGAGCTGCAGGATCAGCAAACATGAAGACTGGAAATTCTCAAAGAATAATCTAATTACCTCGAACAAGAAATTCAGTAAAATCATGTAGAATGGAGAAAGAAAGGATTACATGGAATGAATATATATATATATATATATATATATATATATATATATATATATATATATATATATATAGAGAGAGAGAGAGAGAGAGAGAGAGGGGGGGGAGAGACAGAGAGAAAGGGGGGAGATAGATTTGTGCTGTTTGTGTTTGTGTGTCTTCCAATTTAATTCTAAAGCATACAAAACATACTAAATACACTAAGTCAAGTAGGTAAATAAAATTAAAAATGCTATGTATTCTTCCCTTATATATTTAAATGTGTATGTTCATATGTATATATATATATATATATATATAGAGAGAGAGAGAGAGAAAGAGAGATAGAGAGAGAAAGAGAGAGAGAAAAAGAGAGAGAGAGAGAAAGAGAGAGACAGACAGACAGACAGACAGATACGTATAGATATGGATATATGTGAGATATTGATGAAAATTACTTGGCCTGATGCAATAGATCCAAATCAGAGTAGGCAAACTTTAAGAAAGATGTATCCTTTCCCTTGATGTATATACATGTATGTTTATATATATATATAATTAATATGAGTAAAAGATTTGTTACTCAGCGGATTGAGGTTACCTTCAGCATTACAACTTCAGAGTTTCATTGATAGACCTGTATATGTATTTTATATATATATATACACACACACAAACACACACACACATATATATATATATATATATATATATATATATATATATGTATAAAAAGTGAAAGAAAGAGAAAGAGAGAACAAGCGAGAGAGAGAGTGAAATGGAGACATGGTGTGTGTATATGTATGTGTTGGTATGTGTGTGCATGTGTGTGTCTTCTTATTCTGCGCTAAAGCAAGAGGATATATAAAATTAATAGAGATATGTATCCTTCCTTGATATACATATATATATAGAAAGAGACGGACAGGCAAACATATATAGATATGCATATATATTTCTTGGCCGGATCTACTTGATCCAAACCAGGTCAAACTTTCTTGAGAGATGGCTTTTTGGCAAAAAAAAAATGCAACGCATCCCTGCACACACACACACACACACACACACACACACACACATCTATCTATCTATCTATATATATATATATATATATATATATATACATACATATATATATATATATATATGTATATGTATACACAGTCAACAATGAAATTATTTGTACAGCCATCACTTTTGAGTATTTCAATCCATTTCTCAGAATCTAATATCTATATGATGCCAAGTTTTTTACATGGTAATATGCACAAAGAAAGGATTATAAAATTCAATTTTCCGAACAATCGGTTAAATACAAAAAATTTGACAGGTGATTCATGCAAAATATGAAAAAACAAAATTATTTGTACATTATGAAAAATAGAAAAAATTGAAGATTTTTCGCAATATTAATGGTCAGTAGCATGGCGTCTCATCATTATAACTTGCTGCAATTGTTTTCTAAGGTTTTTGATAAGATTTAAACAAGCCTGAATGGTTACACATTCTAATTCCTGAAGGCTTTTTGTGATCAATCATATATTCAAACTTTCCACCTTGAGCTAAAACAACCCCAAAACATCATCAAGATACCTCCATGTTTTAATGTTGCCACTGTGTTCTTTGGAAGGAAAGCCTCACCCTTCTTGTAAATCTTTTTTACATGATTTTGTCCAAAAAAGCTCAATTTTTGTTTCATCACTCCATAGTACTTATTCCCAAAAGCAATTTTTCTATGTCCAAGAATATTTTGGTAATATTAAACCGAGCAACAATGTGACATGTTTTGTGAAGTGGGGTCCATCATGGTCATTTTCCATACAAACCATTTCTATTTAAACAAAATTATATTGTGTGAGCACTTACACTGATACTCATTGTACCCAAACTTTTGACAATGTCTTTCAAAACAACTCTTTGATGTATATTAACCTTGTGACACAATTTTCATGCTGTTCTTGATGACAATTTGGGATTTCTTCCACACCTAGGCAAATTCTCTGTAATGCCAAACTGTTTAAACTTCTTTATAAAATTCTATAGATGTAAGAATAGCTAACTGGTTTGAGATAGTGCTGTAACTATTTCCTGACTTGAGGAAGTTAATAATTCTCTGTCTTAAGTCAACACTAAGCTCTTTTGTCTTCCTCATCATGTTGTTAACGTAAGAATAACAATGGTGACACTCTATGCACCACGTGATGTTCTTTCCTGGAAATATCACAAATATTCTACTGAATAAATAGTTTAGAAGGCTTCTCCAATAAATTACTTATACTTACATGAATCAATCAATTTAAAATAATATTTTCTACTGTACAAATAATTTTCTTTTTTACTATTTTGCATGAAACACCTGTCAAATTTGTATTTAACCTATTGTTTTGAAAATTGAGTTTTATATTCCTTTTTCTGTGATTATTAACATATAAGACCTGGCATCATCATAATCATAACAGAATGCAGTTGTATTACAGTTACAATAAGTTTGTCTTTGTAATTCCACCCTGAGGTGATCTTGGAGTAGATTGAAAGTACTTGGGTTAAAAAAAAAAAAGTAAGGCACGTTCCTTGATGAATATCATCTTAACATTAGGAATCTGATTAGGCAACTGGAAAGGATCAGTATAAAAATAAATAGTAATTCTAAAATATCTATATATATTATTCAATGAATCATATATGTATCTATACATATATGTGTGTGTTTGTGTGTGCTTGTGTGTGTGTGCTTGTGGGTGTGTGTGTGTAAACATAAAAGTGGGCACTAAGATCAACACTAAGTTGCAACAGTATATTTCATTCTTGAATTCAATCTTCATGGCCTGAAGATTTCATTGAAACATGAAACTGTCACCTCTTGGGGTTGACCTCAATGTCCACTTTATATACTCTATCCCTAATATTGATCATTTTAAACCAAAAATTTAGCATACATTAAAACTATATTTTTATCACATATATATATATATATATATATATATATATATATATATATATATATACATATTATTCACACAAAGATATATATATCATTCATACATATATATATCATTTATACACATATATATATACATATTACTCATACATATATATATATGTACTTTATTCATACATATATATACATATATAATTCATACACATATGTATGTATAGTATTCATACATATATGTATATATATATATCATTCATACATGTGTATATATATATATATATCTTTCATACATGTATATATATATTTATATCATTCAAGCATATATATATATATATATATATATATATATATTATATATATATTGATATATATATATATATATATATATATCATTCATATATATATATATCATTCAGGCATATATATATACTTAACATTCATACATATACATATATATACATATACAATATATATAGCATACATATACATATATATACATATCATACATATACATATATACATATCATGCATACACATATTATTCATACACAGACACACACACACACACACACACACACACATATATATATATATATATATATATATATATATATATATATATGCGTGTGTGTGTGTGTAGGTTTATTTCTTTTTCCTGTTTGTGTTTCTACTTCCTTCTAAAATCTGTTTCAACTCTATATTTCTAATGTCTTTGCCTAAAACTTTGAAATTTTATTTAGCATTTTTAGGAGTAGATAGGTTCACTATTTTTTTTAAGAGGAGTAGAGGTTTATCCCTTGATTCCTGTTTAGGATTTGATTTCTGTTTTCTTCTAAAGTCTTTTTTTTATTTTATTTTCCTCTCAGTTGAACACTTCTATTGCTGTGCTTGGGGTGAACTGATTAAAAAAAAATACTTTCCACAAATCAGACCAATGAACAAATACCATAATTTGGGGAAGATGGCTTCTTAGTCAGGCCCCAAACTATTCAACACCCACTTCACACACACAAACAAACACACGCACAAACAAACACACACACAAACTAGAAATGTGTGTGTTTATGTAACTAGTCATACGTCCATGGTGTTTCATAAGATGTAAGTTGGCTGCTTTTCCAAACCAAGAATGAATAATACAAATCATCTAAATCAGAAATAATTTTGAAATCTAATTAAATTCTTAATCACTGCTCTGATAGTAAAAGGCTTGCAACTGGATTGAATGCCAAATATTTCTGAGACAGCTCCAAATACAACGCATTCTGAAATTGCTTAGAGTCATAGTGAAAGACATTTATGAATAGATAAATGATTTTGGTGTCTGGCTATTTTAACAAATCAGCCAGGTTATTTCTATCTAGGTTAACTAAATTTAAAATGTCTTTTTGAATAACAATTAAAATGGCATCGTTGCCCTTATGGTCTGCGAGAATTCGATCCTTCTTTCCTCTAACCTTCTTCAGGTATACTTGTCTATCTGGATAACATTCAGGGGACTTCAAAAAATATTAAATCTATCTTTGTATATATCTGTCTCAGACTATTTCTATCTGTATATCTGTCAATCTATCTTTCTATTTCTCTATCTATCTATATGACTATCTATTTATCTCAGTCTATTTCTTTCTATCTATCAATCTGTCTATCTATCAATCTGTCTATCTATCTATTTATCGCTCATCTATCTGCTTGGTTTGTTCATATCTATCTATCTATCTATCTATCTATCTATCTATCTCATTCTGTTCATATCTATCTATCTATCTATCTATCTATCTATCTATCTATCTATCTATCTCATTCTGTTCATATCTATCTATTAGGTTGGTGCAAAAATAATGACGTAATAATGTTGTTTTTTGACGTATTTTTTAAAGTCAAAAAACGACATTATTACGTCATTATTTTTGCACCAACCTAATATCTATCTATCTATCTATCTATCTATCTATCTCATTCTGTTCATATCTATCTAATAGGTTGGTGCAAAAATAATGACGTAATAATGTTTTTTGACGTATTTTTTAAAGTCAAAAAACGACATTATTACATCATTATTTTTGCACCAACCTAATATCTATCTATCTATCTATCTATCTATCTATCTATCTATCTATCTATCTATCTATCTATCTCATTCTGTTCATATCTATCTATTAGGTTGGTGCAAAAATAATGACGTAATAATGTTGTTTTTTGACGTATTTTTTAAAGTCAAAAAACGACATTATTACATCATTATTTTTGCACCAACCTAATATCTATCTATCTATCTATCTATCTATCTATCTATCTATCTATCTATCTCATTCTGTTCATATCTATCTATTAGGTTGGTGCAAAAATAATGACGTAATAATGTTGTTTTTTGACGTATTTTTTAAAGTCAAAAAACGACATTATTACGTCATTATTTTTGCACCAACCTAATATCTATCTATCTATCTATCTATCTATCTATCTAAGTTGATTGATATTTATAAAATAACCACAACTCTAAATAGAAGCTGATGAAGTTCTAGCGCTGAAAACATTTATTTTGTTATAGTGGATGGTTACAAGCGAAAGAGGAGATGTGATATGCTTATTTTATTACCACAGTATCTATCTCACTTCATTTATATCTATCTATCTATCTATCTATCTATCTATCTATCTATCTATCTGTTTTGGTTTCAAGAAACCCTTCATTTCAATCCTTGTATTCTCCAGCTGCCTTCTGGTGCTTGAGGGTTGCCTTTTCATTAGTTGAGAGAGAGAAAGAGAGAGAGAAGGGGGGAAGGGGGAGAGAAGGTGGGAGAGAGAGAGTGAAAGAAAGAGGTACGGGCTTTAAAGGAAAGTGCAAATGCCTTATTTTAATTTTAATTCTTTTTATTTTTATATTCTATTTCATTTTATTTTTTATCAGGACTCACTACACAGTTATTCATATGAATGTTCTTGAAGAAACAAATCAAAATTCTTTACCAAGTGGTCCAAACATAAACTATGGTCTGAAACTGAAATGAGAGTCAGTCAATTAAGCACCATACATGATACAGGCTTTGGCAATCATGTCTCTTTTGATTCATGATTAACTAGAAAGAAGTTTTTCCCGCAGTAGGTTGCCATTTATTTCCGTGGTATACTGGTTACAAACCAAGGCTGTAGGACTTAGTCTGTCCTGCTATGAAGTTCATAGCTGGGAGGGGAAGAGAAAGATTCATACCTTTCCCAAAGATATTTCAGTGTAAGTGAATATCATGAACCTAACAGGAATTAGAACTCAGCTCTCCAATTTCCTATTGTGAGCCAATATCCATTACATTTGAAATTTAGTCTATAAGATAAGGAAATTAAAAAAAAAGAATAGACTATAGATGGTTAGTTTTATCCAATGCTGCATAATGCTATAAAAAATATTAACCAAGGAATTTGAATCATGTTCTTAATTAGCCTTGTCAGAACTACACTCTTATATGGATATCATTATGGCATTCAATTTGATTAGAAATATCTACACAGCCACCTTCTCAGGTTAATGATTAATCATCAATTTAAGCTGATGAATCAAGCTTAAATCAGATCTTACAGACTGGTACTAAAAAACCATAAAGAACTTTGTTGGTCCCAATTCAAAAGAAATGACGGCAAAAACATCCTCCTCCCCAAATTTATAAACATATGATACAGATATATGCTTAGATTTCTTCCTAACCAAAAAGAGACCACTTTTTGGTTTTATCTAACTAATTGTTTTTTCTTGTCTTGAAGTCAGAATGCTACAATCATTTGTCTGTACCTCTTTTGTATGTGAACACCATTCTACTTTGTGAACATTTTGTCTGATTACTGTTGCTTTGCCAACATTTTATTGCTTATTGCATATATATATATATCTTAAATAATAACTTAAAAGAGACTGTCTGACCAACACAAGGTCTGACCAAAATTCATGCTAAAAAAAATAAAAAAACAAATGAAAACTACAGACAAAAATTCATTTTCTCCATCAAGACATTCATTTCTGTAGTTCACTACTACCAGCAAGCAGAAATTTTTTTTCTCCTGATGATGGCCATTTTGGTCGAAACTAGTCAAGGAATCTAAATGAAATAATAATAAAAATGAAAGAATATTAATATACAACCCAGTGTGCCTGAAGATTTTAATTTTTTAATATTTTTTATTGTTCAATATATATATATATATATATATATATATATATATAAATATATGTAAGCAAAATGTTTAAAAGTTAAATTAAAATGAGATATTTTTAAAGTAAAAGTTAAAATCTCAGTACCTACAATGTATTTGCTTCTATTTTTCAGTCTTTCTCCTGGTTTGTGATATTACCAAAAAGTTCAAATTTGGATTCATCTGTCCACAGTCGTACATTTGGTTAAATTATTAATAATTTGTATGAGAAATATTATAGTTTGTTATTCACCTTTAACCCCTTAGTAGATTTTTCAAGTAAGCATCAAGATGAGGCTATAAACTGAAATGCTATTAAAGAATCTACGCTTAAAGATAAATTGGCAAGAAGTTGAAGATTTGTAGACATTGGGTGCAATATTCATTACAATGGCAGTTAGAAACTGGCACAAATTTTGAGAGAAAAAGAGCTGTAACACTGCAATTGACAACTGTTGCTGAAGATAGACACTTGAATATTGAGAGCAAAAGAAATGTAAGGGAAACTGTTCCGCTGTTGACAGCTGAACTTAATTCCTCTTGACAGTAACCAATGTTGCTCTCAACCAAGGAAAAATTGACTAAGATTAGCAGGTCTCAGGTGGTACATAGGCATCAAGAACTTCCCTGTTACAAAAGGTGGATAAGCAGGAAAGTCTGTTATGGAGAAAAAAAGCATAAAAATTGAACACTGAAGGAATGTCGAAATATATTGTAAACAGATGTGATCAAATTTGAACTTTTGGCCGTAAGAGTAGAGTTTATGTGAGAAGAAAGCCAGGAAAAAGAATGATAAATGTGTGATTCTAACAGTTAAGCATAGTGGTAGGTCTGTTATGGTGTGTAGTGGTATTTTGGGGGATATTTTGACTGGAGATTCAGGTCAAGGGAATCATTAAAACAACGACAATATTATTCAATTTTCCAGAGATATGCTACAGTGTCTGGTTTATGCATAATTGGAAACAATTCACATTTCAACAATACAACAATCCAAAACACCTATTAAATTGTGCTAAAATTACCTTAACACAAAAAAATTTTTGTAAATTATGATTTGGTCATCTCAATGTCCCAAATACTCTCCCATTAAATTAATATGGGATGAATTGGACAGGAGAGTTTAAAGAGAGTAACCAATGAGCGAGTGTGAGCTTTTTCAGTGTTTGAAGAATGCTCAGAGACGTCACCCATCGACATTTTAAAGAAAATCTATTTCAATCCATCCATGTCTATCTATCTATCTGTCTATCTATCTATCTATCTATCACTTTCTTTCTTTTGTTCTTTCTATTTCAATCCATTCATATCTATCTATCTATCTATATATCAGTTTTAGTTTGTTCAGATATATCAATCTGTTCTGAGTTGGTCATATCTTTTCCAATAAACAAATTCGAAAACTGGTGCCAAGCAGCCATCACTTAATTATATCTATCTGTCTGTCTGTCTGTCTCTCTCTCTCTCTCACTCTCTCTCTCTCTCTCTCTCTCTCTATATATATATATATATATATATATATATATATATATATATCTCAGTCTATTCATATGTATCTACCTATCTTATCTGGTTGGGTTTGTTCATATCTATCTGTTTATCTATCTATCTATGTTCATATCTATCCATATATCTATCGATTTTTTTCAGTCCCATTCTTCTCTGAAACGGATACATTCAGTCTTGGAGTAAAATGTTTTCAATTTTCATAAGGAAGTTTTAGATATAGGAAATGTTATTTGATGTCATACTTTATAAAGATGTGGGCCTTCAAATAAGATTTTTGAATAACAAACAATTTTCAAACATCAGAAAAGATATCTTGAAGCAAACATAAAGAAAAAATGAATAGAAAAGAATAAAATGTAACATACTTAAATATACCAAATACTATTTAATAAGCAATAAAGATTGGGTGCCTACTGTAGCATAGTTATTATCATGCTTAGATTATACTGAATTCATTGCTAGGCCAGCTGCTAAGAAACTTGGCTCACTGTATCCTTCTAGACAATTTTTCTCTCTAGAATCTAATATATATATATATATATGTATATATATATGTCTACCATTCACCCATGTATAGAATATTACTGCTATATATGGCCCAGTGTTCCTGCTATTTGTCTAGAGTCCTTAGATAAAATCAAAAGAAGAATCATTAATATTATTGGCTCTGTTCTGGCAGCTCAGCTTCAGTCTTTTTCTCATTGCCATAAGGTTACCTCCCTGTAACTTTTCTATAAATACTTTTTTGGTAATTGTTTGGATGAGTTCTTCCCTATGGTGCCTAGACTTTTTGAATTTAAGGGCAGTACTAGACTGGCATTAAGATCTCATCAATTTACGGTTGAGCTGGCTAGATGTAGGTATAAATTCTATGCTAACAGTTTCTTTTCTTTCATTTCTCTCTTGTGGAACTCCCTTCTGGCTCCATGCTTTCCAGCAAACTTTTATCTTCAAAAATTTTATCGGAATGTCAATCACTATCTACTGTATTCCTGCTTACTCTTCTTTTGTTCTCACTCTTTGGCAATATTTCTGTTTCTAAGTCTTCCACACCCAGTAATCCCTTGCATCTCAGTGGCTTTACTGACTTGCTTGGGATGAAATCAATTAAAAAAAAAGATAGCCTTACTTATATCTTTTTCTTGCAATTTATATCTTTCCTTTCATGCATTCCATTTAAAACATTTTATGTCTATAGTTTCTTTCTTTTTCCCTATTAAAACTCTTCTTCTGTTCCTTTCTTTAACACCCTCTCTTATTTCCTGTTGTTCTCTTCTATTTTGTTTTCCCTCATCTATAATTTCTCATTCCTCCTCATTCTTTGCTTCTTCATCACCCTTCATCATCCTTCCTTTTTTTGTCTTTTATTCTTGATAAAGATTTTCTCTACTTTCTTCTTGTTTCCTCCTTCTTCTTTCTTCTTTATATCTCTGTTATGGGACCTTACCCATAATAACATAATGGACTATTCCATATGTAATAAATACTGAGCCTTCAAGAGGAAGCAGAGAGTTCAGTCTGAAGTCGGGCGACCGGCTGATCGGTTGAACTCTCTGCCTTCGGGCAGGGAGGAACCCGAATGAGGCTACGCCGAAGGGTGCAGTCTCTTTCGGGGAGGTAAGCCGACCATGAACACTTTTATACGGGTTCAAACGGCATATTTTTGGCCAAGCCCACGTGCTCAGAGTTCCCACATTAAACCGGCCATGTGCCTCATGCTGCTCTCGTGGGGGTTGACTAAATACAGTTCAGTCTGAAGTCTGGAGTGAGGTCCGTCAGAAGTCCATCAGCAGTCTGTCAGTCAGAGCGAGCGAGTCAGTCAGTTGAGTCAGAGGCAGTCTGAAACAGTCGCGTTCAGACAATTACTACAAGACATTGGAATAGTGATACTGGTCGAAACTACATTGTTCTCCCTACTAAACCTGATTGTTCGGTACTAACCCTTTCTACTTCTCTGTATATATTCCTGTTTGTAATATATCTGTGTTATTCCATATACGTGTTTGAGTTCTTCTTTATTGGTTCTACCTTGGACTATCATCGTGGTACAAGGAACCAGACCATAACAATATCTGCTTTTTTTTCTGTAATTTCTCTCTCTTTCTCATTGTCCATTACTTTCTTCCTCTCATTGCCCTTCTACTTTCTTCTGCTCTCTCTCTCTCTTTCTCTCTCATTTTCATTGCCTCTTCTACTTTATTCTGCTCTCTCTCTCTCACTCACTTTCTTTCTCCTTCTCATTGCCCCTTCGACTTTTTTATGCTCTCTTTTTCTCTTTCTTTCTCCCTCTCATTGCCTCTTCTGCCCTCTCTCTTTCTTTTCTCTCTCCTTCTCATTGCTCCTTCTACTTTTTCTCCTCTCCTCTTTTTCTCCCTCATTTTCATAGCCTCTTCTACTTTATTCTGCTCTCTCTCTCTAACTCACTTTCTCTCTCCTTTTCATTGCCCCTTCGCCTTTTTTATGCTCTCTTTTTCTCTTTCTTTCTCCCTCTCATTGCCCCTTGTGCCCTCTATCTCGTTTCTCTCTCCTTTTCATGGACCCTTCTACTTTTTCTCCTCTCTTTCTCTCTCTCTCTTTCTCTCTCATTTTCATTGCCCTTTCTACTTTCTTCTCCCCTTTCTCTCTCTTTCTCTCTCATTTTCATTGCCTCTTCTACTTTATTCTGCTCTCTCTCGCACACTTTCTCTCTCCTTCTCATTGCCTTTTCGACTTTTTCATGCACCCTGTCTCTCTCTTTTTCCTTCTCATTACCCCTTCTACTTTCTTTTACTCTCTCTCTCTCTCTCTCTTTCTCTTTATCTCTCCATTTTCTAGTCCTTTATATTCTCTTTACTCTGTTCCTCACTTCTACAACCTCACCCCACATTTCCTCCTCTACAACATTCATAAAAACTTCCTTATCGAGCATTTCTCTATGATCAGCATGTGACCCCTTCATTTTTTACCCAGGTTCTCTTTATTACTCTTGGGACTCAGCACAGAGCATTAGACACACCACTGCATTTTCGAGTTTACTCTTTCTGTATAAAGAATCATTGGCAAAGTCGAAATGATAATGTCACCTTTTGATTCTTCATGGGTGGCACATGATCCAAATTACTCATGCATGAATTTCCAAGGCAGGGGGATCTGGATATGAAATCAGCAGTATAAACAGCTTCTTAAGTACAAAACATGTTAGGTCACGGAATTGTGTCAGAAAACAATCTTTGTATTCCACATGGTCTGTTGTTACAATGATTTTTATTGTCTATTTTTCTTTTTCTTTAGTTTTAGCTACAGTCAAGCAATTTATGATGCAGGGTTTTTATTTGCTGAAAGCACAGCCAATCAGATGTTTATTTACAGGAACTATGCATAAATTTGACAAGAAGGTATCATGCTTTGCTCTTCTTAATAGTCTGAAAACCTGGGTTAAGAATTTGGGAATTGTTTTATTTGGAGTTCTTGAAAGAATTAACATAAACAAATTTTTTTATTCTGACTGAACAGTTCATCCAAAATGTTGTAAATCATTATCAGAAAAATTAATTACCTCTTCCATATTTATCATGGAGGAAAATTCTGGATATTTTTAAAGAAATCTGTACCCGTGATGTGTGTCCATTACTTTCTTCCTCTCATTGCCCCTTCTACTTTCTTCTGCTCGTGATATGTGTGATCATGTCCCTCCACGTCTTAATGTCCTTTTTTTTTACTTTCAGCAATAATCTGCACCTGATATATAAAATATATTCATCTCTATTTTACTATGTAAGCTGTGATTTCAGGATAGATGTGATCATGGCTCTCCACATTTTCCTGTCTTTTTTACTCTCAGCAATATTGGTTCACCTACAACTCTTCTCATTTTTTTTTATCCAGTCTTGACAGAGTCTAAAAGTATTTACACAGCCTTGTGAGTGATGAATTATTTTACACCCTACAACCCCTTTCCCCACATACAAAACATTGCAAGACTCTCCCTATTATATTTCAATTTCTATAGAAAGTGTTCAGATGGACTACATTGCTTAGTTCCACCAGTTCTAATAGTCAGAGCAATGACCCACAATGCAATACACATTGCAACGAACCACTTTCATTCCCTTCACATTCCATTGGTGAGATGTAATTTTCAATGAAACAGCTTCTTTCCATAATCTTCATTAATCCAATATCACCACAGTCTTAATATATGGTTTTAAAAATCCACCTTAATTAAAAATTAACATTATTCTCTATACTGAATGTACTTAAAAGTATTAGTTGTATCTTTCTAAATTTCATATAAGCAAAATAGAATTTTTATACACTTACATATTTGATGAAATATTTATGGTTTTCTGTTGGACTTGGAATCAGTTATTTTCTTTGAAGGGACATTTCATCTCTCATTGAATCTGGAATGTCATAAATAATATATATATATATATATATATATATATATATATATATACATACATACAAATTACATACATAGGAATTTAGAGTCCTGCTAAAGGCTCGATAGAGTATAAAAGAGTCATAGCTAATAGTATAGGTTTGGTTCCTATTGGAGGACGGACACACACACGCACATATATATATATATATATATATATATATATATATATATATATTGGGAAAGGTGTGTATCCTCTTCTTCTCCTTCCAGGTATGGGTAAATAGCAGGAGAGACTGGGTTCTATAGCTGTGGATGGCAACTGGTCTAGGAGAAGGACAACTTAGTGCACCAGGTCTCTGAATTTGGCCCTTCAAAAAGTGTGGCTGGTCCTGCACGAAACCTTCATCACTATAATCAAATCTCATGTGCTGTTGTCGGGCTGTCAGTTTCCTAGGAACTGATCTGCTTGACCCTCATACGTCGAACTCGACGGGAGAGTTGACTATATATATATATATATATATATATATATACATATATATATACCAGATGTAGCAGAAATATTGTCCAAATGATGTAACAGCATAATTGTCCATCCCAAGAAATGTTTAATATCTAAAAAAAACACTAAACTGATCGAGTTTCTTTTATCCAGGTTTTCAGATAAGATGTTTAGCCAACTTGACACCATTTTTCATAAGAATCACTGTAAATCCTTTTGTGCTATTCAGCTAGAAAGAGAACAGATTAAAATCATTTTGTTTCAGCCTTACTATGTCTTCCAAACTGAGCAATGATGAGAGAAAAAAGATCACTCAGGCTTTCATCAATGGTACCAGCATTTATACTCTGGCTTCCATCTTCAAAGTTCATTCAAGAACCATCAAGAGAACAGTGAATAAGTTTAAAAAAGAGGGAATAGTAAAGAGGAAAACTGGATCAGGGGGTCACAGCAGAAAGAGAGATCATCTTTTCAACTTAGAGCTAAAGTGATCCATTAGAAAAGATTCAACTCAATCCATGATATTTGGCACTTGAGAGAGGAGTTTCAGCTATGACAATCCAAAGAGAAGTGAAAAAAGACTTGAAAATTAAATTGTATGGGAAACCTGTGAGGTACCTTGTTACTCCAAGACAGAAAGTTAGACAGGGCTGAAGATCATCTTGAATAAGTTGGAAAATGATCCCGGAATTATAGATATATATATATTTTGAACTTTCTAAGCTTCTGAACCACAGCTATGGTTAATTTCTGATGTGCATGCCATTTTCATTTAAGATCAATTTCATTTCAGTTCTTCTATTAAACTTGGAGATTAATTATACATTCTTATTGCTCAAAGTAGAGTCAATATAAAATCCTTGGAGAATTTCAGTAAGATATCTTTAATCATTTCTAAGATACGACAGTTCAAAGCTCTTTGCTGTCAAGTCAGTGAGGCACACAGTGTTTGATTCCCGCTTGTGAGCTCAAATTTTTCTTAAATACAATTTCTTGAACATTCAGGCCAGTGGATGAAAATAAATGAATATACTATATTGCTTAATAAATAAATGGAGCACTTACTCAAATAATGTTTAAAGTGCTAAAAGTCTGTCAGATTATTTATAGATCCATTTTAACGGATATATATATATATATATATATATATATATATATATATATATATATATATGCAGTACTTAGTGGAAAGTGATCAGTATGTGTGATAGAGCTAACATATTCAGTTGTATGGATACAAGTTTGTAACCCTGGGTTTCAGGCTTTTGCGATCATCAGACAATATATATATATATATATATATAATTATTTATTTGAAAATTTTAACATGAATATGTTATAAAATCACTACAAAAATAGCCATTTTGTTTCAACAACTTTGGTATGTTATCAAGTGATGATGTTGAATGTAGATTGTAGAATAAATGTTTTAAAAGGTTCTGATTAATTAAACAACCCTCGTAAGGAGAAACGCTGTTACATGAGCTGAAATGTCCAATCAAAATACAAGTATATATATATATATATATATATATATATATATATATATATATATCCAGGTAAAATGAGAACAAATAGAGTATAATTCCGCAGTATGTAACATTTAATTCAAAAGAGGGCTCAATACATAGTAGAGCTGAATATTAAGAAGAGACACATTTATAGTGTCAAAATATAATTGTAATTGTGTCATGATTTTTAACATGTTTTAATATCCTTAAATAAATAATATATATATATATATATATATATATATATATATATATATGCAGTATTCATATATATATATATATATATATATATGTATAAAACATATTATCATTTGTAGCAAAAAAGCAATGCAAAATAATTTCACTATACTTAAATTGATGAATCATAATAATGCACAATTGATAGATATTGAATTACTGATAGCTATGGAGAGTCATAATTTCCTACATCCTAAGATGACATTGCAATTAAAGACAGAAAATATATAGAAGGATCAGTGCTAATACTTGTCTGAAACATTAGTCCGAAGATCTGCAAAAATTTAATAATTGCTTTATTGTCAGTGTCTGTAACAATAAACACTGGGAGTAATGTCAGAATGTAACTGGAACAAAATCATTGTTTGTTCGACAAACTGACATAACACTTGGCATTGAAGCTTATTGATGCATATAGCTTGTAACTCCCAGCAATTATAAAAAGTCGAAGTGATAATAATGAATGTCCACTGTCCGAATGGCAGGGAACATTAAGGGGCTTTGACCTACATCCTATTATTATTTGCTACAGTCTGACTGTATCAAAAAGCCTGTCCTTTTCTGCACCTTGACATTAGTGTAAATCATTCTAAAGAATAAAAATGTTGTGAGTTGGTTGTTTTAATTGTGACAGGAAAGGAAGTCAATGAAAGCAAGAAGGAACAATTAACTGTTAAGCAGTGGTGGTTTTCCACAATTTCTTATCCTTTGTGACTCATAGCAATATTTGTCATTTTACTATCTCTACCACTCTGTTCTCTAAGCCATTTATACAAGCTCATTAATTAGTTTTACTCACTGTTTATATTTGGCCCTCTTGTATGCTGCATTTTCTGTCTGTCAAATTTTCAAAGTCTCATTATGTACCCACAAAATTTCAATTGTCTCTTTCTGAGTTTAAATATAAGTGTAATTTTTTTTCTATTTTCTTAAAAAATAACTTTTTGCCCTTATACTTCATTCATGATATACTCAGCATCCTTCTACAACCAGATTTCTGTTGCTTCAAGTCTTGGAGGAAATTGCTCAGTATTTACTGCCATCTAAAAGACCTTTATTACATAACAATTATATATATATATATATATATATATATATATATATATATATATATATATATATATATATATATATATATATATATATAATTATTTATTTAAAAATATGATTCCAACACACTACATAAGAGTTCTTATTTAAAAATATGTATGTATGTATGTATGTGTGTGTGTGTGTGTGTGTGAGGAGACAGGGTGGAGTAGTGGATAGCAACTTGGGTTGAGGAATTGGAGAGCTGTGTTCAAATTGCAGTCAGATCCATTACATTCACTTATGTGGTAATACACTTTGGAAAGGTATGGATCCTCTTCTTCTCCCTCCAGCTATAAGTAAATAACAGGACAGACTGGGTTCTAAAGTGTTGGGTGGCAGCTGGTCTAGGAGAAGGACAGCGGTGGTTCGTTTGGGGACCTTGTGGCTTCTAATGCACCAGGTCTCTGCATTTGTCCCTTCAAAAAGTGTGGTCAGTTCTGCACAAAACCTTCACCATTATAATCAAATCATATGTACTGCCAAATTTCATCTAACTTAACCAAGAAATTCTTGAGCTCTGGCCGCTTTTTCTCTTTTTTATGGCATTTTTAAAAGGAATTTCAGTATTTGTTTGCAATACACATTCTTATATATAATCAAACACTTGCATCTTATATTCCAACTACTACATGTGTGAAAAACAATGAACATCCATAATACATTATAACAACATTATTAAATAAATTGAAATATACATAAGACAACATATTTATACAATTCACTACACTACATAAGACCATTTATTTTTATAAACAAATGTCTCAGGTGTTTGGCCACTACTTTATAGGGTGTATCATTGTAAAACATAATCTGTATGGCTGGAAAATTGTATCACATGACTTGAAGATAAAAAATAAATAGATGCATGCTGGTTTGTCTTATTCTGTTAAGATTGTGGCCCCTATTAATTAATAGTAGGGCTTCTATTTCTCTCAGGATTGCCTCACTGTATAAGTTGAATAAGTCTGGTGAGAAGACATGTCCTTGTCTTATGGCCTCTTTCTATTTTTGTATATTTACTTAATTCATTTTCTATGCATATGCAGGTGGTTTGCTGCCATTATAAGTTCTGGATTTTTTTTAATATTCTTTCTATATATGTCAAGGTTACTTAACAGTTCCCACAGTTCTTGTGATGTACTTTATCAAATGTATTTGCATAATTGATAAAACAAAGGTACATATCCTTCAGCATTTGCATTGTTCTATCTGATTTTATCTGAGTATAAACATCACATTCTTTGTTCCAGTATCTTTAAGGAACCTCTACTGTTCTTGTCCTATTTCCAGTCTCTTTCTGCTGCATGCTTTATTCATAAGAATTTGAATGATAAGTTTTCTTAGGTTTATTGACCAATGGAGTTCACATTTGTTTACACTTGGATTCTTATTAAGTGTTAAAAATGTCTTTAGTGACTATGGACAGAGTACTGGACTGCTATTTAATAACTTATATGCTAAACAATTTCTTCACAGATAAAGAATAGACATAAAGATGTAGCTCTACTGAAAAATATCATTAGAAACAGTTATGCTTAGATAAATTCTTTTCAACAGCAGTTGAAATAATTAATAATTCAATAAGTTTGTATAGCCACATCATTTTTAAAATTCATGAACGAACATAACTGTTATGTAATCTTTAATATTCAATATATCAGTGGATAATTTTTTCAGAGATAAAGAGAAGACTTCAAGCAACGCTGATATCCTTCTACTGGAAAATATCATCAGAATCAAAGAAATGATTGCTGAACATTTATGTTATATCTTCCTCTCCAAGATGGCAGTCTAACTGATTTCATAGACTATATACATGAACACATATGTAAAAATTTTAATTTTCAGCATCCCCACCTACATGCACGTTTGTAATCTGATCAATGTAAAGATGTCTTTAGTCCAGTGAAGTCCTAAAGGGCAAAATGCATCACATGAATATTTTTTCCACATTCTCATGGATTTCCATAAAATTGTTCAGATACATAAAAATTTATATCCTTTTCCTATATATATATATATATATATATATATATATATATATATATGCACGATTTTTATTAAATTCCACTTACAAAGTCTATCTTTTCAATTTCTGAATGAGAAACAGAATTGAAGTTATTAAACCTTTTTTTCTATTATATCTAAATACTTTTGACTATCAGAGTCATTGTTAAGAACTGGATGTTATCAGTATAACAAACAAGATGTTTTTGACTAAATCCAGTCATTTTTAGAATTCTGGTTAAACTAAATATAATTTGGACAATATATTGATATGTTAAATCCTGATATACAAACCTCATTCAGAAACAGGAAAGTGAAATTTAATAAAACTTAACATCTGTCTCTATTTCTGAGTTGGGGTATAGCAACTATTTACTCTCTTTACATCTGTTGTCCTCATCTTTATTGCCATATTCTCAAGGTTTCAAGTATTGCACACTCTGGCCTTCTTCAGCATTGGAATTTCAAACTGAACCCTGTATTTAGTCAACAGTGGTATATTGTTCTAATTCCACATGTCATGTCTTTTGGGAGATCCCAGTTTCAGTTAATGCCCTTTAGTAGCTCAAGCTTTTGTTCTCTCTAATGACTCAAATAGTTTAAATAGTTAATAAAACTTATTTGGCTTTCTATGAATTCTTGCTGCTTAAATACACTTCATATATATATATATATATATATATATATATATAGAGAGAGAGAGAGAGAGAGACAACAGATCTACTGAACAAAATTAATCACATACAAACAGTACTAGAGAATGCTATTCTAGTGACTATGGACGTTAGGTAACTCTATTCAAACATTAAAAACATCGAAGGGCTAACTGCCCTTCAGGAAGCACTTACTAAAAGAAGAAAACAAGACCCCCTCCCCCAACAGAAGTCATCATAAAACTCATGGAGCATGTCATTACATTGAATACTTTCAACTTCAATGGAGCACACTACCTTCAAATAAGAGGTTGTGCCATGGGCACCATTGCAGCTCCTTCATATGCTACAATATTCATGGGAAAATTTAAGGAGACCCATATCTATCCAATCATTGGTAGAGACTGCGTATTCTATGCAAGATATATCGATGATATATTCTCTGTATACACAGGTAGTGATGACAAACTTACCCAATTCCTTATGACCCTAAACACAGTGCATAACTCAATTAAGTTTGACTATGAAAAAATCCACAACATCAGTAACATTTTTAGACACCCGCATTTACATAGATGAAAACAGGAAACTACAAACGACACTACACACTAAAATCACCAACACCCACAACTATCTACACTTTAAGTCTTCCCACCCTAAACACCTCAAAGAGAACCTTTCCTATTTACAAGCACTTAGACTCAGAAGGATATGTTCCAACAATGAAGAATTAAATAAACACATTGAAAATCTGGAGCATCAATTCACAACACGTGGCTATAAACAACACCTAATCAGGGAACAAATAAATAAAGCAATTTCCACACCTAGAGAAGACACCCTAATGTACAAGATTAAAAATAAATCTAGCCGCATCCCTCTAGTAACCACTTTCAATTCCACTCTGCCTCCACTATCCCAAATAATCAAACGTCACTGGGAAATACTATATCTCAAACCAGACCTAAAAAAACTGTTTAAGGAACCTGGCCTTCTTGCATATCGTAGACCTAAGAACCTAAAAGAAATCATAGGTAGTAACCACATTTTAGGGGACAAGGTAATCTGTAATAAACTAAGAACAAAAACAACAGGATTTTCCCAACCATGTAACAACAAAAGAAGTTTATGTTACAACCATATTAAAAACACAAATTCATTCACTAGCTCAATCACTAAATCTACTTTCAAAATCTACCACGATTCTAACTGTAGAAGTCATAACATAATTTAACTCCTAGAATGCACACTATACCAGAAACAATATGTAGGAAAATCTGAATGGCCCTTTCACTACAGAATTAATAATTATCGTAAGTGAATTAAGTCGACTCCCCATGAAAAATTATTACCTGTAGAACAACATTTCCGCCTGGAAAAACATGATTTCAAAACCCACACCAAATTCACTATAATTGAGAGAATAGAAAAGTTCAGAGCAGATAACATTAGAAAGATTTTAGAGTCCCACGAAAATAAGTGGATACAACATCTAAAAACAAAATATCTAGCTGGGCTAAACCATAAATTTATCAATATATAACTCAACAAATCAAAACCTACCCACATTCCTTACCCACACAAGACAGACATGCTTACGGAGGTGTGGAGGCCTCACACTTATACACTCACCCACACGAATATACACACTTACATGCATCATGCTCACTCACTCCCTAATGAGCCAAATGATAACACACACCCACAGCAATACACACGCTTACACATATCATACTCACTCACTCCCTAAGAACCAAATAACACACACACAAACACTAAACAGAGACACATCCCCTCGCCAGGTCCAATAAAACTGTCAAACTGACCAGAGAATTCAGAGCAACATGTATCTATCCAGCTCGTATCTCAAATAACAACTTAAAAGAGACTGTTTGACCAACACAAGGAATGTTAAAAAATTCATATTAAAAAGATAAAAAAATAGAAAAACAAATGAAAACTACACACAAAAGTTCATTTTCCCCAGCAAAAGACTCATTTCTGTAGTTTAGTGCTACCAGCAAACAGAAATATTTCTCCTCCCGATGATGGCAATTTTGGTCGAAACTAATCGAGGAATCTAAATGAAATAATAATAAAAAAATAAAAAGAATATTAATCTACAACCCAGTGTGTCTAAAGATTTTAATTTTTTTATTTTTTTATTGTTCAAAATATATATAATGTTGTAGGTTGGATAAATGAAATGGCCAAATATAAGCAGGCGTGTACGCGTGTGCTGGTGTGCATACACAGGCAAGCAAATAAATAATCGTCAAATTTATGCATGAGGTATAAACATAATAGCGCTCAATGTGGTTACACAGAACAAAGATATGTATCAATTAGTACATATACCTCTACCTACATTTTGGTGTGCGACTATAGTTTTGCTGGGTGGTTTTCCCAGCTCATCGGGTATGGGGTCTATGTTGCCAGATTCAATAACCATAAAAAACCATGAAAGACTGCAACAACAATTTTCATGTCACTGTACACTGCAACCAAATATTCCATAGCACTGATAACATCAAATGCATTCTTTTAGCATCTTCATTTAACCACTGACATGAAAGACACAAATCAGAGTTAAAATATATTTTTAAAATAAAATCACACATTAAAGGATTAAACAGAGATTTGGGCTTGCTTAGAGAATATAATTACCAGAAAGAGCCCACTAATCAATAACAAGAACATTTCTCAGAAGAGTGAGTCCTACTTTGTTTATTCCTTGTCTTATTGAAAAAGGACACAGGGGTATCCAAAAAGTCCAAATTTAAAAATTTTCTCTTCATGCTTCAATTTAGTCAAAAGGCTAATATATAATAAATATCATCAATGTTATTGCCAATATTGTTATCATTTTTTATCCCTCAAATTTCATTATTAAATTCAAATGGAATTCAAATTTGACCTATTAAATCTATATATTTATATATATATAGGATTATTATGAGTAAAAGTTTGTAACTTAGTTGATCGATGTTACCTTCAGCAACCAGACTCCAAGACTCCAGAGTTTCATAGGTGAACCTATTTGTACACTCTTCAGGGGGCATCAGCAATTCATATATATATATATATATATATATATATATATATATATGTGTGTGTGTGTGTGTGTCATTTGTTTGTGTCATCATATGCACCAAGAAGATATGAGCATTTGAGAGAAATCATGGGAAATTTGTTGTTTAAAGACAATAATTTGACTTTGCTAACCAGACACTTCCTCTGTAGCTAAATGGTATAGCACATCAAGCTATATGATGGTTCTGTGTAGGATACTGGTTCAATTCCTGTTGGACAACATATTTTCTCTGAAATTTCTTGGACATTCAATCTTGTAAATGTAGTTAATACTGTGTATTATAAACAGATCATTTACTTAAATATTTGTATCTATAAAAATAATATATAAACAGAAAATAAATTAAAATATATATATATATATATATATATATATATATATGTATGAATGTGTGCATATGTGTGTGTGTGTATATATATATATATATATATATATATATACATATAATATATATATATATATATATATATATATATATATATATATGTATATATAGAGTTTTATCTGGGGATTGAAAATGTGACACAAAAGTCCAAAGGTATATTTGAATAGTGAAAAATGCCTTTCCAAAGCTAAGCAAAGAATTAAGAAACAAGAAAATGGAAAATTTCATTAGAAACAAATAAGAAATAATGAATTGTAATGCTGGCCTTCCTATATGACTGGACAATCTCCTCCCAGAGGAAAAAGAGACTTAAGGAAAGTGGTTTTGAAAAAGGGGGTTGAAAATACCATGAACATTTGTGCAACAGTGAAAACTTTTAGGAATATGGAAACGAAAAGGATACTAATGCTTAGAATCAGAAAGACGTAGTTGTAATTTTCAGGTTGCCTAAAGAGGAAAGAAGCCTTGGAGAATTTAACACTCACAGGATATATTGAAGGCAGAGCAAAGCAGTGTGTCATGTACCTAATGATCTTGTGTAAATGTTTGGTAGAACAGGGATTAGGAGTGATAGCAAAAAACACAAACTTTATTAAAAGCTACAAAGGCCAAGATGTGGAGGGTCATGAAAACCCAAGTCTTGAAGGGACATGGTACACAGAATAAGAAGAGATGTCAAAAGAAAGAGAAAATAAAATGATTTATTTCTTTCCTTTCAAGTTCCATGGCACTGGGACTGGAAGTGAATGTTACAATCAGAGGTTATGAGGTCATATAGAGACAGTCGTTTTCTGACAGATTAGGTGTGGAGGAAAAAGATCAGAGTTCTCGTTATCCACTTTCTGCAAACAATTCCCTCTTTTAGAAGCTCTGCATCAGGATCATCTTTGACTGCTCCTTTTTCCTTTCTTACGTCTCATCACAATGTCAGTATATTTATTGGTTGTGCCTAGTCCCTACCCTAGGTTGATGCCTGTGTCAAAACATCCTCCTTCACTGAAATTCCTGACTTAATAGGAGAGATGGAGAGGAAAAGATTCAGTGTTATTTCTCCCGCAAGCTCTCGTCCACCTTAATATACATATGCATTGCCTATTACTATATATTTAGGGAATAGATAAGTTTGAAATGACATTTCTTTTTTTTTTTAAGCAGCATAATTATCATCTGCAAGCCTGAGATTGTAAAGAAAAAAGAAAGGCCCTCTGGCAGCAATCAAAACTGCAACTCTTGTATGTAAGGGAAACCACCATATTGCTGAGATTACAGGTTCAAACCCTACCAAAGAGCACATTTTTTATTAACAACTCTTGAAAAATTCAAGTTAGGAGACAGCAATTATACTGTATAAAAAAACAGAAATATTTACTCAAATATATGTACCCACTAAAAGTATATAGTAATAATAAATAATGTTAGATTATAAATAAAAAAATCCATTAATTGTTTAGACATCTCATACACATGCAGCGGCTGA
>OZ010605.1:32062220-32152220 GCA_963932145.1 Acanthosepion lycidas
TACACAAAATATCTTGAAATACTAAAGAGTAAATTTATTCAATAAAATCAGTATTGATTTTAAAAACAGCTTCCAGATGACTTTGGAATCTCCTGCAAATCATCTTGTTTAAGTTGATGAATGCTGCCATAATCCTTGACTTCAGTTCATCTTTGGTGTTATGAGGAGTTTTCTTGGGCTCTCGCTCAACTGCACACAACACATAAGGTTGCAGGAAGTTGCAGTCTGCGGAGTTGAGTGACCAGATGTAAGGGGGGATATGGTCACAGAAATTGTCTGCCAGCTATGACTGAATTCTTTTGTTTGTGTAGCATGGTGCAGAGTCCTGTTGCCAGATATAGGGTCTTCTAGCAGCCACTCTCTTGACCCAGGGTAGCACTACCTCCTCAAGGCACATATGTTGGAAGATGTATGGAGGCATACAGTTGCCATCACTAGTGAACAAACACCTTTGCAATCATCATGAGCCACGACTAATCTAGTACTCGTGGCTCCTGGGGGCACAGTCCTATGGGTAAGGGAAACTTGGATGAATTCTGCCACGGAATATATGATTGGGTGGTGCTATATCAAGTCTAATTCATTACCTCTTTGTCATCGAGGCCCGTTGGTACAGTTCGTATGATGTTTGCCTGATAATGTAAGTGTCCAGGTTTCAATCCTCGGTAGTGGATGTGCAGTGCTGATGAGTCCCAAATATAAGCCGAAACGGCCGTCCAGTGTTTCCTGCATTCTGTTGAGGTTTCTTCGAGACTCGATGAATTACTTCTCAAATCCTCCTAATAATTCATATATATATATATATATATATATATATATATATATATATATATATATATATATATATATATATATATACAATTCTACAATTGTGGAGGGGGGCACTGTTTTGAGTCCTACTTAAGAGTACATCCTCTTTATTAAGTCCCTTGTGTGTACAATTCAGTAAACACAATTCACACAATTTCTAGTAAATAAAAAAAATAAGGTATCTACTCAAGCTTCTCTATCCCCCAAAATAATGTCTAGAGTAATGAGAAATATGTGTATATATTTCTTTTTAGAGTTGAAATGGGAAGATGGAACAGTAACTTCTTTTTTAACAGTTTCTTCATTTGCACTTCTTGCTTGTGGAATTGTCTTCCAGTCAAATTTGATTTTCTAAAATTAAAATGCAATGTCAATTATTATCTTTTTTCTTAATAATGTTTCACAGTCAGTAAATCCTTGGTCTTTAGTGGCTTTATTACCTTGCTTGGGGTGAAATGATTAAAAAAAATAAATTGACAAAATCAGGGTCCTTTATCATTTAAACATTCTAACTATTGCTATAATAGGTAATTAAACCCTCACTGTATGACCTATATTTCTGGCCTTGTGCCATATTAAATTTAGGATAGTAAATATCAATGTCAGTTCATCCCATCTCAATTCTTCGACAACATATATTCAGCATCGATCATCAGATTTAATAATGTCCAAGTCATCTAAAATCCAAATTGTATAAAAGTACCGAGGAAAAAGCGAGAAGTGTAAACAAAAAAAAAGCGAGAAGTGTAAACAAGACAATGGTAAACACACAGTTGAATCTCATTACTCAAAATCAACACCATCGGCAACTGGGCCATCTTTACGAGTTTTCGGAAGACAATGGAAATCTGGATTCATTTGGTTGCAAGGAGTGGAACTTGGTTTATTTAAATTAATTCATGGGGATTAACTGGATGTGTATGTGTATTATGGGGTTCAGGAAAGCTGATATGTCATCTTGTCTGAAACCATGAAAGAGATTCAACCAAGTTGAAATTAAAGAAAGAATTGCCTAGAGGTTGAGACAGTTGCATATATCCCACCATATATGAAATGTTTGTGTTTAAGCAGTGGTAAAGTTCAGAATGTTGAGGTTTTATGTGGGATTGATTTACTGATTTGTTTTCTATAGCTTATCAACACTTTGCAGGTTATTTAAAGCCAGAAAATATTTTTAGATTGTAAAATTTTTTAGAGATAATAAAGATTTACCAATACAACTCCTATTAATTACCCCATAGCTTGGGAATAACTAGTGGATTTATACCTTTCCTAAGAGATTTTGTTTTGGAGATAATAATGATTTAGTGATACAAGTCTTACTAATTAACCCATAGCATCGAGGAGAAGAATGGATTCATATCCTTTCACAAGGGCATTTGCACATAAGTGAATTGAATGAGTCAAATGAAATTGTAAGTCCTAAGCCATTGTCCATTACACTACCCAAACATCCATGCTTACAGCACCTGGGATTCTGAAGCAATTACCCATCTAGGTACTGACCAGGCTTTATGTTGCTGAATTTCAGTTATCATAATCAGTGTTTTATTGCTTTAAGAAAGGTGAATTCTAGCTTTGCTGCTCTAACTTTTATCAATCTGGTTTTCAAGCATAGTTTTCACAAGACAGTTGGAATTTTAAGGCAAAAGATCTTAAAATTTTTTGTGATGACATTAATATAAAATAAATAGATCAAATTGTGTAGCAATATTTTAAAGGAAATTAATATCAAAAGCCTTATGAATATCTTTCTTGAGTTCCTCACATGCAACATGATTCTACGGAAAGTATTTCTCTCTTTCTCTCTCTCTTTCTCTCTCTCTCTGTGTCTATATATATATATATATATATATATATATGTGTGTGTGTATGTGTGTGTACTTCTTTATAATGGCTGTCTACTCACATTTTCTGAGCACACTCATCTGCTAAGGTGGCTAGCCAATCCCTATTGCAGACGCCTGCTCAGAGACATGTGGTTTATACTGTTGAACAAATTTTAGTTACAGTTTCTGGGAGAGAGCACATTATCAGTGATGATAAGCAGTTTGAACAATGCCAAAACACTCAGACCCTTAATGACCCTTAGACCTTAAATGACTTCATGCTAGCACTACCATTGACAGCCTCCGAACAGTTCCATCTACCCACTTTCACTTACAAAACTTTTGTCAATGAGTTGTATCATTTTCAGGTACTTTCCAATGTTGCCACATGCTGGAATCACCTCTTCAGACTAATAACATCAAGAAGTCTCTTTTATAATAAAAATAACATGATGAGTATTGAACCTGAGTCTCGTGGTCAGAAAGTGAACATTTTAACCACACAGCCATGTACACTCATGCACATGCACATGCACATGCACACACACACACACACATATATATATCATCATAGATGAAGAAGAGACTCGTGGCAACAGAAATGTGGTTCCATGGAAGGATGCTGGGAATTTTAGGGGAAACGGGAATGAAAAGGAAACTGATACTTAACATCAGAAAGATAGGGTTAAAATTTCTAGTGTCTATGATAAGGAAAAGTGCTTAGAAAATTTGACACTCACAAGACATATTGAAAGCCATAGTGATAGAAGAATGAGTATTGAACGTGAGTCTCATGGTCAGAAAGTGAACATTTTAACCACACAGCCATGTATACTAATGCACACACACACACACACACACATATATATATCATCATAGATGAAGAAGAGACTTGTGGCAACAGAAATGTGGTTCCATAGAAGAATGCTGGGAATTTTAGGGAAAATGGGAACAAAAAGGAAACTGATACTTAACATCAGAAAGATAGGGTTAAAATTTCTAGTGTCTATGATAAGGAAAAGTGCTTAGAAAATTTGACGCTCACAAGACATATTGAAAGCCATAGTGATAGAAGAAACGGTGCATAACCGACTAAACGAGCTTCTGTAAATGGTTGGCAGAACAGGGATTAGGAGTGATGAGCAAAAAGACAAAATTTACTAAGAACTACAAATGACAGTAAATTGGGGAGAGCCATGATTGCCTATGACCAGAATGAACACAGCACATAGAAAGAAGAAGAAGAATTTATTGACTTGGGGATAGATACATATTGGTCAATTATATTCACATCTATAAGCATTTATTTTGCTCAGGGAGAGTCAAATATTGGTCATTTATATTTGTGTTCATAGGCATTAACTTGGTGTGTGTCCCTTTTAGGTGAACCACACAGTCCAGTCAGCATATTTTAGTCTCATGCCAGATGGAGAGAGGTATTATTAACATTCTGAAAATAAAATTCACATACAAAATTTAAACAATGTCCAAGGCTTTTATGGTCTCTTTGCACTGAAACTATTATGGAAGGCATGGACCTACATCTCCCTGTATCATTGCCATATATCTTGTCAATGGTTTGCATTAAGTGAGCACTAGAGTAAACTACTCTCCGATAAATAGTTTAGTTGCTAAAGTACTAGCAGAATCCCAGTAACAAGACCTTTTAACATAATATCTGTTAATGGAACAGAATACAAAGGTATTAATTTATAGTGAACAGAAAATGACTTGGCTAGAATTCAAAGTTTCATTTTCTGTAATGGCAAACATTTTGCAACGTCACACTTCTCTCTCTCTCTTTTTCTCTGTGTGTATATCTAAAGAAAAATATCTGAGACAGACAGAAGTAATCTTGTGAAAACAAAAGAAAATATAAATCATGGCCAAAAGTCACAATCTGATCATAAATGCATACATATCAAGTTAAATGTCTATGGGTGGTAATGGGAGGGCCGGTGGGGGGGGGGGACTGATGAAGATGCTGAATGATGAAAATAAAACAGAGATAAAATTACTCCCAGCCATGGAGTAAAAAACAACAACAAAAAAAGAAGACAATAAAAGAACATAAAAAGAAATGAAAGTGTAAAACAAAAATGATTGGCCGGTTGATTCTCATCATGTGATCTATCAATCAGTCAGTCAATCAATCAAAAAACGGAAAAGCAAGAAATGAGGTGGGCTGAAGAAGTCTTGCTCACTTGCTGCCAAAGTCCTTATTATCTTGTCACTTGGTATTTTCTCATGGCATCTGTCAAAGGACTTGAACCTCTGCCCTCTTAATTTCCCTGATAGAAGATTGAATCCCTCTCATCTGTGATATCTCTTTTTTTCCCTATCTTTTCATTTCTCTATCTCTCTCACTTCTCTATCATTATCATTCAATTTTTCTCCCTGATAAAACAATTCCTCTGAAGTTTCCTTTTGCTTTATTATTAATCTCAATGCTACTCTCTCTTGCTCTCTCTCTCTTGCTCTCTCTCTTGCTGCTTTTCTCTCCCTTTCTTTCTTTTTCTTTCTTTCTTTCTTTCTTTCTTTCTTATTTGTCTGTTTGTTTCTTCCTTTCTTTCCTTCCTTCCATTTTGATTGTTTGTTAGTTTCTTTCCTTCTTGTTTGTTTGATTACTGGTTTGCTTGTTTCTTTCTTTCATTCTTTTCTTTTCATTAATTCATTTTTTCTTTCTTTTTTTCTTCTTTCCTTCATTCTTTTTTGTTTATTGTGTCTTTCTTTCGTTTCTCTTTTTCTTCATTCTTTTTTTTTGCTTGTTTGTTCATTTGTTTCTGTTTTTTCTTCCTCTCTTTCATTTTTTTTTGTTTGTTTGTTTGTTTGTTCTTCCTTTCCTTCATTCTTTTCTTTGTTTCTTTCTTCATTTCTTTTATCCTTTTTGTTTGTTTGTTTGTTTCTTTCTTTTTTTCTTTGTTTCTTTCTTTTCAGTCATTCTTTTTGGTTTTTTACTTGTTTGCTTCTCTGTTTCTTTCCTTCTATCTCTTTTAAGTTTGCTTCTTTCTTTCTTTCTTTGAATTATGCTGTTCTCTATTTTTTTTATTCTATTTTCTTATTTGTTTTTCTTATTTCCTCTTTTATAATTTCTTTTCTTCTTACTCTCTTTCTGGCCTTTTCTCTTTCCTTCAATCTTTTTCCTTCTTTCTCTCTTTTATTTTATTCTTACTTTCCTTAAACTGCCACACCCTTTATTCTATATTCTTTTTTCTTCTGTTTTTCTTTTATCTACATTCTCACTTTTCCTCTCCTTAAACTTCTTTTTACTTTTTTCTTTCTTCTTTGTCTCTTTTGTTCTTTTTTGTGATTTTTTGTCCTTTTTGCATTTTCTTTCCTTCTCCCCCATCTCACAGTTTTTCTTAAATTTTACCCTTTCGTTTTCAACCATTCATTTTTTTTCCTTCTCCTTCATTTCACATCTCAATATTCACTAAGCAGAAATTAACATGTCATTTGACAAAATGTAAAGAAATGAAGGAAGGAAAGCATGTTGGACTAATCTGCTTTGTTGACAGGGAAGGGGCGGGTCTATCTTCCTCTAGTCTTTCTTTCTTTCTTCTTTCTTTTTTTTCTTTCTTTCTTTCTTTCTTTCTTTCTTTCATTCTTTCTCTCCTTTTTCATTTTCTTTCTTTTATACTTTTTCTTTTTTCCCTATTTCTCTTCATGTATTAGGTTGGTGCAAAAATAATGACGTAATAATGTCGTTTTTTGACGTTAAAAAATACGTCAAAAAACAACATTATTACGTCATTATTTTTGTCCTTTTTCTTTTATCTTTTCTCACTTTTTACTCTATATCTTTCTTCTGTTTCCTTTCATTCTTCGTTTAATGCTTAGTCCTTTTCCTTTCTTTTCACTTTCTTCCTCTTGGTATTCTTTTAGTTTCCAGTGAAGAACAAAAAGAGCTGGTTATGGAACAAGAGAGATGACGTTGTGGAGAGCCTGAATCCTGAAGTCACATAAAAGAGGGGAACAAATTGTGATTCAGTTTAATGTATTTCTATAGTAAAACAATTCCCAATGAAAATCTATAATGAAATTATTTCTATATATTTATTTTAGTATTTCTATATGTGTATATATATATATATATATATATATATATATATATATATATATATATATATATATATATATATATTACGAAATGGACAAAGCTCGACAATTTATTTATTAAAGACATTTTTATGTTTAACGTTCTTTTTTTTTTATAGATACAAGTATTTAAGTAAATGCTCTGTTAATAACAAACAGTATTAACAGAGCATTTACTTAAATACTTGTATCTATATAAAAAAAAAAACGTTAAACATAAAAATGTCTTTAATATATATATATATATATATATATACTTTTCACCCCAAGCAAGGCAGGAGTGCCAGTAGAATGCAAGGTATTATAGAGAGTGGGAGCAAGAGTAAAGAGGCACGGCAGAGGAAAAGATGAAGAGAAGGATTGGGAATAGATCAAGGCATCTGGAGATGTCAATTGACATTGCATTTGAATAGTTGGAGATTATGGCTATCAGAGAAGCAAGTAAGCGGGAGGGAATTCCACAGATGAGAAGTGTGAGACATGAAGCTATTTGAATAGAAGAGATGGCTACATTTAACCGTTTTGACGGTGAAAGAGTGGGACTAAGATGCCAGCCTAGTGGCATGTTTAAATTTGTTCAGTTTGGGAACTAGCAAAAATAACTTGTCAGAGCAGTTACCGTGAAAGTATTTGTAGAAAAGACAGAGGGAGGTGAAAGCACATCTGTGAGAGAGCGACTCTAAATAAGATGCCAGATCAGGGTCAACCTCATTGCATATCCGTCTGCGGATTTTGTCGAGGATCCTAGGATGCAAAGCAGGGGCTCCAGAACATATATAACAGCAATATTTCATGCAAGAGTGAATGGTTGATTTATTTGAATAAAGACAAAAGGTTAACTTTTCTTTACCAGCATGTTTCATCCCCCAGTGGACTTTATCAAGGTAAATCTAAGGATTTTATTTTGTGACAATATTTCAAACAGAAGTAAAAATATTGTTAAATTTTTAAATTTAAGAATATTGAAAAGTTAGCCATAAGAGTATTTTTGAGCATTCCTAAATTGATAAACCCTGAAAACCCAAATGCACTCCCACCCCCATCCACAAACATATGACAAAATAAAACCCCCACTTCCACCCAGCCAAAATTTGGTGTGAGGATTTTGTATTGGGAATAATGGGTAGTGTAATCAACCTCCTACAATCTGAAATATGTTTCTGGTTAAAATAACCTACAAAGGGTTGATAAGCCATAAAAAACAAATCAATCAATTCAAAAAAATTTGATTCCCATTTAGACTGGTCAGGATGATTTTTCTTTTTCGGCAAAAAATTCACCTGAGAAATCCTTATTTAAACTCCTTTTATTAAATATTATGGTCACATCATGTTTAAAAATCAATTCCAGTATGATCACCAAAGTTAAGAAATATCGAGCATGGTCAGTACCTAGATAGGTGACTGCTTGAGAATACCAGAAATGCTGTAAGCATGGATACGTGGGTTGTGTAATGGATAATGACTCGGAATTCCAAATGGGTTCACTTACACACAATTACCCCTGGAAAAGTTATGAATCCACCTCTATCTCCCCCCACTATGGGTTAATTAGCAAAACTTGTGTCATTATTTTTTTTTAAATTGGTTAAAAAAGATTTAGTCTTCAGCATTAAATGACCCATAGGGTTGTTGATATGCAGCTAAACAAGAACAATCAAACCAATTAATTAAGGACAAAGTACCTCATTACTAAAATTTATTCCCCACCAACTCTTTTATTCCAGCCATCATATATATGTAACTCAAGTGTAAATATTTACTCAGTTTAGTTTAATCTGATGAGAATGAACCTCAATAAAGCAAATTTAGTTTAATGTACATTAGTCTATGCCAAGTAGCATACTTATTCAAAAAAACTTTTTACAAAAACTGCCAATTTATGAAAAAGACTCCCGCGGGGATGCTTCCCTGTACATTATAATCTTAACCTCTCCAAGTCCACAGTCAATCATTTTCTATCCTCCTTATCTAGTTAATATTCACTTCCTAGCAATTCTTCTTTTATTCATATCACACACTTCATTCGTCAGAACCATTTTAATGGTAACCCTCAACCTTGAGTTGGTCTTGCGCCATGTATTAATTGAACTTTAACATAAAAAATTATTATTTATTGATACCCAAAGAAAATGACCTTGTTCTAAATTTGGCTCATTTTATGCCTATTGAATACAAACCAACAACCCTCAGATGAAATTTCTTTGGCCAAAACCAATTCCTGATCAAGGAAGTGACTTTTTCTCAACATAGATCTTTCTTAAACTGGAACTCATTTGGAATGCATGAGACGTAATTCTGTGCATTTTAATTGTCTGAAATTAAATGCAGTTTTCTACATGATCTACAATCGCAAGACATTCTCCAAAACAACCTGATTGGAACCTAAAAGTGTCAGCAAATTCTTAAAACTGCTGTAGGCATTGAACAGAGAAGAGAAGACATTTTCTTTTCCTGTCTGAATTTCTCGTTTAATTTCGCTTTCAGTGGAATTAAGGTTTTCATATTTACAACTGTTCAATAGGATCCTTTCAATTTTTGAATTGTAAATCAAACAGGATAAAAGTTTCCATGTTAGATCTTTGAAATGTATATAATGAGAGAGAATGAAAGAGAGAGAGAGAGAGAGATGAGAAGTGAATTTTTAATTTGGCAAGTCAATTCAAATGAATAACCATATTCAAATTCCTTTCTTTAGTAATATTCTTTTTAAAGGGTTTATGCATTTTTTGCATTTTCCATATCATATTAACATGGATGTATTCATTTATGCTTGCAGTATTTGCTCAATGCTATTATAATCCGTATATATATATATATATATATATATATATATATATATATGTATATGTATATATATATATATATATATACATACATATATATGCATATACATATATATATATATACATATATAAGCATATACATATATATGTATATATATATATATATATATATATATATACATATATATATATATACATACATATACATATATATACATATATACATATATATATATATACATATACATATATATATATATATATATATATATATACATATACATATATATATACATATATACATATATATATATATATATATATATATATATATATATATATATATATATATATAAGGGAATATTGAACTCAACACTCAGAGGTGGCAGGCTGTTTCATGCTAGATGCAATCATCAGGTTGATTGCATCTTGCATGAAACAGGCTGTCGCCTCTGAGTGTTGACTTCAATGTTCACCTTTATATTTATATTTACATATGCTCTATCTTATTTATTTTAAGCATTTCACCCCAAGCAAGGCGGGAAGCCACTAGGATGCAAGGGGTTACAGAAAATATAGAGTGAGATCAGATAGGAGTGATAGAAGAGAGTATGAGGAGAAGGGTAGTGGATAGATCAAGGCAACTGGAGAGGTCGATTGACATTACATTTGAATAGTTGGAGATTATAGCTCTCAGGGAAACTGGAATAGGGAAGGGAGTCCATGATATTGAGTGCTTTATCCCATAAATATAACATATATATATATATATATATATATATATGTTATATTTATGGGATATATATATTTATATATATATATATATATATATATATATATATATATATATGTTATATTTATAGGATATATATATATATATATGTTATATTTATGGGATATATATATATATATATATATATGTTATATTTATGGGATATATATATATATATATATATATATATATATATATATATATATGTTATATTTATGGGATATATATATATATATATATATATATATATATATATATATATATATATATGTTATATTTATGGGATATATATATATATATATATACATACATAAGGATTTCATTAGTTTATCAAGGCTTTTAAATTTATGAACATTCATAAATATTCATCAGGTGTTTGAAACATGATTTCAAACATGTGGAGGACACAAGGTGTCATAACTGAAAGTCTGGTAAGGCAAAAGTAAGCAAGTAATATTCAAGTATTATATTTTCTCTTTAATTAAATGAGTGGATTTAACTATTTTCATTTGACTTTTCAACATATTAGTGATCATGTATCTTGACTTGTGAAAATAGTAATTCTTTCAGGAAAGGTGAAACTGGCAATAAATAAGAAAATAAATTTATATTTTGATACAATTTGATTGTGTCACTCTTGAGAATTTTCCATCTGAGTAAATTACTTTCTTTTTTGATAAGTGTGGCATTTGTTAGGTGAAAATTATGGTTGAATTTATTTCTGTGCATAACTAAGACATTTAATAAATTGTGTTTATAGTGCATTTGATAAGGCTTGATAAACTAATGACATCCAGAGGATGAAATGCATCCGCTAAGAATAGTTTTGCCTTGTTTTTTAATTATTTTGTTTCTTTGTAGATACACTCTATCTGAAAATAATTTACATAAATACATACTTTATTTACATTATTCGGACTATTGTCCTCATCTTTGTCGCCATATTTATCACGTTTCGGCCGTTGTGCACTCCATCCTTCTTCAGGTGGTTGGAATGCCGAACTGAACACTTTATTTAGCTCACTGGTAGACTGTTCTAGTTTCATTATTCTTGCCATGTTGAATGGATGTCACTTATCAGCTATCTCCTGTTAATTTTCCTCTGAAAGTTCTCTACTGCCTTAACCGGATATTGAACTCACATTCTTTGGACGTAGCCAACGCCTTTATCCACTGTGCCATGTGTCCTTGAGGAACCATTTTTACCAGAGCTCATATTGCAACTTTTGTTTTTATTATTGCTTTTCTCTGGCACTCCTTATTACTGGTTCCCATTTTGTATTCATTTCTATGCTTGGTCGGCTCAGGAGATTTTTGTGGCCTAGAATATGTGCTGATTCCTTAAGTTTACAAATTTTCCAATGCTGTTCATTGTCTATGATCTTAACCTGATCCCATACAGGGTGGTGATCTCCCTTCTCTCTTCATATGTGGTCAGAAATATAGACCGATACATACATACATACTTATATATATATATATATATATATATATATATACTGCAGATGCAGATGAAGTATTTTTGCTCTGTCCTAATTACCTAGGTATAGAGCAATGTTGGTTAATGTTTTGGTAGGTGACTTGCTTTAGTACTTTTTAAAATTTATTTGTTTTACCATTCTTATAAAGTTTTCGTGATTTTTGTTGTTACTGAATTTTTGTTTTCTATTTTAGTTTTAATTTGGTCACCTGGCTGGCTTTCTGTTTCGAACTTTGGATATATATCTAAATAAATAAATGCGAATGTCAGTTTGTCACTGTGTCACACCTTTTCAACTTTACTCCTAGAAGCTGTAGTTCAACATATAATACCATTTTGGAATCAGACAAACTCTGTGAACAAGTTAAAACATATAATCACCAGATCCAGACCAGAAATACTGAAATTTTGGATTCCCATGTTTCCATTGCTGAGATTATTTGGGTTGGTTTCTGTACGTGATTTTTTGCGATATTTTTTTTTGTAAAATAACAATTTTTATAACTTGTAAATAAATTTGGGAATAATTTAAATTAATTGGAAAATCTAGCAAAAATCATCCCTGATATAAAAATAATTGCTTGTTTGGAAAGTAAGCAGATGAAATTGTCTTTAAATTGAGTGGTTGCAGAAGAATTACCATAGAACTTTTAAAAGATAAGCTTAAATATTAATGCAATACTTAACAGCAGCAATCAATTTTGAGTTCTGTAGTTTATAGTTGCCTATTATACCCATTCCACCCTACTTATTGTAATGAAGACTCAATCAATAGCTCTCTGCATAACCTAGCTTAAATGCCACCCAGTAGGGCAGCTTTTAAATTGGTATAAAGATATATTTCAGAATGAAAGTCACCCGTTCAATTCCTGCTAGAGAGTGAAAATTTTACACACACACACACATATATATATATATATATATATATATATGTATATATATATATATATATACATATATATATATATATATATATAATTTTAATCATTACACCCCAAGAAAGACAACAGAGCCACTAAGAATCAAGGATTTACTGAGTGTTAGAGAATATGAAAACAATAAAAACTAAGGAGAGATAATAATAATAAAAGAACAGAAATTAAGAAGACAGACGATTATAGCTGACATTGCATTTTTAAAGATCAAAGTTGACTGGAAAGCAAACAGCTGGAAGAGATTACCACAAGCCAGAAGTGAGAGAGAAGAAACTGTTAGCCTAGAACTTAGAGTAATATCTAGCCAATTCCACTGTAAAAAGATGAGACGTTTCTCCCAATGTAGTACTGTGCTTATTTTCATGAAGTTTCGGTACCAAAGAGAAATGTTCATCAGAACAATTACCATGAAAGTATTTATAGAAAAGGCACTGAGAAGCTATGTTATGACAATGAGAAAGTGACGAAAGCTGAGTGACCAGGTCAGGACCAATAACATTGCAGATTCTTCTTTGGATTTTCTCAAGTATCTCTAAATATATAGCATATACACTGCGTGCCAAATTATTATCGAGATAACTTTTTTCTAATATTTCAAAAACTGTCCAATCAATTCACACAAAATTGGCAACACTGAGCTGCACAATCCCTGAAATTTTCGTACTGATCCGCGTAATGTAAACAAACTGGTGCCATATTTGTTATCAGCACGGTGATTTGAGCGTGCCAAATTATTAGAAAGGTTGAGTAAAATTTTCAGAATTGAGCAAACAAAACGTTTATTAATGTTGAACGTGAATGTTTATGATCAAAAGAAGCTAATAAATAAGATAATCAAACAAATAATAACAGATACAAACAAAGGCACAGTTTTAAACAAATTAATAGGGAATGTACTTTCCCTGTTTTGAAATTACTTGAAAAAGTCGACGATCCATAGAATTTGTTAATTGTAGGATGACATCTGCTGTAATGCCACGAGATATGTCAAGAATTGCTTCCCACAACTCAGCGTTGCTCCTGAATTGTCATCAATTAGTGTACAGTCTTCACTTCATGATGCTCCAAAGGTTTTCGATTGGGTTCAAATCCGGAGAATTTGCTGGCTACTTCATTTTTCAAGGTCCATCGAAGCCTAACTGTTTCAAATATTCAGTAGTCTTGTGAGCAGCGTGTGAGGGAGCATTATCTTGCATAAAAAACATTGGCCCTTCTGAAGGGAACTCTTTGCCTTTTCATCCACGGTTCAAGATACTCCTTCATAAACGCTATGTATGCATCAGCAGTCATTTTGACATCATCTGGTACTCTCCATGGGCCCACTAATATGTTTCCAATAATACCACCCCAGATCATTATGCCTCCACCGCCTTGTTGGCGTCTCAAACATAGATGGCGATTCTGTCCGTTCTTTACCCAGCCTTTGCACCATTTATCTGGCCCATCAAGTGTTGCTCGAGTTTCGTCTGTGAAAAAAACTTTAGAGAAGTCTATCTTCATATTGTCCTCGGCCCATTTCAATTGATTTTAAATGTAATTTCTCGTCAAAAGAGACTTTGATACAGGTTTGACTGTTGTTGCTATTTCCCTCAAATACCGACACTGAGTACTTTTAGAGACAGTAGGATCCCCAACTGAAATACGACTGAAGAGCTCTTGACTGGTAAGTTCAGGGTTCTTCGTGGCCTCTCGTTTAAGTAGTCTCATGAGACGATGTGAAATAACCCCCGGCTTGCCTTTATATGCCCTTTTGAGTACTTGTGTAGGGTCGGCGGTGAATTTTTCACTGTTTGATGACACTTCCCTATCATTTTAAAAATTTCTAGGGTAGATTTACCTTTTGAGAGTTCTGAGGTAATAGTTTTCTTTTCAGCATCATTTAAACTGCTTTTACGACCCATCTTTTCACTAAATTCTTATACTTTTCTAATAATTTGGCACGCTCAAATCATCGTGCTGATTACAAATATGACACCAGTTTGTTTACATTTCGCAGATCAGTACAAAAATTTCAGAGATTGCACAGGTCAGTATTGCCAATATCGTGTGAAAATTTTGTGTGAATTGATTGGACGGTTTTTGAAATATTAGAAAAAAAGGTTATCTCAATAATAATTTGGCACGCAGTGTATACAGATAAAAACAATAAAGGTTAAAAATAAAGAGTAAAATATTTGCCCCTAATTCTTCAGGATTTTACTGATCATAAATTGTAAGATCATTTTACATTATCTCAAGGATTAAACATCTACTCTCAAAATTTGATTGCACATCCCATATTTATACTTATACTAAATTTGTTACAAGTGGTACCAATCTATGACATCTGGAGAAATATTTGCATATAATATCCCAGGGGACATCTTTTGTGGGAAAAATTTCCGAATCATATATGCCATCTTAATGCCATAGGAAATCTATTATAATATTATTTGTATTATTATAGATTGCCTATGGCATTAAATGGGGGATCCCTTTTACATTATTTCAAGGGTTAAACTGGAATAACAATTCAAATTTTCTTAGCTTCTTATTTTTTTTTTTATTTTATTTTTTTTTTAAGCATTTCACCCCAAGCAAGGCGGGAAGCCACTAGGATGCAAGGGGTTACAGAAAATTTAGAGCAAGGTCAGATAGAAGTGATAGAAGAAAGGATGAGGGTAGTGGATAGATCAAGGCAACTGGAGATGTTGATTGACATTACACTTGAATAGCTGGAGATTATAGCTCACAGGGAAACAGTAATAGGGAAGGGAGTTCCACAGGCGAGAGGTGTGAGACATGAATCCATTAGAGTAGAAGAGACGACTACATTTAGGAGTTTCGACAGTGAAGGGGTGAGAGCGGGATGCCAGCCTCGTATGGTGCTTGAACTCATGATGTCTGGGAACCAGCGAATACAGCTCCTTGGAGCAATTTCCATGGAAGTATTTGTAGAACAGACAGAGGGAGGTGACTGTGCATCTGTGAGAAAGTGACTGTAGATGAGACGCCAGGGCAGGGCCAATTACATTGCATATCCACCTCTGAAAACTTTGTAAATGCTTTCAATTGCATGTAAATATTTTACCATCAGGAATTTTACATTATTTTTACATTATTTCAAGAGTTAAACTGGAATATATTTTTGTTGCCAGAGAAGTTAATGACTTCTCCAGTTGTTAACAATTAAAATTTTAAAACTTTGTAAATTCTTTCAATTCTGTAGAAAGATTTTACCATCAGGAATGTTTTTTTAAATTATTTAATCTCAAGCTTAACTTGCTTGAGATTAAATAATTTAAAAAAACAATTTTGATGCAATGCCAATCACTATCTGCTGTCCTTCTGATTACTCTTCTTTTGTTCTTGCTCCTCAGTAAAGTTTTTGTTTTCTAAGTCTTTCTAATTCTTTCATGCCTCTTGTGTCTTAGTGGCTTCCCTGAATTTGATGAAAAGAAAATTTATTACAGAGAGAGAACAATAAAAAGAACAGGAATTAAGATAGAAGATAACAATTGACATTGCATTTATTTTTTTTAAGAAATGAATTTGGAAGAGAGTTTCACTGTTAGCATATATGGTTACATCTAGCCATTTCAGTTGTAAAATGATGAGACCTTGCTACTGATGTAGTACTGTGCTTATCTTTTTAAAGTCTGGCTATGAAAGAGGAAAGCTCATCAGAAAAATTACCATGAAAATATTTATAGAAATGACACAGGGAAATTATTTTGATAGTATTTTTTCTTTTTTTTAATCATTTCTCTACATGTAAGATGATAATGCCACTGAAATGAAAGTGGTTATTGAGAATGAAAAAGGATAAGAAAACGTTTGTGAGAAAAAAAATAAAGTATGAATTATTGGCTCAAGATGTTGGTAGATAGAACATTGATGTATGTTGTCTCCAGGAAACAAAAATCAAAGAAGCATTTGATATTCATATCAAAGTTAGATGGCTCTATTTAATAGCCCTGGAGATAGCAAATATTATATTATGGAAATGGTATTGTCATCAACACCAAATGGAAGAATACCATCCATATACATTGAATAAATAACCATACTATAGACATAGAACACCAATGATAAATGAACCATCAATAGATTTTAACCATTTCCCATAAAATCCTTCAAGAGCTTGGATGACCTACAGCACTTTCATGAGTTAGTACTGGACATTGAGGTTTAGAGAAGACAGAAAAGAGTTGGTTTTTTTTTTATTTATTTACAATGATGTTCACCCTGCACAAAGCTCAAGAGTCCCACAAAGAGGATTGTTACAGAGTAAGATGCAGTTTATGCAGACATTTTTTTAAAATCAATTTCACTCCAAGGAAGGCAGGGAAGCCACTAAGACACAAGAGGCATGAAAGAATTAGAAAGACTTAGAAAACAAAAACTTTACTGAGGAGCAAGAACAAAAGAAGAGTAATCAGAAGGACAGCAGATAGTGATTGGCATTGCATTTAAATTTTTGCAGATTAAAGTTGGCTGGAAAGCTTGGGGTCAAACAAGTTTTGCATGAGGGGAGTATGTACAAAAGAAACTATTAGAATTGAACTTACGGTTAAATCTAGCCACCTCAATTGTATATTGGTGAGATCTTGTCAGCAATCTAGTATTCATAAAATCTAGATACCATGGTGAAAAGTTAAACTAGAAGTATTTATAGAAAATGTGATGAGAAAGTGACTTAAGCCGATCTGTCAGATCAGGACCTATAATATTGCTGATTCTTCCTTGGATTTTATCAAGGACCTCTAGATATATTGTGGGAGCATCAGACTATATGTAGCTGCAATATTCTAAGCATGGGTAAATGGTAAATGAGGTGAAGAAGATAATGCTCAACCATAGACTTCAGTAGGTTGATATTGTAGTGATCAAAGAATCATTGTCTTGGGAGTCGGTTCCACAAAGCAGCAGTTTGTGGGAAGAAGCTGCTAGAGTGGAACTTACATCTCATCAATTGAATATGAAGGAAATGTGGGTGGTTTGCTACAATGCAAGTAGCATGGAGGTTCCTAGCTGTGAAGGGTAGAATTGGTGGAACTAAGGAATGTAGTTCATTTGAGAACTTTCCATGAAAATAATGATAGAGTAGCAAGGGGATTGTGATGTTTCATCAGTGAGAAAGGGATTGTAGGCTGGAAAATAATTTGTCACCCACAAGGATGCAGAGACACTTTTAAACTCTATGAAGACTGGAAATTGAAGACTGGGCAGCTCCTACCCAGATATACCAACAGTACTCCATTTTTTACCTGATCTGGCTCTTGTAAAGGTACAAGGAGTCAGATAAGTACAGGTGATTTCTCCAGCTTTTTTAGCAGTGGATCATATATATATGTGTTCACCTTGAGGTCTGTGCTGAGTTTTAGTCTCAATTGGCACTCAAGACATTGGACCTCCCTGAGTGAACATGGTACTTGCAAAGTTGTTCAAGATAAGAAAATATACCGATTTGCATTGTGCCTTCAAGTCATAAAAATCACTCATAATATTAGGTTGGTGCAAAAATAATGTCGTTTTCTCACATATGTTACTATGTGAGAAAACGACATTATTTTGCACCAACCTAATAATAAGAAACAGAAGACATTTTCTGAATTATCATGTAAAAAAAAATTAGTGTTCATACATTGTATGTTTTGTTTTTTACAGCTAATCAACCTTTTAAATCCAGAAAATATTTTTAGATTGTAACAATTTTTAAGAGATAATAATGATTTACTGATAAAAGTCCTACTAATTAACCCATAGCTGAGGGAAGAAGAGGTGGATTTGTACCTTTCCCAAGGATATTTGAACATAAGTGAATAAAACAAACCCATCTGGAATTTCCAATTCTAAGCCATTATCCAGTACACTACCAGTATATCCAAGCTTATAGCATCTGCTATTCCCAAGCGGTCACCCATCTAGCTACTGACAAGGCTCAAATAGTTTAACTTCAGTGATCATATGATAACCAGTGTTTTAACATGATATGGTAAACAATTCTTATATATCTCATCAAGTATGATTACGATTGATTTTGTGTGTCATTAAGTGGTGGTGTGGGTGGGGTCATTTTTGCTACTATTTCAAATATTAAACTGGAATATAAGACCTGGGAGATATTTTTTTAGTTATTTTTGGAGGGTTCTTATAGCAGGGTGACTATAGATTTCCTATGGCATTAAATGGGAGAGGGGATTTTTTTATTATTCCAAATATCAAATTGATACACAGATGCAAAACCACAAGTTCATTGCTTCTGTATTGCTATTCCCATGTCAAATGTTCAGATAAACTCATTATTTCTACTAATTGAAACCTTTATATTTAGGACTCACTATGTCCGAAGTCATTGTGGGTGGGGGGTTGATTCTGACATGCCTTAGTGACCAGCCCCTCCGCAACCATTGAGAATGGTGACTTTGCATTTCAAATAAAGTAAGACAAAAGAAAAGGGACAAAAAAAAACATTTCTTCCTTTACCTGCCCTCTTTATCTAGCAAATAAAAATCTCACTAGTTGCCAAAAAGTCCAAGTAAGCAAGATTGCACGTGCTATCTAAGCTTATTATGACAACTTTTTTTCTTTATTTTTTTTATACAGTGTAACCCGGATATAAAAGAGTTGTTGGGACCAGAGAAGAAGTCTCTTATATTCGGGTTTCTCTTATATCCGCATTTGGTTTATTATATATACATTAACACAGGCTCTAATTTGGGACCAAAGAAAATCTCTCATATATCCGGGTTTCTCTTATATCCGGGTCTCTTATATCCGGGTTACACTGTAATTTACAAATTAACCTAACTGGTCTGAAAATTAAAATTAAAAAATATAAAAAATATATGAATAAATAAATAAAAACAAAATAAAATATGTCAAGACATCATCACAGAAAAATCAATTCTTAATACTTACAATTGGAACCTCATGCAAAATTTTGCTAAACTCGAATCAAAAATAAAGTGTAAAGCCATGATCGCATACATCCTGAAAGGATACAGCACATAAAAAAAGAAAGAATGCCATGTCCATGGAGTCATATCAACCTCAGATCTCCTGTATTCCAATTACAAAGAGGAAATTCCAATTAGATAGTTTGTTCCAATGAACTGCTGTCTGTGGAACAGATTTCCATGTGGTTATTTTCATTAATACTATAATTTTAACCTCTTCAATTTAATGGTCAATCTTATCTATTTTCTTTATTCTTTTTTCTGCCTCCTTTCATGTTCATGTCACACTAAATAAAACACTACCTTGAGTGGCTCTTGAGCCTTCTAATCAGTGACCATCAGTAAAAAAAAAAATACCCAATTTCATGATCCACTCCCCATTTTTATCTAATGTTAATGTATTACAGAGTTTGATTAGGTATAATTATTCTGTTCAAATATTAACCTAATTTAGATATAAAATTCAGGAAATATTCTTTCAGTCATTCTGGTGGGCAATGGGGTTTTTTATTTACAAACAAATATGATTCATATAGATTTCCTATGGCATTAAGTGGGGGATCACTTTTTTCATTATTTTTACATATTAAACTTGAGTATAAGACTTGTTAAATATTTTTAATCACTTTTTGGGTGAAAATTTTTTTTTTTATATAACATCAAATATGATTACTATAGATTTCCTATGTCATTAAGTGAGGGATCATTTTTACATTATTTCAATTATTAAACTGGAGATAATTTCGTGAGTCCTTTTTTGGAGATAAAATTTGTTGGTGGGGGGTCATTTTTGCTATAACTTTTACTTACAATTATTACAATATCATATTTATTACAAAATGGGAGATTTCTTAAAAAAATCAAAATAATCCCCAAATGTATTAGGTTGGTGCAAAAATAATGACGTAATAATGTCGTTTTTAACATATTTTTTAACGTCAAAAAACGACATTATTACGTCATTATTTTTGCACCAACCTAATATAACAGAGAAAAAGAAATGGAAGAAAAGTCAAGGTTGAAAATATCGTAACAGCTTTCATATAATCCTGCCAAGATAGGTCAGGTAATAAGCTTGTCTCTTTGAACTATTGTGACATGCCTAAACATCATATTTTGCGAAGATATCTGGTATTGAATTCAGGGAGAAGTTTATTCAAGCCTTTGACAAAGAGTGAGATGGAAATAAATAACATTAGCCTTAATTTGAATTCAGCCAGTTCTGTTTTCCATGTCACTAAGTTATCCCAGATCAATATATATGGGACGAAGGCCAAAGTACCACGAATGAAAGGTTGTGTCAAGCAACAACAGACATTAGGACAATAGTCTGCCCGTAAATAATGATAACTTCTCACTCTAGAATTTCAGGCAGCAAGAATCTTCTAATTCATTCATATAAATTAGTACATTCTTGCTGTCTGAATTTCAAAATGGCAATCCGAGAAAAATGTACAAATATTAAAGAACTAACAACAATTTAAAAATTGGATATTCGTCTTACATAGGTGGTGGGAGGGAGCCCTAAATGTAAATAGAACAAGAAAGGAATAAGGGTTAAACTTGCTCATTTCGACACTAAGGACACTTGTACTTGGAAAGAGGAGACTTGAGGCAACACAGATGTGATTCTACAGAAGGATACTGAGAATACAATGTAAGCAGTGAAGGGGAACAAATAAAGGACACTTGTACGTAGAATCAGGAAGAGACAGTTGAAATTTCTAGGACACATAATACAGAAAGTTGGCTGGGAAAATTCACTGAAAAAAACTCACTGGAAATAATGAAGACAAATCGAGAAAAGTAAAAACAATGATAAAATCAATTTAATGGGTAACTGAAAGGCAGGAGCCTGAGTAGGAGGTTTGATAAAAAGACTAATGTTGCTAAGACCTACAAAGGTATTGAAGTTGCAGGGGTGGGAGGAGTTGACTGAGAACATCTTGAAGGGATACAACACATAGAAGAAGAAAAAGTTGCTTGAAAGGACTTCATCACTTGATTCATCTATTTGTTTTGTTAACTTTTCTGCAGTTTTAAAGTTACAATTACATGAATCAGATGATCTTTTTGACTGATTATTGTCTTTTCATGATGAACCACAAAGTTTCATTCTATAAAAGATATATATATATATATATATATATATATATATATAGGGAGAGGAACAACAAAAGAAACAACAACAAAATAAAAAAATATATAAATAGAGAGAGAGGGGGGGACAACAAAAATTGAAAGAAAATAATTAGAAATTATCTTATGTGTGATGAGAGAGAAAAAGAGAGAGAAAGGTGTAGTAGAGAGATAGAAGATGTAGAAACAGTGTAGAGAAAGAAGGTAGAAAATATGAAGAGAGAGGACAGATAGATAAAGTAAAGCAAAGAAAGAAGAAAGGAACTGTGATAGATAGATAGATAGATAGATAGATAGATAGATAGATAGATATAAACAGACTGAGATAGCTAGATATAAACAGACTGAGCTAGCTATCTAGGTAGCTAGCTAGCTAGCTAGATAGATAGATAGAAAGCTATATAGATAGATAATGAATAGACTGAGATAGATAGATAGATAGATAGATAGATAGATATGAACAGACTGAGATAGATATAAACAAATTGAGGTAGATATAAACAGACTGAGCTAGCTAGTTAGCTATCTACCTAGCTAGCTAGCTAGCTAGCTAGCTAGATAGATAGATAGATAGACAGATAGATAGATAGAAAGCTGTATAGATAGATATGAATAGACTGAGATAGATACATAGATAGATAGATAGATAGATAGATAGATAGATAGATAGATAGATAGATATAAACAGACTGAGATAGCTAGCTAGCTAGCTAGATAAATAATGAATAGACTGAGATAGATAGATAGATAGATAGATAGATAGAAACAGACTGAGATAGCTAGCTAGCTAGATAGATAAATAATGAATAGACTGAGATAGATAGATAGATAGATATAAACAGACTGAGATAGCTAGCTAGCTAGATAGATAAATAATGAATAGACTGAGATAGATAGATAGATAGATAGATAGATAGATAGATAGATAGATAGATAGATATAAACAGACTGAGATAGCTAGCTACCTAGCTAGATAAATAATGAATAGACTGAGATAGATAGATAGATAGATAGATAGATAGATAGATAGATAGATAGATAGATAGATAGATAGATAGATAAATATAAACAGACTGAGATAGCTAGCTAGCTAGATAGATAAATAATGAATAGACTGAGATAGATAGATAGATAGATAGATAAATATAAACAGACTGAGATAGCTAGCTAGCTAGATAGATAAATAATGAATAGACTGAGATAGATAGATAGATAGATAAATATAAACAGACTGAGATAGCTAGCTAGCTAGATAGATAAATAATGAATAGACTGAGATAGATAGATAGATAGATAGATAGATAGATATAAACAGACTGAGATAGCTAGCTAGCTAGCTAGATAAATAATGAATAGACTGAGATAGATAGATAGATAGATATAAACAGATTGTACTAGCTAGATAGATAGATATGAACAAACTGTGATAGATAGATAGATAGATAGATAGATAGATAGATAGATAGATAGAACAGACTGATAGATGGATAGATATGAACAGACTGAGATAGATAGACAGATGGATATGAACAAAATGAGATAGATAGATATGAACAGACTGAGATAGATAGACAGATGGATATGAACAAAATGAGATAGATAGATATGAACAGACTGAGATAGATAGACAGATGGATATGAACAAAATGAGATAGATAGATATGAACAGACTGAGATAGATAGACAGATGGATATGAACAAAATGAGATAGATAGATATGAACAGACTGAGATAGATAGACAGATGGATATGAACAAAATGAGATAGATAGATATGAACAGACTGAGATAGATAGACAGTTGTATAAAAAGAGAGTCTGTAAGGAAATTGAAACAATAGAAAGAGAGATAGAGAGAATAAATAGCTTTGCTATTTTGACTTTCCTCATTTTCCTATTTTTCCCCTCTCCTAGATTCCCATCCATCTTCCAGTGCTTGTAATCTTAACCAGTCAAAGAGCAGAGATTCCACAAGCAAAACCAAATGATATAGATAAATCACATACAGAAACTAATTCCATTGTTTTCCAAATTCCACCTGTCAAACTCACACAGCCACACCCATCTGCTATTCTACCTGGAAGTATTGGGTTGAAGTCTCTTCTTTTACCCTGGACACTGGTATTCTCAATAAAATCCCACCTTCAGCTCCGCCTATTTACAGGTTCAGGTGTTCTATTTTTATCTGTTCATTTTATTTTAAAATGATTTTATTACAACCTCAGAGGCATTTTATAATTAAAGATGGAGAAAAGCTGGAAATCCTGGATAATGGTTATTAAGAGGAGAGAAAGTATGTTTAGAGAATAAGATATGAACAACGACAGGCACAGAAAGAGGAGAGTGAGTGTGAGAAATTTTATTGATTGATTGATTGATGTCGTTTTTACAGCTTATCAACCCTTTGCAGGTCATTTAAAGCCGAAAATATTTCAGATTGTAAGAATTTTCTGAAATTTCTGAATATATCATTTCCTACTATATATCTAGAGATTTTTGATAAAATCCAAAAAAGAATCAGTAAAATTATTGGTCCTGATATGGAGACTTCTGTCACTTTCCAACAGCCATACAGTTGCCTCTCTTTGCTTTTTCTATAAATACTTTCATGGTAATTAGTTGGATCAGATCTTCACTATCCTACCTATTTTGAATTTAAGTACAGTACTATACTAGCAATGAGACCTCATCTGTTCACTGTTGAGATGGTTAGATGTAACCATGAATTTTACAATAACAGATTATTTTCTTGCACTTCACGCTTGTGAAACTTCCTTCCAAGTGGATATCGAAGTCAACACCCTGAGGTAAGAATTTTTATGATTGTCAAGACAGACAATTTTAGAAACTGGTTGCAATTGATTTAATAAAGGTTTTTCTTAGTGAATATATAGTTTAATTAAGATCTGTTGATCTTTCTGTGGATTATTTTTAATATTTGTTATTACTAGGATTCACCTGGATTATATACCAACATATCTATTACCTGTATACCTGTAGTGTGCATATATATATATATATATATATATATATATATATGTATGTATATATATATATATATGTATGTATATATATATATATATATATATATATATATATATATATATATATATACATATATATATATATAAATATATATATATATATATATATATATATATATATATCTTCATACATGTTTCATTAAATAATATAGACAAGTGTTGTCCATTTATTTTATGTAAATTCTTTTTATGTCGTCTGATAAGGTTAATAACATTATCATTAAACGAAGAAAGAAAATCACAATATTGATACATATTTTTTAATCAAATCTAAGCTTTCAGCTTACATAAGCCATTATTAAAGATGACAAATTACAATACAATATATTAAGCAATACACGGACAAGAATGTGATGATAGTCTGTTTCTGTTTACATGGATGATTTCCAAGCAATGATAAGCATATGCATATAAGACACTGGAAGCGAAAATCGCACCGCAGCACATGACGTCACACACGAGAGGGAATTCGAGAAGTATTAAGTATGGGATGCCGTTGGTATAACCAATGGCTTCTGTTACCAATTATAGACATTTAAGGATATTTGTGAAGATTTCATAGTTTATTTTGTTTAGGTTATATATATATATATATATATATATATATATATATGTATGTATGGAGACAAAGAATGAGTGACAGTGTGTGCATGTGTGTGCATGTGTATGTGTGTGTGTGCATGCATGCGCATGTGCATGCATGCACATGTGTGTGCACACGTGCATGCATGTGTATATGTGCATGCGTGCATGCATGTGTGTGTGTGTGCATGTGTGTGTGCAAAAATTTCCATAATTTATGTAATTAATTTGTAGTTTTCATAAAGTAAGTACTGGCAAGTTTTGAATGGAAGAGATATAAAAAATATCAGAGAAAAACAGTAGAGAGAGAAACATACATACACACACACACATATATATATATATGATTGAGATCATAGAAAGATAGACAAGAAAAAAAAAGAACAAAGAGAGAAAGAGAGAGAGAGAGAATAGAGAGATTGTTGCAAATTAAATGATCACTGAATCAAAATACACACATACACACACACACACACACACACACACACATATATATATATATATATATATATATATATATGCATTTTTTATGACTGAGTAAGGTGTATTAAATTTTTAGACTATTATTTTTTTAGTGGCAGTGTATTTTGGCTAAGACCTTCTGAAGCTGACCTTTAAGGTCAGATGGTAGACAAAATAGGGATGTTGATTTTGATTGGATGACAGAATGTGGGAATGTTAGTTAGAAAGTGTTTTCACAGTCTTTACATGCTGAAGAATGCAGATGTGTTATTTTCATGCCTCATGGAAACTGCTCCCCAGTTGGGTGGGATAGCAACCCCACTGGCTAATTTTAAAATGTACATATCGATGTGTCTAATAAAACAGATAATCCCGTTTGCTGACATCTTTTATCTCCAGACCCAAAAACATTTCAACTGCCAGCCAGAAGATGACAGAGTGAAGAATGCAACATATGAGTGAATCAAGACCATCACCCCAAGACTACCGACAGTGCGAAAGGGCTATGCAATATATAAAGAGAATTTGAGATCACAGAAAAAAGAAATATATAAAGCAAGAAACAGAGAAAGAGAGAAAAGCAGTAGATAGGGAAAGATTGTTGAGAAAGAGTGTTGACTTCAATGTTCACTTTTATATATATATATATATATATATATATATATATATATAAACATGTCTTATTAAATAATTTAGACAAGTTTTGTCTACTTATTTTTAATACAATCCTGTCATAATTATGAACAAGTTTCTTAATATCCTTATTAAAGGAAGAAAGAAAATTACCATGTTGATGTATATTTATTTTATTCTAAGTAATTTCGACATTAACACAATGTCCTCATCAGTGTCTTGTTTTTTCTAAGACAAAAATTGTTGTGCTCATGTGAAAATTAAACTTTTATTGGGGAAGTGAAAACCCTAAGTTTATGCACTGTACAATTTTAAAATTTTATTTTTATAGACACACGTGCAAACATCAAGGGAGGTAACTAAGTTATTGAAATGTCTAAATATTTTTTAAAAAAATGGTAATTTTCTTTCTTCCTTTAATAAAGATACTAAGAAACTTGTCTGTAATTACAAGAGTATCCTATTAAAAATAAGTAAACAAAACTTTTCTAAATTATTTACTGAGACATGTCTTAATGAAAAAAGCTGCTAAATATATATATATATATATATATATATATATATATATATATATATACAAATGGGCAAAAGAAAAGATGGAGTAAAAATCCACATTTCATAGCATTTATTTTTGTCTACCTTTTACTTTAAAAGATAGTTAAAAAAAATTTTTGTAAAAATTACCTATTACAATTGTATATGCATTATTTTATTAGTATTAGTATTAGTATTAGTATTAGTATTAGTATTAGTATTAGTCCATCCAACATTTATTTGATTTATTCAACTTTAATATTGCCATGTTTTACCAAGTATTCATTATAATTAACGACATATATGGATGTTCAACATTTTGAATTTTACCTGAGAAGCTTCCTAAGTATATTAAATTTAAAAAAAAAAAAATTTTTCTTAAAAAAATCTGTTTCTGATAAGCTAATATCTACTTCAACTAATTAGCAAATCATACTTGGATACATCCATGAAATGGATCCATCCATAAAATGGATACATCCATGAAATGTTCCCTAGTATCTTTGGATGACATGTCTAAGCATCCACTGTCTGACCATATTTTTATATTTTAGTATAGATCTGACATTTAATTGGTTAATCTAGACATACCCATGGGTATATTTTTAATTCTGACCTTATGCCCCCACCCACTTTAACCTCCAAAACGAAGTAATAATTTGTTTTAAATTTCCCCAATAAATCATTTTTCTCATAAGTTAAGTACTACTGCCTGAGGAAACGCAATCTTAGTAATGCAACATGAAAGTTTTTGTGTAGCGATGTAAGATGTTTTATTGTAATTTATTATAATAAAAATATTATAATATATATATATTAGGTTGGTGCAAAAATAATGTCGTTTCCTCACATATTAATATATGTGAGAAAACGACATTATTCTTTGCACCGACCTAATATATATATATATATATATATATATATATATATATATATATATATATATATATATATATATATATATCCCTATATATATATATATAGGGAGAGAGAGAGAGAGGGAGGGGGAGAGAGAGAATAAAAGCATAGAAGAAAAGAGGAAAGAAAGACAAAAATAAAGACAGAGGAAACAGTCTTATAGCCACCCATATGTGTATCTATGTAGATCTATATGAATGTATGTATGTATGTATGTATATATATATATATATATATATATATATATATATATATATAGTTAAATGAATGTATATGTATATATATATATATTTATATATATATATATATATATATATATATATATATATAGTTAAAAATGCAGTAATGGAAAATATAAATATCCTGGCAAAGTAAAATATATAGAGATAAGAAATACAATCAGAGAGAATAACAGTACAGAGGGTAACATATATATATATATATATATATATATACATGTGTGTATATATATACATGTGTGTATATATATATATATATATATATATATATATTTGGGAAAAGTGTGTGCATATAAATATAAATAAATATATATATGTAGAATTATTTATATATTATATGCGCAGTACTTATTAGAAAGCGCTCAATATCAGTGATAGTGCTAACATATTTGGTTGGATAGATGTGAGTTTTTGACTGGGTTTCACGCTTTAGCGATCATCAGACAAACTCTCTCTCTCTCTCTCTATATATATATATATATATGTCTATATTTCTGAGATGAGGTATTGTAACAATTTGCATTATCTACATTCTTCAGACTGTTGTTCTCATCTTTAATGTCATATTCACAATGTTTCGGATGTTGTATATATATAGTTAAAAATGTAGTTGTATGTATGTATATATATAGTTAAATAAATGTATGTATGTATATATATATATATATATATATATATATGTAGTTAAAAATGCAGTAATGGAAAATATAAAGATCCTGGCAAAGTAAAAAATATAGGGATAAGAAATATAATCAGAGAGAATAAAAGTACACAGGGTAACATACATACATACATACATACATATATATATATATATATATATATATATATATATATATATATATATATATATATATATATATTAAAAAATAAAAATCTTTAGACACACTGGGTTGTAGATTAATATTCTTTCATTTTTTTTATTATTATTTCATTTAGATTCCTCGACTAGTTTCGACCAAAATGGCCATCATCGGGAGGAGAAATATTTCTGCTTGCTGCTAGCACTAAACTACAGAAATGAGTCTTTTGCTGGAGAAAATGAACTTTTGTCTGTAGTTTTCATTTGTTTTTTTATTTTTTATCTTTTTAACATGAATCCTTTAACAAACCTTGTGTTGGTCAAAATATATATATACATGTGTATACATATATATATATATATATATATATATATATATATATATATATATATGTCTATATTTCTGAGATGTGGTATTGTAACAATTTGGATTATCTACATTCTTCAGACTGTTGTTCTCATCTTTATTGTCATATTCACAATGTTTCGGATGTTGTACGCTCCAGCCTTCTTCAGGTGATATATGTTGGAATTTTGAACCTTTTATTTCATCCACTGGGGTAGACTGTTCTAGATTTCACATGCTATGCCTTTCCTGTATATCTCATCTTCAGTTAATTTGCTTTTATTAATTCAACTCGCCAAATATTTGGTCATCTCTGGCAAGGTATTAAATTCACAACTCTTTGGGTCAAGTCACTGGATTGCTTCAACTAATCCATTGGGCCATGTGAGATATCAAGAAAAGGCATGGCACATGGAACTAGAACAGTCTAACCCAGTGGATTATATAAAGTGTTCAGTTCAAAATTTGAATATATATCAACCGTTGTAAATATGACAATAAAGATGAAGATAACAGTCTGAACAATGTGAATAGTGTATATATATATATATATATATATATATATATATATATATATATATTTTAAATAAAAACAGACCACTTTAAAGTTCCATGTAATAAATTATTTCACCACAGCCCTTTTAAAAGGACTGCGGATCATCAGACTTTACTTCCAAACAAAAAATGAAAAGAAAATTTACACATTTTTGACGGGCCGTATTAAGCATATGTAAATTAACGAAGTAAGGGAGGAGAGAGAGAAGACATGAGTGAGTTAGCAGATATTGACACATTTAAACGGTTAACTTAACGGAAGTTATATATTGAAATCAAAGGGGTAGAGAAGACAAAAACTCATAGAGAGAAAAAGAGAGAAGGAAGTTAAGAGAGAAAAGAAGAGAAGATGTTACTAATTTTCTTTGTAAAAAAAAGCTAGAAACTGACGCTGTTATTTTGCTTTACTTTGAAAGTGTTATTTTGGGGGTTCATAAAGATTATACAGATTTTTTATTTAAATTATTTGCTCTGGATTAACATTGAGCTCTTTGGATTTTATCCTCCTTAGGTTTACTCATACGAATTACCTCGTTTTTCATAAACTATATATATATAGTTTATGAAAAACTAGGTAATCCGTTGTCCTTTAAAAGGGCTGTGGTGAAATAATTTATTACATGGAACCTTAAAGTGGTCTGTTTTTATTAAATATATATATATATATATATATATATATATGCGTGTGTGTGTGTGTGTGTGTGTATGTGTGTGTGTGAGGAGAACAATAAAAAAGAACGGTCACTGAGGAGAGCAATAAAAAGAACAGAACTGAAGGAGACACAAGATATATATATATATATATATATATATATATATATAGAGAGAGAGAGAGAGAGGGGGAGAGGGAGAGAGAGAAAAGCGAAAGAGAGAGAGGGAGAGAGAGATAGAGAGAGAGAAAAAGAGAGAGGGAAGAAGATCACACACAGACAAAGGAGACAAAGACAAACTAAAAGAATAGAAACAGAGTGGCAGAGAGAAGACAGAGCCTCACCAGGTAGAAGGTAGAGCAATAGAAATATTGAAATATAGTAGACAGAGAAAGGCATGGCAGATTGTAGAGGTTGTGGGTTGGACAGTTGGTTGAAAGATGCACAACAAAAAAGAAGCAAGTCCCAAAAATCAGAGGCATGTTTATTTTCCCTAAGTGATAATTATTGAAGCGATAGGGAAATCAGTCACAAAATGGAAGAGAAATGAGCTGTGTAGGCCGGGTGATGTGAAAGGTGAAATGCAAAGTTGTTAATCTCAGTGTTTTATGAGAACTAAGGCTCGATATATTAATTAAATTTCTAATGGTTTGATTGCTTCAGTTCTTTCTTAGACAGGTTGGATTTGGCGGCTGTTTTATTGAGATCATCTTTAATAGTTTAGAATCTACTGTTTCTGTTTTGTTTTATTTTTGTGTTGATCTGGTGCCCAGTGTGACAAATCTCCCTTTACTTAAAGACAACCACTGAGAAGGAAAATATACTTATTTCCGTGATAAAATGCTAATATGGCTTCCCTTGAATTTCTGGAGCCTTTAGCTGTCAGATTTTCTTCAGAAAAATCAGTTTTTTTTCATATTATATTAAAAAAAGAAAATAATTTTAAAAAATGGTTCATTATAAAAAATTAATTTCATTTATTCAATTAATATGAAATATTTTATCACCAAATTTATAACTAAGAAGCCTTCTTTTGAATTTAAGTACAGATCAGTGTCTAAAGATTTATTTTCTAAGAATGCAGAATATAAAATAACTTTTTATTGGAATTTTTTATAGAGAAACAGCATAATAAAAAATATCCAAATTTTGGAAAGTTTTTCTCGTTATTTTCTCCTGAAACTAAAGCCACTCAATGATGCTTAGAATGGGTCATGATAAAAAAAATAGACATTCGTTGTCTGTTATATTTAACAATATATGTTTAAATAATGATCTGCTGCCCCTATACACTAAATTCAACTTACATACGTATATATATATATATATATATATATATATATATATATATATATATGTATATATGTGAAAGGTGTGTGTATATAAATATAAATAAATATATATATATGTGTATAATTATTTATATATTATATGCGCGGTACTTATTAGAAAGCACTCAATATCAGAGATAGAGCTAACATATATGGTTGGATAGATGTGAGCTTGTGACCCTGGGTTTCACGCTTTAGCGATCGTTTGTCTGACGATCGCTAAAGCGTGAAACCCAGGGTCACAAGCTCACATCTATCCAACCATATATATATATATGTATATATTTATATGTATATTAAGGCAACGTATTTTCATTCAAGCATGTTTCATTAGATAATATAGACATATTATGTCTATTTATTTTTATAATAATCCTTTCTAGTTCTCTAATTATCTTCTTGATGTTAAGTTGAAAGTCATGAAAGGAGGCCTGACGTGCCTTTACTATATTTTTCCAATATGACAGTTCCGTATAGGATACAGGTTTGATTCTTGTCGAAGGACACATTTTTTATGACAATTTCTTGGACATTCAGGCCAGTAATGTTGTTTATTATAAACAGAGCATTTATTTAAATATTTGTATCTATAAAAAAGAATGTATAAACAAAAAAATGTTTTAAAATACATACATATATATATATATATATATATATATATATATATATATATATATGCATATATATATATATAATTTAATTTAAAGAAAAACAGACCACTTTAAGTTTCCATTGTTATGATTTATTTTACTAGAGATTTTTTTTTTCTCTGGATCATCAGACCTAACTTCCAAGGATGAAAAAATTAATTAATTTAAACTTACACTTTTGAAGGGCAGTCTTAAGCTTATGTAATCTGATATAGAGAGTGATGAGAGATGGTGTGAAAGACATGGTCAAAATTAGAGAGGGAAGGGAGAGATAGGAATGCTTTTAAACTTATTTTTATTTTTATTACAATACTTAATATTGAGGAGGGGGTAAGGATCAAACATTGACATATTTAATAGGTCAACTCACAAGAAACGATATAAAGAGAAAAAAAGCAAAAAAGAAAGAGAAAAAAGAAAAAGGAGAGAAGTAAAGTGTTTAAATTCTCTAAAAAAAAAGTTTTCTACTTTTAATATTTTTAATATTGTAAATAATGGTTAAGGAGTAATATTTATTAATTAAATCTAAGTGATCAATTTAGTAATTTAATTAATTAAATTTAATTAATTAAAATCAATTTTAATTAATATATGAAAAAGAAAAAAGGAAAACTTTTCTTGTACGACACCTTTCATCCTCTGAAGGACTTTATCAAGGCAAATACAAGGATTTTATTTTGTAACAAGTATTTATATACTGGAGCAAAAATATTATTGGTTTTTCAGATTTTAGAATTTAAAAACAATCATAAATATGCATTAGGCTGGTCAAAAGTCAAGCAAGCTATGGAGGACCTGAAGTGACACAATTCAATGTCTAATAAACAAAAGTGAGTAAGTGATGTTTTTGAAAAGTTTTTTTAAATGCAAATTAGTAATTAACTTATTTTAGTTTGGGATTAATGTATGTGTTATATATTTGAAATAAAATGAGATTATAGATTTAATCATTTTTTTTTTTCATTTTTTATCATTATTGTGGTTGCATATGTTGTCTTGGGAAAGTATTAATTCTTTCAGCAAATGTGAGATTGAAAAAATGTCCGGGGTTCAAATTTATATTTTGATAAGATTCAATACTAGCACTTTGGAGAATTTTCCTTCTAAGTAAGTTACTTTCTCTTTTAATAAGTATGAAATTCTTTAGATCAAAGTTGTGGTTGAATTTATTTCTATGTATAACTAAAGGATTTCATAAATTGCTTTATATAAAATCCCTTTTATGTTCATAGATATGTTTGTTCTTAATTTCTTTATCAAAGCAAATTGATTAAGATCTGTGTATATTTTTTAATTATTTCACTCCGAGCAAGAAATAAAGGCACTAGAACACAAGTGGTTACTGAGTATGAAAGAATATAATCATCATTAGGGGGAGAGAAGAAAAAAGGACAGGAATTAAGAAGACAATGCTTTTAAATTTGGAAGATCAAAGTTAGCTGGAAAACAAGTAGCTAGAAGAGAGTTCCACGAGTGAGAAGTGAGAGAGAAGAAACTGTTACACTATTTACATTATTCAGATTATTGTCCTCATCTTTGTTGCCAATTTTATCATGTTTTGACCATTGTACGCTCCAGCCTTCTTCAGGTGGTTGTGATAAATATGGTAACAAAGATGAAGACAATAGTCCAAATAATGTAAATAGTGTACATAATACCTCATCTCAGAAATATAACAGATATTGAAGAAACTTAGAATAGAACTCATGGCTACATCTATCAATTTAAACAATTGTTACATTGCGGATAATACGATATAAGCCGGTAGGTAATTCCGAGTGGAAAGATTACGCTAAACACAGGAATTAGGGTAAAACAAATAATTTGGGTTTTATTGTACAGAAAGTACAATGATTAAGAGTTCTTAATAATAATAATAATAAGGAAAACGGGAGATATGTCACGGAGATCCGTAGTGGTACTGCTACTACAATACTTCGTCACGTCTTATTTTCTCCTCATTCACGTCTCTTTAGACTGGCCAATCACTGTCGGGGTGTGATAGGTTGTTCCACTATAACAATAAAATACAAGACCTAGCAACCAATCTAGTACTGCACTTAAATTCATAAATATTTATAGAAAAGGTACAGGGAAGCTATGTTACTGTAGTGGGAAATGACTGAAACCCAGATGCCAGGTCAGGACTGAGAACATTGCAGATTCTTCTTTGGATTTTATCAAGAATTTCTAAGTACACTGTAGAAGCACTAGATCATATATTATGGATGAATGCTATACACACACACACACACACACACATATATATATATAAGAGAGAGAGAGAGAATATATAGAGGAAGGGTATATCCATATGTATATATAGGTATGCAAATAATATAATGTATGAACTCATGCATCATTTTCTTCCTTTCCTTTCCTATTCATTTTCCTCCACTTCTACAAGACAAAAAAAAAATATATCAGAAATCTATAAAACTAAATCATTTCTAATGTTTGTATTTTTTATATTTCAGTTTATGTCTTAAATGTTTTAGCAGCTACCTCGGCTAAATCATTCCCAAATGCCACTTAAAAGAATATAAATAAATAAATACAGCACAAAATTATAATAAACTAAAAGGTAACAATACATATGTATATATATATATATATATATATATATATATATATATATATATATATATATTTACTTTGTCTCCCTATCCTCTACAAAAATACTTATGATTTGAATGTGAAGTGGATCCATCTGTTGCTGTTGTATATAAGCTGATGGCACACTTTATTACTGGTGCAAATTTGATATCTCCAAAGTAATAGGTGGGTTGAATCAATTAGTTCCTAAGGATGCGTATCTGATGTAAACAGCCAAAATAATTATTGCATGAAGGAATATGCCCTATGAATTTTAATATAGCTTCTAATCCAACATGGCTGCTATAATTTTTTTTTTTTGTCAGCCATTTTCTTTTACTTCCCAAATCTTACAAACTGAATTTACATTTGTCTTTTATTACTGTTATTATATTTTTTGTCATTTTCTTTCTCTTTTTTCCCCCTAGGCCAAATAATGGCCATGAAAATGGTTCCAATAAAACATAGATGCTGACTGCAGCCACCAATTACCATTTTTAGCTTTCTGTTTTTTTTTTGTTTTCATTTTTTTAACAATTTTGTTGTTGTTGTTGTTAGGTATGGGGATTTTTTTAATCTTTCTCTGTTGATTTGTTCAGTTGATGTCAGTGTCTGGGTGGAGCAAGGGAAATGAGGAGACAAGATGGTGTCGGTAATGAGAGGTAGGTGCACAATGAGACAGCTATTGATGAACTGAAGAAGAGATATGAATAGATTGTGGTGTATATATATATATATATATATATATATATATATATATATATGGTTGGTGCAAAAATATTGTCGTTTTTGACATAAAAATACGTCAAAAAACGACAATATTTTTGCACCAACCTAATATATACGCACACACACATATATATATATATGTACAAATATACATATATATATAAATATACATATATATATATATATGTATATTTATATATATATGTATATGTATATATATATATATATATATATATATATATATATTTAACATATATGGCTCACTAGATACTTAATAAATGTGAGAGAAAAAAGAAAAGATTAAAACACACATACACACACACACATATATATATATATATATATATATATATATATATATATATATATATATATATATGAATAAAATGAGATAGAAAGGAAGATAAAGAGATAGATAAACTGATTGAGATAGCTCAATAAACAGCTTGAGATAGTTAATATGTGATAGAAAGAGATATAGATATATATATAGTAAAAGATAGATCTAAACAGACTTAGCTAGCTAGATAGATAGATAGACAATGTCTGATAGAAAGAAACTGATTAAAACCGGGATAGAGAGATATATTAAATAGATACATAGGTATGAACAGACTTACATAGAGTGTGCGATGGATAAATTGTCATCTAAATTATGTAAAAATGAAAATGACACTGACATCTCATTTTAACAGATATATTTACCAAAATTACACAAAAATATCTTGAAATACTAAAGAGTAAATTAATTCAATAACATCACCATTGGCTTTTAGAAATGATTGGGTATAGTGAAGATTGAGGAAAGCTGAAATTTTTGAAGATTGTAGTTATCAGGGAAGCAAGGAAATGTAAAGGATTTCCACCGGCAGAAAATGTGAGAAAATAAACTATTGAAATAGAAGTGGCAGTTATATTTAACTGATTCAACAGTAAAAGGATGGGGCCTAGATACCAGTCTAGTAGCACACTTAACCTCATGAAATCCAGGCACCAGGTAAAAAAGCTCGTCAGAGCAGTTGCCATGTAAATATTTGTAGAAATGAGAGAGGGAAGCCATGTTGTGTCAGTGAGAAAGGGACTGAAATCAAGATGCAAAGTCAGGATCAATTACATTACAGATCCTTCTTTGGATATTATCAAGAACCTTAAGATGAATAGTAGGAGCACCAGACCAGATATGGCAACAGTATTCAATATGAATGGTAGATTTATAAATGTACAAGATGGACTCTGATGAGAAAAACCTTCCGGAACAACACAGTTACCCTACTTTCCTTGCAGTAGATGCATCTATTAATTTGATGTAGTCATTCCACTTCAGTTAAAAGCATGTGGCCAAGAAGCCCAAGTGTGTTGGCCCCATGAGTCAAGCATCAGCCATACTGATGGCAGGCCTGAAAGATTCTCTATTCTGGTTAAATGAGTGTATTTGCATTTGGGAGACATTAAAATTTACAAGCCATTTTGTGCCCTAGTTAAACAAGGATTGGTTATCCTTTTCAAGAGTAGTGGCCAGGTTAACTTTTTCAGACATGACAGATCTTTACTATTGAGACAGGAGTAAATGGTAGTGACATCAGTATAAATGCCTACTTGAGAATTGATGACATCAGAAAGATCACTGGAGAAGATTAGAAGCAGTATAGGATCCAGGATAGAGCCTTAGGGGACATCAGCATTTGTGTGAAAGGATCTGGAAATGTGCCCATTCAAAACAACCTTCATTTCATGATTTGATAGGAATGATTGGATTAAACTGAACAATCGTCCCATATTACCATATCACTGAAGATTACATAGAAGATCAGCATGTCCAACCCTGTCAAACACTTGAGATATCTAGAGCCACTGCCTGAGCTTTGCTGTTATCAGATTCAGTGATGCCCATTAGTACATCAGTGGTAGATCTGGCAAAATTGAAGCCATATTGTTTATCAGTGAGTAGGTAAGGTGCTTAACAACTTCAGTAGTGATTAAAGCCTTGAATATTTTGCTGAAAAATGGTAAGAGAGTAATAGTTAGAAGGGTTAGAAGATTCTTAAAAACAGGAACTATAGACGAGGACTATGAACAGGGTGACAGGCAAAGATTAATCTAAGTGTCTTGCTGTTTTCTTTTCCCTTCAAACTTGCACATTGCTCACATATTCCATATATAATATTCTCAGTGTCAATCTGTAGAACCAAATTTCTTTTATAATACTTCCCAACTAATTAAATCTCTGTACTTGTTTGTTTCTGACATTTCTGTCTACAGTGGGGAAAATAAATATTTCATCCGCTGCTGATTTTCTGAGTTTTACAAAAATAGGAATGATCTATAATTTTCAGGGTAGGTCCGTCTTGAAAGTGAGAGATAGAATATAAAAAAAAATTATAGACTGTTCCCATTTTTGTAAAGTAGAAAACTCAGAAACAGGGGATAAAATACTTATTTTACTCACTGTAACATAATGAGGTAACTTGAGGGCTTGGAGAATTTGATAAAGGGCAAAAAAACTGAATGAAACAGCAAGCATTCCCTCTAACAAGCATGTGCAAATGGATGTTAAGACATCAACTGAAGGTATAGTAAGAAGACAAATGTTGCTTAGAAATACAAAAATTAGGAAATCATGGAGAGTATTGTCCTGAAGAAACATGACAAGTAAAAGAAAATGACCTTGGTGTGGAATTAAGTTCGTTGAGCAAGCAATTGCCAATTTTTTATGAAAAATCCGAGGTTGAGATGAATCTTGCAGGGGAATGAAAAAAATATAATAAATAAAATAATAAATAAAATTATAAAAAAAAAAAAAAGAATTTAATTTTTCCATAATTCGAAAGGAAACCAAAAATAGGTTTCCGGTCACATATGAATATTATAACCCAACTTCTAGAAAGATGATTTTTCTCTTCTAACTTTCCAACTATTGAGTTCGAACATGTTTGGTAGCCGTCTCAATGAAAGGGAGACTGAGTCACCTTAACTCAACATCAAACTGACTTTAGGTCAACCATATCTCTTCATATTGTACCTATGTGCATCAATAAACATTGACCATTCATTTTCTGATCAAGTCTTCATGCAGTCCACTGACATTCAACTTTGGTTAGAGGCACAAAGTCAAATACTAGCCCTCCAGAAATTCAAGTACCTATTTGGTGATTTCAAGAATACAGCTGAGGAGAGATTTTGAGGAGAAAATAATTCTGTTTAAAATGTTTCCTTAGTTGTATGTCTTTATTCAATATTTTTTTTTATTTTTCAAGCATACATTTAGAAAATAACTGCAGAGAATTAACAGCAAACTAACAAAATACCGAGTGAGATATATAAATAATGGGAAAAATTTCAATTATATATGGACAGGCTTCTTCTATGTAGCATATCTCTTCAGGAATTGGATGATCATGATTCTGCAAAAATTTCTATCATCTGTAGCTCTCAGGTTTTTTATCACCATCCCTCTCTCCCAATCCTTGTTCCGACATCTGTTTATACAAGTTTGTTAGGTACATTACTAGTTGTTTCTCTCAGTAACCCTTGCCTTAAATATATCCTGTAAGTGTAAAAATTCTCCAGGCCTTCTTTCCTCATTTTGCATCCTAGAAATTTCAACTGCCTCTTTCTGATTCTTTGTAAAAGAATTCCTTTTCTTTTGCATTATCCTTAAGACCTCTGCATTATTCACATGTTCAGTCCATGGTATTCGCATCATACTTTTGTAGAACCACATCTCTCATGTCTCAAATTTCTTCTTTATCTTTGAAGAGATTGTCCCACTTTCATTATGATATATATATATATATATATATATATATATATATATATATATATATATATGTGTGTGTGTGTATTCCGTTGTATGGATATGAATTTGTGACCCTGGGTTTGACACTTTTGTGATCAGCAGACAAACTGGTTTGATCTATTTATACTTGTTTGACAATGTTTGATAGTTGGATGGGGAATTTACTGACATGTTTGTTTGGGATGACACTCTCATACACATACCTACAAGTGTATGCATTTTAGTTTGCACAAACACATCCATATATGCAATCTGAGGCTAGGCGCAAATACAGATCATGGATTCGAGTATATATACATACGCAGTTGTAATTCTGTTCTGGTGCTGAGTCCATAGCATCTATTATATGTAGCAATGTTCCTTTCAACAAGGAATGGATATGGGGTTTGTGTGATGATCACATAAGCATGAAACCCAGTGTCATATTCATACAACTGAATATGTTAGCTCTATCACGAATATTGAGTGCTTTCCACTAAGTACTGAGCATGAAAAGTAAAATATATATATAATACAGACATATATATATATATATATATATATATATATATATATATATATATATATATATATATATTATACAAAAAGATTTTCACTCATATTGAGTATTTTCCACTAAGTACTGAGCATGAAAAGTAAAATATATATATAATACATACATACATATATATATATATATATATATATATATATGAAAATCAGCATATATATATACATATATATATATATATATATATATATATATATATATTATACAAAAAAATTATCACTGATATTGAGTACTTTCCACTAAGTACTGAGCATATAAAATAATATATATATATATATATATATATATATATATATATATATATATATATATATATATATTTATATATATACATATATATATATATATATATATATTTATATATATACATATATATATATATTTATATATATATATATATATTTATATATATATATATATATATATATAAACAAAATTCAGCATATATATATAAAAAAAATTTATTATATATATATATATATATATATACATATATATATATATATATATATATATATAAACAAAATTCAGCATATATATATATAAAAAATTCATTATATATATATATATATATATATATATATATATATATATATGAAAATTTCTCCGAATTAATCAGTAGAGAGACAATATTTATGAATAAAAATGACAATAGGAAAACTGGTAATTGTTGACGCATTTCGTCCAATGTGGACTTTATCAAAGCAAAATACGAAAATGAAATTAAATGAACAAAGTAACTAATAAAAACAAAAACAGAATGTACCTAGCAACTGGAATGGAGAGAAACGCTATTTTCATATTTTTAACTGAAAAATAACGTCAGTAATTGTCACGTGTGGAGAATATTGTCATTATTCCAGTTGCTAGGTACATTCTGTTTTTGTTTTTATTAGTTACTTTGTTCATTTAATTTCATTTTCGTATTTTGCTTTGATAAAGTCCACATTGGACGAAACGTGTCAGCAATTACCAGTTTTCCTATTGTCATTTTTATTCATAAATATATATATATATATATATATATAATCAAAATTCAGCATATATGTATAAAAAAAATTCATTATATATATATATATATATATATATATATATATAGCTTCTTCTCCCTCCAGCTATGAGTAAATAGCAGGACAGACTGGGTTCTATAGCCTTGGATGGCAACTGGTCTAGGAGAAGGACAACTCTGAATTGCACCAGGTCTCTGTATTCGGCCCTTCAAAAAGTATGGTTGGTCTTAAATGAAACCTTCACCACTATAATCAACTCTCATGTGCTGTTGTTGGGCTCTCGGTTTCCAGGGAACTGATCTGCTTGACCCTCGTACGTCAGATTCGACAGAAGAGTCGTGCGACCGATATATATATATATATATATATATTATGCATAAAAATAATTTCAACCAAAACTTTGATCTAAAGAATGCCACATGTATTAAAATAGAAAGTAACTTATTTAGAAGGGAAATTCTTACTATTAAATCTTAGCAAAATATAAATCTGGGCCCCAAATTTTTTCCAATATTTGCATTCATGAAATATCAGGTTAAGATACATGGCTACAAAATTGTTAGAAAATTGAAAAGAAATGATTAAATCCTTAACCTCTTGAATAAACTCAAAACTAAAATAATTTAAATACTAATTTAGATGAAAAAATTTCCAAAATATCACTTACTAACTTAGTTTGTCTAACTTTCAACCAACCTGATAAATATTTATGAGCATTCTCAAATTTTAAAATTTTGCAAAGCTAATAACATTTTTTGCTCTTGTATATTAAACTTATTACAAATTAAAATCATTGTATTTGCCTTGATAAAGTCCCTCAAAAAACAAAATGTGTCAGTTAAGATAAGTTTTCCTTTTGTCTTTATTCATATATATATATCTATATATATATATATATATATATAATAAATTAATAGACTTAAAATATGGTTTTTCGCTACACAGTTCCAACCATGTTTCAGAAATGGAAGCTAAAAGCCTCAAATTTAATTTTGTAATTAAATTAAAGACATTAAAGAAATTTGCTTGAGGATGAAATGGAACTAATGTCTTTAATTTAATTACAAAATTAAATTCGGGGCTTTTAGCTTCCATTTTTGAAACATGGTTGGAACTGTGTAGCGAAAAACCATATTTTAAGTCTATTAATTTATAATATTAATGCTCTGTAAATTTACATTGAGCACTATTTTGTAAAAATAAAAATATCTATAAGAACACCGGATTATATATTTTACTGTTCTTTCTTTTTATTGACATATATATATATATATATATATGATTGAATAAATTACAAACATTATGTCTACTTATTTTTATTATAATAAAAGAAAAAAAATTCAGTAATAGTTTACACATAGTTTTTACCTTACCAGTTGCACCACTGATGATGAGAAAATAAACATAAGAAATAAACATGATTCTCACTGTTTCAGTTCATTTCTTGACTTATTTAATTGTAATATACATAAAAATATTTGTGAATATGAACGGATTATGATAAAAATAAGTACACATAATGTTTGTAATTCAATCAGACATGCCTATAAGAGAATTTGCTGCCTAAATACACACACACACACACATACATACATATTTATATATCCAGGTAAAATGAGAACAAATGGAGTATAATTCCACAGTATGTAACATTTAATTTAAAAGAGGGCTCAATACAGAATTGAGCTAAATATTATTTATTTTAAGATATAAAAAAAAAATGTGTTCAAAATAGCTATACAATTACAATGATGTTTCAACACTACATATGTGTCTCCTCAGGCAATGTTAAACTACTGGCCTAGTAGTTTAACATCACCAGTTAACATTGCTCAAGTAGACACATTTGTAGTGCTGAAACATAATTGCAATTCTGTAGCTATTTTTAACACGTTTTTGTTTTAATATCTTAAAATATGCATATATATATATATATGTATATATATATATATATATATATATGTTAGGTTGGTGCAAAAATAAAGTCGTTTTTTGACGTATTTTTTAACGTCAAAAAACGACATTATTACGTCATTATTTTTGCACCAACCTAATATATATATATATATATATATATATATATGTATCACTCTAATCACCCTATCAAGTCAATAATTAATCTAATCCTAAACTTTGTTAATACTAGAGTTAATAGATTATCATCTAAAAGTAAAATCTTCAATGAGAATAAATTAATGCCCTCAAAAAATGTAATTTCAAACAAGAATTCAATTGCCAGGAAACTTTGTAAAACAATCCAACTTATAAAACCAAAAATAGAAAAAGAAATACAATATGGTTTAATCGACCTTTCTTTAAATTATCTACTATTAATATTGGCAAATATTTTTTTTAAAATTCAATAGACAAACATTTCAATCATAACAATCCTTTAAGAAAAATTTTTAATAGAAAACCTCTAAAAATTAGTTATTCCTGTACTAGTAATATACTCAGTTTAATTAATTCACACAATAACCTTTTATTAAAGAAATTTTATGACAGTGAATCACATGAAAATAAACCTCCTTGTAATTGTAAAACATGAACTAACTGCCCATTTGGAGGTATTTGTATTTTGAAAATGTAGTATATGAAGCTACTATATTTCCAAAAGAAAATATAAGTCAGAAGAAGGTATACATAGGGCTACCAGCCGGGAGTTGTAAACAAAGATTTTACAATCACTGGCATTCCTTCACCAATGCATCTTTAAGATATCAAACGGCTCTATCTTGGCATTTTTAAATTTTTAGTTACTTAAAACGGTCCTTTATCTCTTTAATAATCAAAAGTTTTTGAGTTTTTTTTATTTTAATTTTTTTAAAGAACTTCCTTTTTTTTAATTTGATGTTATTTCTTTATATTGATGCCAAATATTTCAATATTATTATTATTATTATTATTATTATTATTATTATTATCAGTTTGTAATTTAGACAGTTATAATGTGATGGGATGGTTTCACTGATTAAAATGACTAGACACTGTCAATGTATCTATTTTAAAATATGATCACTCCCTTCTCTCACCCTGTTGACTGGCTTAACTTCTTCCTTTCCCTCTCTTACTCTCTTTCCCTTTCCTCTCCTCATGTCTCTCTTTCTCTTCCCCCTAAAAATTCTTATATTGAAATCTCTTTCTTCTCCTTTTAATATTAAAACTTTTTCCTTTTTCTCTTTTCTCTCTCTTATTTTTTTCTTTACTTTTCTCCCTGTCTGAACAAATTAAACTCCAACTATCTTTGTAAAATTGGACAGAAAAGATGGACATCTGATATCCATGAAATATATTATCACCTGACCAAATGGATTTTTAAGGATTCTGAATTCATTATATATATATATATATATATATATATATATATATATATATATGTATTAGATAGATAGATAGATAGATAGAGAGAGAGAGAGAGAAAGAGAGAGAGTTTGTTAAAACAATACACTAGAATTAGCAGTTTTTCTCTGTGTAGTGCTGATGTCTTAGGGGTAGAATCACTGACTGACAACAAATTGGTCAGGTTTCAGTCCTGGCTTGAGGCATTCTAATGTCTTGTCACACTGAAGAGCTGTGATACTGCTAAACAGTACTGTCTGCAAATGACATATATATGTGTGTGTATATATATATATATATATATATATATATATATATATATATGTATATATATGTATATGTGTGTGTGTGAACAGGTTAAGATAGCTAAGATACATATATTCAGGTAAATTAAAAGATAGTTATGGCTAGACTGTTCTATGAAGGCAAGTAACATTTTATTAGGTTGGCACAAAAATAATATTGTTTTTTGACATTAAAAAATACGTCAAAAAACGATATTATTTTTGCACCAACCTAATACTTTTCTTTTCTTTCATTGTTTGGCAAACAAGGATTGTCACACCTGCAAAAAAATGGTGTTTCAAAAGGACAATTTTTCCACTGACACCACTATTATTTATATATATTATCATGTATACCCATTAAAATTCACAGACATTCTGTATTTTTTAAAATTTGTATTTACAGTTTCCTTTTTGTTACCTTTTGATGTAAATTTTGTTGTTCATTGACATTTTTACAAATTTATCAATAAAAATATTTATTTCCATATTTATTTCTTTATAAATTGTATTAGTTGGTTCACATTTTAAGAATTTTGTCAATATAAAATTATTTTTGTAAATAAACAATCCAATAAATAAATAGTGTTTAATATTTCGTTATAAACTCTCAAAGAACAAAGAAAATATAGAAATTCACTTTCATCATATGTTTAGGTTTTATTAAAATTCTAATCATCATTTTTTAAAACAATAAATATTGCTGAGAGGTGAAGGTAGGTAAAATTGGCAATTAGTCAATGTTTTAAAATTTATTGCATTGTAGATAGTTTACATATTTTTATAATTTTCTAATTTTTAATATTTTTTTAATAAAAAGGTTTCTTTTCACATTTATTTCTTTATAGAATGGTAAATAATAAATCTTTATAAAAGCTAAGTAATTCTTTATAATCTTGTAAATAAACATTGGCGAGGGAGGGAATGTAGTCAAAATAATAGCAGTGTCAAGTAAAAAACTATTCTTTTGAAACACCATTTTTTGTGAGCACAATGGTTTTTGTTTGCCCATTCTTTCTTTCTCTTTTTTTTATTACTTTGCTGGTTTTTTTCTTTTCACTTTTGTTTTCCTTCCTTTTAATTGTTTTCTTTCATTAGTTTACTTTCATCATTTCTTGCCCTGATACCATTCCCCCCTCCTCATTGCCTTTCCTTCTTCTTCCATATTTCTTCTATTTTCATTTTCTCCAGTTCATTTACTTCTTTTCTTACATATTTTCCTTGCAAATCTCTTTCTCCTTTTATCTCTTACCAAATGTTCCAAAAAGAATTACTCAAGATAAAACTCTGCAAAACTGATTGCATGGCATCTGATTTATTCAGAAATATCTAAACTGTCAACTGTATATAACCATTTTTTGAGATCAATGATTAAAAATGAATCCTGTAGGTTTTAGAGAGGACCATCCTTTTTCTGATCTTGTGAAGTGTGACATGAAATCAGAAAGAACTTTACTGAATAACAGAAACCACATTATTTACAGACCTCCAACAGCAGCAACAACTAAAATGGATAGCACATGTAATTCAAATGAAAAAAATGAGATAATCACAATGTTAATTTTTTCTTCATTCTTCTTCATTCTTCTTCTTAATTCTTTTTCATTCTTCATTATTCATCTTATTCATTCTTCTTCTTCTTCATTCTTCTTCATTCTTCATCTTATTCATTCTTCTTCTTCTTCATTCTTCTTCTTTATTCTTCTTATTATTCATTCTTCTTCTTTGTTCTTCTTCATTCTTTTTATTCTTCATTCTTCTTCTTCATTCTTTTTCATTCTTCATTCTTCTTATTCATTCTTCTTCTTCTTCATTCTTTTTCATTCTTCATTCTTCTTCTTATTCATTCTTCTTCTTCTTCATTCTTCTTCTTCATTCTTTTTCATTCTTCATTCTTCTTCTTATTCATTCTTCTTCTTCTTCTTCATTCGTCTTCTTCATTCTTTTTCATTCTTCTTCTTTGTTCTTATTCTTCATTCTTTTTCATTCTTCATTCCTCTTCTTTATTCTTCTTCTTATTCATTCTTCTTCTTTGTTGTTCTTCTTCATTCTTTTCATTCTTCATTCTTCTTCTACATTCTTCTTCATTCTTTTTCATTCTCTATTCTTATTCATTCTTCTTCTTTATTCTTCTTCTTATTCATTCTTTTTCTTTGTTCTTCTTCATTCTTTTCATTCTTCATTCTTCTTCATTCTTCTTCTTCATTCTTCTTCATTCGTTTTCATTCTTCATCATTTGTTTTCATTCTTCATTCTTCTTAATTCTTCTTCAATCTTCTTCATTCTTTTCATTCTTCATTCTTCTTAATTCTTCTTCATTCTTCTTCATTCTTCATTCTTCTTCTTCATTCTTCATTCTTTTTCATCCTTCATTCCTCTTTATTCTTCTTCTTTCTTATTCTTCATATTTCTTCTTCATTCTACTTTTTCTTCTTCTTCATTTTCTTTTTCATTCTCCTTCTTCATTCTTTTTTTTCTTTTTCACTCACACCTTCTCTTTCTTTTTTTTTTCTCCTTCACCTGATTGCACTTGAATCAATGAATTACAAATACTTTTCCCCAGTTGCAATTTTGTTTTCTGCTCAACTGCAGGTGAAGAAGGAAAAAAAAATGAAAATATAACAAGCAACAAACAAAAAATTAATTGGCTAAATTTCTAGAAAGAAGCCCATGAAACAAAACTAAAAATATATGATGTCTGCCTGACTTAAGAAGGTATCGTGTGTGGTTGTTACTTTAACAATTTCTCTGACAATCAATTTTATAAATTTAAAAACTAAATTAAAAAAAAAAAAATCATAAAATGCAGATTTCAGTTTTCCTTTAAAAAAAAAATAAAACAATTTATTTTACTTTATTCATTTTTTCATGAAGTTGCAAAAATCAAATGTTTCACATCTAAACAGCTAATAAGTAATTCTTTTTCATTTTACAAAGCTGCAAAAATCAAATGTTTCACATCTAAACAGCTAATAAGTAATTCTTTTTCATTTTACAAAGCTGCAAAAATCAAATGTTTCACACTTAAACAGCTTATAAATAATTCTTTTTCATTTTACAAAGCTGCAAAAATCAAATGTTTCACATCTAAACAGCTAATAAGTAATTCTTTTTCATTTTACAAAGCTGGAAAAATCAAATGTTTCACACTTAAACAGCTTATAAATAATTCTTTTTCATTTTACAAAGCTGCAAAAATCAAATGTTTCACATCTAAACAGCTAATAAATAATTCTTTTTCATTTTACAAAGCTGCAAAAATCAAATGTTTCACATCTAAACAGCTAATAAGTAATTCTTTTTCATTTTACAAAGCTGCAAAAATCAAATGTTTCACGTCTAAACAGCTAATAAGTAATTCTTTTTCATTTTACAAAGCTGCAAAAATCAAGTGTTTCACACTTAAACAGCTTATAAATAATTCCCTTTCTTTTAATGAAGCTGCAAAATTCAAAAGTTTCACGCCTAAACAGCTTATAATTAATATTTCTTCTTTTCACGAAACTGCAAAAATGAAATGTTTCACACCTAAACAGTAATTTCTTTTTTTTGCCTCTTGAAACATTTTTTAATAATACATGTGAATAATTTCTCTTATATTATTAAAACATTTTGGATTAAATATAAAAAGTTGTCATAAATTCATGAGTTTAGGTTTCACTTTGCTGGTGTCCCACCCTCTCAGACTGAATGTATAAGATCTGTTTGTTTTAAATCTATATCGGTTAAGATTTAGTAAAGTGAATGAATTAGACAGATTCAAATTCTGGAATGTGTTCTATTGATCAACCTCAGACAAAATAACAACCCCCTTTTTATTAGAAATTATTAACACCTGATATCTATACTGAGTGGATGCTAACTTGAAATAAAATTTGTTTAAATTATGATTTGCAAAGATGAATAGAAATTTCACAGCATTTAAAGCATATATTGTGTTTATAATCTGCAAAGTTCCAGATTTTAAGAATTTATGCTTGTTGTGTTGTTGCAGATTTTATACTTTTTAAATAATGCCATTTAGAATAGAGCCAATCATTTTTCTGATAAATATCCACAAACATTTTTGTCTACTACTACATCTCTGTGCCAGGTATAAATTAAAGCACAACATGCTAAGTAGTGATAGCCACCTAGTAGCAGATGAATGTAACAATTTGAGTGGTGAATTTGTAAGAGGAGTCATTAAAATTATCTTCCAATGTCTCAGCTTATGGCTACATCACTTGAAACACTGGTTCCTGTGCAATCACCAAAGGTAAGCAAAATTGAGCCTGGTTAGTACCTAGATGTGTTATTTTGGATTTACACTTTATCTGCTTTTTTCATTTACAAAATACAAATTTTCACTCCCTCCCAACTTTCTCCAGTCTCTTATTCTGCCATTCAAATCAAAATAAAAGATTTGATTTCATTCTACAAAATGTTATCATGGATAAAAATTTCAAAGGGCATACCTTGGGGAGCACTTTTACCATTAACTCAAGTCTGTCATAAAATACAAAATGCTAAGATTATGAGATGCTGCAGTCAATAATGTTTTTTGTTTTCTTATTTGGGATTGCAAGAAATTACAATTGTCATGAGAGACCTGAATGCCAAAGTAGGAAAGGAAAGAGATGATAAAATAGTTGGTAGATTCAGACTAGAAACTCATAAAACACATATGCAGGTGGAGAGAAAAATGAAAGAGGAGTAGGACTGATATTAAGTCAAGACATGAAAAAAATGTGTTCTGATATACTCAAGTATCTGAAAGAATTCTTGTTGTTAAACTGAAAGGAAAGCCTTTCAACATATTCATTATAGTTGTACAAAAGAAGAAGCTGAAAAATTTTACTGTACATTAGACATCACCAAGGCTGAATACAAATCACAAGAAATGACACTTGTTGTGGGATACCTGAATACCAAAGTAGGCATGGAGAGAAATGGTGAAATAATTGGCAGATTCAGACTAGAAATTCATCATGAATATGGAGGAAAATATGTCCAGTGATTTACGGTAAATGACTAGGGAGTAGTCAACACTCAAGACATATATGGACATGGAGAAGCTCAGGGGGAAAAACGAAAAATCAAATCGACTATATAACTATCAATAATACATTCAAGAATGATGTTTTAAACTGCAAAATATCTCCAAGTGCTGACTGCAGGAGTGACCACTTTTCTGTGATATGTAAATTTAGAGTGAAGCTACGGACAACCAAATTACAATATGACAGACGTTTGAATGATCTGAATCTGAAAGAGAAATATATAGAAAAACAGATACGATAGACAAAATAAAAAGAGAAATTCAAAGTAGGACACATTAAGAGAAGCTTTAGTAACAATTGAGATCATCCCAAATAGACAAAGACAAATAGAATGGATGATAGATGAAATTCTGAACATGATGAAAAGGAAGCAAAAAGAATGCCAAGGAATGAAACAGAATATAGAACACATGAAGGCAGACCAAAGAGGAATGACTCAGCGTAAAATGTACAGAAATAGAAAGAACGCATATCTTAGATAAAGCAGATATGCATAAGGAAAAAGAGAACAGGACAAAAGATATTCTAATCAAGAGGTTACATAAAAATTCAAGGATGGAATGCTGATATTAGAAAAAATATTTCAAAGATGAAATTAATATATTGGGGAACTTTTCCATGATGAAAGAGAACAACAGGCAATACACAGAAATATTGAAGGACCAGAAATTGGGAAGTTTCATTATAAGTAAATAAAAGAGTACTGAATTGCTATGTAATATCAATCCTCCAATATGGCAGAAAAAGTGAATTTGACAAATATTTTACCAACTAATCTTTTCTGCTCAAAATTCAGTAAGAGTAAATAGGTTCACCTATCACCAGGCTGACCCTCCTCCCCATTTTTTTGAACAGGAGTAGAAATTTATCTCTTGTATCCTTTTTAGGATTAGGTTTCCACTTCCTTCTAAAGTCTACTTCATCTCTATATTTGTAATGCCTCCACCTAAAAGTCTGAAATTTTATTTACTATAATTTTTCTTCTTAATAGGAGTAGGTAGATAGGTTTGTCTATTGTCCAGTGTGATAAAGTAATCAGGAGTAATCGCCCTTGTTTTATGATTACCTCCCTTTGGAGAACTGTTTCATTCATAGAGGACTATAAATAGTCACTATGCTGGTATAAATAAGCAGAATAAAGCTTCCTTAAGCCTACTCTTGCTCTCTTTTGTGCCTATCACTCAGTTCACGCTCATCCCCAGTCTTCTGAACAGGAATTGAGATTTATCCCTTGTTTTCGTATTTTAGGACCGGGTTTCCAGTTCCTTCTAAAGTCTTCTCATTCTCTTTCACTCCTAGTAGCACCTTGCATCTTAGTGGCATTATTGACTTGCTTGCGGTGCATTGATTAAAAAAAAAAAATGCTGCAGGCAAAGAAAAAGACTACTTAATAAAATGACGAATACAATATGAAACAAGCAAAAAAATTAATTGGCCAAATTAAACCACAAAGCAAAATTCATAAATTCAATGATTTATCAGGCAATCATTTTATAGATGGTGGATGAATGGTGGGAAATTTACTCATAGAGAAAGAGGCAACTGTAGGCAACAGAAATGTGGTTCTACAGAAGAATATCATGAAGAGGACATGTGAACAATGAGGTATTTGTAAGATGGAAACAAGAAAGATACATATACTTAGAATAAGAAAGAGATATTTGAATTTATAAGACACATAATGAGAAAGAAAGGCTTAGAGAACTTGATACTTACAAGACATATTGAAGCTGATTAAGCTTGTGTGAATGCATGGTATAATGGTAGTGGGAGATATGGTAAAAAAATAGATGCTACTAAGAGTTACAAAGAATAAGAAGTTGTGAAGAGCAATAGTTATCCACATTCTGAAGAAAAAGTTTTTAAGATGATTGGGGCTCAGAGTGACATAACTTTGTAGTGACCAGATAAAATAACCAAAAATATGATCGATTTCAACCTCTCAGATTCCTGATCTTGGCAATTTGTGACAGCTGTTTGAGTGTATCATTTATTCTTTGAATTGTATAACAGACTTTTGATAAGTAAGCTGTTCGGTTGGCCAGTATGTCCTAACTTAGAAAGCAGAAAGAAAAGAACAAAATTTTATGGAGTAACACAGCATTTATTCTTTAAAATAAAGTCCATCATTCTCAGAGGTCTTCTTCCAGTGATCAGCCAGCATTTGAATCTGTTCCTGATACCAGTCTGCTGGCTTTGAAGTAAAAAAACTGTAAACAAACTTCCTACACTTCATCAGAAGTGTTGAATTGCTGATCGTAGAGGCAGTATGCCATTTAGTGGAATAGGCTGTAGATATTTGGAGCAACATCAGAACTGATAGGTGGATATGGAAGAATCTCAATTCTATCCATTTGTTTGAGCTTCTCCTTAGTCAGCCTGCCATTGTGTGGCCTTGAATTATCATGCTGAAACAAAGCCCAACCTTGGTTGACCAAAGCAGGGTACTCCTTCTTTAGTTTGTTGTACACACAGTCTAGCTTCTGGCAGTACAGTTTAGTGATGATGATGCAACTGTGTGGAATAAGATCAAAATGCAGTACTCCTTGAAAATTCCACCAGACAGAGATCAAAATTTATTGTTTTTTTTTTTCTGCTTCCCAAGTGAGTCAGGTTTTTCTGGCCAGTCTAGTAAAAACACAAGCCATCAAAATAGCTTCTTTCCACATTTTTAAACCAAATAAGATTCTGAAATATTATATATTTAGGGATCTTATTGAAGAATCACATAATGTAAACAGATCTTTTTTAGGTGAGGTACACGAGACCCATTATTGAACAAAGAAGACAGAGAAAAAGATCTTTTCATGGGATGACAATTCTGAATTGAAAAGACTGATAGTGAAAAGAGACAAACAAAAGAGAAGTAAAAATAGAAGAATGAACACTAAATAGCTAAGAAAGAAAATAAAAAAAAAAACCTTGTTAATGCCATGAGAGAAAAACATCTTTTGGAAACTGGAAGCCAAATCAATGGAGAAAAACAGAATTATGTGTTGAAATCTGGAGAAAAACAAAAACAAAACAAAAACAAAAAAAAAACAAATAACAAAAATAGGATAATATCATACAATCAAATCCCCCCACCCCAAAAGTATTGTTACATTCTTAAAAAACCCTTCCAGTCACACTTCATTCCTGACCACACCAATCTGAAGATGCTAGAGAAAATAGAATATGCACCAGTATATATGCAAAAATTACAAAATCTACCTCCAAACTTAAACAACAACAAACCTAATGATCAAGACGTCAAGAAAGCAATAAAAAAGCTAAAACAATAATAAATCTTCACTTATCTCTGCAGCTGAAATTTTGAAAGTAGCATACACTTTGGCCAAATTTATGCAGCATGATATATATATATATATATGTATATATATATGTATTCTACCATATATTGTTAAATATAACAAACAAAAGTGGTGTCTATATATATATTGTTGAATATAACAGACAACGAATGTTTGTTATATTTTGTCATGAGCCACTCCAAGAATTGTATAATGGCTTTAGTTTCAAGAGAAAATAAAGACATATGTGTGTGTGTGTGTTTGTGTGTTGTGTGTGTACGTATCCTAAGCAAGACATTAAAGATGCAAGAAGAGGTTACTGAGTGTTAAAGAATATCAGAAAAAAAACACTATTAAACATAGAGAACAATACAAGAACAGGAATTAAAACAAACAAGATAATGATTGACATTGCATTTAAATTTTTGATATATTTAAATTTAGGTATATCACATATTAATGTTTTTGTTTCTTTGTTTATTTGTCTGTTTAGTAGCATATCAAATTCTTTAATTTTCTTGGGAGAATTTGTAATTTCTTTTAAAAAATTATATTGCTGGTAATATTTGTTTCTTTCGTTTCACAAAAAAATGTATCGTTGGTAATATTTTTTCCCCAAAAAATGTATTGCTGGTAATATTTTTCTTTCACAAAAAATGTATTGCTGGTAATATATATATTTTTTTTTTAAATGTATTGTTGGTAATATTTTTTCCCAAAAAATTGTATTGCTGGTAATATTTTTTTTTCTCAAAAAATGTATTGCTTGTAAAATTTTTTTTCAAAAAACTGAATTTCTGGATTATTGGTAATAATTTTTTTTCCACCAAAAATGCATTGCCAATCATTCTTTTCTTCAGAAATGTATTATTTATTTATTTATTTATTTATTCATCTATTTTTCTTTTTAATGGTAATTTTTTTACTATGACAGTGTATTGTACGTATTCTTACTATAAAATCTATTTTTGTACTTTCATAGTTTTTTGACCCCAATTTGGATGTTCAGTATTAGCCCGTAGTTGAGCTTCTAACAGGTGTAACCACCCTGGGTCAGGAAAGATCTGGGAACAACATCAGTTAAGCAGTGGTTCCATGTTTCTCAAAAACTCCAATCTCCCAATCAGAGGCCTTGCTGCCAGATGTAGTTTATTATCTAACCCAGGACTAACATATTAATGTACTATGGTAACAAAAACATAATCCTGAAGACTTTTACATGTACAGAAATACTTCAGTTGGTTCCATTATGGCGAAAATAGTAATAAATATTTTACTAATTAGACTCTTACCATTCTATGAAAGCCATTTTTTAATCATCCAAGACATAAAATAATAATAATATAATTTTTTCCAATGCTTTCAAACTCTAGGAAACTGCTTCATATATAACATCACTTACGCAATACTTATATATATAAATTAATTTGAATTCTAGCTTTTCCCACTAAATATCAGGTGGAAGTCAGTAAAATCTTATATTGGTCACACAAACACCACACTATCTCATAGGTTGATTTCTTGAAACTTGGTGTAATTTATGTACATAGTAATCATCACATCTCAAACCACCAAAATATGATTATTATGACAAATATTAATAGATAATAGTACAATGCTATATCGCACTCACTGCAAGGAGAGGCTCAACATACTTTAAGCTAGTATAACAACAGCTTAAAGAAACAACTTGTATTAAATATCTTTCACCAGAGGAGACATTATTTTAAAATGTGCGTGTAATATTAAATATGCATATAAAATAATAATAATAATACATATAAATTTTTTCCAATGCAGTTAAGCTTGAGGAAACTGTCTTACACATAATGTTACTTAAAGAATACACATATATTTAAATTAATTTGAATTCTAGCATTCCCCACAAAATAAGGAAATGGTTAATATTACCATTAGCAATTGAAGGTAAGTTTTTTTCTATTGTTTTTGTTCAAGTGCTTTTGACCATCTTGGTCATTATCAAGAATCTTACCTATCGACCAGGGTCCCAAGACTGATTGGAAATCCCAGGTAGGGCTTTGTGACTCTCCCTAACTTATCAATATTTGATTTTTTTTCTATCTACATTAATACTATACAGAACCTGAAGGATGAAAAATTTTCACAGATTTTGAGGGTATTCAGGGGCTTTTTTTCCGTCCAAATCCGTGAATTTGTTTTGCTCATGCTAAGTCTTGAAAAAATATTATCTAAAATTAACTATTTTTTTATCTATAATGTTGAATGTGCTTAAATTATTTTTCCAATGTCAACAAATACTCTTTGCCAATTAGATGCACGCTACCTCCCATATATGTTTTTCCTCTATGCTCACGTGGCCTACTTAATTCAATAATGGGATCAACTGTGTTTGCTCACTGGCGATCTATGTTCAAACTCAAGTGTCGGCAGCGGCACTTTATTCCTATATAACAATTATTCAAGTCAATGTTAAAAATTGCTGCAAAACGTTGTTGATTTATTTAAGATAGAATGATCTATTATGACGTGTCTCTAATTATTTAAGATAGAATGATCTATTATGACGTGTCTCTAATTATTTAAGATAGAATGATCTATTATGACGTGTCTCTAATTATTTAAGATAGAATGATCTATTATGACGTGTCTCTAATTATTTAAGATAGAATGATCTATTATGACATGTCTCTAATTATTTAAGATAGAATGATCTATTATGATGTGTCTCTAATTATTTAAGATAGAATGATCTATTATGACATGTCTTTAATTTCTATTTAGATACACTGGATTCAATTTTAATCTTTCTAGTTGAATTGTTCACGTATAGTGTATATGATCCATTATTGTACATAATCAGGTTAGAATTGAAAAAAAATGTGTATTTTATATGAGTACAACCTTTTGAAAATTGACATGTATTAGAGCGGGGGGGGGCGTTTCATAGATTTTGGGGCCCTCTAGACACTGTACTGAGAGCACATAGTTCTTTCACACTTCTAGCTGTGGAACTCTCTTCCGGATTCTTACTTTCCTGACAACTTTGATCTTCAAAAATTTAAAAGCAATGTCAATTGTCATTGTTTCATTGAATCCTGTTTTTTTTATTATATACCCTCCTGCATTTGTTCTTTGTATGATAATAGCAAGGTCTCTGATTGGGAGATTGGAAATTTAGAGGAGTGTGCAACCACCTCTTAATTGCTGTTGTTCAAAGGTTCACTCTGTCCTGGGGTGGAAGAACCTGTTATGGCCCCAGCTATGGGAAAATAGGGAACCCTCAAAGAAAAATTAAAAGTACATTTTTATAATAAAATGACCAACAATACATTTTTATAGCAAAATAGCAATCAATGCAACATTAAAAAAATATAAAAATACATTTTTATAGTAAAATTACCAACAATACATTTTATGATCTACAGAAATATATATCTAAAAAAACATACCTCTACTCTGAAAGTATAAAATTATGTACAAAATATTTAGATTTTGTCATTAAATAACCCATAGAGGTGTTGATATGCCACTGAACAAAACCAACCAAGCAACCAACCAACTAACCAATCTGTAGTTGAAAGCATACAATTGCATTAAAAATTCATTTAGGTGAAGCCTTAAAATTGTGTTCAAAATGTTTAGATTTCAGCAGTAAATAACCCATAGAGGTGTTGATATGCCACTCAAAAAATCAAGCAAGCAAGCATCCAACCAACCCTCCTTCATAATGTTTTCTCATATTTTACAGTCATCTTGTGTCTTAGTGGATTTATCAACTTGCTTAGAGTGAAATTATTAAAAACAAAGTTTAGCCTCCTTTTCATTTATTTTCTTAAGTAAATTTTCCTATTTCTAAATACTTTGCTTAGATTTTGAAAGGCATCTTTTGCTATTTCAATGTGCCTTTGGATTTTGGTATCACATTTTCTATCTTTTGTTAAAACACATCCCAGTTAGTTAAACTTCTGTACTGGTCTGATTTTGGCATCTTCAATTTGCAGCTCTCATTGAATAATAAAACCATCTGTTAACTTTTCTTGAAATTTTCTCTTGCTTGGGCCAAAATCTCCTCTACAAACACTGAGTGTTGGTTCTTCTTTGAATCTATTATCATGTTAAATTGTCAGCAAGTATGTTACAAGCTAGAAATTATGATAATGATCTGTCAGTGGAAAGATAAACTGATCTCCTTTTACAAGACTCTGGTTTCAAGCCTTCAATGGACTGCCCTCTCCCCAACACCCAAGAAAATCTGAATCTTTCTTATTCTTCTATTTGCTTTGTCTTCTATGCCAGCTGCCAGCTAGTGCTGCAATGGAGGTGAACGTCAGCATAGTTCTTCATTGTCTGAAGAAAAATGGCAAGTAAGTGATTTTGATTTACAGACCATGAGGCTAGAGTTGTCATATTTGTTTATATATGAGTCAAGTTTGGAAATGGAGAAAAGGGCATCCAAGATTTTGAAAAAAAAATTTTCCATATTTTATCGCTCCTGAAAGGCCATTGAATGTGTCAAAGGTCATTGTTTGTTTTTGAGAGTGTCGCTGAGACTACAATGATGGAAACTGGTTTTACAGACATGACTTGTTCAAAAGTTGTGCAATATTCATTCTGGTTATTATTTTCTGAATATTTTTTTCCTTCCATTTAACAACGAACAACTCCTGTTATAATAAAACCTTCTCCAGAAATATTTGGTATGTGTGGTCAGTGTAATGCATAGTGGAATGAGAAAACAGTGAGCTTAGTCTGAATTAATGCCAGATTAGTTACATTCATTTACACACTAATACATTTGGAAAAGGTATGAATCCATTTGCTCCTCCAGCTATAGGTTAAATAGTATGACCTATATCTATGTCAATACAATATTCCCTTACAAAAGAATTCTTAAAATCCAAAATATATTTTAGTTTAAATAACCCGCAAATGGGTTATTTATTTACACTATTTACATTATTCAGACTATTGTCCTCATCTTTGTCACCATATTTATCACATTTCAGCTGTTGTATACTCTGGCCTTCTTCAGGTAGTTGGAATGTTAAACTGAACCCTTTATTTCACTCACTGTCATGTCTAATGGATGTCAGTTATCAGTTATCTCCTGTTAATTCCCCTTGCATAGTTCTCCACCACCCTAACCAGGCACTGAACTCAAACTCTTTGGGTCCTGTCACTGGATCTAACACCTTTATCCCATGTGCCATCTATCCTTGAGGAAATCTGTGTATGAATTTCTGATTATTATAAGTCTAATACTTTTAGCAAACATTTTTTACAAGTACTCATATTGCAATTTTTGCTGTCATTGCAAGTTTTTACATGTTCTGAAGAAGGTTCATCTCAGAAATATAGACAGTTTATTTATATTTTACATTGATGTTCACTCTGTACAAGGCCAGGGAACCATTCATGATAGAGGTTTACAGAGTAAAAGGCAGAGTTTATGGATATGTGGGGAATAAATTGGTTAATCCTAGACTTGGACAGGCAAAGATTGTAGTGATTGCAGAAGCATCCTTTTTGGAGTCAGTTCCACAAAACTGCAGTTTTTTAGGATGAAACTGGAACTCACATCTCACCATTGAAATAGGAATGGGATGAAGGTGGTTTGCTATGATGTGCATAGTAAAATGGATTTTAGTCATGAAGATTAGAACTAATGGAACTAAGTCATGTAGCTTACCTGAAAACATTCTATGGAAATAGCGATAGAGCAGTGAGAGGCTTGCAATGTTTCAGTTGTGAGAAAAGGGGTTGTAGGGTGGAGCTGTAGAAAACAAATCAATCAATCAATCCTTCTTATTGACCTGTGCAAAAAAGAAGAATTTACAAGAATATTGAACAGTTTTGAAGAGATTTCAGAATTATACTGATAACAGATATAATTGCAGGCATATATAAATAAATAAAAAAAGAAGCCAAATTAAAATTGAATCCCCCAAAATCTAAGGATAAAAGAAACTAATACATTCATTGCACATATGTTTGATTAACCAACTCTCTACTCATTTAATACATAAAACTGTATGGGCACATGTCTTAGTGGTTAGAATGTTTGTTTACTGAACATAAGACCCGGGTTTGAATTGCATCAGGGTCAATTTATCAGGAAGTTGACTTCTTAATGTTATCATCCTGGGGGGTGATCATAAAAAGTGCCAGAAAGACATACCACAGGTATGAGATAACTTCAGTAAGCCTATCACAACCTTTTCTCCACTCAAACCCAAGGCCACAACCACAATTGCAATAATCAATGTCTTCTTCTTCTTCTTCTTCTTCTTCTTCTTCTTCTTCTTCTTATTATTATTATTATTATTATTATTATTATTATTATTATTATTATTATTCCAGTTAAGAGAAAAGTGTGATTTAAAAAAAAATGAAAGAACACAGTGTTTGACAATGTTAAACAATATTTCAACCATATGACTCTCTTCACATTATATTTAAACACGTATAAAAATATATATCTAGAAAAATAATAAGTCTTTGTACAAATGTTGCTCGTATTGCAATGAGAAAACAGCTGCACTGGTAATGAACGCATCAAAAAAAATGAATGCCACCAGAGTGAAGGCATTGTTTTTATTATTATTATTTTTTATTTTCTTTGATTTCTGGCATTTACACATTTCTTTCTGGGTCCCGCCCAGGGACCTAAGGTTAGAAATGGCATCATGACATTTTCCACTGACAAAAAAAAATTACATAGATAAAGCCCTTCGTAAAGTGTGGGCTGTACTTGTCAGAACAATTTTTTGTATCTCTTTGAGGCATGGACTTCCAGGAATCCCTTCAATTAATCTACTGTAATCTTTTTCAACCAGTCCTAGGACTCCAACTACAACAGGTATTGTTGATGTTCCCATATGCCACATTTTCAAGATTTCTATTTCAAGGTCCTTGTATTTTGACAGCTTTTTGAATATCTTTAAAGATAAATTGCAGTCAGCAGGGACTGCCATATCAATAAGGAGGCACCATTTTTGTTTGTGGTCTTTAATAACAATATCTGGGTGGTTGGCCTTGATTGTTCTGTCAGTGTGTATTGTGTAATCCCATAGAATTGTAACAGGTCCTATCTCCGTAACCGGGTCTGGGTGGTGTTCATACCTTATTATTATTATTATTATTATTATTATTATTATTATTATTATTATTATTATTATTATTATTATCCCAGTTAAGAGAAGAGTATGATTTAAGAAAAGAAAAAGAAAGAACACAGTGTTTGACAATGTTAATCAATATTTCGACAGTATGCCTGCCTTCTTCAGTTTATGTTTGTAAAGTTTTTCAATTGAAAATATATAAAGCTACAAAAAATTAAAAATCAAATTGTGAAATGAAGGCTCTATCCTGAGTCCTACACTGTTTCTGATCTTCATCGATGATCTTCCTGATGTGATCAATTCCCAAGCAGGCATTGATGCAGATGACACTACCATTTAATCCTGTCTCAATAGAAAATCATCAGAGCTGATAACATAAACCTGGTAGCTGCTGCTCTTGAAAAGGAACTTTAATTATTGGTTAACTGGGGAAGGAAATGGCTTGTAAATTGAACACCTTCAAAATAAAACTGAATATGTATATCAAGCTCTTGATAATGGTAATGCTCGATCTGTGGTTCTAGATATCTAAAAGGCATTGGACAGGGTTTGGTAAGCTGGTCTTCTACAAAATCTCTACGACTGTGGTATTACAGGACAATAGGAATCATTGGATTAAATCAAACAATCAAATTGTGAAATGAAGGCCAGTCTGAACATGCTCACTTCCAGATCCTTTCAAATAAATGCAGGTGTCCCCCTAGGTTTTATTCTGGGTCCTACACTCTTTCTGATCTTCATCAATGATCTTCCTGATGTGATCAGTTCCCGAGCAGGCATTGGGTGCAGATGACACTATGATTTAATCCTGTCTCAATAGAAAATCCATCAGAGCTGATAAAGTAAACCTGGCTGCTGCTCTTGAACTTGACCTCCAATCTGTTGCTAACTGGGGCAGGGAAATGCATGCAAATTTTAATACCTCTAAAACAAAACAGCTCTCAGTTAACTGGCTGATGCTAGACTCCTGGAGAGCAACATAGTGTGTCTTCTGGCTTCATGTTTTCAACTGACTTGATGTGGAGCATATACATTGAATAAATAGCTGCATCTACTTTAATTTAATATTAGGTCACTGTCTTGGGCCAGAAAACTTTTCTCATCAGTGTCTATATCGTACATTTACAAATCTATCATTTATCTGTGCATTGAATACTGCTGCCATATCTGGTCTGGTGCTCCTGCAATTCATCTCAAGGTTCTTGAAAAAATCCAAAGAAGTATCTGTAATGTAATCAATCCTGAATTAGCATCTCAACTTCAGTCACTTTCTCACCAATGTGACATGGCTTCCCTCTGTCTTTTCTACAAATATTTTCATGGAAACTGCTCTGATGAGCATTTTTCCCCAGTGTCCCGACTACATGAATTTAAGAATGCTACAACAATGGCATCTAGGTCCCCACACATTTAATGTTGAAATAACTAAATGCAACCACCACCACCTCTACTCAAAGAGTTTCTTTTCTCACATTTCCTGCCTGTGGAACTGTGTTTTGTTTACTTGCTTCCTTGATAACATCAATGTTCAAAAATTGAAAGGCAATGTCAATCACCATCTAGCTACTTAAATCTCGTTCATGTTTTGTGCTTTTCTCTACCCTCCCTATAATCAGTCTTTTCTCTCACTTTCACTTGCTGTAACCCCCTGCATACAAGTGGCATTCTTGCCTTGCTAGGGGTGAAATGATTAAAAAAAATGTATTACCAAAATATGACTGCTTCAAAAAAATCAAAATTCACATTTTCAATAATCAAGTGCTGTGGTGCCAGATTTTGAAAATAAAGAATCACAAACTTGATTCTTTGGTATAAATTTTGATTAAACTTTATTCATTGACACCACATTACATCATAAGAAAATGTCTGCAGAACTTTAATAACATAAGAACTTTTAACTTGTAACTAATATAATATATGCTACATGATAAATGACAAAATAAAAATAAAACAATGGCACAAAGTGGCACAATCCAAAATAATATCTGAGAACAATTATCAGAAGGTCTTGGAATCATCATTTTTGCTGGAATTTGGCAAATTACAAGAACACTCACTTAATGAGGAATAATGAGACATTCCAGAAATTTTTTCATTGAAACCTTGTAATTATGGAAATGATGGCTGATCAAAGAAATTCTGAAAAATGAATTTGGATAAGGAACAAGTTTGGAATATAAGGCTGAAAATTTCTTCCAAGATGAGTAATGCTAGGCTTAATAAGATGGCTTTGACATTCAAAGTACCAGGTTGGTCTTAGACAAGTCTTTTTGCTTTATAATGACAACTTATCACTGCAAAATTGGTACAATTCCTGCAGCTGAAAAATCAGGTTTGTCTGTTGAAAATTTCATTGGAACAAGAATGAGCCAAAACTGGCAATAACTCGATGAACTGAAACAAAACACGCATCAATTATATTTACATAAGTATAGAAATATATATAAAAGTATTACAATGTCCTTTTTCTGTGCACTGAGTTCACTCAGCATATGGACAATTACTGCTCTCCACATCTTCATATCTGTTGTTGCTCTTAGCAATTTTTGTCTTTTTACCATCTCTTACACTCCATTTACATAAGCTCATCTGAGAGATTACTCACTGTTTCCCCCATCCCACATCAATATATCCTGTGAGTGTCTAATTTACCAAACATACTTTCCTCATTATGTCCCCTAGAAATGTCAGCCATCTCTTTCTGATTTTAAGTATAAGTAACTTTTTTAGAAAGCATAAAAATAGGGAATTAGTTATGGTGTAACACTTCTTTTGAAGATCAGGTTTCTCTATCTAGTATACAAATGTTACTTCTAAACCTCTTGAGAGGATCAGTTTAGTATCTGTGAAATCTGTCTAGTATGCAAGTATCACATCCAGATTTTTACAGAAAATCAGTATAGTATCTATGTACTCTATCTAGCATTGATGCTTCTCTTCCAAACCTCTTCAGAAGATCAGTGTAGTATCTGTGTACTCTGTCTAGCATTAAAGCATCTCTTCCAGACCTCTTCAGGGGATCAGCATAGTATTTGTGTACATTATCTAGCATTAAAACATCTCTTCCAAACCTCTTCACAGGATCAGTGTAGTATCTGTGTACTCTATCTAGAATTAAAACATCACTCACAAACCTCTTCAGAAGATCGGTATAGTATATGTATACTCTATCTGGCATTAAAGCATCTCTTCCAAACCTCTTCAGAAGATCAGTGTAGTATCTATGTACTCTATCTAGCATTAAAGCATCTCTTCCAAACCTCTTCAGAAGATTAGTGTAGTATTAGGTTGGTGCAAAAATAATGACGTAATAATGTCGTTTTTTGACGTAACGTCAAAAAACGACATTATTACGTCATTATTTTTGCACCAACCTAATATATGTGTACTCTATCTAGCATTAAAGCATCACTTCTAAACCTCTTCAGAAGATCAGTGTAGTATCTGTGTACTCTATCTAGCATTAAAGCATAACTTCCAAACCTCTTCAGAAGATCAGTGTGGTATCTGAGTACTCTGTCTGGTATCCAAATATCATTTCCATATCTTTACAGGGGATCAATGTAGTATTTATGCATGCTTTCCATCTTGTATTGAGGAATCGGAGAGCCGAGATCGATTTCCAGTCGAATCCATTACATTCACTTACGTGCTAATAACCTTGGGAAAGGTATGAATCTTATTCTTCTCTCCCCACAGCTATGGGTAAATAATAGGACAGACCTTGGATGGCAACTTGTCTACTGCAGAAAGAAATGGTAACTTACTATGGAAAAAAATCTGCCTTGTCAGTCATGTATCAAAAGATACCAGATCGCCTATGCGTGTATCACACATGGCACATAACTAACTGACTGACTTCTAGTATCTAAATGTCACTTCGAAATCAGTGTAGTATGCTAAATATATAAGACAAAATGGAAAATATTTGTTTTGACAGGTTTCACCAATCAACTGACGTCATTAGAAGTATAGATATCATTACAATAAAATCCATATTAATGATGCAAAACATGATAAAATATCTCAATGGTTGGTTTTCACTTTAACTGTATCATTATAGAAATTTGCATATGACTTCTAAAACAATACAATTAGTATAAACATCTATTATTCATATGTTTAACAGGAATCATGCTTTGTCTCATGCAAGAAGATTTTGAAGAAAACTTCTTTTTTGCTGTTGACACTGATTCATTGGTCAAAACTGGTTTATAAATTTAATATTCTGTCAGATTTTCCTTCAAATTTAAATTATACATATATATATATATATATATATATATATATATATAAATGATAGAAATTAAGAAGGATTTGAAATAATTAAGTAATTCAGCGAATCCAGTGCTTTCTGCATTCTGTTGATGTTTCTTCTAGACTCGATGAATTACTTATCTCAAATCCTCCTTAAATTCTATCATTTGTATATCCTTGCTTGAACCAACTTCTAATGCTCCAGATGGAGCGGCTTGGGGATAGTAGTTGTAGTCTAGGGGACACAATCCTATGGGTAAAGGAACTTGGATGAGTTCCGCCATGGAATTTGTGAATCAGTGGCGCAATATTGAGTCCAGTTCACTACCTCTTCGTCACTGAGGCCCATTAGTACAGTTGGTATGACGTTTGCCTGTCAATGTAACTGTCTGGGTTTCAATTTTCGGTAGTGGATGTGCACTGCTAATGAGTCCCAAATATAGGACGAAACAGCCATCCAGTGTTTTCTGCATTCTATTGAGGTTTTGTCTAGACTCAATAAATTTCTTAAATTTATATATATATATATATATATATATATTATGAAATGGACAAAGTCCAACAATTATTTTAATACAATTTTTATGTTTATACGTTCTTTTTATAGATACAAATATTTAAATAAATGCTCTGTTTATAATAAACAGTATTAATGACATTTACTGGCCTGAGTGTCCGAGAAATTTTCATAGAAAATATGCATCCTCTGACAGGAATCGAATCTGCATCCTATACGGTACCATCATATAGCCTGACGTGCTTTATTGATTTAGCCACAGAGGAGCGTTCCGGTTAGCAAGGTTGATTTTACTGTTTTTAAACTACAATTCTCTATGATTTTCTCTCATACATTCATATCTGCTCGATGCGTATCCAAATGTAAACAAATGACGTTACACATTATGCAATGGACAAAGTCCGACAATTATTTTAAGAGAAATTTTATAAAAATAAAAAGAACGTATAATCATAAAAAATGTCTTAAAATAATTGTCCGACTTTGTCCATTTCATAATGTGTGGCATCATTTGTTTACATTTGGATATCCACCGAGCAGATATGAATCTACAAGAGAAAATCATGGAGAATTGTAGTTTAAAAACAGTAAAATCGACCTTGCTAACCGAAACGCTCCTCTGTGGCTAAATCAGTACAGCATGTCAGGCTATTTGACAGTTCTTTAATGCAAAGAAATCTCCCTTCAGAACACCTACCCAAAGGAAAACTACTCACAATTCTTGGTGCAGGAGACACGTACCCGTTGTAACAGTTTAACAGTCACATTTCTTGTTTCTCACAGGAACAAACAGAGAAAATCTCTCTCTACAAAACATCTACTCAAATGAAAAACTTTGTTAACTGGGAGGCCCAACATTTTTCCATCAAAAAGCCATTATTTTGCACTCTTTTTCAACCAAAAATAAAAGCTGTTAAACAGTTATTTCAACACTTAGATTTGTTCATTCCACTCTATCTAGTGCTGAGCACACATACACACACACACACATATGCACACACATGCCACTGGGGAATAATTTCTACATTAAATAACCTGAAAAAAGTTGATCGATCATAAAAAAAGGCAACCTAATCACAACAATCTCCTTCATGTCTAGATTCAGTTGTTATTTATCCTACCTATCCTCTTAATCAGTACTTACTTTCTCTTCTTACATTAATACAACATCGTTCAGTAACTCTCTACTTTGAATGGCTCCAGGATCTTGTATTGGGTGAATGTCTAGTAAAAAAATTCTTTGCTTAAAGTCCCCTTTCATCTGCGAAGAAATTTTACAGCATTTACTACCATTAAGGAGGAGTACTATTGTTACATACTATACCTATGAACACTAATGGGTATGTCCCAATCCTCATAAATACATTGCACACTATTGTAAGTGAGTGTAATATGCTGTCTAAGTAGTCCACCACTAGCAGTGGTTTACCTATTTCATGCCGCTGACGAGTATTGTATTTTGTTGATGTTATAAAGATTACCATTTCATTTCCAACCTCCGTTTGGTTATTATTCATTCAGTAACTTTTTCTAGGTTACAACAACTGTATAACAGGTCATTCAGTAACCCTCTAATTTGAGTGGCTCCAGGGCCTTGTATTAGGTGAATATCTAGTAAAAAAATTCTTCGTTTATAGTCCGTCTTCATCCGTGAAAAAAATTGTCCAGCACTAACTGCCATAAATGGATAGTGTCATTATATAGCACTTGATCAAATTCTTTGTTTCTAATAAAATTTTCTGCTTTATTAACACTTTGTTTAGTTTTTGGAAGGCATCTTACACTAAAACAGCACAACGCAAAGAATATATTATATATGTCCACAGAAATCAAATAACTAACAACAATAATATAGATTGAACCTGAAACCTTAAAAGACAGGGTAAAAATATTCATATATCCTATAAGAGCAAAAATTGACATTATAAAGCTTAGCTGACAGAATTTCTGCCTGCAGTCCAAAGTGCCAAAATTTGGGACTACTGCTATAATTGGTTAACATGGCATAAATATCTCATCAAAATTTATTAGCGAATCTATTAGACAAGATGCAGCCACACCATTACTCCCTCGGGTCCAGGGCAGTATTGCAGATGAAGAATGCCGGTCACTTTAGCAGCATTAGTAAGAGCTCAAGCCACTAACAACCCAGTTGTCCCCAATGCTTGACCATTCCTTTCTATTTAGCCTAATTCCTAATTGACCGATACACTGACCAATTGGTGTGAGGCATGCCACTAGGAGTACTGTAGAAAAAGGCAGATGGCTAGCTGTATGATCGATCATATGACTTGAAACATCCCCTTTCTCATTGCTTGGCTATATTGACTGGTACATTTTAGTTAACAGACACTGAAATTACATGACCAATGTAATCATGCTGTGTGGACAAATGCTGTGGGCTTAATTTAGTGTAAAACTAATATCAGACTGCAGGGGTGGAAGTGGTCAATCATGGGAGTTGGTGGCGCTCTTTAAAGTGCGTATAGAAAATGACAGTTTTGGATTGTGATCCCAGAATTTTTATGATGTGTTAACTTATTTTAGAATTATGTTTTTGCATTAGGTGAGAACAAGGGCATAAAATAGTCCTAAGAAGATGATTTCAATTTGGATGGCAAAAGAATAATTCTATAATAATGTGCCTGTTTTAAATATAAGTGCATCCAAGCATGAATTCTACTTTTATGTGTCACTTCCCTGCAAGACATGTGAGACCATGGCTCTCCACAACTTCATCACTTTAAGTAATATTCATCTCCTTACTATCCCTTGCAGGTTTTGTTCTGCTATCAATTTAGACAAATTAGAGCTCCAGGCTTCATTTTCTCAAAGTGAATGAAAACTTTAGCTCTTAGCAAGAGTAACTCATCTTTTTATTTTTCAAGACTAAGGTTTAATCTCTACAAGGCCTGGGGGACACTTGAGGTAGAAGGTTATGTTAAGGAGTAGTTCATATGGATAGGAGGGGAAAATAATGGTTAACTCTAGATTTGAACAGGTTAAGATTGTAGTGATCGGGGAAACATCCTCTTGGGAGTCTGTTCCACAAGTCAGTGGTTTGTGGGAAGAAGCTTTTTGAGTGGAACATACTTCTTGTTGATGGAATACAGAGGGAATATGGGTGGTTTGTAAGTGGAATGGTGGGTCCTAGCCATGAAGGTTAAACCTGGCAGAACCAAGGAATGTAGTTCTTCTGAGCACTTTCCATGAAAGTAGTGACTGAACATTAAGAGAAAGGTTGGGGGGTAGAAAATAATTTTTCCGAACAAGATGCTTTTCAACTTTATCAAGAGTGGAAAGTGAAGCTGGGGTAGCTTCTGCCCAAATATGGCAACAGTACTGCATTTTCAGCCTGATCTCAAACCTAGTAGACTAGCACTATGGAAACATTGACAAAGAACTCTACCAAATAAGAGAAACTCTAAGACTTGAGGAATACCAACAGCAGCAACAACTAAAATGGATATCAGATATAACTCAAAGAGAAAATAACAATATAATCACGATATTGACTTTCCACATCATTTTAAGCAAAATGTTAGGAAGGAAACTGCCATCGGTACTGGAAAGAACAATAACAGTTACTGGACTTGAGAAAACTATTTTTCTGGAAAATTTTTTAAGAGAATTTTAAAATTTTCACCTGAAAGTAATACTGGCTGCTCAGTTAATAAATTCTTAAATCTTCCTTATAAAGAGCCAGATAAGATTACCATCAGTATTTAATAAGATGCAGTATAAATCATAAAAAATATATTGTTTTTTTTTTTTAAACATTTCACCCCCAACCAAGCCAATAAAGCCACTAAGATACAAGGGGTTACTGAGTGTTAGAGAATATGAGAAAAAATGTAACATTATTAAGGAGAGGGAACAATAAAAGCACAGTCATTAAGAAGACAGAAGATAACGATTGGCACTGCACTTAATTTTTTCAAGATCAAACATGAAAGCAAGATATTGAGAAGTGCTAAAGAAGAAACTGCATAGAACATAAGGTTCCATTTAGCCAATTCAACTGTAAAATGATGAGACCTTACATCCAATCTAGTCCTGCACTTAAATTCATAAAGTCTAGGTACCATAGAAGTAAGCACATCAGAACAATTACCATGAAAGTATCTCTAGAAAAGGCACAAGGATTCTATATTACAGCAGTGGGAAATAGATTGAAGCTGAGATGCTAGGTTAGGACCAATAACATTACAGATTTTTCTTTGGATTTTATCAAGAATCTCTAAATGTATAGCAGGAGCACCAAACTAGATATGGCAACATTATTCAATGAATGGTAGGCTTATAAATCGGTAAAATAGATTCTGGCGAGAAAAATCATTTAGCGTAACAAATATTATTTTAATATAATTTCCTCTTGCTAAAAGCACCTCTACATCATAGTTGAAGTAGTTAAGGCCGTCCTTCTGATGTGACAAATCAATGTTCAAAACAAAATAAAATTCCTAATTTCAAATGCTGATTTTCTAGTTAGTTGGGCACTACACAATCTTCTTGATCACTCCATTTTTTCCATCTTACCTTGTGCAAGACTAAACTCAGTACATATTCATGTTGGGTCAGCTTAATGATTGAGTGAGTTGCATCTTTTCTACTACTGCCAGTGTAAGGAATTAATGCAAGTGTTACTGATAGAATAGGGCTATTATATGAATAATGTAAATGCATTATGATTTTATAATAGGAATGTATCTAAAATATGAAAGAAAGTGGTTTTCAGTGGTGAGGATTGAATGTAAGCATTACTTATAAAATAGTCTATTATATTGATAATGTAAATGCATTGCTAATGATCATCTACTGAAATGCATTGAAAACCAAGAAGAAAGGGATTGCCAATGGTCAAGAATCAATAAAAGCATTACTGACAAAATAAGATTGTTATATTCATAATGTAAATACATTGCTATAGAATTTTATGGAAACGAATTGGTCAGGAACTGATACAAACATTACCAGCAGACTCAGAATATTATAGATATGCAATACTTTTTTTTTCAATTCAAAGTAACTTGGAAAATTTTTGGGAAATCTTTTATGTAAATGCTGTGCAAATAACTTAACCGATATAATGCACTGAAAACTGGAAGAAAGGGTTTTTTCAATGGTCAGGATACAAGGTAAGAATTTTTGAAAGAATAAGGCTTTTACATATATAATGTAAGTGTGTTGATGATAATTTTTCTATAGTTGAGCATTGAAAAGTAGGAAAAAAGTTATTGTTTGTGGTCAGGAATCAATGCAAACATTACAAACAGAATATATATAATGTATATGCATTGGTAATGTTTTTTTAATTAAAGAATAGCACTGAAAACCAAGAAGAAAATTAATATTCAGCAGTTAAAGCAAGAATTGCTAAGAGAACATGACTATTATATTATATCTATTATTGGCTTAAAAGCTGCACTATGTGCAGATTTTTAAGCTACCTCCTGTGGAGGGCTATTTAGGCATTTAGCACAAAACTAATGGGGCAACTGGTTCAGTATAGGAAACAGAAATGATAATTTTGAAGAAATAACTTTGAATTCCTCAGTTCAAACTTCAAAACCTCTCTTTAAATCTGATTTAGGCTATAAATCTAATTTTGACCAAAATACTGATTTACATTGAAAGTTTTATATGGTCCGAAACTTTGATTTGGGCTGAAACTTTGATTTAGACCAAAACTTCGATTTGGGCCGAAATTCCAATTAAGGTTAAAAATTGAGTTTTTCAAATCAGAAACTCCATGGAACTTCAATTGAGTTGAGTTCTTTAGATCACAAACTCTGCAGAACTTCAAAACCTCATGTCACGAAACCTTCCACTTTTATCCAGATTCCTTGGCATTCCTCAATTCACAAAGTTCTTGAGATATTACAAACTGAACTTAAAACAATTTTTTTTGTGATACTTTAATCTCAATATAGATTAAAAGCTTTTAAAATCACTAATTCTTTCAGTTATTTTAAAATATGAATTTTTAATTGTTCCCACCTCATCCATACACAAATCCCAGATGAAGAGCAGATTTTCAATGCAGGGAACACATCCTGATTCCTAAAAGGTATAATGTGTCTAAGTAGGACAATAGTGGCCAGGTTTAAAGGGCTTTCAGATGCACAAATGAACAGACAGAATTTGATATTTATTTATTTAGATGTATATGACTTGGCAATCATTTTCTTATTATAGTAAAGCTTTGAATATCAATAAGAATGGGATTATGAGTGGTCAGCAACTAATGCAAGTATTAGGTTGGTTCAAAAATAATGATGTAATAATGTCGTTTTTTGACATTAAAAATTACGTCAAAAAACGACATTATTACGTCATTATTTTTGCACCAACCTAATATTACTAACAGACTATGACTATTATATGTATAATATAGGAATGCATTAACATTACTTATAGCATGAGGTTATTATATATATAATGCAAATGCATTGCTAATAATTTTAATATAGAAATGCATTGAATGGGATTGTAAATAGTAAGGAATGAATGCAAGTATTGCTTATAGAATAAGACTGTTATATGTATAATTATAAGATAAAGAATAAATAGGAAACATTTATAAATCTAACATGTTTCACTTTTAGTAAAGCTTCATTGGAGAATGAGATATGAAGTAAAAAGAAAGAAATTAAGACATTTTTATTTTAGTGCTGTTTGATTTTCATTGGTTCATTTCACATTCTTATGACTTGTTAAACAAATGTTTGTATAATTTATGGCATTCCAAATTAAAGGAGAGATGATGTATTCTTTTGAAGTCCCAAGAATATAATGTAAATGCATTACTAATAATTTCAATTTAGAAATAAATTGAGAATCATGAAGGGATTGTCAATGTTTATAAATTAATGTTAACAGAATATGGCTATTATATGTATAATGTAAATGTATTACTGATAATTTTATTATAGGAATATACTGATAAATGGTAGAAAAGAATTGTCAATGATGCAGAATTAATATAAGTATTACTGAGAGAATCAAAATGGCAGCTGATCTTCAAAATGAACTCAAGCCCATCGTTAACTGTAGCAAAAGATGGTTTGTTAATTTTAACACCTCCAAAACTGAACTTCTCTCCATTACTCATCTGAGAGACTCCTTGTTACCTTCCATCAACATGGCTGATGCTAACCTCCAGGAAAGTGACTTGTAAGTTATCATGTTAACGTTCTCATCTGACATGAAGTAGAAAAACTATATTGAATCCATTGCTAAGTTGGTTCACTGTGTCATGTGAGACAAATTTTCTCTCTAGAATCTATCTTACATATCTATAAGTCTACCATTCATCCATGTTTAGAATATTGCTGCCACATAAGGCCCTAGTTATTTACCTTGAGCTCCTTGATAAAATCCAAAGCAATATTATCAGTCCTGATCTTGCAGTTCAGCTTCAGTCACTCTCCAATTGCTATATGGTTGCTTCTCTGTCCTTTTTCTATAAATATTGTAATGGTGACTGTTCAGATGAGCTTTTTGTTATGATAACTAGACTTTTAGAATTTAAGTGCAATAATATACACACATCATTTATTATATATTAATATAATACTTATCTTCCACTGCAAAAAGCATATGAAATTTGATTGTAGCTCTTATTATAAAAACAAGAAATCATTCCTTAATTGTATTAATGATGAACATAAGCACAATATATTGACCATACTTGGAAATTAAAAATATCTCTCCTTTCAGCAACTTTTATACCATTTACAATAACACTTTGACAACATTTATTATAATAGTATGTTTGTTCACTGTTATGACAGACGATATTTCTCTCCAGAATCCATCTTACACATTTATATATCTGCTATTCATTTGTGTATTGAATATTGCTGCAATATCTGGTCTGGTCTTCTGGCTATAAATCTGAAGATTCTTAACAATATGCAAAGAATGATCTGTAATATTATCAGTCCTCACCTGGCATCTTGATTTCAGTCACTTTCCCACCACCATGAAGTCACTTCTCTCTTTTGTTCTAATGAACTTTCCCCTTTGTTCTTCAACCACATTAATTTGAGCATACTACTAAATTGGCAAATACATTTCATTGTTTTACTGTTAAAATAGTAACTGTAAAATGTAAAATGTTACTGTCGGTTCTATTTTAATAGATTTTTTTTTTCTTGCCTGTGCAACACTTTTTCAATTTTGTGCTTTCCTGCCACCTTTTTTATTCAGTGGAGTTAGCTGGGACATTCATGAGTCTATCACAACATTCAATTTTCTATATTCCTGCCTTTGTAACAAAATAATTTTTATTTGTTATTATGTTCCCTTTTCTATAAATATTGTAACAGTAATTGTTCAGATCAGCTCTTTATTCTGCTACCTAGGCTTTTTCAATTTAATCGCCCTACTCGACTGGCATTTAGGTCTCATCAATTTACAATTGAGCTAGCTAAACGTAACTTAAATTCTATACTAGCAGTTTCTTTTCTCACACTTCTAGCTTGTGGAACTTTCTTCTGGCTCCATGCTCTACGGTCCTCCTGATTACTCTTTCCTCTTCCAGTTCATTATTAATGTTTCGGTTCCTAATTCTTCCACACCCTGCAACCCATTATGTCTTAGTGCCTCAAAGGGGGGTGATACTGATTAAAAAAAAATGAAAATTGCTCATGATTTTACACTGGAAATGAAGAAACGGGTTGACATCGTTTAAGAGTTAAGGTGATCATTACTGACAGAATGAGTTTAAAATATTTATAACCGTATCTGTGAAGAAAGACCAAAAACTGAAACCGACAATAAATTCAAAAGGATAAATAAATTGCATATGCAGATGATACCATCATGTCAGGGTGCAGCTTAAAGCACCTTGATGACCAGAGTATAGCAGCTGATCTCTTCTCTGACCTAAAGACTGGCTTGTATCATTAAATACCACCAAAACAAAGTTAGTAATTTTTCATCACCACCAAGCAGACCCCAAATTTACTCTAGTTCTAAATGAATGTTTGTACTCTCAATGAGCTTCTTCTCTTGAACAACTGTTGGGTCTGGCCATAGTTCAAGGCCAACTACACAATTATCAACTTCATTTGAATCTGTGATGATACTCTAAGTCACACAGTCAAGAAAGTGCATAGTTCTGCAATGTAGAAGTTGTTGGTTTCTGGCTAGGTGATTCCAGGCCCCTCTTCCAGCTTTGAATCTGAACCATCTGGACTACCTTGTGTCTGATTTGGATCTTACCATGGCTCAAGGTCAACTGTACGTGAATTTGGGATGGGACTCTAAACCACACAGTTAAGAAGGTGCAGAAGTTCTGTAATGTTAAAGTTATTGCTTTCTGGTTAGGTGATTCCAGGCCCCTCTTCCAGCTTTGATTACTGAACCATCTGGATTATGTTGTATTGCACATTGTGTAGTATTTTGGAGCAGACCACCAAAACAGCCTCTGACCCCAGCATCAAGATACACAAGACTGCCTAAAAGGAATGATGAGTTTTGTGGTTAAAACATTTTGGGTTAATGTTAAGGCTACACTAAAGCCCAAAACAATGATTCAAGAATCAGTTGGAGACATCCCTGACACAGACCAACATCGACCCTGAGCACTGGGAAACCATTGCTGCAAGTTGCTCTTCATACCTTAGGACCATCCAAGTGGGGAACTAAAATGTTTGAGTCCAACTGTCAACATTAAAAGAATCTGTGATGTGCTAGCAGGAGAGCTGGACATGCCCAGCCACATCCACCATCCACACTACTCTGTGACTCCTGCTCATGTCTCTTCAGGAGTAGGTTGGGCTATCTCTATCACTGCTGCCAGAGGGGAAAAAGGAAATAAAGAGAGAAGATGACAATCCCAATGAGTGGATCATATTACTATTACTATTAATTATTTTTATTAGTATACTTTACCTTTTATTTTTATTTTTTTGGGGCCAAGGGACTAGAATGTTTGCTTTCCAACTATGAGACAAGGGTTCAAATCTCACCATGACTGATCTGTTAGAAAAGTTACTTCCTGATGTTATCAGCCTGGGGAGGTAATCCTGATGCTTTACCTTTAGAAAGTGCTTGAAAATGATACCACAGGTTAAGCCTTGTGAATTAAATTGGGTAAATGGAATTGTTTGTCAATGGTAGCACAAAGTCATAAGTCATCATGACTCAGGGTTTGAGTGTGCTGGTCTTGATTAAACTGGTCCACTCAGCATAGTTTCAGTATAAACCACATGTAGGCTTCGTGGATGTTGGACAAATACAAATGTGGCTGAGCAAGTGTCTGCAATAGTGATTGGCTAACCAACTGAGCAGGCAGGCATACTTGGATGCAAGTGGCTAACTATTATTATGATTAATACCCTTTTCTATTAATAAGCCTATTTATTGCTTATGAGGATCAGTTGAAAAGTTCTTAAGCTGACCAAGATATAAGTAAACTAAAAAATATGCAAGTATACCAGAACAGAAGAGCTGACCAACCAATTGTTATATTTCGTGCATGTCTTTTAGTCTATCAATTGGCATATCTACTTACATTTAAATCTTGGTCAGCTTATGAACTATCCAGATGAACCTCATAGAATCAAGTTTTGAAGGTTGAAACAATTTATTTTACTTCATCAGAAAATTGCTATTAATACAATGTTTGATAATTACAAGCTATAAAAATAAAAAGAAAACTGATAAAAACCTGAATGAGCCCAAGTTTACTCAAATATTCAGTCTATTGCTGAAGATGTTTGTAAAATGTTTTATTTCAGTTAGAAGAGTGAGATTAGACAGTAGTTCTAACCATTTTTTTCTCTGGGCTGCATTTTCTGAATGAAAATTTTCTGATATCTCGCCAAATTTTATATGATAAAAAAAACATTAAAAAATAAAAATCAGAGAGAGAGAGAGAGAGTTAAAGGGAGATAATCACAGATTTGTAAACAGAACATTATCATTGATAACTCTCTCCTCCAATTTGCAGAACCTTGTTACTATATTCTTAATACTTGATATAATGCAAAAAAATCAAAATAATAAAATTTCTCAATAATTATTTATAACTATTTATACTGGGACTCATGTATACAAACAAATAATCCATAATAATGTTTTAAATTTTGAAATCATATTTATTTTTGGCATATGGATTTTAAAAATTGTTTCTAAATCTTTGTTTTTCAATCATTCTGCCTCACCTGCTATTATCTTCTGCTACATATATGAGGTATGCCACACTGTTTGGAAACCATTTGAGTATTGCTTCCATGTCTGGGTTGGAGGTACCCAATCCTCAGTTTTCAGCCATGATGGGTTTGAAAATCATTTACACAGTCTTGTACTCTTCTGCCCTACAATCTCTTTCCCCACAAAGTTGTGAACCTAATACTACATTATTGCTACTTTTATGGAAAATGTTCAGATGAGCTCTACTTTTTAGTTCTAACAGTACAGACATTTACAGCTCATATTGGTTATGCTAGTTCTACACAGTTAAATCACATTTTCTTCATATTCCATTTGTAAGGAATAAGTTTTACTCAGACAGCTTTTTCTCAAAAACTTTTACTTTATGGAACAAACTCCCATATGGATGCTTCCATGAACACAACAATATTAACCTCTTCAAATCATAAGTAAATCATTTTTATCTAGCCTCTTTATCCTTATATTCTTATATTTCATTCTACCTTCTCTTATATTCCCAAATTTTTCATGTCAGATTCCATCTTGCACATTTACAAATGTACCATTCATCCATGCATTGAATACTGCTGCCATATCTCGTCTGGTGCTTTTGCTATTCATCTCAAGGTTCTTGACAAAATCCAAAGAAGGATCCGTAGTGTTATCAATTCTAACCAGGCATTTGACATCAGTCACTTTCTCACTGATATGATGTGCCTTCCCTCTGTCTTTTCTACAAATATTTATATGACAATTGCTCTGATGAGCTTTTTTTCTCTAGTGCTCTGATCACATGAATTTAAGCGTGCTAAGACATTAGCATCTAGGTCCCACCCTTTCACTGATGAAATAGTTAAATATAATCACCACTTCTTCTCCAACAGCTTCTTTCCTTGCATATCCTACCCCGTGAAGCTCCCTTCCATTTCCTTGCTTCCCTGATAATTACAATCTTCAAAAATGTAATTTCAATGTCAATCGGCATTTTCTATTTTCTTGAATCTGTTCAGCTTTTGTCTTTTCCTATAAATATGTCTTTTCTCTTTCACTCCCTGTAGTCTCATAGATACTGGTGGCACTTCCACATTGCTTGGGGGTGAAATGATTAAAAAAAAAAATTACCCACTCAGTAACTGTCTACCATGAGTGGCTCCTGAGCCTTGTATTGAGTGAAATTTAGTATAATAAAACCGCAGTTACATTCATAACGAAGTGAATAAATATCAGAATAGTGACATGAACCTTATTGCTCCCCTAAAAGGATGAAAGCTTCCGCAGCACCAGCTTAGCACACTCAAATATATATTTTTATCAGAATGGTTTTGTGAATTAGTGTAAATAGGAGATAGAAGTTATGTATGTGTAGATGTGGGAACGTACATACAGGTTATTTTTTTTTGTGTGTCTGTGATTTTGTTTGAATAAGAGTATAAGGTAGACGTTACAGATTGACCTGATAGTTAGAATAGCAAATTTATTTTTCGAAAGTGCTAGTCTAGGATAAATTTGGGTCGGGTATGCATGTAGGTTTAGTTAAAGATTTAGTATCGCTAAGGGATTAGTATTTAATATGTAAAAAATGGACATAAACAATGCAATAAAGATACCAGCTCACCTTGTTATGGATTCCGAAAATAGTAAATCTAAATCAGATGAAATAAAAAGACACCACTATATAGTAGAGAAGCATGAAAAGCCCTGTTTTCATTGGCTGATGCTCACTGACATATGTCAGTAAGAATGGTCGAAGTCCGGCCTTGCTAGTTTATTATGATTACTGTTTTTTGCAATGTTGCGGTGCGGAGCACATTGCTTTCAAGGAGGTAGCCTGACTCATCTAGAATCAGGTTGGGGTTGCTGTTGGAGCCGGTATGATGTGAAACCCAAAATCGGTGATGAAGACAGTGCATCACTGAAAACCACCCTTGATGCATCTAAAATGTATGATTTAACTAACTTTATCAGAATTCTTTGAATAAGCATATATTTAACCAGAGAAGTTGTCTAATGTGTATTTTCTAAATGAGAGAATTATTTTGTGCTTGTTTCCTTTTTGCTAAACATTATTCTATAAATTCTTAAAAGTTCTGCCAAGAAGACCAAAAACATTTTATAAATTTCAGAATTAATCTTTTGATTTAGAAACACTTGTTAATAATCCAAAGGGGCTAATTTAAATTGCAAAGATTAAACATTACATAAGGCAATTAAAAGACTGAAATAATCAGTAGACAAAGCAAAAAATAGAAAGGATACAATAGTAACCAATTAAGAAATTCTTTATATATATATATATATATATATATATATAATATATATATATATATATATATATATATATATATATATATATGTAGATAGATAGATAGATAGGATATGTATGTCTGAGTACATAATAAAACAGAGTTGCATTTAGATATGCATATTTGTAAACACACATATATATATACAGGTGTGATGGATAAATTGTCATCTAAATTACACAAAAATGAAAATAGCACTGACATCTCATTTTAACAGATATATTTACCAAAATTACACTGTCCTGGGTAAGATGTTAAACTACATCCACATCCTGGATAAGACGATAAACTACGTCCAGCAGCAAGGCCTCTGATCAGGAGGTTTTGAGGAGTGTGGAACCACCTCTTAATTGCTGGTATTCCAAGGTCCACCCTGACCTGGGGTGGTAGCACCTGTTAGGGTCCCAGCTATGGGTAAATAGTTAACCATTACCAGCAATACTTTTTTGAAAAAAATTATTACCAGTAATACAATTTTGAAGGAAAAATATTACCAGAAAGATATTTTTGACAAAACAAAATATTACCAGCAATAAAAAATTTTGTCAGCATTAAATAACCCATTGAGGTTGATATGCCGTAAAACAAAATAAACCAAACAAAACCAAATGAAAATTGAACAAAAATATCTTGAAATACTACAGAGTAAATTTATTCAATGAAATCACCATTGGCTTCAACCATGGCCTCCAGACGACTTTGGAATCTCCTGCAACTCTTCTCGGCGGTCTCCTTGTTTAAGCTAGTGAATACTGCCATAATCCTTGCCTTCAGTTCATCTTTGGTTTTACAAGAAGGTTTGTTGGTCTCTTGCTCAACTATTCCTCATACATAATAATGAAGGGGGTTGCAGTCTGGGGAGTTAGGTGCTCAGATGTAATGGGTGATTTGGTCAAAAATATTGCCTGGCAGCCATGACTAGTCTTTGGAAAGCATCTTTTGCTATTCCATTGTACCTTCAGATTTCAGTATAATGTTTCCCATCATCTGTTAAAACAATTCTTAGATATTTAAACTTCCGTACTTGTTTAGATATGGCATAAGAGATTGACATTCTTTTCTTTGTTTCTAAAGAAATTTTGTAATATATTTGCTTATTCTTCTTCTATTTGCTATTTCCTTTCAGGACATTAGCGATCATGGATCTCCACAATTTCTTATTTTTCATAGCTCTCAATAATGTTCAGTTTTTACTATCACTTCTCTTCTCTGTTCTACCATCCGTCTGCACAAACTTACTGCTTTACTCTGTCCCTCTTGCAATCAATACATCCTAAATTTTCCATGCCATCTTTTCTCATTATGTCTCCCAGAACTATCTCTTTCTGATTTTCAGTGAAATTTCTTTTTTGTTTCCATTTTCCTTAAAACTTATCACAAGCTCTGTCTACTGCATTCTCAGTATCCTTTTATCAAATGATATCTCTGTTGCCTCAAGTCTCCTCTTCCAATATGGAGAAATTGTCTAGCACTCACTGTCATACAGAATAGATATGACATTAGAATTCAGCACTCATTTCTTAAAACTACACTCACAGGATAATATCAAAAGCAAGAGGGACAAAGGAATGTAGAAAGTAACCTATATAACAAAATTGTCTAAATGGATGGCAGAATAGGGATTGTGAACAATGGGTAAAATATGGACCTTGCTAAAAGCTAATAATATAGGAAGTTGTCGAGAGCCGTTATCACTCATATCCTAAAAAAAAGAATTCCTGTTTCCTTGGATTTACATCTGATGCTGCTGATTGGCCGCCACAGTAAAACATCTTTAACATCAAAAAGAGCCAGTTCAAATTTCAAGGATACATAATGAGAAAAGAGGGCTTGGAAAATTTGATACTCACAAAACAAACTGACAGCAAGAGGGACAGAAAAATGCATAACTTACCTAGTGAACTTGAATAAATGGATAGTAAAAGAGGGTTTAGTAAAGATAAGAAAATTTTTGAAGTGCTACAAAGGACAGGAAATTCGTTAAGAGCAATGATCACATACGCCTTGAAGAGACATAACACAAGATGATTGAAGTAGTGTGTTGAACAGACACACAAACACACTTTTGTATTTTATTGTTTAAAATGTGATTGTTCAATGAGACTTGAAATTTCCTTCATTAAGTTCTGGGCTACATAATTGTGAGAAAGTCATTAGTATTTACAAACCAACAAATCATTAATTGGCTTTCAAACTACTTAACTAATGAGCTGTAGTCTTACTAATTGTAGTTACAATGCAATATAGTTCTTTATCTCTCACACACATTTGCCCACAACCATAAACAAAGCCGATAATATGTAAATATTTCTAACTGCACACGCACACACACATACACACTCATATATATATATATATATATATATATATATATATATATTATAATTATTTAAAAAAAATATGATTCCATCGCTAAATAATAGTTCTCATGTTTTAAAAATACTTATGTATTGAGCACTATTTTTTAAAAATAAAAACAAAGATACTAAAGACCATTGGATTATTAACCTAATAGTTCTTTCTTATTTTTGTATATATTTGCACACACACACACACACTCACTTCTTTGCAGAAGAATAACATCTATTCACTTGGTAGCCTTTTTCAGTTTTTCATTCAAAATTTTCATGGTTTATACCCAAGTTAAGTCTCTTCTATGTTCCCATAAGTGATTCTTAATCCCAGCTTCATTTTCCCAACCTCTCTTACACACATGGCAAAAATAAAGTTTGTCTATGTTACCTATGTTAGAAATGTGCCTGTCCTTGTGTAGAATCAAATAATTTTTGCATCCTAAACCTTGTCACAAAACCTGCACAAATAACTTTGCACCTCCGGTCTAATTTCTTATAACTGGTAAAACCAGCTGCCAAGTAGGTGACTTTTCCACAAATACTGCAAGTGTATTGGTGTCCTACTAGCTCTGGATCAGATTCTGTTTCTAAATTCCTAATGGTGCACTTTTTGTTAGAATTCTCAATTCTCTTCTGCTTAAAATTGTTTCATTATTCCCAAATCAAACTTCTACAGTCAGATCTATCACCAGCAACAGTTTCCCAGTCTTCAGCATAAACATCAAAAGTTTTTAGGTTACATTTAATGACATCCTTGAAATGTTTTATGGTCTAATGAGTTAATTATCTTGTACCATAAAAAAGTCTCAGTCTGCCATCTTCCATATGTGTCAGGTGACCTGTCCAGCACATTTGATTATGGAGAAGTAGTTTCTCTATGCTGGCTACATTTGCACACGGAAGGACATTGGTGTCTGGTGTAGAAGACTGCCAGTTGATGCCCAAGTTTCATGTCAGACACTGCTGGTGAAAATGCTTTAAGTTCTTAATATGATCTAAATGTAAAAGGTTGGCTAGACAACTGTTTTGTAGATGCCTATCTTTGTGCTTTGTACAAGAAAATTGATGAAATAGCTATGGGTAGCCCTTTCAGACACACATTGGCAAATATTCTTGTGGGGTTTTATAACAAGATTTATTTTTTGTTGCCTGCCAAACCAACTGCTATATACAGTATGCAGATGACATTTTCTGTGGCTTCAGTAACGAGTTGGACCGTTTCTCATGTCAGTTTTTCAATTCTTACTCTATTATAAATGACCTAGGTATAGTACTCATGACTAACAAAGGCTAGTACTGAATGCCATCACAAAGTGAACTATGTTTGAGCAAGACTTTAACTACCAAATACTCATTTAATGCCTGAGAACCATTCAATGTAGAGGATTACTAAATGAAGTGCATGATATGGATAAAAGAGAATGAATTAGGAAGTGAAAATTATGAGGATATGTAGGATAGATAATGGTTGAGCAAGACTTGGAGTGTCTGATCCACAATGTAGCAATTCTTACTAACTTTGAAGACTTTATTGAACATCCTTCTTACCAAGGGAATACATATGGAATGAGTCGGATTCAACCCTGTGGATACAGATAGACAAATCTTAGCTGTAGAAGTTTGAACCGGTGCCACTAAATAAACTAGCCATAGGCCTTGAGAAGGACCTCCAATCTGTGGTTGACTGGGGCAGGAAATGGCTTGTAAACTTTAATGCCTCTAAAACAAAACTGTCCTCATTTATCCACCATAGAGAACCCTCTATGCCTCCCATCAGGATAGCTGATGTCCTGCTCCACAAGAGCACCTCTCTGCACCTGCTTGGTCTCACGCTGACCACTGACCTGAAATGAAACAATTACATTGAATCCATAGCTTCATCTACTGCAAGGAAAGTTGGTTCTCTGTGTCATGCCAGTAGGTTTTTCTTGCCTGAGTTCATCCTTCAAATCTACAAATCAACCATCTGACCTTGCATGGAATTCTGCTGCCATATATAGGCTGGTACTTCCATTTTTCGTCTCAAGGTCCTAGACAAAATCCAGAGATGGATATGCAACATGACTGGTCCTGATCTGGCATCCTGTCTACAGTCACTTTCTCACAGTTCATGCTGTGGCTTCCCTCTGTCTTTTCTACAAGTACTTTCATGGCAACTGCTCTGATGAGCTACTTTTACTGGTTTCCAAATTGCATGAATTTAAGAGTGCTACTAGGTTAGCATCTCGGTCCGACCCTTTCACTGTCAAAATGACTAAATATAGCCATCTCTTCTACTCCAACAGCTTCTTATCTCACACTTCCCGTCAATGGAAATCCCTTCCTATCACTTGCTTTCCTGATAGCTATAATCTTCAAATATCCAAATGTAATGTCAATCGACATCTTCTAATGCCTTGACCTTGATCCCTGTCCTTCTCTTTATCCCTTTCTTAAACACTCCTCTTTTCTTGCTTTTCATTTCTTGCAAATTTCTCTTTTTTGATATTCTTAAAAGATAATTGTCTTTCTTCTTCATATCTTGTTAATTTTTCAATTTCTCTAATCTTTATCACTCAATAACTTTACAATATCTTGTCTCACTTTTAATGTGTATCTTTCTTACAACTAATATGAGCTCTGATCAAAAATATTAGGTCTGTTGCTATGGCAATGGAGCTAAAGTGAAGCTGCTTGGCACATACTGACTTTTAACATTGTTGTATATACATAGTTATAATGTTCTTGCTCCCTTCTATTGTTTATAGCAGTGATTGGAAGGAAAGTGTCTTGAGTGTGGTTGTCTCGCCACATCACAAATTTTGATACTTGTCATAGTTTTTGTTGGTTTCAACTCCCATTGGAATGACTGCAAAACATTTTTCTCTCCTCAATTTATAGACAGAAGTACACAAATAAATGCTGGGATTTCTTTCTGTCCAATAAAATAGGCTGTTTCTCGGTCTCATCTGACTCGGTCATGGTCTGTCTTGACTTGTAGTAAGAATGCTACATTTGTTAATTTTTTGATGTCAACGAACACTCGTTGCTACTTTTGTGATGTCAACAAATACTTGTTGTCACTTTTGTAATGCTCATTTTCGTAGAGACTTTGTAATCACAGATACAACTATAGTATGCTGTTGAACAATGGTGGTGTCAGACAACTTCAAATATCATTCACACTAATAGTACTTGCTTGATAATACTCGCTTGACAAGCAACCCGTTTAGTGATCTGAATATAGAAATAGTATACTGAATAAAGTAGAGAATAGCAGTCTGTATAGTAATAAAGGATAGACTAGAAATAATGATCGTTAGTCATCAGCATTTCCTCTATGGTCATGTGGTCTACTTAATTCAATAATGGGATCACCTGTGTTTGCTCACTAGAAATCTATGTACAAACTCGTGTCAGCAGTGACACTTTATTTCTATAAAACAGTTTATCCAAAATCTGCTCAGTTCTTAGTTTGTGAACTTTTTGCTATATTACTGTTGTTTTGCAGTATTACTGTTAATTTGCCTTACATATATTGTTTGCTTGCTTTATATTATTGTTACATTTTTATTATTGTTATTGTAATTGTTTATTGCAAACTTTGTCAACTCTTTTAGTCAGTTCTACCATTTATTTACATTTAACCATGTCTACACACTCTACAGTTTTCTTTTTATAGCACTAGTCCTGATACTCTTTGATAAAACCTCACAAATGAAGAAATACATATCAATAACAATACTTTTATACATATACATATACATATACATGTACATATACATATACAAAAATTATACATATTTATTTATGTGATGAACAACACCAAAAATACTGGGAATCTCATGCAGAATAACAAGTAAGAAAAACTGAAATTCACAGAGTAAGCAAGGATAGTTAAAAATTAATTTCTAATTTAGAAACGGCAGTTTTACTCATAGTTTTAATGATTGTAACTGAAGCCATATATATTAGGTTTTTTCGTAAACAAGAAATAGATGAATTATTTAAAAAGATTTTAAATAACTTTTATGAAAACAAATAGATATTTTATTTGAATTTTCTTTCAGCAGGAATAAAACAAATAACATTCTAAATTATTTTGTGCTTAGCATTTAGATTTACAATCAAATCCCAGTCCTGTGGCTGATGGACACATCATGTTGAAATACCAGGTCCTCTGTAATCACCAAAGTTAAGCAACCTCAAGCCTGATCAGTACCTGCAAGAGTGACTGCTTGGGAATACCCTAAGATTGGATGTGTGCAAGTGTAATGGATGGGTTAATTATATCCCCTAATGTGTAAATATCTTTGTGAAAAGTATGAAACCACCTTTTCTCCTCCTAGCTCTCAGTTAATTAATACAACTTTTATCACTTATTATCTTCACAAAAATTCTTAAAATCTAAAATATTTTCTGGCTTTAAATAATCTGTAAAATGGTTTATAAACCATAGGGAAGAACTATTCTGTTTGGAATTAGGTGAGCTAAAACACACACACAAACACATACACATGCAGGACGTCCATAAAGTTCGTGTGCACTTTAAAAAATTTATAACTTAAAAGTGCACATGAACCTTACGGTCACCCTGTATATATACATATGTACAGTGAGGGGAAATAAATATTCGTACACATGAAAAATTGTATTTTTATAAATGTAAAAGCCTTAAATAAAACAAATCTTTTTCCCCCGCCACTGTATATATGTATGTATGTCTCTCTCTCTCAATCTCTCCCTCTCTCTCTCTCTCTATATATATATATATGTAAATATATATATATATATATATATATATAAGGTTGGTACAAAAATAATGACGTAATAATGTCGTTTTTTGACGTTAAAAAATACAACATTATTACGTCATTATTTTTGCACCAACCTAATATATATGTACATATATATCTATCTATCTATGTATGTACGTATATATATATATATATATATATATATATATATATATATACATGACAAAGTGAAAAAAGTTTTGTGTGATGTGTTTCAGCCTTTGTGACTTCATCAGACAGAAGGACGAAACACAAAAACTTTTTACACTTTGGCATATGTTTTTTCTCCAATATTGTTCTTGAAATATAAAAATTCATATATTCTTATCTCATGTATATATATATATATATATATATATATATATATATATATATATGTATGTCAATGAACATTTTCCCTTTTTGAGGATGATGAGAGTTGAACTCAGGTCGCATTATTTGTTTTTTATTTTTTGTTTAATGGCATATGAATTCCTTATTGGTCATTTAATGTCATTTGTTCTGACACCATACGCTTATTATAACATTAGCATGGTCATTATAACATATGATGTTGAAGGAAATTGTTACATTCTTCTTAAAATCTTCATCTGATTCATGCTGCACTAATTTCCACAACTAGCCAGATGTGAATGCACCAAACAATTGAAACTTTACTAAAATTCCATAAACTGCATATGCTCTGCCATTTTTACTCACACTCTCAAAGAAAAAAAATAAGCAGTACAATCCAAAATTTCCACCCAAAAACACCCCACTCCCACCTAAAGATATAAAATAAAATCCGGATCTGATTTGAGCCTAAGAAAGGACATACATCAAAGCAACAATTTTGGAGTTTGACAGCATCTTGGCCTGATTCACAACACTTGTTGGAAAGCGACCACCCATCACCAAAAGACTTCTCAAAGGTCATTGCCACAGTAAGTATGCTCTGCAGATACCTTTTATTACTTCAATTATCTTTCAACAAGGGATCATTTGTTGTATTTTAATTTAATGCAGTTGTTTATTTCTTTAAACCTTCATTGTTTCATATTTGTTCGGCCATCATACACTTAATATAACAACCCTATGCAATCTGGTGGCTTTAATTGACTTGTTCAGGAACAAAAAAAAACAAGTTGTCTTCACTCAGAAAGTTAAAAGTGTTCAATTGGCTAAGCATGTCACCATATTTAAATCAAAATGAACACTTGAGGGATGTAATTAAAAGAAAGTCAAAAAACGATTGCCATGCAAAAAGACAGGATCGAAAAACTGCATACTGTTAGAGTATAATAAAAACATTCCATTGATGGTCAGTGCAAATCTCATGAAGTCACAGTTATCAAGATGGCAAACAGTAGCAAAAATAAAATAAAATAAAAATAAATTGATCACATCAAGTATTGATTCAAAATAATGTCTTTTAGTTTTTTATGTAGTCTTATTTTTGGTTGCACAATTTCAATGCCATAGAATTTGGTAATAATTTATTGATTGATTTGGTTTCTGCAGCTTATCAAACCCTTACACTAGTTGTATTTTTTTATTTTCAATCTTGGCTTGGACTGACTGTGTTTTCTAGAACTCTCTTACAATGATTACTGGCAGTCTGGAATTTTGCAGGAATCCCACTACCCCATTCTCTGTGGTCGAGATGTTAATAGTGGTTATGTTAGGCTATGGATGTCACACATTCTGACATGAACTAAGTTTGTCTATTTGATTTCTGTTGTTAATTTTTCTCTGGGATAAAATTATCCATGCCTGATAGGATACATTAAGAGATAAGAGAAACAGCACTAGTTTAAACAAAGCTGAGTGGGGAGTTTTTGCAATGTAAGATCTGAAACTGTTTCCATCAGCTTTGTCATACCGAAAGATCATCCTGTGAAATGGTAAATCTGGGGATGCTTTCAGTTTGGAATTAACTTTAACATCGATCAGTGAGTGGTCAGAAGAACCCAAGGGAGGCAGCACTTCAGTGGAGCATTTCTCAGGGAAAGTTGTGAGAAAGAGGTCTTGGAGGTTTGTGTGAAAATGAAGTCATGACAGTATCTTCCTTCTTGATCGGTTCTGATCGAGTGGACTAACCACCCTTTGTGGTGAATATTGAAGTTGCTGTAAATATGAATGGTAGCTGAAAAAGGATCAGAGAGGATATCAGCAATTTTCTCATCCTTAAAGAATATAACCTATATGTAGAAAAGTTAAAGAAAAAATAATAGTTGGTCAAATATTTTGAAGATGCCAAACTGGTAACTGAGGAAATTAAATTTACCTAACTAAATTTATAACCCTCATTCAACTAAGGCCATAGGAAAGTTGCTGGATAATAAATTTAAGATTAACAAAAGAATACAGTTAAATCACATTGAAGAAAGAAAAGAAATATTCTTTCTTTTTGAACAAAATAAACAAAAATACATGAAATACAGTATAAAAGCAAATAAAATATAAACTTTCAGAGTATATCAATAGTTATCATTGTAGAGATACAGAAGCAGATTATCTCCCTTTGGTGGAAATAACTCACATGTGTCACATGATGGCTGCTTAGTGATGTCACTTCATACAGTGATGAGAGTGGCCAGTCATGCAGTTTGTTTAAGACAGCCAAACAGAGCAGTTGTTTTTTTAGCCTGGGCCAAGAGGGCTAGGCTGAGGCTAAATCTGCTTCTTCCAGCAAATGCTACAGCTTACAAAACTATGGTGCCATTTAAAGTTGGGAATATATCTGTCACAGATATAGATAGAAACTCTGGCTCAGAGTTCTCAATTTGGGAAAAACCAAGACTCAATGTTTCCCCTACAGGGGATATGTCCCTCACCTGGGACAGTGTAGATGAATCTGGCCCATTTGAATCTGTAGTCCGAAACATGTCTTCTCCAGAAATCACAGCAGAATCTCCATATTATATATGACATTTCCTTTTTCTTTCTCCTTACATCTTAATTTGTTGTGTAGATATATGTGATATATTTTTCTCTGCATGGGACCTGTGTAGATATATATATATAGTTTTGTCTATGCTTTAGTGGTATAACTCTCTCTGAGAACAAAGCATGCTTGTCATTTCTTTTCATTTCAGCCATTTCATTCAGTCCATGTAATACCATATTATTATATCATGGATATGATAATGCCCATAATGGGAGAAAATACAAATAGGAGAATAAAACTTTCTTCCACTGGTCTCACCTGTTGAACCAAAGGAGATGGTATTCAAGCGAGATGTAAACCAGAATTTCCAAAGATGATTTTGATAACCTGCCTTGGAAGTTAACCTTCTCATATCAGTTCCTGTTATTGGGTCTTGTGCTCTATAAATATTTAATCAAGTGCCTGAGTATGGAGAAGATGTTAACAAAATAGTTTTCTTATCAGTTACTACTAATTTGTGTTCATTGTAGACAACAAACTTTAGTAAATATCTATCTCAGTATGTTAGGATTTGTTAAGGACTGTTTGTTTGTTTGTTTGTTTGTTTCTATCTATCTATCTATCTATCTATCTATCTAGCTATCTATCTCAGCCTCTTCTTATATGTCTATCTACCTGCTTACCTTCATTTTTCTATCTATCTATCTATCTATCTATCTATCTATCTATCTATCTATCTATCTATTCCAGTATATTGATATCTATCTATCTATCTATCTATCTATCTATCTATCTATCTATCTATCTATCTATCTATTCCAGTATATTGATATCTATCTATCTATCTATCTATCTATCTATCTATCTATTTATCTATCTATCTATCTATCTATCTATCTATCTATTCCAGTATATTGCTATCTATCTATCTATCTGGAAATGGAATGAAAGCAGTGATGGCACCTAGCCTGAATCCATCATAAAAATATAGGATCTGGAATTAGTAAATACTAAACAATTCAGATACCTCGACATATGGATTAGTTATAGCAAATTTAGTATATAGGAAAAAAGGAAATTAAACACAGAATAGGCTGTGTCAGAGGTAGTTTCACCCAAATTCACAAATTGTTATGAAACCAAAACATAAACCTGAAATCTCAAGTCATGTACTAAATTGCCTCATCAGAACAAAGCTTTCAAATAGATGTCATGCATGGGGCTAGGCCTATTCAGAAATATCTAAATTATCAGGCTGTAATTCAGAAATAACTAAATTGTCAGCTTGTCAATTGTAAGAGTTTGAGCAAGTAAAGCCTGAGATTCTTGGCAGAAATCTTCCTTCATTGAACATTGAATGGACTGGCACTATAGAATCACAAAGAAAGAACTGTACCAAATAAGAGAAATCTGTTTTCCTAAAAAAGTGTTTTAAGAATAAGATTTTATAAATTTAAATGAGAAGCAGTAGTGGCAGCTTTTGTT
>OZ010605.1:32154720-32227220 GCA_963932145.1 Acanthosepion lycidas
AGTGGCATTATTACCTTGCTTTGGGTGAATATAAAAATCTTACTTGATCATTATTTTTGATTGTATATTTTCATAAAAATAAGAGAGTATGGTTTTGGTTTGCTATAAAAATAATATTACTTACAAGATTTGTTTGTATATATAGGTATGGGAAAAAGATATATATATATTTTATATGTAAGATGATGTTTTAATTGATGGGAAACATTTTCCAGTTTTTCATACAGTTTGTGTGGGTTTTCTGACGGTTTACCTTGATTTGTTCTTATTAATCTAACAGTGATCTCATCTCACAATCCTCACACTTACTCCATATGTGGCCTCCTTTGTAAATCACTAGCGGGTCTTAAATGCCACTTAAGATTAGCGCACAAACTTTCATAACTGAATCAATAAGAAGTCAGATCCTCATATGTCAAAACTGACGGGGAGAGTCCATTATATATATATATATATATATATATATATATATATATATATATTTAGTTGGATAGATGTGAGTTTGTGACCCTGGGTTTCACACCCTTTGTGATCGTCAGACAAACTGATAAATTTTGAAATTTTGGATTTATATATATGTATATCAGTGTTTTATGGTATTGGGAGGAAAAATTGTTGTTCAGACGCCACTCATATATACACAGACACACATACATGCATATACATGCATTGTAACTCACACAAATATAAACATATATGAACAGCGCAGTACTGGGTGTATATGTGCGTCATTGCATGTATAGATATGCAATTGGTCAATGTAATCAATGTTGGAATTGTGTAACGAATTTTTTTCCAAGAGGCAGTGTCCACTTATAGATCATTCGTCTATTTTGTTCACAGAATAATGTTTTCTCGCACACACATATACATATGCACATGCATTCACACACCTTCTATTCGCCTGTTTTTTGTTTTTTTTTTCCTTACTTAACCCATTATCTGCCATGAGCTCCATTTGGGGATCTGTTAAAATTAAACTCACTACGTGTTATTCCTTGTACTTACATTGAATTGCTTATATAAATTGCATTTGCAGAGGTATATTTTACAACATTTAGCCTTTAAAGTTTTTATTATTAAATAGACACTTTCTGTCGTATATATATTGAAGCAATTGGATGTCTGGCCACACTGATGTGCTGTGATACAGTGAAACAAAACAGGCTTGTATGTGGATGAATATATATATATATATATATATATATATATGTATGTATTGACGCACAAAGATTTCTTCAAATCTTTAAATCATGTCAAATCCATAAGTTTTCTGTTAGGTTATATATAAGTCCTGTTCCTCTGAATTTTGCATTTATACATACACACAGATATGCACAAGCACACACACACACACTTACAAACAAACAAACAAAAACAATAAAAGAAAATGTTACATTTAATCCTTTTGGCTGTCCATGTCAATCTATTCTCTGATGGCCGACTTTTCCTTATACCCTAAATCTCTTAATACCAAAGGGGATATGTTTCTAAGCTGGCACTGTCAAATCAAGCAAATGACAAAGATTCTCAATTCTCTGCTCAAAATGAGTCTTTATGATCTTGGTTCAAAATGTAGCATGTTTTCAGACATGTTATTTGCCATTACAAGGTCAGGGAATTTGAAAATAGCTTTATTTAATTTATGAAGATAAAAAAAAACCTTGACCAAAGTTATATTGTTATTCAGGGCAGAATAAGTTGCAGACTGGTCAAGGTGTTGGCTTGCCTGATGGCAAGAGTAATGAAGTTGACCACCTATATCAAATAAAAATGTAATTGGTTTGTAAAATGTAAAAGGAATAAAAACTTTATAAAATCATCTGCATACTATCAGTTGCTCAAGTCCAATGTAAGAGGATATTTTTATAGCTAAATATTAGACAAGTTTAAGAAATTTGCTGTTTGTGGAAAATTTGGAATAATACATGTTGCAATCTATTGAAAAGGAATTTTTAAGTGTATTGGATGCAGAAGTAATTATCAGCAGATTTCAATAATTATTTATGATTGTTCTTGATAGAGTCAACTGCATGCAATTCTCTATTGTGCTTTTGAACTATCTGTTAATGTGGAAATTGTGCAGTAAAATATTTAAAAATATCAACCAATTATTTAAAATTTAAAAAAAAATTAAAAATTAAATTATAACATTATGTATTTACATTTGATATCTACTGCCAGTAATATGTACAAAATGTGTACACGAATTAAGAAAAATTCTCATAAAAAATACTAAAATTCTATGTAAATCAAATTACTGAAAACATTTTGCTATACAAGATGCCCTGTATATCAACCATTTCTCTCCCACTCTTGACATTACTTTGTTTAATAATGGGAGTAACATGCTCAATTTTTTTTTAAAATAGAAAGATGCTTACTCAAATTCCTACCATGCTCAACATGTGAAGATTTGGAATAAACATTCCAACTAGTATTGAAAACCACACAAAGAAATACATCTCAATCAATCAAAACATGAAAAGAAACCACCTTGAAATGGAAGTGGTTGAAAGTGCTTGGGACAATGTACAATATGGACAGTTTTTGTATTTCCTCACTACAACCTAATGGAAAAATGTATGAACACTGGGAAAACTAAATAAAAAATTTAAAAAATTTTCTTTGTCTGTCATATTTAATGAAAGATGTTTAAAAGAAAGGTTGGTGCCCAAATATAAATTAATATACATTTTTTTCACAAAAATGTTAGTTGTACTACCTTTTCTTTTTATCACTTTAAACTTTATTTTTAGTGGATACAGTCTCTTAAAATTTTTCTTTTTACTTTAGCTTAAAAATATTTCTTGCAAAATAAAATCCTTACAATTGCTTTGATAAAGTCAACCACAGAACAAAACGTGTGCACTAAGATAAGTTCTCTTTTGTTTTTATTCCTACACAAACACACGCACACACACACATATATATAAAATATGTATTTTTAGGCAGCATATTTTAATTTAAGCATGTTTGGCTGAATAATCTAGAGATATTATCTAGAATAATCTAAATATATAATGTCTATAAATTAATTAATTAATTAAATTTTAAATTACAGTTATAACGGTAATGTTTGAAAATACTTAAATTGTAATTATTTAAAAAATTGATAAATGTAAAATAAGTTACCTCCCTTGATAACATTAACTTTCGAATCAAGAGAGTGCTTCTCATGTGCATTTACAAAAAAAAATTCACAACTATCTATTACATTACTTTTTGTCTTAGCAATTCACCACTGAAGATGATCTTGGATGGTTGAAGCCTATGGCAATTTTATTGAAGAAATTTACTCTCTAGTATTTCAAAAATATTTTTGTATAATTTTGGTAAATATATATGTTAAAATGAGATGTCAGTGTTATTTTCATTTTTGCATAGTTGACAATAGATGACAATTTACCCATTTCACCTTATATATATATATATATATATATATATATATATATATATATATATTAAAAAGAAGAGAGAAACAGTAAACATATATATATATATATATATATATATATATATATATATATATATATTAAAAAGAAGAGAGAAACAGTAAACGTTTTTGGCTGTAATGTAGATTTTTAAAGAAATATTATGCTTTATTTTCCCTAATTTTGCTACACGCGTTTCCAGTCTCACACCCATCATCAGGCAAAGGGTGGAGATTTCCACATATTATTAAAAATAATTAATTTTTTCTTTATGTTTTTCGATATTAAATATTCTCGATATCAGACATTTTCTTTTTTTGTGTTAATGATCTAAACCTCTTTCTTGAACTGCCAGTGAAAAGTTCTGCATGAAGGGTTATAAAACAATTAAGATTGGTTTGAGAAATGATGGAGTAGTTATCGGCATGCTTATCTTTTAATGACCCCTGTGTGTTCTTAGATTTATTTCCATTTTTGTATGCTTTTGTCAGCATGCATGTATATATGTGTATATCCCCTCTCCATACATACACACTGTCTCACTATGAGGAATCAGTGAACACATCTGTACACCCAGACACACATACATACACATACGCAAACACACAAATACATGCCGTTCTATTACAAGGAATCAATACATACACACATACATGCACATACATACATACACACATACGTACATACACATATTTTCAAGTTACATGGAATCAGTATACATACACACATACACACACATATATATGTACATGCACACACATACTTCCTAATTTGTGTGGGGTTTGTGTGCATGCCTGTGAGTAGTAGTTCTGCTTTTGTGCCCCACAAACACCCACATGTGAGCATGCATGTACGTGAGTGGCTTGATCACTGTATTTGGTCACTATGTGTGCATGTTGTGTACTTTTGCATGTGGGGTTATGATCTGTTTAGTTCTGGTTTAAATTTCTTTATGAAGTTTTTTTCTTGTATTTGTAGGTAAGAATAATTGAATATTGAAGAAAATTTGATATATTGGCATAATTTTAAATTTTCCCTGGTTACATTTGAAGATGTCTTGTGATACAGAAAGTTTTCTCTTGTGTGGTAATTTTATGTTGCTTTTGTGTAGGGAGACCCTGTTGTTCAGTTGTTGACTGATACCTATATATGACTTCTTGCATTTTGTGCATTTGATTACATAAATCACATTTTTGGAGTTGCAGTTTAAGTTTTTATTTATTATGAATGTACTTTTGGGGTTTTCAGAAGTGTAGGAGTTTCCTTCTATAATGATGTCACAAACCCCACATCTTTTTTTGTTGCATTTTGTGACTCCCTGTATTGTGTGTTGGTTAAATTTGGATGAGGTTAATATGTGTTTTAGGTTTTTAGATTGGTGTTGCTTTTAATTATTTTGGTTGTTTTTAGTATATTATTCAGTTTATTATTCTTGCTAAGTAGGTCTAGATATTTTGCAATTTCTGTGAATAGTTCTGGATTGTTTTTGTTGTATGTTGAGACAGATGCTAGACTTTGTTCGATGTTACATTTCTTTTTATTTCTAAGTTGGTCTAGAGGAATTTTTTTGCAAGTTCAAAACCTTTGTTTATTAGTGTTGCGGGGTAGCCTCATTTTTTAGAGTTTTATGTAGTTCTTCTAGGTGGTCTTTTTGGCGATGTTTATCAGTCACTATAGTACCCCACAACTCTAATAAACAAAAGTTTTGAACTCTTTTTTTTTTTTAAAAAAAAAGAAAATGTCTGATATCGAGAATATTTAACATCGAAAAACATAAAGAAAAAATTAATTATTTTTAATAATATGTGGAAATCTCCACTCTTTGCCTGATGACAGTTGTGAGACCTGAAACCAGTATTGCAAAATTATGGAAAATAAAACAATATTTTTTTTAAAAATCCACATTACAACCAATAACATTTGCGGTTTCTCTCTTCTTTTTAATATACACACTTTTCTCTTGTTGGAATTACTATAACCTCTTCCTTTTATATACATATATATATATATATATATATATATATATATATATATATATATATATATGAATAATTGTTGAATATTGAGATTTCAAACATTCTTTCTTTTATATTTGTGGTATCCATTCCAATCTGAGTGTTTTCTCTTGAAATGATTTCCTGATATCTTTGCATGTTGTGAAAACAATTAAAATTCTTTCATTGCTACCAATATAATTCTCCATTCCAGACTCTCTTCCTCTCTACCATAAAAATTCTGTAATGTATATTCATGCCCTTGGAGTTTGGAGTTAGGAAAATCTGCTAATGGCAATGGAATTGTCACTTGCATCCACAGATTATTCTTTCTTGTGCTTTTCACTTTTATTATATCACTTTGTTAGCTTTCTCTTCTTCTGTTACCACTCTACCTTTTCTCAGGACTGCAGTGTATTGGACAAGATTTCTGACAATATGGAAATGGTTCTCTCTCTACACTCATCTGTAAATATTTTTTCATATTTTCAATTTTTCTGTTTTTTAGCTTCTTACTCAAATCATGGATTTCTCTACTTATTTGCTTAAGAGATCAGATCCTTTGGTTCTAAATTTCAACAAATATCACCTGAACAAAACCAAGATATGCAAAGGCATGGCATGTGGAATTAGAACATTTCACCCACTTTGTTTGAAATTCCAAAAACTATCACCTGATAAAGGTCAGAGTGTATAATTGAGAAAATGTGAACAGACTCACCCCATTTTTTAGACTGACACAACCCAATCATCCAACCTTGGGACCCTCTATTCTTTTTTCTTTTTCTCAAATGCTCCTCTTTTAAAAAAAGGAATATATAAAACTTAATTGAGTTTGAACAATAGAAGATACAATCTTATAATAACCAGTCCAATACTCTAACCATAGAAATGTCTGCCACACTAGAGTGATTATTCATTGTGCATGCCTGTTTATTAATCTTGGTAAGTGGTTGAAAATATTTGAAGGAAATCTAATACAATATTTGACATTAAGAGGAAGAAAAGTTACAAAAAAGCACAGATCTTCTAAAATATCATTCATTAAGAAAAGAAATACTTTTCCCTTCTTCTCTTCCCATGAGATGAACAACCAACAATGATTTTGAAAAATTTCTCTCCCTGTTTTTTGTCTATTCTTAATTTTAATTCGATGCTTTTTCTCGTATTTCAGTATTTTTTTTCTTGTTATTCTCCACTGCTAAATTTCCAGAGAAATTCGTTTTCATTTCTATTTCTATTCCTTCTCTCTCTTTACCACCTTTTTCTTGATGATATATTTTTTTGTCTTATCTAATATGGCTGTCTCTAAATTGATTGAAGAGCTCTCCATTTGTGAAGAGCATAAAATAAATGTGAAGTAAAATAAAACAAAATCAAAATGAAAAATTATCAGTGAAACATTTTAAGATTTTTATCCTCTCCTGGGTTCACTGATTACAGAAAGTGTTTAAAAAAGTGGTGCAAATAATAAGAAAAATTATAAAGAAATGTTTTCTGTATGGAAGTGGGTATGGAAGTAAAATAAGATACTGATTAATGAATGCTGTATAGCAGAGATTTTGGCAGCCATATTGTTTGACCATCAATAGATTAAAATGAGGAGTAGGTATTATTGGTTGGAATATTGTTAAATTATTGAACGAATGAGTGACAAATATAAAGATATATAGATCAATTGATTGATATAGCTAAATAGATAGATAAAAAAAAGACTCGTGTAAATGAAATAATTATTTATACTACTAAATTATGAAAGATTTTACAAATATATTTATTGTTACAAACTTTACTTGCACGCACCTATCAAACAGAAAACTATGTAGTTTAGCAATCAATTAAAAAACACTGAATTTTTACTTTACTTGAACAATATTTACAAGGGTAATACAGTGTGTAAAAAGGGATATAGACAGAGATCAGTAAATATAGGTATTTTATAAGTACATAGATTTACAGTTTAAGATGACAAAAGTTGAGTTGTACTGTCTACATCTATGGGTAGAAATTATCAATATTACAAAAATCAGTATTTGAAATATTTATGAGAATTCCCATTCTGATGACATAGAAATAGACAATTATTTCAACAAACAACCAAACTGATAGATAGATAGATAGATAGATAGATAGATAGATAGATAGATAGATAGATAGATGGAAAGGCAGAGATAGATAGATAGATGGAAAGGCAGAGATAGATAGATAGATAGATAGATAGATAGACAGATAGATAGATAGATAGATAGATGAAAAAGGATAGAGAGATAGTTATGAATAAACTGTGATAGATATGAGCAGGCTGAGATGAATAACTAGATAGATAGTGAACACATAGATAGATAGATAGATAGATAGATAGATAGATAGTGAATACATTGAAATAAATAGAAATAGATTGACAGACATATACCTATACATCCATATGTATATATATATATATAGAGAGAGATAGAGATAGATACAGATATATATTAATGGGTGCATGGTTGAGTTGTTAGAATGTTTGCTTTCTGACCATGAGACCCGGGTTCGAATGTCATCATGGTTGATTTGTCAGAAAGGAGACTTCCTGATATCATCAGTCTGGAGTGGGGACAATCACAGCATGTGGTACCTCTTGAAAGTGCCTGAAAACCATACCACAGGTTGACCCAAGTCTTGTGAGTGAAACTGGGTGGGTGGAACATTTGGGGGACGTCAATAGCTGTGCTAGTGCAAAGTCACAAGTCATCATGACTGAGGGCTTGAGTGTGCTGGCCTTTTTCAGATTGTTGATCACGCTAGATAACACGCTCTCTCCCAGAAAATGTAGCTAAGGTCTGTTCGGCATAGTTGCTGTATAAACCCTAGGTGGACTCTGTGGGTGTTGAACAAACAGAAATGTGCCGAGCGTCTGAATTAGGGGTTGGCTAGCCACCCTAGTAGACAGGTATCCTTGAATATGAGTGGCCAGCTATTATATTTATTATATATAGAGATAGATATTAGATAGATAGATAGATAGATAGATAGATATGAATAAAATGTGATAGATAAGAACAGACTGAGATAGATAGATAGATAGATTGATATGAATAAAATGTGATAGATAAGAACAGACTGAGATAGATAGATAGATAGATAGATAGATAGATAGATATGAATAAAATGTGATAGATAAGAACAGACTGAGATAGATAGATAGATAGATAGATAGATAGATAGACAGATTGATATGAATAAAATGTGATAGATAAGAACAGACTGAGATAGATAGATAGATAGATAGACAGATATTAATACATGGATAGACAGACAGAGAGAGAGAGAGAGAGAGAGCGAGGGAGATAGGTGGATAAACAAAAGTAGATGGAGGTGATCAGAGGTGAAGAGCGAAAAACATGAAATAATTAAGATAGCCATATAATTGATTGGTTTATTGATATATACATAAGGAAAAGGTAAACATTTTCCTTACAAACAAACAGTCATTCATAAAATATTGATATGTATGAAAAGACATCCCCTAAATCACACAAATAGACATGTGTATTCTTTTCCAGTCTCCATAGTAATAGACAAATTATTGATTTTTCTCAATAATGTTGACTTTAATCTTTTGAGAAGCTTCAAATCTGACATTAAATGTACATTTATTTGTAAAATTGCTCCAGAACAGTTTGTAACAACAAAAAACAGCAACCAAAATTAAAAAAGGATGGAAAACAACAAAAATAAAATGGGACAAAAAATATCAGTAAATGAAAAGCAGTGAATTATCATTATTATTATTATTATCATTATTATTATTATTATTATTATTATTATTATCATTATCATTATTATCATTATTATTATTATTATTATTTCCCACATTAGACGTTTAGTGGTTATCGGTGGAGACTGAGTGACAACAAGTCCTTTTATATCTCTAGTGTTTTTCTAAGAAACCTATTAGACCTCAGATTCAGACCAACACATTCAATTACAATTCACATGTTTTGAAGCATGATTCCATTGGTGTCTGCCATTTAGAACATGGTCCTGTTATTATTATTATTATTGTTATTATTATTATTATTATTGTTGTTGTTGTCGTTGAAAGACATCCTTTTTGTTTTGAACTAAATTATTTCAATCATTCTTACTTCAAACCATTTTCATATTTGATCACCAATCAAATCAGTAAAGGTAATACTACTTAGATATCTCAATAGATTTCTCTTTCTCACTTTATTTTATCTATCTATCTATCTATCTAACTGTTCATATCTATCTTAGTCTGTTCATTTCTATCTATCTATCTATCTATCTATCTATCTATCTATCTTTCTATCCCACTGTGCATATCTATCTATCTATCTATCTTTCTATCTATCTATCTGTCTATCTATCTATCTATCTGTCTATCTATCTATCTATCTATCTATCTATCTATCTATCCCACTGTGCATATCTATCTATCTATCTATCTATCTATCTATCTATCTATATATCCCACTGTGCATATCTATCTATCTATCTATCTATCTATCTATCTATCTATCTATCTATCTATCTCAGTCTCTTCATATCTGTAGTGGTTACTCACATCATAACAGCAGAAATAACTTCATGTTCATGATAAATAAAAAAAAACAAAATAAAACAAAAGCATAACAGTGAAAGCATGGTAAATTTTGCATTCATATCATGCATTTTATTTTTTTAAGTCTACTGGTGTGTGTATTTTTGGTCACAAACGTTTCATGGTGCATGTAATGAAAGGAAGAAGTTACTTCATATTATTACATGCCATGTCAGAAAGAGAGAAGTTGGATGAATGTTGACTGTCCTAAGTTTGTTGTCAAAGAAATTGAATCAACGTCTTTTGGTGGGATGTTCATATTTCCAGCAGAAACACTTTTTGTTGCATGCTGGGAGAATTTTATTATTTATTTTTTTTATTATTTTTATTTTTTATTTAGTTTATTCCATACAAAATTTTTATATTATTTGTTTTATTTTATTTTTAATTTTTATTGTTATTATTATTTTTTATTTTATTTTTATTTATTTATAATAATAATATCTATCCCAACGTATCTATCTATTGATCTATCTATATATTGCAGTCTGTTCATATCTATCTATTCATCTATCTATCACAGTCTATTCATATCTATCTATCTATCTATCTATCTATCTATCTATCTATCTATCTATCTATCTATCTATCTATTACACTCTGTTCATACCTATCTATCTATCTATCTATCTATCTATCTGTATATCAATATCCATCTATCTGTATCATTCTGTTCATGTCTATCTATCTGTCTCTCTCTCTCTCCTTCTATCATTTTGTTCATATCTATGTATCTATCAAAGTCTGTTCATATCTATCTATCTATCTATCTATCTATCGAAGTCTGTTCATATCTATCTATGAGTTGGGATCAAATACATATCAAATATGGATTGGAATTCAACAGAATAACATGAAGAACAAATAGGCAATATTTATCACTTTAACAGATTTCACTTTTATCAAGGCTTCATCAGAGGATGAGATATGGAGAAAAAGAAAAAATAAATTCTGGTAATTTTACTTTTGTGTTTTTTCACTGGTCAATCATGTTTCATGTGCATTTGACTTGTTAAATCAATGTTAGTATAATTTATGGCATTCTAAATTCAAGGATAGACAATGCGCTCATCTAAAGTTTTTAAAAAGTACCAGATTTCAAGCCGACTTGAAAAACAGTAAATATTGCTTTATGTATATAAGTGTATAATAATTCTATGTCTATCTAATTGTTTATGTGGGAATCAGATGGTAATGTATATTTGTAATTGTGTGTGTGTGTGTTCATGTGTGTGCATTGTGCGTGCGTGTTGAGTAGACATTATGTTAATTCATTTTTTTGTATTTTGATTTAGGAATATTTTTACATATATACTGTTTGATTTAGATAAACATACATTAAATTCTTTAAGAATGGATTCAATAAAGGTCGGTGATGTAATATGTTTTTGATGTGTTTATAGTTGGTAATATTGTTATTAATAGATACCCAAAGTACTTTCTTCTTAAAGAGTAATGTTCTTTTTTAATTCAGGCGGCATTAGTAATATCAAAGTTATGGCCAGTTTTGTTCCTGTGTATTACAAGAGAGTTTGAATGGTTGTCTAAACATAAATCTATATTATGTTCATAGATAGAGGCTTTTTAGATCTATGTTCTATATTAATGCTTTTATATTATCTTTCTGTCTATCTATCTATCTATCTATCTATCTCACTCTGTTCATATCTATCTATCTATCTATCTATCTCACTCTGTTCATATCTATCTATCTATCTATCTATCTATCTATCTATCTCACTCTGTTCATATCTATCTATCTATCTATCTATCTATCTATCTATCTAAGGAGGTACAAATGAAAAGATCTGTAATTGACAACTTTTTCATTTTCATTCAAACAGCCGTTAAACTCTTCTGTCTTCCTTTCTTTCATTTTTTCATTGAAACCAAGTAAGGTCTTTTTACAAGCGGATCAAACCGGAATAGTTTTCTTCAACACTCCTTTCAGATGGATTGTCGACTCCATCTATCTATCTATCTATTTATCTATCTATCTATCTATCTATATATATATATATATATATATATATATATATATATATATATATATATATATATTTATATAGCCAATATATATATATATATATATATATATATTTAATATATATAATATATATATTTAATATATATATATATATATATATATATATATATATATATATATATATTTATATAGCCAATATATATATATTTAATATATATAATATATATATTTAATATATATATATATATATATATATATATATATATATATAGCCATTTCAACTATAAAAAGATGAGAACTTGCCATGAATCTAGTACTGCTCTTAGAGTCTAGGTGCCACAGAGGAAAGTTCATATCTATATATCTTTTTAATTGTTAATTGAATGACAAAATGGACAAATTTGGTCTAACACATTTTAACCTAGAAATCGACTTCATCAGACTAAAGTAATGCTTTTATTGATGGAAGTAGTAGGAAGGTGGGGGATTTAAACACAAAGTTGAGTTTAAATTTTTTTTTGTTTTTCTTTGTCCCAACATGCCCCTGATAAAAACAAAGTCAAGCCAATCTAATTTCCCTACACTTTTATTTTTGTTTTTATCATTTTTGTTTTTCAGCACCACACAAAACATTGTGATAAGAGAAGATCTGCCAAGAAATGGGAATTGTGCTGAAGAAATGAAATAAAATCAATAAATGTATTAATAATACATAAATAAAATAAAAATAAAGATTAAATATAAGAAATTGGAAAGGCATTTTCCGATGATGTCAGTAATAAAGGAATGGGAATGAGTTTTTGGTCACCTGGAAAAATTTTATGACCCTTAGAAAAAGAAACATTCTATCCTTTCCAGAAGGATAGAATCTTTCTCCTTCTACTTTTCAACACACAGTGAGTGGACATGTTTGGCAGCGCCACTTATGAAGTATCTATGGTTGTTCCAACTCAGCACAAGGCTGATTTAAGATTGATCATTTTAACCATTCTTGTCCTTACTTACTTAATGTACTTCAGGACTAGAACAAGTAAACAGACATACCCAAAAGACATTGAGAACTTTCTTTCCCTACAATAATCATTATAAAAAAAATTAAATGGTCTGTAGTAAAAATCCAAGTTTTTTTTACTTCTACACTATTTTTTTTTATATATATGAACATGCATACTCGTTTAATACACCCAATATGCAACTTTAAATCCTATAGTTCCAATAGCCTGTATGTAAATTTACTGTGGATGATTTCGCAATCACTACATTTTCTATACATTTTTGCTTTAGTAAATTACTTTCTGTTTTAATTATCTATCTCATTCTATTCATATCTCATGATATCATTTTATTCATATCTGTCTGTCTATCTATCTATCTATAAAAATTTTTAAATTATACGATTTAGAGGAAAGCTGTGAAAAATATACTTAATGAGCTTGAGCAAATGGATGGTAGAACAGGGCTTGGGAGAAATAACAAAAAGACCAAACTTATTAAGGGCTACAAAGAACAGGAAGATGTGGGGAGCAATGATCCCTTACATCCTGAAGGGACAAGGCATATAAAAGAAAAAGATTCTTATATTCTTGAATTTTCTGGATATTTTAGTTGATGCCTACTGATGCACAGTCTTCAATTGTTTCACACTTTGTCTGTCAATAATCGTTTGTTGCAGACATTAATTTGGTGTTCTTCAAGTTGTAGAGTCAACAAAATGATGCAATATTGATAAACAGAGTTCAGACGCTAATTTACAAAATGTATTCTGAATTAAGACACTCCATATATTGAAGAACCAAAAACAATTTCTGTTTTCAAGCAAAGAATTTCCTTCTAATTTAATAAATTGAAAATCATTAAACATAGGCAAGGAATGTTTATTAAACAAAGTAGATTTAGAAGAAAACATGATGAATATTTGAAGAAATAACTTTGAAGTAATAACTTTGAAAAACTCGAGTCACAATGAGCAGATGTCTCCTTGATGAGGTACATTGCCTTGAAAGAATATTAGGCCTCAAAATTACACCTGACCTTAAGTGGAACTTTTATATATTCGATCCATCAGTAAAGATGCAGGTAAAATAGTTGTATAGCTCCAGTAAATACCTGACTCCTAATGCTATCTCCTACCTTTATAAGAGCCAGGTCAGGCTGAAAATGGACCACGGTTAGCACATTTAGGCAGGAGCTGTCTGGTCCTCACTTTGCAGTTTTGATAGAGTTAAAAAGCTTCTCCATGTCTTTGTTGGAGAAGAATTCATTTTCCAATCTCCAACCTCTCTCTCACAGGCAGGACGTGGCCCGTCTCTCACTGCTCTTTCGCTACTTCCAAGGAAAGTCCTCAGATAAACTACATTCCTTGGTTCCACTAGGTGTCACCTTCATGGCTAGGACCTGCCATGTCACATTGTAGCAAACCACCCACATACCTACTGAATTCAATCAGCAAGACATAAGTTCAACTCAAACAGCTTCTTCCCATGAACTACTGACCTGTGGAACAGACTCCCAAGAGGATGTTTGCCCAATCAGTACAATCTTAACTTCTTTTAGTGTTATCTTCTCTTCCTACACATATAAACTACCCCTTAAAGTAACCCTCTATTATTAGTCACCCTCAGGTCTTGTACTGTGTGAGCCTTACTGTTAAAAAAAATTTGATTGATAGTAGAATTTTTTTTTTTTTTTTTTTGAATGTACCATGTCCTTTTACAACGTGGGCAATCATGGCTCTTCACAGCATTTGACCCATTACCATCTCTTTTTGTCCTGTTCTGCCATGCATTCATGCAAACAGTTTCTCCTGCTTCTTAGGCTTTCAGTATGTTTTATAACTGTTAAATTATCCAAGTCATCTTTCCTCATTATATACCACAGGGATTTCAACTGACTCTACTTGATTGTAAGTATAACTTTCCTCATAGTTACTCATATGTTCTGTCCACAAGACTAACAAATGACAAACAAATTTATAGATCTATTTTTCTTCTTCTTTTACTCAAGATGTAGACAGTCATGGTTCTCAACAATTTCCTTTTTAGTTTTTAAATAAATTTTGTCTTTTAGTTATTTCTCCTAAATTCTGTTCTGCCGTCCAATTACTCAAGCTTATCAATTTCCTTATGCATTGTTTCCTCTGTTCCTCTTGCCTTCCATCTCTCCTGTAAGCATCAGATTTTCCAAGCCTTCCTTCCTTATTATGTGACCCAGAAATTTAAAATATCTCTACTTGATGATAAGTATAAGTTTCTTTTTTTGCTTCCATTTTTTTAAAAACCTTGTTGTTGCTCACATAGTATCTTCAGCATTCTTCTATAGAACCACATTTCTATTGCTTCATGTCTCTTTTTCATCTTTGAGGAGACTTCCAGCATTCACTGCCATATAGGAGGAAAAACATCATGTAACATTTCAGTACTCTTTTCTTTGTTTTGAACAAATATTTTCTGTTTCTTAATACATTGCTTAGCTTCTGGAATACATCTTTGTCTATCCCAATGCACCTTCAGATTTCAGTGTCACACTTTCTGTCCTCTGTTAGAACACTTTCCAGATATTTAAATTTTTTCTACTTGTTTGATTTTGGTATCTCCAATTTGTAATGTGCATCTTGGGCCGTTCATCATTTTGCTAAAAACCATGCATTCTCTCTTCTTGCAGTTTAGGCATAATCCTTTCTTTCACTACAGAATTTTTGTAGTTTTCTTTCCATGTCTGCTATCAATACTGTGTCATCTGCTTATCTTAGAATCACCTCACTGTATATGTTGAATAAGTCCATTGAGAAGACACATCCTTGTCTTACACCACTTTCTGTTTCTATAATACTGCTAAACTAATTTTCTATCCCTATGAAAAAAAAAAACAATACATTCTGGAATCAAACATGATTCTCAAGATACAAGAATCTTGTTAAAATTTCCTAAGCATCATGGTGTTATTGAGTAACTCTAAAGAATAAAGGCTTTAGCTAGAGGAACATTCATGCTGTCATGATTGCTACATTAGAGGATGACACCCTGGCTTTATCAAATGTAAAAAAGTGGGCAGCTGAACTTAGGAGGAGAAGGGAGAGTCTTGAGTTTGACCCATGGTCTGGACATCCTGTAACTGTCACCATTGAGGAAAACATTGATCATGTTTGCTACATGGTTATGGATGACCGGCAATTGTGCATAAATCAAATTGCCAACGCTATTAATATATCCCATGAGAGAGTTCCATATATTCTGCACAATGGAATTGGTATGACACAGTTTGTATAACATTTGGTATGTTTATATAGAATTCAGTTTATATAACATCTCATATGAATAGCATTTATATAGTATTTATATAGCATTCAATTTATACGACATCTGGTATGAATAACTTTTATATAGTATTTATATAGCATTCAATTTATACGACATCTGGTATGAATAACTTTTATATAGTATTTATATAGCATTCAATTTATACGACATCTGGTATGAATGACATTTATATAGTATTTATATAGCATTCAATTTATACGACATCTGGTATGAATAACTTTTATATAGTATTTATATAGCATTCAATTTATACGACATCTGGTATGAATGACATTTATATAGTATTTATATAGCATTCAATTTATACGACATCTGGTATGAATAACTTTTATATAGTATTTATATAGCATTCAATTTATACGACATCTGGTATGAATGACATTTATATAGTATTTATATAGCATTCAATTTATACGACATCTGGTATGAATAACATTTATATAGTATTTATATAGCATTCAATTTATACGACATCTGGTATGAATAACATTTATATAGTATTTATATAGCATTCAATTTCTATAACATCTGGTATGAATAACATTTATATAGTATTTATATAGTTATTTCAATTTATATAACATTTGGCATGAGTACCATTTATATAGTATTTCTATAGCATTCAATTTATATAACATTTGATAACAATAACATTTATATATCATTTATATAGCATTTGGTTTGAATTAACATTTGGAATGAATGATATTTACATAGCTTTTAGATAAAAGTCATTTTGCATAATATTTGATATGTACAATATTTATATATTATCTATATAACATTCAGATTGTATAGCATCTGAAATGTCTAGAAAATCTTGCATTTCAATTTAATCTGGAACTTAGGCAATAAATATTTTTCACCTTAATAGGCTTAATGCATAAGATGGATTGGAACTCTCTAAACTGGAGAGTTAAAATATGATTTAAAAGATTACTACTTATTACTTCTAATTATTAACACACATACAGAACTAATGTTATAAATATGTAATGAAAAAATTGAGCAAATATTTCAATTTATTTGCATTTTAATCTATTCTTATTTTCTGAAAAAAATGCTTTTATCTTCAATTTAGAAGGATAAAGAAATCAGTGATGAAACAAAATACGAACTAAAATTCCCCACAGCATTAAGAGTAAGGATTGTTTCTTAGTAAATAAATTACACTTGACAGTTTTATTAACTAAGAATAAATTTGAAATTCACACTGGGAACATATTTTAAAAATATAAAGCCTTAAAGGTCATTAAGGATGATTCAGGATTTAGAGCCAACCTGAAACAAAGCAAAAAATATGTAGTTCAAACCCTAACAGCAGAAGTAATTCAAAAGATAAGACTAAAAGGTAAAGACAAAAAAATTGATTGTTCAATTCCCTGGTTAAAAATAGTGTTAAGCATAAAGCATTTAATAAAAGAACTAAAAATGTCTGGTTTAAAACCCAGTAAGGCAAAAGGATCATTGAACAGATTTATGGACAAAAGATCAAATAATTGATTGTTCAATTCACTGATTAAAAAACAGTGTTAAGTGTAAAATATTTAATAGAACATGAATGCCTTCAGTTCAAACTCCAGTACTGAAAATAAATTAACCAATTAACAAACAAAAAATAAGCATATTGATTGTTGAATTACCCAGTTAGAGAAAAAGTGTTAAGTGTACAGTATTCAATACAAGAACCAAAATGTCAACTGTTCAAATCCCCAGAAGTGAAAATGGATAAGAGAACAGATTAATAGACAAAGGTTCAAACAATTCAGTGATCAATTCTTTGGTTAAAGAATACTAATAGTATAAACAATTTAATAAAAAGACTGACGACTAATACATATTTTTGTGAGATCTCATCATCAACCACACCAGAGCAATCATTGTTTTTACACCCATCATTATCATCTCCAAATTGTCTTGATTCAATATTCAATTCACTGCCAGAGTAAGAAGATCGAAGGGCAAATACATATTTTACCCACCACAGAGAACCTTTCCTACCTCCCATCGGAAAGGCTTATGCTCAATTCCATGAGTGCATCTCTCTGCACCTACTTGGTCTTATGCCATCTGCTGACTTGAAGTGGATTGTATCAATAGCTTCATCCTCTGCAAGGAAAGTTGGTTTTGTGTGTCGTGCAAGAAAGTTTTTCTCGGCTGAGTCCATCCTTCAAATTTATAAATCAACCATCTGTTCTTGCATGTAATACTGCTGCCATATATGGTCTCTTGCCCCACTGTACGTCTCAAGGTCAGTTACAAAATCCAGAGGTGGATATGCAGTGGGATGGGTCCTAATCTGGCATCTTGCCTACAGTCACTTTATTACAGACTTGCCATGGCTTTCCTCTTTTTCTTTTACAAGTACTTTCACGGAAGCTGCTCTTCTACAAGTATTTTCACAGAAACTACTACTTTTGATGCTTCTCAGACTGCATGAATTTAAGCATACTACTAGGTTGGCATCTCTGTCCCACCCTTTCACTGTTGAAATGGTTAAATGTAGCCATCTCTTCTACTCCAACAGCTTCTTCTCTCATGCTTTTCGTCTGTGGAACTCCCTTCTTCTTACTTGCTTCCTTGATAACTAAAATCTTCAAATATTCAAATGTAATATCAATCAATGCCTTGATCTTGTTCCCTGTCCTTCTCTTTATCCTGTCCCCAAACATGCCTCTTTACTCTTGCTCTTACCCTCTGTAACCCCCTTGCATGCTAGTGGCACTTCCGCCTTGCTTGGGGTGAAATGCTTAAAAAAAACATCTCATCAACCACACTAAAGCAATTGTTGTTTTCACTCCCATCATTATCATCTCCAAGTTGATCTGATTTACTATACAATTCACTACCAGAGTAATGTAAATTCATGCCAGAGCATGAGTATTAGGCATTTAATTGGTTTATAAGCTTTTAATTTAAACAATCATCGTTAGTTCACAAGAAGAGAAATTACTTTTTTTTATTCTTGAAAAAGTCAACTTAGATTGAAAAATACACTTTTCTATTCCTTGTGACATGCAACAAATAAGTATCAGAAAAATACTTTAATTATATAATTTAATTGATTGATCCATGCTGAATTGAATTTATGTTGAAGGAACCATGTAGAGGGCACCTTTCAAAGTAATGCAGTTAAATATTTACAAGACAAAAGGAGTGCAGGTTTTTACAAGTATATATGTACCATAACTGAATAATAGGTTTAAAGAACTGGTAAACGACAGTTTACAAGTACACCCAATGGATCCAATTTAATGGATTTCTAATATAAAATTATTTCTATGTCAATACATATATATATATATATATATATATATTAGGTCGGTGCAAAAATAATGTCGTTTTCTCACATAGTAACATATGTGAGGAAACGACATTATTTCGTTATATATATAACGTCATCCACAGACAGACTGTTTCGCTGTTTCACAGCCCATCAGTGTGGCTAGACATCTGGTTGCCTCTAGCTCAGATTGAAACCTGACTGAATTGGTGTCACTTCGGAGATTCTATCACTAAGCTGTTGGCACATGGCAGGGATGTAGGTGGATTTTTAGCATATTTATTTTTAGAAACACGCCCAGTGACTGACAGTGACTCAATTCGCTATGCGAAGAGTCTCGCTATATTAGCTATAATAGTCACTGTTTACAAACCCATACCTACTCCCTAGAGAGCTCAACTGAAATTTATATTTATTTCAGGAGCCAAAATATATATATATATATATATATATATGTATATGTATATGTATATATCTTTCATAGGATTTAATGTTGCTAAGCATTTTTTGCTCAGTGTAGGCAATCTAGGCTTCAAGAACTTTACTGGTTAGGTAAGTTTGCTTTCAGGCTTTTTTTCTCTTTACTTTTTCAGTTTTGCCATTTTTATTCAAGACTGTATCTGGGTAAGAGTTTTAGGTTTTGGCATGTTGTCTGTTGCTTCCAACACATTGTTTTTTCTTTTTCTTTAGTATATAATTATATATATATATATTTATTTATTGTTTTTAATCATTTCACCCCCAAGCAAGGGAGGAATTACACAGGGGTTTACAGGGAGTGAAAGTCGAAGAAAAGACTGGGTATCAGAAGGATTAAGGAAAGGACAAAATATGAACGTGATTCAAGAAGATAGAAGATGGTGATTGATACTGCATTTAAATTTTTGAAGATTGTAGTTATCAGGGAAGCAAGCAAATGAAAGTGAGCTCCAAACATGCAGGAAATGTGAGAAAAGAAATGCATTTAGCTATTTCAACAGTAAACAGATGGAAATTTAAGCATGCCACTTGATTGGTATCTGCCAATTGAGTGGCATTGCTTAAATTCATGCAGTTGGGGTACCAAGGAAAATTTTGTCAGAGCAATTGCCATCTATCTATCTATCTATCTCTCTCTCTCTCTCTCTCTCTCTCTATATATATATATATATATATATATATATATATATATATATATATATATATATATTTATATATATATATACTTATATATATATATGTATATATATACTTATGTGTATATATATATAGGTGGCCTGACGATTGCATATAGCAGGAAACAGACTGTCGCCTCTAAGTGTTGACTTCTATGTTCACTTTTATATTTACACACGCTCTATCTCTGATATTGAGCACTTTATTCCATAAATATAGCACACCTTAAGACTATATTTCTTTATATATATATATATATATATATATATATATATATATATATATATATATATATAATCATTGTGTGGGGGGGTGTCAATTGACACAATATCTAATTTATCATTTCATTCTTTTATTATCATTTAGCTCCAAGCAAGGCAATAAAGCCTCTAAATCTTCTTACTTATTTACTGTGTGGGAAAAATATGAAAAAAAAAAAAAAAACATTATTACACTTATTAAACAATAAAAGGACATGAATTAAGAATACAGAAGATAACAATTGACATTGCATTTAAATTTTTGAACATCAAAGTTTAATGGAAATAAGAAGTGTGAGAGAAGAAACTGTTAACTTATGGTTATATCTTGCCATTTCAACTGTAAAATGATGAGAACTTGCCGCTAATCTAGTACCGTGCTTAAATTCATAATGTCTATTTACCATAGAGGAAAGTTCATCAGAACAATTACCCTGAAAATATTTAAAGAAAAGACACAGGGAAGCTATATTACAGCAATGACAAAGTAACTGAAGCTGAGATACCAGTTCAAGGTCAATAACAATACAGATTCTTTGGATTTTATCAAGAATCTCTAAATATACAGCAAGAGCACCAGACCAGATGTGGAAACAATATTCAATGCCTGAACGAATAGTAAACTTGTAAGTGTTTAAGCACACCACAGTGAACCAACTTTCTTAGCTGCAGATTTATCCATCGATTCAATATAATCTTTTAATTTCCTTTTCAGCAGAAAACATTTGACCAAGAAGGTGCAATGAGTCACTCTCCTGCAGTTTAGTGTCAAGCATGTTGATGGAAAGCAAAAATGGTTCACTTATATAATTAAAAGAGAGCAGAATTGTTTTGGTAGTTTTAAAATTAGCAAACCATTTCTTGCACCATTTAACAACACATTGTAGGTCATTTTTTAGATCAGATGCCAACTTAACCTTATTGAACTGATTAATCATACTATTAAGGAAGGAGTAAATAGTTGTGCTATCCACATAGAACAGGCTTCTGTGTATTTTTAAACCAAAATAATAATAAAGAAAAACATTAAAATATTTCATGAAATATAAACAAATCTGTTGTTCTCTACTCAACTTCACATCACAGACAAATTCAGCCACAGTCTCAATCATGCTTCTAAATGACCCCTTCCTTCAATGGGAGGTGCAGAAAGTGTTTGGGAACACTAATTTACATTTTGTTTTAGGTGTCATATTGCTTCAAGACCTAGTTGAATATGACAATCCACAGTTAGCTTTTCTTTATTCTCTGAGAATTGCCATGATTCTCAGCAAAGATATTGGTATGGTTTCCTATTGCCTTTTCCATGTTTTGCAATAAACATTTTCTCTTCTTTTAGATGAGTTACCACCCAAGCCCACATGACCATGCTATTTAATTTATGGCTGGAGAAAGAAGAGACATATTTATGCCATTACCAAGTGTATTGGTAACAATGAACACAGGAGATCTACTGGCCTACTAATTCCATTTCTCACAACAATATTCATTACGCTACCTGAAAATCTGCCTGATTTATATAATAAAAGCTTTTACAGTTCATTTACTACATACCTGCAAAGAATTTCGCAGTTCATTTACTACCTACCAATACATCTGGCTGATTTACATGCACATCTACCTAATTTACAAAATAAAGGCTTTCTCAGTGCATTTACTACTTACCTGTACATCTGCTTGATTTATATTGTAAGATCTTTTTCACTTCATATACTACCTACCTGTAAATATGCTTGATTTATATATTAAAGGACTTTTCAAATTCATTTACAACCAAATTTCAGATCTACCTGATTTATAAAGTAAAGAGTTTCACATGTCATTTACTACCTACCAACACATGTAGTTGAAAGGGTTTCACAGTGCATTTGCTACCTTCACATACATCTGCCTGACTTATATAATAAAACCATTATTATTGCATTTACTACCTATCTGCAAATATCTCTAATATACACTCTTGTTCAAATTAATTGTACCAACTGCTTTAGTTTCCTTTCTTTTGCCATACGGTCAGTTTTAGACCCACTAGACTGGCCAGACTGACTAATCAATTTCTATTTTTTCCTCAGATTAGGTCACTTGCAGTGGTGTTCAGTAATATGAATCTATTTTTGGGGTGAATGATGAAATTTGTTTGGCCTTGAAAAATATTACATCATCTGTGATTGCATCAGATTTTCATCATGCCCAGACCCTATTGTCTTAACTGTCAATTAATTGTCCTACAGCCATTTTCTGCAATGGACATTACTCCAAGGAAGCATATGAAAATTGTTATGCTGCATGAACACAATGGCAAGCCTTACCAATGAGCAAATCAAAGTACTATTAATTGGTTCAGAAACTCTCCTGATTTGAATCAAATCAAGAATCTGTGGTCAACCTGCAAGGATGACTTTGTGGAATGGACATACAATGTACTAACATGTGCACTGGGTCATGTTATATTAGAAAAATATGAAAAAAAGTAAATAATAATGGAAGTATTTGTTTTGTTTTAATTAATTTGCACATGGATGTATATAGTAAACGCTTTTTCAATGCATTTACTATCTACTCATATATCTGACTGATTTATGTAGTAAAATATTTCTTAGTGTATTTGCTACCTACCTACAAATTTACTTGAAAGCCATTCTCATTGGATTTACTACCTACACAAACATCTGTCTGATTTGCACAGTGAAGACTTTTTCAGTGCATATATACATACCTGCACATCTGCCAGGAAAGCATACACAATGCATTTATTACTTACCCACACCTCTACCTAGAAAGCTTTCACAGTGCATTTACTACCTACACACACATCCCCTTGATTTACATTGTAAGGGTTAGTGCTGACAAACATGTCTACATGACAAACATGTCTACATGTGATCAGGGTCCTCTTTTGCATCATTACCAGTGGACATTCACTAGACAATCTTTGAAAGATTCATGATATGCTCCATTAAACAAATGTACTGAATCCTGAGAAATATGTGCAACAGAAGTGCAATTTTTTGCTGAAATAAAGAACGGCAGGAAATCTATAGCTTGAGGAAATAGATATTCAGCTCCAAAAAAGCCAGAACCATGTCTTTGACATCAAAAGATGCCAACAAAGTCTGTACTGTGATGGACAAACTTTCCTTTAGGTGGAAATACATTTTTCTGATCTGTTGATTTTGTTTAGCAGCATATCAACACCTCTATGGGTTATTTAATGCTGAAATCTAAATATTTTGTACATTTTATTTTATTTTACTTTTTTAGAGATGATAATGGTTTTAGTGATACAAGTCTTACTTAATTAACCCATAGCTGAGGGGAGAAGAGGTGGATTCATACCTTTTCCCAAGTTATTTGTGCATAAGTGAATATAATGAACACAAATGGAATTGGATCTCAGCTCTCTGATTAACAATTCTGAGCCGTTATCCTTTACACTGACTTCACATCCAAGCTTACAGCACCTGGTATTCCTCAGTGGTCACCAATCTAGGTGCTACCCAGGCTCAACATTGCTTAACTTTCATGATCATATGGGGATTGGTGTTTCAATGTGATGTGGCAATTAAGTTGTGTTCTGATCTGTTAAACAGGAAATCCTAAGTTCATTCTGCAGCCCCTGAGAGGAAACAGCAAAGATTTATTTTCAATTTGCTGAATAATTTGCAACAATGGATGAGGATCAGATGTCTACCAGCTACTGAACGTCCTGGGTATGACGATAAACTACATCCGCGTCCCGGGTATGACAATAAACTACATCTAACAGTAAGGCCTCAGATAAAGGTTTTTGAAACAATAATGTTGCCAGCTATCCGTTTTTGAAACCATAATGTTGCCAGCTATACGTTTTTGAAACCATAATGCTGCAAGCTATACGTTTTTGAAACAATGTTGCCAGCTATACACTTTTTGTAAAAAATAATGTTGCCAGCTATATGTTTTAAAACCATAATGTTGCCAGCTATACGTTTTTGAAACAATGTTGCCAGCTATGCGTTTTTTATAAAAAAAAACAAAAAAAAAAAAAAAACAATGTTGCCAGCTGTACGTTTTTGAAGCAATAATGTTGCCAGCTGTACGTTTTTGAAACAATGGTGTTGCCAACTATGCATTTTTGACTTTTAAAGTCACTCAAAATGATTTCCGGCATAAACTGACCACTAAGGTTGAGATGCTGTTAAACAAAACAATCAATCAATCAATCAACCAGCTACTGAACCTTGAAAAATGGCTTGTAAAGATTGTCTCTTATCTGAGATTTTCCATTTTGGAAGGGAACACAATGTGGAAGCTGTCATATATATTCATATATAAGCCAACTTCATTTATTGTTTGACCCCTGAATTTTTTTGCATGAATTTAAACGCCTCTAGAAAAAATTTACCTGTGCATAGTGCAATCAGTCACCAAAAATGCATGACTTTTAACCTCTTTGACCCCCTATGTTTTGCATAAAAAATTGATCATGAAAACACGTACTATACTGTCATATCATGAATGTGGGAGGAAAGTGAGGTTCCAAATCATGATTCTTTAGTGCAAAAATAAAGGGGCAGTGAAGGTCAATTGAAGCAGAATTACAGAGGTACTATGTTTTTGTTGAAATTTCTGAGGAAGGAGGGCTTAGAAAAACTGTTGCTCACAGGACTGATTGAGGGCAAGGGGGACAGAGGAAAACAAAGCCTAACACACTTGATAAGCTTAAGAAAATGGATGGTGGAACAGGGTTTAGAAATAACAGAAAGACAGAATTTATTTAGAGACAGGAAATTGTGGAGAGCCATGATTGCTTATGTCCTAAGGAGACACAGCTCATAAATAGAGAAGTGATGTTCCTGCTGTCAGTTAGAAAGACAGATTCTCTTATGACACAATGAAAAAAAGTTACAATGTAGATTTTTATATTTTTAATCATATCCTCCCATGCAAGGCAGTCAAGCTGTGGAGATGCACCAGAGGATCTTAGCAATATTTCTCAGAAACTTTGAAATAAATGAACAAAATCAAGAGTATAAACAAATTGTTATCGCTTGCAAGGATTTTTTTCTGGTGAAGAGAATGCTAAGAATTGACTGATGCTTGAAAAGTGAATTTATTTTTGTCTGTACAAACAACGTGATATGCTGAAAGAAAAAAGAGTAAATGCTTCATGTTGCGTACATTGATAGAAAAAAATGTCTGGAATAGCATGGTAAGTTGACCGATGTGTTCCAAACTACATTGTGCGTTGTCTAACCAAAATTCAAGAGTGGGTACATGTTCTACCAAGCTTCTTTTCTAAAGCAAGACTACAGACTTGGAATAAGTTCTGCTAAGCCTTCTAAGCAAGTGTATAGAAATTCTGGTTTTGATTTTCCCACCAAAATATAGCAGTTGCCACATGATCATTCAGACTGAATTAAAAAATCCTTATCAGTACTTAACCCCTTTGCACTGAGTTCAAGACAGTTACATATATGTTTATTTATTTTACCCCAATTTCAGCAAGTCCTTTGTAATTCAGATTAACAAAAGTTCATTTGGCTGGGTAGTTGATCATGGTAGTAGTTGTGAATTTGATTACTTTGGAAACTTATTATGGACGTCAATTAGCTGTACTTCTTTAGCCCTCAGAAGGGCGGAAAAATGTCTTAAGCAGATGACTGCTGCTTTCTTCATGCAACATGCTAGGCTGGTTTCTCTGGAATGTCTCTTCTCTCCCACTGGCTCAATGGCTGTCTCTTTATATACACTTAAGAAAGGCTTTAGACTACTTGACACAAAGCTAACATCAAAAGTCTCTATGTTCTTGGCTAAAATTAATGACTCCAGTATGGTATTTATTTCCAAGATGAGTAGACCCTCATAGTTATATGCTCTGATTCCTTCGGATGCCTTATTCCTCAGTGTTCTTCTCTGTCTTATATTTTTACTTCATTTCATAAGGGTTAGTAAGACTCTTTTCTTTCTATACATGATCAGCTATGCCTACCTTTTTTGTCTCACTTTTTATTATAGCTTTTGGATGTTCCTTCGGCTTTACTTTTAATAAACTGCTAGCAATGGAATAAACATAGTCAACTGCATCCTTCAAATTTTTCTTGTATTACCATTTTAAAAGTGAAAAATTCCAAATTCTAAAATCTGAAAAGTTTCTGGTCTCAAGAGATTTTGATAAGATCAAATTGTGTATTGGTTTGGAAAGTCTAAATGAAATCAGCTCCAATGATCTGTAATGTTAACTTAACCTACTAACTATGGAAGACAGGAATTGCCATTATTTGAACTATTTCTTGGTGGAAGAAGAAACAGAGACATGTTAAAAATTACTATGAAAATAAAGAGAGAAAGAAAAAAAATGGTGTAAATACTCTTAAGTGGTCAGTTTTTCAATTAACCCTTATCAAATCAGATCACTGATAAATTTAAAAGATTAAATTATAGAATGAAATTACCAATAAAACAGTCCTAAATTTAATCATTATCTGTCATCTCCCAAATAGTAAAAAAACAGCGACAGAGACACAGAGTAGTCCAACAATTAATTTATCGCAGGTAATTTTGAGGAATAAGGAACATCCTTTAGCGTGCAAAGCCTGGAAAAAGAAATTCCAGAATCTTCAAATAGAAAGACAATGATCCAACTCTTAGAAAATAGTCAAATATAGATGAAGGTTGTTATATGTTTAACATAAATGAATTGCTAATGATTTTACTATGGGAATGCATTTGTAAACAAGATGAAAAGAATTATTAGTGGTCAGAAATTAATGCACACATTACTGCTAGAACAGTGCTATAACATGTACAAGGGCTGGGTGGCTGGAGTGTTCATAGGCTTACCAAGATATAAATGTAAGTAGACCCACCAACTGGTATATTAAAAGTGTACCAGAACGTAACGACTGATTGAACAGCTGTCGTATTCTGGTACACTTGCATGCATTCTAATCTACCAGCTTGTGTGTCTACCAACAAGAACCATGTCAGCTGAACTTTTCAAAGAGGGTCAGCTGAGTGGAGCAGACTTAATGATTTTTTTTTAGACAAAAAATGACAGGACAAAGAATGCTGTTTCTGTATAAGACAGTGGTCCCTAGCAGCTCACATCAAAGAGCCCCTATGTGAAAAGGGAAGCACACAGCAGTTAGACTGTTTACCTCCTCATCTTGCCTCACTATAACTTGGTTGCCTATCATAGAAGGTTACCATAGAATAAGATTTACTGATTGCTATAATTTTGTTGCACGTTTTGTGGGTAATGATCTAGTCAGAGAATTATTTTTCTAAATATTAAATCACAAGCATTTGACTGGAAGAAGCTGTACTCTGAGAATAAACTTGGTGTCTAGTCTAAGCTGTAACACTGATATTTCTTATCTTGTATATTTTCTGTTTTCATTGGAGTTGATCAAAAAGCTGGTTGCTTAGGAAATCTGAACACGTCTAAACTTCTAATATCTCAATTCTGCGACTAAACTGCATATGACAAAAATTTCTGCTACAGTTAATGTGTTAACACTGTGGAAAATGATTAATGTTAGCATCATAATTTTATATAAAACTTTACAACTTCTACTTTATTTGCCATGTCCCCTCAGGATGTAGATGATCATGGCTCTCCACAATCTCCTGTTTTTTGTAGATCTTAAGAAATTTTGTCTTTTTGCTATTTCTCCTAAACACCTATTCCACCGTCTATTTCCTCAAGCTCACTAAGTATTTTATGCAATGTTTTTTCTGGCCCTCTTGTCTTCAGTCTGTCCTGTGAGTGTCAGATTTTCCAAGCCCTCCTACCTTATTATGTGCCCCAGAAATTTCAACTATCTCTTCCATATGTTAAGTATAATTTTTTTGTTTCCATTTTCTCTAAAAGCTTGTCAATGCATACATACCCAGTCTATGGTAACCACGGCATCCTTCTATAGAACCAAATCTCTGTTGCTTCAAGTCTCTTCTTCATCTCTGAGGAGATTGTCTAGCATTCATTATCATATAGGAGGACAGATAACACATAACATTTCAGTACTCTTTTCTTCAGCATCCTTCTGTAGAATGACGTTTCCAATGCTTCAAGTCTCTTCATCTTTGAGGAGATTGACCAGTATTCACTGCCATATAGGAGGACAGTTCAGTACTCTTTTCTTTTTTTCTAACAAAGGTTTTTTTGTCTCTTAAAACTGTTTAGTTTTTGGAATGCATTCTTGGCTATACCAATGCTTCGTTGGATTTCAATGTTGCATTTTCCATCTTGTGTTAAAAAACTTCCCAGATATATAAATTGTTATACTTGCTCGATTTTGATGTTTCCAATTTGTAGTTTGCATTTTTGGTTTATTCTTTTGCTAACCACCATGCTTTCTGTCTACATTCACATGTAGACAGAAAGCATGGCGGTTTAATTTACATGTTTAATTTACATGTTTAATTTACATGTTTAATCCTTTCTCTTCACTCTCCTTCATTACCTTCTGTAGGAGCTTTTGTAGTTTCCTTTCTGATGTAATGAATATGCAAACACTTGGGTTCCCCCTCACAGTAATATGATTGGCTGGTGTCAGCCATAAATACAGACTGATGTGGAGGTACAGGAGTATGCCTATTGGGAACGCCTATTGACTACGCCCATTGCCTACGCTTATTGCCTACCACTACGACGAGGACCAGTCCATTACGGTTACCTGCTAGATTGTCCTACTCGGTTACAGTAGTCCAAAACCACCTTACTACTTCGAACAAATATAACCCTTTCCGGGACATATAACTTTCTATGTCTGCTATCAACACTGTGGCACCTGCATATCTTATGTTGGTAAGATTGTGACTACCAATAATGAATCCTGGAAGGACATCTAATTATTTCTTAATTGCTTTGCTGAATAACTTGAATAAGTCTGGTAAGAAGACACCTCCTTGTCTTACACCCTTTTCTATTTTTGTATATCTTCTGAACTCATTTTCTATCCATATGCAGGGTTTGCTACCAGTACAGGTTTCTTGATTATTCTAATATCCTTTCCAAAAATGTCAAGTTGGCTGAGCAGTTCTAACAGATCGTTGTATTTGGCTTATTAGCTAAATACAAGATTTTTTTTGTAAAAAAACTTCTAGTATTGGAATGGAGTGTCTCGCTACAAAAATACCTTCTCTGTGAAAAGAAAAGAAGAAAAACCAAACGTTATTTTTTCCTATTTTTTTTTTTTTTTGGTGTATGTAACTGTTTAGACTTCTTTCTGATATGTATCTTGATTCTTACTCTAATATTCTACGCAGAACCCCTGCCGTCATGAAATTTTGATTTCCTCAAAGCACATGGGAATGTAGAATGAAAAGAAAGAAAAGAAATAAGAAGAGAAAATATACTTATGTTACCTGTAATTACTTGGGCAAATGCAAAGTCTAGATCTACAAGACAGTTATCTCATACAATGAGCATATATATTTTATCATTCCACTCTATACAGAAAGGCAAGTGATATTTCATAAAGACAGTGCTAATGTTACTGGCTTCCTGCCAGAAAATTGTGTACCTAGTGTAGTGTCTCCTTCTGATAATTTAGTCTGGTCATAATTCAGGCTTTTAGTATTTACCGTTTCTTTTGTATTTTTTTACTGTTATGATTTTCCATATTTTACATAGAAGTCATTTGGGCTCATTTTTTTCTTCATCTTTCATTCCTTCTTCTTTTTGTGAACTTTCAGCCATTTTCTTTCTATTTGTTTTTTTTTCTTCTCTTTCCTGTAGTTTTGCTCTTTCATTCTTTTCTTCTTCTTTACCTTCTTCTTCATCTTCTTTTTTCTTCTTTTTCTTCCTCTTCATTTCATCTCCTTCTTTTTTTTCTTCTTTTTCTTCCTCTTCTTTTTCTTTCTCTTATTTTTTTTCTTCTTTTCTTCCTCTTCTTTTTTCTTCTTCTTCTTCTTTTTCTTCTTCTTTTTTCTTCCTCTTCTTTTCATCTCCTTTTTTCTTCTTTTTCATCCTTTTCTCCCTCTTCCTTTTCTTCTTTTCTTCTTCTTCTTTTTTCTTCCTCTTCTTTTCATCTCCTCCTTTTTTTGTTCTTTTACTTTCAACTTTTGTTTCTCTGGCTTTCTCTTTGCTCATCTTCTCAGGTTTATGGCCATATCACATTGAAATATTGTTTCTTGTCTGATCACCATATCAAGTGTTGTCAGTACCTAGATGGATGACTGCTTGGAAATGCCAGATGTTGTGAACTTGGATGTGCATGTGGTATAATGGATAATGAATCAGAATTGAAAATTGAAAAGATGAATTTCAATTTCAATCAGAGTCATTATATTCACTTACACACAAATACTGCCAGAAAATGTACGAATTCACCTCTTCTCCTCCAAACTATGGGTTAATCCATAAGACTTGTATCAGTCAATTATTGTTAGCCCTTAAATGTTCTTACAATCTGAAAATATCTTCTGGCTTTAAATAACCTATAAAAGGTTGATAAGTTATGAAAAAAACAAATTAATCAAATCCTCACCTTCTACTGCTCTTTCATTCTTCTTCATCTGGAGTTTCATTCTTCTTCTTTTCACACTTCTTCTTTCATTCTTTTTCTTCTTCATTCATACATTCATTTTTTCTTCTTTGTCATTCATACTTTCATTTCTTCTTCTTTATTCATACATTCATTCCTTCTACTTCTTCATTCATACATTCATTTCATCTTCTTCATTCATAAATTTCATTTCTTCTTCATTCATTTATTCATTTCTTCTTATTCTTCTTCATTCATACATTCATTTCTTTTACTTCTGCATTCATACACTCATTTCTTCTTCTTGATTCATAAATTTCATTTCTTTATTCATACATTCATTCCTTCTTCTTCATTCATAAATTCATTCCTTCTACTTCTTCATTCACAATTTCATTTCTTCTTCTTCATTCATACATTCATTTCTTCTTATTCTTCTTCATTCATGCATTCATTCCTTCTACTTCTTCATTCATCATTCATTTCTTCTTCTTCTTCATTCATCCATTCATTTCATCTTCTTCATTCATACATTCATTTCTTCTTCATTCATCCATTCATTCCTTCTTCTTCTTCATTCATACATTCATTTCTTCTACTTCATCATTCATCCATTCATTTCTTCTTCTTCATTCATACATTCATTTTTCTTATTCTTCTTCATTCATCCATTCATTCCTGCTACTTCTTCATTCCTCCATTCATTTCTTCTTCTTCTTCATTCATCCATTCATTTCATCTTCTTCATTCATACATTCATTTCTTCTTATTCTTCTTCATTCATACATTCATTCCTTCTACTTCTTCATTCATCATTCATTTTTTCTTCTTCATTCATAAATTTCATTTCTTCTTCATTCATCCATTTATTTATTTCTTTTTCTTCTTCATTCATACATTCATTTCTTCTTATTCTTCTTCATTCATACATTCATTACTTCTACGTCTTCATTCATCCATTAAATCCTTCTACTTCTTCATTCATCCATTCATTTCTTATTCTTCTTCATTCATCCATTCATTCCTTCTACTTCTTCATTCATCCATTCATTTCTTCTTCTTCTTCATTCATCCATTCATTTCTTCTTCTTCATTCATCCATTCATTCCTTCTACTTCTTCATTCATACTTTCATTTCTTCTTCATTCATAAATTTCATTTCTTCTTCTTCTTCATTCATCCATTCATTTCTTCTTATTCTTCTTCATTCATACATTAATTTCTTTTACTTCTTCATTCATACACTCATTTCTTCTTCTTGATTCATAAATTTCATTTCTTTATTCATACATTCATTTCTTCTTCTTCATTCATAAATTCATTCCTTCTACTTCTTCATTCATCCATTGATTTCTTCTTCTTCATTCATACATTCATTTTTCTTATTCTTCTTCATTCATCCATTCATTCCTTCTACTTCTTCATTCATCCATTCATTTCTTCTTCTTCTTCATTCATCCATTCATTCCTTCTACTTCTTCATTCATACTTTCATTTCTTCTTCATTCATAAATTTCATTTCTTCTTCTTCTTCATTCATCCATTCATTTCTTCTTCTTCATTCATAGATTCATTTCTTCTTATTCTTCTTCATTCATACATTAATTTCTTTTACTTCTTCATTCATACACTCATTTCTTCTTCTTCATTCATAAATTTCATTTCTTTATTCATACATTCATTTCTTCTTCTTCATTCATAAATTCATTCCTTCTACTTCTTCATTCATCCATTGATTTCTTCTTCTTCATTCATACATTCATTTTTCTTATTCTTCTTCATTCATCCATTCATTCCTTCTACTTCTTCATTCATCCATTCATTTCTTCTTTTTCATTCATACATTCATTTCTTCTTATTCTTCTTCATTCATACATTCATTCCCTCTACTTTTTCATTCACACTTTCATTTCTTCTGCTTCTTCATTCATAAATTCATTCCTTCTACTTCTTCATTCATCCATTGATTTCTTCTTCTTCATTCATACATTCATTTTTCTTATTCTTCTTCATTCATCCATTCATTCCTTCTACTTCTTCATTCATCCATTCATTTCTTCTTCTTCTTCATTCATTTATTCATTTCTTCTTCTTCATTCATACATTCATTCCTTCTACTTCTTCATTCATACATTCATTTCTTCTTCTTCTTCATTCATACTTTCATTTCTTCTTCTTCTTCATTCATAAATTTCATTTCTTCTTCTTCATTCATCCATTCATTTCATCTTCTTCATTCATACATTCATTTTTCTTATTCTTCTTCATTCATAAATTTCATTCCTTCTACTTCTTCATTCATCCATTCATTTCTTCTTCTTCATTCCTATATTCATTTCTTCTTATTCTTCTTCATTCATCCATTCATTCCTTCTACTTCTTCATTCATACTTTCATTTCTTCTTCTTCATTCATAAATTTCATTTCTTCTTCTTCTTCATTCATCCATTGATTTCTTCTTCTTCATTCATACATTCATTTTTCTTATTCTTCTTCATTCTTACATTCATTCCTTCTACTTCTTCATTCATCCATTCATTTCTTCTTCTTCTTCATTCATCCATTCATTTATTCTTCTTCATTCATACATTCATTTCTTCTTATTCTTCTTCATTCATACATTCATTCCTTCTACTTCTTCATTCATACATTCATTTCTTCTTCTTCTTCATTCATACTTTCATTTCTTCTTCTTCTTCATTCATAAATTTCATTTATTCTTCATTCATCCATTCATTTCTTCTTCTTCATTCATACATTCATTTTTCTTATTCTTCTTCATTCATACATTCATTCCTTCTACTTCTTCATTCATACTTTCATTTCTTCTTTTTCTTCATTCATAAATTTCATTTCTTCTTCTTCTTCATTCATCCATTCATTTCTTCTTCATTCATAGATTCATTTCTTCTTATTCTTCTTCATTCATACATTCATTCCTTCTACTTCTTCATTCATACTTTCATTTCTTCTTCTTCTTCATTCATAAATTTCATTTCTTCTTCCTCTTCATTCATCCATTCATTTCTTCTTCATTCATACATTCATTTTTCTTATTCTTCTTAATTCATCCATTCATTCCCTCTACTTTTTCATTCATCCATTCATTTCTTCTTCTTCTTCCTTCATCCAATCATTTCTTCTTCTTCATTCATACATTCATTTCTTCTTATTCTTCTTCATTCATACATTCATTCCTTCTACTTCTTCATTCATACTTTCATTTCTTCTTCATTCATAAATTTCATTTCTTCTTCATTCATACATTCATTTTTCTCATTCTTCTTCATTCATCCATTCATTCCTTCTACTTCTTCATTCATCCATTCATTTCTTCTTTTTCATTCATCCATTCATTTATTCTTCTTCATTCATACATTCATTTTTCTTATTCTTCTTCATTCATACATTCATTCCTTCTACTTCTTCATTCATCCATTCATTTCTTCTTCTTCATTCATACATTCATTTCTTCTTATTCTTCTTCATTCATACATTCATTCCTTCTACTTCTTCATTCATACTTTCATTTCTTCTTCTTCTTCATTCATAAATTTCATTTCTTCTTCATTCATCCATTCATTTCTTCTTCTTCATTCATACATTCATTTTTCTTATTCTTCTTCATTCATACATTCATTCCTTCTACTTCTTCATTCATCCATTCATTTCTTCTTCTTCATTCATACATTCATTCCTTCTACTTCTTCATTCATCCATTCATTTCTTCTTCTTCTTCATTCATCCATTCATTTGTTCTTCTTCATTCATCCATTCCTTTCATCTTCTTCATTCATACATTCATTTCTTCTTATTCTTCTTCATTCATACATTCATTCCTTCTACTTCTTCATTCATCATTCATTTTTTCTTCTTCATTCATAAATTTCATTTCTTCTTCATTCATCCATTTATTTATTTCTTTTTCTTCTTCATTCATACATTCATTTCTTCTTATTCTTCTTCATTCATACATTCATTACTTCTACGTCTTCATTCATCCATTAAATCCTTCTACTTCTTCATTCATCCATTCATTTCTTATTCTTCTTCATTCATCCATTCATTCCTTCTACTTCTTCATTCATCCATTCATTTCTTCTTCTTCTTCATTCATCCATTCATTTCTTCTTCTTCATTCATCCATTCATTCCTTCTACTTCTTCATTCATACTTTCATTTCTTCTTCATTCATAAATTTCATTTCTTCTTCTTCTTCATTCATCCATTCATTTCTTCTTATTCTTCTTCATTCATACATTAATTTCTTTTACTTCTTCATTCATACACTCATTTCTTCTTCTTGATTCATAAATTTCATTTCTTTATTCATACATTCATTTCTTCTTCTTCATTCATAAATTCATTCCTTCTACTTCTTCATTCATCCATTGATTTCTTCTTCTTCATTCATACATTCATTTTTCTTATTCTTCTTCATTCATCCATTCATTTCTTCTTCTTCTTCATTCATTTATTCATTTCTTCTTCTTCATTCATACATTCATTCCTTCTACTTCTTCATTCATACATTCATTTCTTCTTCTTCTTCATTCATACTTTCATTTCTTCTTCTTCTTCATTCATAAATTTCATTTCTTCTTCTTCTTCATTCATCCATTCATTTCATCTTCTTCATTCATACATTCATTTTTCTCATTCTTCTTCATTAATCCATTCATTCCTTCTACTTCTTCATTCATACATTCATTTCTTCTTCTTCATTCATACATTCATTTCTTCTTATTCTTCTTCGTTCATCCATTCATTCCTTCTTACTTCTTCATTCATACTTTCATTTCTTCTTCTTCTTCATTCATAAATTTCATTTCTTTTTCTTCTTCATTCATCCATTCATTTCTTCTTCTTCATTCATACATTCATTTTCCTTATTCTTCTTCATTCATCCATTCATTTCTTTTTCTTCTTCATTCATCCATTCATTTCTTCTTCTTCATTCATACATTCATTTTTCTTATTCTTCTTCATTCATCCATTCATTCCCTCTACTTCTTCATTCATCCATTCATTTCTTCTTTTTCATTCATCCATTCATTTCTTCTTCTTCATTCATACATTCATTTCTTCTTATTCTTCTTCATTCATCCATTCATTCCTTCTTACTTCTTCATTCATACTTTCATTTCTTCTTCTTCTTCATTCATAAATTTCATTTCTTCTTCTTCTTCATTCATCCATTCATTTCTTCTTCATTCATACATTCATTTTTCTTATTCTTCTTCATTCATCCATTCATTCCCTCTACTTCTTCATTCATCCATTCATTTCTTCTTCTTCTTCCTTCATCCAACCATTTCTTCTTCTTCATTCATACATTCATTTCTTCTTATTCTTCTTCATTCATACATTCATTCCTTCTACTTCTTCATTCATACTTTCATTTCTTCTTCATTCATAAATTTCATTTCTTCTTCATTCATACATTCATTTTTCTCATTCTTCTTCATTCATCCATTCATTCCTTCTACTTCTTCATTCATCCATTCATTTCTTCTTTTTCATTCATCCATTCATTTCTTCTTCTTCATTCATACATTCATTTCTTCTTATTCTTCTTCATTCATCCATTCATTCCTTCTTACTTCTTCATTCATACTTTCATTTCTTCTTCTTCTTCATTCATAAATTTCATTTCTTCTTCTTCTTCATTCATCCATTCATTTCTTCTTCTTCATTCATCCATTCATTTATTCTTCTTCATTCATACATTCATTTTTCTTATTCTTCTTCATTCATACATTCATTCCTTCTACTTCTTCATTCATCCATTCATTTCTTCTTCTTCATTCATACATTCATTTCTTCTTATTCTTCTTCATTCATACATTCATTCCTTCTACTTCTTCATTCATACTTTCATTTCTTCTTCTTCTTCATTCATAAATTTCATTTCTTCTTCATTCATCCATTCATTTCTTCTTCTTCATTCATACATTCATTTTTCTTATTCTTCTTCATTCATACATTCATTCCTTCTACTTCTTCATTCATCCATTCATTTCTTCTTCTTCATTCATACATTCATTCCTTCTACTTCTTCATTCATACATTCATTTCTTCTTCTTCTTCATTCATCCATTCATTTCTTCTTCTTCATTCATCCATTCATTTCATCTTCTTCATTCATACATTCATTTCTTCTTATTCTTCTTCATTCATACATTCATTCCTTCTACTTCTTCATTCATCATTCATTTTTTCTTCTTCATTCATAAATTTCATTTCTTCTTCATTCATCCATTTATTTATTTCTTTTTCTTCTTCATTCATACATTCATTTCTTCTTATTCTTCTTCATTCATACATTCATTACTTCTACGTCTTCATTCATCCATTAAATCCTTCTACTTCTTCATTCATCCATTCATTTCTTATTCTTCTTCATTCATCCATTCATTCCTTCTACTTCTTCATTCATCCATTCATTTCTTCTTCTTCTTCATTCATCCATTCATTTCTTCTTCTTCATTCATCCATTCATTCCTTCTACTTCTTCATTCATACTTTCATTTCTTCTTCATTCATAAATTTCATTTCTTCTTCTTCTTCATTCATCCATTCATTTCTTCTTCATTCATACATTCATTTTTCTTATTCTTCTTCATTCATCCATTCATTCCCTCTACTTCTTCATTCATCCATTCATTTCTTCTTTTTCATTCATCCATTCATTTCTTCTTCTTCATTCATACATTCATTTCTTCTTATTCTTCTTCATTCATCCATTCATTCCTTCTTACTTCTTCATTCATACTTTCATTTCTTCTTCTTCTTCATTCATAAATTTCATTTCTTCTTCTTCTTCATTCATCCATTCATTTCTTCTTCATTCATACATTCATTTTTCTTATTCTTCTTCATTCATCCATTCATTCCCTCTACTTCTTCATTCATCCATTCATTTCTTCTTCTTCTTCCTTCATCCAACCATTTCTTCTTCTTCATTCATACATTCATTTCTTCTTATTCTTCTTCATTCATACATTCATTCCTTCTACTTCTTCATTCATACTTTCATTTCTTCTTCATTCATAAATTTCATTTCTTCTTCATTCATACATTCATTTTTCTCATTCTTCTTCATTCATCCATTCATTCCTTCTACTTCTTCATTCATCCATTCATTTCTTCTTTTTCATTCATCCATTCATTTCTTCTTCTTCATTCATACATTCATTTCTTCTTATTCTTCTTCATTCATCCATTCATTCCTTCTTACTTCTTCATTCATACTTTCATTTCTTCTTCTTCTTCATTCATAAATTTCATTTCTTCTTCTTCTTCATTCATCCATTCATTTCTTCTTCTTCATTCATCCATTCATTTATTCTTCTTCATTCATACATTCATTTTTCTTATTCTTCTTCATTCATACATTCATTCCTTCTACTTCTTCATTCATCCATTCATTTCTTCTTCTTCATTCATACATTCATTTCTTCTTATTCTTCTTCATTCATACATTCATTCCTTCTACTTCTTCATTCATACTTTCATTTCTTCTTCTTCTTCATTCATAAATTTCATTTCTTCTTCATTCATCCATTCATTTCTTCTTCTTCATTCATACATTCATTTTTCTTATTCTTCTTCATTCATACATTCATTCCTTCTACTTCTTCATTCATCCATTCATTTCTTCTTCTTCATTCATACATTCATTCCTTCTACTTCTTCATTCATACATTCATTTCTTCTTCTTCTTCATTCATCCATTCATTTCTTCTTCTTCATTCATCCATTCATTTCATCTTCTTCATTCATACATTCATTTCTTCTTATTCTTCTTCATTCATACATTCATTCCTTCTACTTCTTCATTCATCATTCATTTTTTCTTCTTCATTCATAAATTTCATTTCTTCTTCATTCATCCATTTATTTATTTCTTTTTCTTCTTCATTCATACATTCATTTCTTCTTATTCTTCTTCATTCATACATTCATTACTTCTACGTCTTCATTCATCCATTAAATCCTTCTACTTCTTCATTCATCCATTCATTTCTTATTCTTCTTCATTCATCCATTCATTCCTTCTACTTCTTCATTCATCCATTCATTTCTTCTTCTTCTTCATTCATCCATTCATTTCTTCTTCTTCATTCATCCATTCATTCCTTCTACTTCTTCATTCATACTTTCATTTCTTCTTCATTCATAAATTTCATTTCTTCTTCTTCTTCATTCATCCATTCATTTCTTCTTCATTCATACATTCATTTTTCTTATTCTTCTTCATTCATCCATTCATTCCCTCTACTTCTTCATTCATCCATTCATTTCTTCTTTTTCATTCATCCATTCATTTCTTCTTCTTCATTCATACATTCATTTCTTCTTATTCTTCTTCATTCATCCATTCATTCCTTCTTACTTCTTCATTCATACTTTCATTTCTTCTTCTTCTTCATTCATAAATTTCATTTCTTCTTCTTCTTCATTCATCCATTCATTTCTTCTTCATTCATACATTCATTTTTCTTATTCTTCTTCATTCATCCATTCATTCCCTCTACTTCTTCATTCATCCATTCATTTCTTCTTCTTCTTCCTTCATCCAACCATTTCTTCTTCTTCATTCATACATTCATTTCTTCTTATTCTTCTTCATTCATACATTCATTCCTTCTACTTCTTCATTCATACTTTCATTTCTTCTTCATTCATAAATTTCATTTCTTCTTCATTCATACATTCATTTTTCTCATTCTTCTTCATTCATCCATTCATTCCTTCTACTTCTTCATTCATCCATTCATTTCTTCTTTTTCATTCATCCATTCATTTCTTCTTCTTCATTCATACATTCATTTCTTCTTATTCTTCTTCATTCATCCATTCATTCCTTCTTACTTCTTCATTCATACTTTCATTTCTTCTTCTTCTTCATTCATAAATTTCATTTCTTCTTCTTCTTCATTCATCCATTCATTTCTTCTTCTTCATTCATCCATTCATTTATTCTTCTTCATTCATACATTCATTTTTCTTATTCTTCTTCATTCATACATTCATTCCTTCTACTTCTTCATTCATCCATTCATTTCTTCTTCTTCATTCATACATTCATTTCTTCTTATTCTTCTTCATTCATACATTCATTCCTTCTACTTCTTCATTCATACTTTCATTTCTTCTTCTTCTTCATTCATAAATTTCATTTCTTCTTCATTCATCCATTCATTTCTTCTTCTTCATTCATACATTCATTTTTCTTATTCTTCTTCATTCATACATTCATTCCTTCTACTTCTTCATTCATCCATTCATTTCTTCTTCTTCATTCATACATTCATTCCTTCTACTTCTTCATTTATCCATTCATTTCTTCTTCTTCTTCATTCATCCATTCATTTCTTCTTCTTCATTCATCCATTCATTTCATCTTCTTCATTCATACATTCATTTCTTCTTATTCTTCTTCATTCATACATTCATTCCTTCTACTTCTTCATTCATCATTCATTTTTTCTTCTTCATTCATAAATTTCATTTCTTCTTCATTCATCCATTTATTTATTTCTTTTTCTTCTTCATTCATACATTCATTTCTTCTTATTCTTCTTCATTCATACATTCATTACTTCTACGTCTTCATTCATCCATTAAATCCTTCTACTTCTTCATTCATCCATTCATTTCTTATTCTTCTTCATTCATCCATTCATTCCTTCTACTTCTTCATTCATCCATTCATTTCTTCTTCTTCTTCATTCATCCATTCATTTCTTCTTCTTCATTCATCCATTCATTCCTTCTACTTCTTCATTCATACTTTCATTTCTTCTTCATTCATAAATTTCATTTCTTCTTCTTCTTCATTCATCCATTCATTTCTTCTTATTCTTCTTCATTCATACATTAATTTCTTTTACTTCTTCATTCATACACTCATTTCTTCTTCTTGATTCATAAATTTCATTTCTTTATTCATACATTCATTTCTTCTTCTTCATTCATAAATTCATTCCTTCTACTTCTTCATTCATCCATTGATTTCTTCTTCTTCATTCATACATTCATTTTTCTTATTCTTCTTCATTCATCCATTCATTCCTTCTACTTCTTCATTCATCCATTCATTTCTTCTTCTTCTTCATTCATTTATTCATTTCTTCTTCTTCATTCATACATTCATTCCTTCTACTTCTTCATTCATACATTCATTTCTTCTTCTTCTTCATTCATACTTTCATTTCTTCTTCTTCTTCATTCATAAATTTCATTTCTTCTTCTTCTTCATTCATCCATTCATTTCATCTTCTTCATTCATACATTCATTTTTCTCATTCTTCTTCATTCATCCATTCATTCCTTCTACTTCTTCATTCATACATTCATTTCTTCTTCTTCATTCATACATTCATTTCTTCTTATTCTTCTTCGTTCATCCATTCATTCCTTCTTACTTCTTCATTCATACTTTCATTTCTTCTTCTTCTTCATTCATAAATTTCATTTCTTTTTCTTCTTCATTCATCCATTCATTTCTTCTTCTTCATTCATACATTCATTTTCCTTATTCTTCTTCATTCATCCATTCATTTCTTTTTCTTCTTCATTCATCCATTCATTTCTTCTTCTTCATTCATACATTCATTTCTTCTTATTCTTCTAAATTTATACATTCATTCCTTCTACTTCTTCATTCATACTTTCATTTCTTCTTCTTCTTCATTCATAAATTTCATTTCTTCTTCATTCATCCATTCATTTCTTCTTCTTCTTCATTCAGGCATTTATTTCTTCCATGGACTAAACATTACATATAAGAAGGCAGAATACTTGGTTGCCAGCGCAAATGAGCTTCATGTTGTGGAGGTCAAAATCTAGAAGTTGCAGAAAATTAACTATCTTGGCAAGAGATAATAGAAACTGTGGCACAGAAATTCAAAAACACATAAGATCAGAGAAAGATGCTTTTCAGTAATTAAACAAAATATTAAGAGATCAGAAAATGTAATTACAAAGAAAAGAGTTTTGAAATGCTATGCAATATCTACTCTTCTCTATGTCATTGAATGTTGAACACCCCACCTCACAAATGAAGAAGAGGCTTGAAGTGACAGAGATATGGTTCTATCAATGAATATTGAGAATACCATAGACTGAATGTGGGAGCAACAAGAAAGTCTTAACAAAAATAGAAACAGCAAAGAAATAGCAGAAATTTCTAAGGAAAATAATGAGAAAAGAAGGCCTAGAGAATATATTAGAAGAGATTATTGACTCTTTTGTTTTTAATGTACAAATTATTATTTAATCAAAAATTGAATAATGCAATAAAAAATCTCACAGACAAAACTTGTTGGTCAAATTTAATACAACTTGTTTGAATGAAACCTAGCTGCCTAAATATACCTTACATATGCACACACACACACACACTGACACGCTTGGAAAATCTCAAAAAGTCTCCTCCCATCCCTGTGTAATATACGGGCAAAGCCTCAATACATGAAGTTCTGTAGTTTCAGTAGCAAGTAATTTTTATGAGTTTGTTAGTCTCAAACCCAAGTATTTTTCAATTCATAACTGTTTTTCTCCTAGAGTGGTTGCCAGCCAGTTATTGCAAAAGTGAATGCAACAGCTTCAGCTGATATTTGAACCTGACAAGCCAGTTCCACTTTCCACACTGATAACTGCTATTTGTCCATCTAACTTATGAAATGGCTTTCAAAAATAAGAACTTGTTAAGACTAGAAAATTTGGTTCACTGTATCATGCCAAAAATTTATCTTGTCAGAATCCATCTTGCACATTTTCATCCATACTGTTGACATATATGGTTTGGATATATCAAAGTTCTTGACAAAATCCAATGAAGGATCTGTAATGTAATCAATCCTGACCAGGCCTCTCAACTTCAGTCACTTTGTTGCCAACATGATGTAGCTTCTCTTTGCCTTTTCTGCAAATATTTTCATAGCAATAGTTCTGTAAAGTATAAACCCCTGCCAAGATCCTCAGAATACACTTTTTTTAAAAGTATTTTTCCTTATTGATCCTAGGAAGCAGTTGTATAGTGCCACTTAAGAATGGAGATTGTTAAAACAGTTACCATGCTTGCTATTTTGCTTCTGCAGAAAAGAGAATGTGCTCATAAAAATGTTATCCCACACAAATCAACATGTTTGAAAAATAAGGATTGGGTAATATTCCATTTTTAGTCTGATTTGACTCTTGCATGTTCATCAGAGTCCCATACTCTTTGGAGCAAATGGACCATTTTTCCAGCATTTTGAGGTCTGGGGTGAACTTGTGTCCCAACAGACATTCCAGGCAAGGACCTTCATTAAGAGTCCAGCTGTTCATATACATATAATGGCGAAGTTCAGGCTGTAGCTTTGGATATTTCAAAAACTTTCAACAGGGTTTGGCATACAGGTCTTCTCCACAAGCAGAAAACTTACAGTATCTCTGGACAAAGTTTTGAACTGATCCAGTCTTTGCTATCAAATCATGAAATGAAAGTAATCCTGAACGGCCACTATTCCAGATTATTTTGTACTAATACAGATGTCCCTCAGGGCTTTATCTTTGGTGCTACTTTATTTTTAATTTTCATTAGTAACCATTCTGATATAATCAGCTCTCAACACTAATATAACACTGGTCATTTACTCCTGTCTTGATAGTAAGTCTGATCAGTTTGATAATGTCAAAATGACAGCTGATATCCAAATCAACCTTCAGTCTGTTGTTAACTGGAGCAAAGGATGACTTGTTAATTTTAAAGCTTTGAACACTAAACTGCTCCTGATGAATCACCTGAGAGACCCCTCTCTACCCTTCCTCAGTGTAGCTGATTATGTTCTTCAGGAGAGTGACTCATCGTGCCTTCTTGGGTAACATTCTTGGCTGAAATGATGTGGAAATACTATACTGGTACCTAAACTCACTTGTGGAACTCCCTTCTTGTTCCATCCTTTGAAGTCAAATTTAATCTTCAAAAATTTAAATTCATTGTCAATTGCTCTCTACTGTCCTGATTACTCTTCCTCTGTACTCACTCCTTAGTTGTGTTACTGTTTTTTAATTCATCCACACTCAGTAACCAATGGTGGCTTAGTGGTTTTACTGCCTCACATGGGGTGAATGTGATAAAAAAAATGCCAGTATAAAATGAAGACAGAAAGAAGAGGGGGAAATGACAGAAAGAAATAAAGATAAAAAAAGGGAAATGAAAAAAAGAAGAAAAAAAGAAGAGGGGTAAAAGAAAGAAAAAGAATGAAAGAAGAGGGGGAAATGATAAAAAGAAAGAAAAATGCGGTGGAAATGGAAGAAAGAAAGAAAGAAAGAAAGAAAGAAAGAAAGAACAGAAACGGCAGAAAGAAAAGCAAGGAACAACAGAAAAATTAAGAAAGAAAAAAGGGGGAGAAATAACAGAAAGAAAGAAAGAAAAAAGAGGTGGAAATGACAGAAAGAAAGAAAAAAGAAATAAAGAAAGAAAGAAAAAAAGAAAGAAAGAAAAGGGGGAGTGACTGAACTAATGAAGAGAGGAAATGATAGAAAGAAAGAAGTGGAAGAAAGAAAGAAAGGAAAAAGAAAGAAAGAAGGAGGAGAAATGACAGGAAGAAAGTAAGAAAAAGAGGTGGAAAAGACAGAAAGAAAGAAAGAAAAAAGGGGGAAATGAAGGGAAGAAAGAAAGAAGAGGGAAAAATGATAGAAAGAAAGAAATAGAGGTGGGAATGATAGAAAGAAAGATGAGGGGGAAATAAAAGAAAGAAAGAAAGAAAGAAAGAAAATGAAAGAAAGAAGAGGGAGAAATGATAGAAAGAAAGGAAGAAAAAGAGGTGGAAATGACAGAAAGCAAGACAATTTGGAAATGAAAGAAAGAAACAAGTGTGAGAAAGAAAAAAGAAAGAAAGAAAGAAAGAAAGAAAAAAAAGAACAAAAAATAGTAAGAAAAAATGAAAATATTTCACATTGAAAAGGAGAAAAGAAGAAGAAAAAAAGGAGAAAATGTTCAAAATATGATAGAAAAAAAGAATCAAAATGAAAGCTAGAAGAAAGTAAATTAAAGAAAGAAAAAATGGGTAAAAAGACCCCATTGTCTGATAAGTTAGGTATTTTGTAAAAGTCAGTTCTTTCTGTGCCTAACTTTATCCCTCTGTCTGCTGTTATCTTTATTGGGCTCCATGCCAAAATTAATCAGAAACTTTTTTTAAGGCAATCACGGATTTATCTCCCCTGGGAGCCATTCAAATTTACCGCTAAGAAAAGACAGAGGATCAAAAAAGAAATGGCCCAGCACCAATATCAAAATTAGTATTAAATTCAAATTAGTTTATTTTCTTTACTATGCTGTTGTTTTTGTTTTCTTCAATTTTTTTTGTTCAACAAAAATGTAAGATTTTTAATGGAGCCTAGAACTAAAGACATAACCTAATGTACTAATATGGTAAACAATCTTGTCACACAGAATAATGTAAATATTTCAATCCTTACAGAGTGCCCTATTGTGAAGTGTTACCCTCTTCTGTGTGTTGTGTTACTTCAGGATATAGGCAATCATGGGTCTCCACAACTTCCTATCCTTTTTAGCTCTTAACAATGTCTTTTTATTATACCTCTCAATCGCTTTTAAATTACTTAATAAATTCCTCTCTCTCTATTTTCATTTGGCATGTAAGTTTCAGATTTTCCATGCCCACTTACCCCATTATATATCTCAGAAATTCAACTATCTCTGTTACATTCTTTCCAAAATCAGATCTTCTTTGGATTCATGCTCCACCAATTTCCACTACTAGCCAGATGTGAATATTCCAAATACCCAAAACGTGACTAAAAATCTTTCAGCTGTGCAACGCTCTGCATATATCCTCTGTTTATGCAGACATTCAAAGAAAAAAAGCAATACAATCCAGAATTTTCACCCAATAGCATCCACTCCCCCCTAAAGAAATAAAATGAAAACTGGACCCGATTTGAGTCTTAAAAAGAATGTAAAAGACCAACAAAGGAACATTCGGCAGTTGGATGGCATCTTGACCTGAGTTCACGTGCTCTTCAAAAAGTGGCCTCCCATCTCCAAAGACATCAGAATCAACCAGCTCGCCAATGCCATCACACCAGTAAGTCATAACTTATCCTCCATCTCATTCCATATGCCTCACTGAACACTTTTTATAGCTCCACTTATTTCTTTATTTCGTACGAGACATCTACCTTGATTTTTCATTCATTGTATTTTATGTTAAAATAACTTTTTTTTGTTTTAAGTTTTTGTTGTCTCATCTTCATTTTGCTACTATAGGCTTAGTAACACAAAGACATATCTTCTTCAATATATTATGCCTACCATATGTAAGCTTTTGCTACAGACTAATTTGTTAGCAACAACAGTTTTATTTTCACTGAATGCTTAACTACTCTAACCTTCTTGTCAGACAAATCTAACCTTAGTAAATATTCATCTGTCATACTGATAAATACTGATTATGCTTTGCAGCCCAAATGCATTAAAGAAGTGAGTTTGTTCAGCTGTAGTAGGCAGTAAAGCACTAAAAACCAGGGGTTACTGTGTGTGGAAGATTTAGGAATAGCAAGATTAATAATGAGTGGGAAGTGAAAAGAGTAAGCAGGAGGACAGTAGATAGCCATTGACATTGCATTTAAATTTTTGAAGAAGTTGGCTAGCAAGCATGGAGCTGAAAGGGATTTCCACAAATGAAAAGTGTGGAAAGGACACTGTTAACATAGAATTTATGGCTACATCTAGCCAGCTCAACTGCCAATTGATGAGATCTTAACCCCAGTCTAGTACTGCACTTAAATTCAAGTTTAGGTACCATAATGAAGAGCTTATTGTATGAATTGAATTGTAGACTGATAGATATGCGTGATAGATTCTGGAGAGAAAAACTGTTTTATGAGGTCCTTGAACAGACTTCTTTCTTGTCCAATATTTTTTCTACTTGCTATGATAAAACTACTTATGGTAGAACAAGGAGAGCAAAGACAAAGCTAATTGGTAAATGAGAATAATTACGTTTTTTAACAATAATATTAACTCTGTACAAGTCCCAAGAGCCATTCGAGGTAGAAGATTATGGACTAGACGCACAGTTTATGCTGATATGTTGGGAAGATAATGGTTGACTCTAGGTTAAGATTGTAGTGACTGGGGAAGAATCCTCTTGAAGGTCGATCTCCACAAACCAGCAGTTCTTGGGAAAAAATGCTTGTGTGGAACCTACATCTCAACAATTGAATACAAAGAGAATGACGGTGTCTTGCTACAATGTGACAAATTTATTTGGGATATTTGTCCCATGTTTTCATAATTCTATTATGTACCATCTCAGATTTTTTTTACAATAATATTCACCCTGTACAAGGGCCAAGAGTCACTCAAGGTAGAGGGTTACAAAGTGAGAGGAACAGTTTATAGGGGTATGTGGAGAACAGAACGGTTGACCCTAGACTTGAGCGGGTTAAGATTGTAGTGATCAGGGAAGCATCCTCTTGGGAGTTGGTGTCACAAAGCAGCATGTTGAGTACGACTTCGACTTATGCGAGAACTACCAATCTTCCAATATTAGCATTCACTACTAGATTGACTTGTGGCGACCTTGTGCATAACTGTACCTTTATTCTTATTGTGCTGGTTTTTACAATAAACCTTTACTTATCCACCATGTTTGTCAAGTATATATTCCTATTAGCATGGAATATAACAGTGGCAATGAGGATGAGATAAAATAAGTAAAGGTTTATTGTAAAAACCAGTACAATAAGAATAAAAAATACAGTTATGCACAAGGTTGTCACAAGTCAATCCAGTAGTGAATACTACTATTGGAAGGTTGGTAGTTCTTGTGTAAGTCTGAGTTGTACTCAGCAGATCCCAGCTAGACTCTGTAGTCCATTGACTTACAGATACTTATAGGTTGTTACTACCTATAGTGTAGTCACTCTGGGGGTGACAGGTTATTCCATTACATCACAGCAGTTCTTGAAAGTTCTTAGATCAATAAAAGTAGGAAACATGTTTGCCCATGTCCTGAAAGGACATGGCAAAGGGAGAGATAGAGAAAGAGAGTGAGTGAGAGATAATGAAAATTCCCCCAGTAAGATACATATGCAAGTTAGTAATAGTTTGATTTCCACTGTTTCCTCATTCTTATATCCTTGTGCCAGACTATGTTAAAAATATATGGTTTAGTCATTTTTTCTTCGCAAAAGTCATAAGTTTAATTCTCCTTAGGATTTCCTGTAAGTAACCTGCATGTTGTGATGAAAAACTCAGTGATAAAAAATAGATGTTGGGTGGGGAATAAAACATTGTCGGTCATAGTTCTCCACAACTTCCTAATCTTTGTAGCTCTAAGCAATGTTGGTTTCCTTACTGTCCCTCCCAGGTCCTGTTATGTCAACCATTCATACAAGTTCATCAGGTAGGTTACTCCCTGTTTACTTCTGCTTCACAGTCTGTGAGTATCCAATTCTCTAAGCACTCTATCCTCAGTATGTATCCAAAAAAGTTTCTACTGTCTCTTCCTGATTATAAGCATAAGAGTCCTTTTTCTTTCCATTAAATCTTGCATTCTTGCATTAAAAACTTCCACATTGCTCACATGTTCAGACCATGAAATTCTCAGCACCCTTTGGAAGAACTACATCTGTTGGTTCAAATCTCTTCTTTATCTGTGAAGAAACTGTCCAGTATCCAGTACCATATAAGAGGATTGCTATTACATATCTGGTTAGCATTCTTTTCTTTCTTTCTTTTTCCTATCTCTTAATAGTTTTCTATCCTTAATAATTTTGTTTTCTCATATTCTCTCCCACTCAGTAACCCATTGTATCTTAGTGGCTTTATTGCCTTGCCTGGTGTGAAATGATTAAAAAAATTACTTTTGCCATTCCAATGCACATTCTGATTTCTGTGTCATATCTTCCTTTGTCTGCAACTACACTACTCTTTAAATTTCCGTATTTGTTTGTTCTTTGTAGCTGACACATTTAGCTATCTCTTGGTGATGAACGTACATTCTGTTTTCTTGCAATTCGTTTTTCGTTTTTTCTTTGTTACCATTTCTTGGAGTTTTGGCCATTTTCCTACTGAATCTGCCACATTTTAAGTTGTGATGGTTATCACTGCCGATAAATTCTTTTAGGTCTTCTAGTTTTTCTGATAAAAATCTTCAGCTTGCAATCACCTTGGCTGTCACTGGCTCAATTCTGAAGAATGGCACCAGGCCTAAAGAGTGAAGGCTTGATGCCATTTATATTTATAAATGTAAATAATAAGAAAATATTTGCATTTATAAATATGTTTTGTTGTCGGACCCCACTGGCATCCTCTCTCCCTATTCCGTATCTCTCTCCTGGTGGCGGTGGTTGAGCTGGCTCTGAATCAAAAAGAGTTTGATTAGGCCATTTGTGTGAATTTGATTTTGGTGGATAACTCTGTACGACAGAGAATCCTACATACATGGTCATAAGGGGCTCAAAGATTTTGTAAATCATTTATAAATCTACCAATTGTCCATGTTTTGAATATTTTGCTGACACATCTGGTCTGGAGCTTGTGCTATACATTTAGAGATTCTTGATGAAATACAAAGAAGAATTTGCAATATTACTGGTCTTGACCTAACATCTCAGCTTCAGTCACTTTCCCATCACCATAATGTAGACTTTTGGTGCTTTTACTATAAATACTTTTATGGTAATTATTCTGATGAACTTTCCTGTATGGTAACCAGATTTTACAAATTTAAGCGCAGTACTAGATTGGTGGCAAGGTGTCATCATTTTCCAGTTGAAATAGCTACATGTAACCGTAAGCTCTATGCTAACAGTTTCTTTGCTCGCACTTCTTGCTTTATAATCAACTTTAAATTTAAATGCGATGTCAATCATTATCTACTGTTCTTAATTCCTGTTCTTTTATTGTTCTTGCTCCTTAATAATGCATTTCTTTTTTTTATATTCTTTCAAACTCAGTAACTACTTGTAACTTAGTGGCTTTATTGCCTTGTGTGGGGTGAAATGATTTAAAAAAGATTATGATAATTGACATTCTCCCTTTATATACAAATACTTTAACTGTAATTTTCTGGCGGTTTGCTAGCACATGAATTTAGGGGTAAGCAGGCTAACACTTGTTTCCTCTTTTTAGCTACTGCTATTCTCCTTGCAAAGTGTCTTGCCTAAAGGAAAGGATAACATCAATTTGAAGTGAAGATCTTATTTTTTGAAACCAGAGTATGAATCTAACAGTCCAAATTTCTAAACAAAGTACTACTTATTGATTGGCTGGAGAGGTGTGCTAATGGGGACATAACACTATGCATATGTGACAGAAAACAAAAAAAAGAGTTTCTCTTTGAAAGCATGGGTTTCTAAAAGTGCCAGTTGGCTGGTGCTGCTACTGCTACTAGACTACTAGCTACTACTGCTACTACATATGACCTCTCCAACCAGTCATCTGTATCCTGCCTAAACTCGCCAGACCTATTATTGTAAACCTAAATTAGACAATGCTAAATTTGATAAATAAATAAATAAAATTGAAAATTAGTGTTTTTAGATTATTATTCATTTAGTATGTTAAAGCTTCACTGGGTACTCCATCTTTGTGACCTTTTGCCAGACATAGATAAGCTTTGTAAATAACTAATATGAAAACAGCATTTATTTATTTGATGTGCTCAAATATTTTTTGACACTCACTTATACTCGAAGCAATTAAGTTATTTAATCCAAATACAGTTTAATGGGATTGTCATGGTGTCTCATGAATTATCTCCCCTTCAGATGACTTGCTTTCTTCCTGAGTGATTTATCAACATTCAGATTGGAACACACACATTTATCCAAACTCTCTGTACACAAAGGGAACATTTATCATTAGAGTAAATGGAATTTTCCATTTCATGGTGACTTCAAATCTGACACAGGAAATTGAAAATACTTTGAGTTTTCTCTATAAATTGTATTTTCTTTTCGTTTCTTTGTCGTCTTTATTCTCCTATTCTTATGCAAATCTTAAAAGTTTTCTGTGAAAGTAAATTTGCTTTCCTGGAACCTTTTCTTTTTCCTTAGCTTGATTGTCATGTCTGTGATAAAACATATAGGAGACTTATGCCAGAAGGAATGGCCTTTGTTGTGACACAGAATCTAAGCAATGAGAAATTTCAAAAATTGGGGTGAAAAACAAGATATGTTGAATAAATGATCCAATCTTCCAGAAAGATATTTGAAATATTGTCTAAAATTCCAAGATGAATGATTGTCGTTTTATTTATTTTCCAGTCTAGCATCTTCAGGCTTGCTTGTTTTATCCCTGTTTAAGTTGGCACCTACTTTAGCCTTCTTCTTTAATGCACCATGTCCCTTCAGGATGTAAGCAATCATGGCTCTCCTCAACTTCCTTTTATCATTACTCCCAATGTCTCTTTTGCCTTCAGTATTTTCCATATTTTCCAAACTCACCACCCTCATTATGAGTGAGCTGTTTTTTTTTCTTTCATCTTTCTTAAGACGTTCTTGTTGTGTATGTGCTTTGCCTATTGTATCCTCGTTGTATTTTGTCTTTTTGTTATCTCTCCTAAACATTGCTATGCCATCCATTTACACAAGCTCAATAGATAGGTTTACCTCTGTTCTTCTTACTTTCAGACTCTCTTGTGAGTATCTAATTTTCTAAGCCCTCTTTCCTCATTATGTACCTTAGAAATTTCAACTATCTCTTTCTGATGTTAATTATAAGCATCCAGTTTCTTCAAAAACATTTGTGCTCATATGTTTAGTCCATCGTATTTGCATTGTCTTTCTGCAGATCCATATTTCTGTTGACTCAAGTCATTTTTTCATCTATGAGGAAATTGTCAAACATTTACTGAAATTATTTGTCTATATTTCTGAGAGGACACATGGCACAGTGGATAAAGGCGTTAGTTAGATCCAGTGACAAGACCCAAAGAGTGTGAGTTCAATGCCCGGTTAAGACAGTGGAGAACTTGCAGAGGGGAATTAACAGGAGATAACTGATAACTGACATCCATTAAACATGGCACGTGGAAATAAAACAGTCTACCCCAGTGAGTGAAATAAATTCATGAATTCAGTTCAACATTCCAACCACCTGAAGAAGGCAGGAGCATACAACAGCTGAAACGTTGTAATAATTATGGTGACAAAGATGAGGACAATAGTCTGAATAATGTAAATAATTTACTGACATATACAAGTATTCATAGTATATAGCAGTTTAACACTCTTTTCTTTGCTTCTAATGAAACATTCCTTTTTCTTAGACGTTAGCATTTGGAAGACATCTTTCTCTAATGCACCTTTGAATTTCAGGGTTACATCTTTCATCGTTTGTTAAAACACTTCCCAGATATTTAAATTTTGATTTACTTTCCTGGAACCATTTTTCTGGATTTTCATGTCTTTGATTAAATATACGGTAATCTTATACCAGTTGAAACAGCCTTCATTAGGTCACAGAATCTAAATAATTGGAAACTTCAAAAATTGAGAGAAAAACAAAATATGTTGAATAAATGATCCAGTCTTCCAGCTGTTGGAATGGAAATATATTTTAAATATTGTCTAAAATTCCAAAATGTATCTTTGTCTTTCCATTTATTGTTCAGACTATTATCTTCATACAGTTTTTGTTTTGGAATGGAAATATATTTTAAATATTGTCTAAAATTCCAGAATGTATCTTTGTCTTTCCATTTATTGTTCAGACTATTATCTTCATACAGTTTTTTTTTTTTTTTCAACTTGATACTTTCCTTGGTCATCATCTTTTTCTATGTACAATTTACCTTGAGGATGTAGACAACAAAGAAAATAGAGCTGGGCTGCTATGTAATATCAATCTTCCTATATACTGAACAATTTCCTTACAGATGAAGAAAAAACTGGTGGAAATAGAAATGTGGTTCTACAAGAGGATGATGAGAATAAAATTGACTAAACATGTGAGCAAACATGAAGTTTTAAAGAAACTGGAAACAAAAAGGACACTTAAGTATAAGTGTCTTTTTTGTTTTTTTCAAAAAGTGATTGTCAAAATTTCTAAGGAACATAATGAAGAAGAAGGATTTGGAAAGCACATGCAAAAAAAGAGAAAATAGAAACAAAAAAATAGTATGGATTCATGATTGCAATCAAAAAGCTAACTTTGATCCTCACTGCTTGCCCAAACAGTAATCCAATAATCCAGTTTTGTTTTTAGGCATAGAGATTAGCGGATATGAATATTTTGAAATTAGGAAAGAAATATCTTACACAATATGGTTTGATTTGAGTATTAATGTGAAATAGATTGTTTTAAAAAGTTTATTCAACCAAAGATACCAAACTGTATTGTCTTGTTGAGAATTTCAATTTTATGAAATACCATATTTTCCAGCATACAAGACACTTTTTCCTAACATATACCTTAAAAAATACATGAGCATCTTCAAAGAAAAATGTAAGGCAACACCCAGGCTCAAGTAAGCTTGGACAGTCACCTCCAACGTAATATAACAAATGGTACCAGTATCTTTATTACAATTCCATCTGGTCATGCAGCTTTATCCTTGTTCAATTTGGTCAGAGCAGATTTCACTTCTGACTTTAATATTTCTGGTCCTTCCATATTTTTGTGAGTTGCACTTTTCCCTCTTTTATCATGGAAGAGTTCTTCAATGTATTCATTCCATTTTTGAAGTATTTTTTCTTTTTCTGTTATCAATGTTGCTTCTTGAATTTCAAGAATCCTACCAATGAACACATCTTTTGTCGTTTTATTTCTCCTAATCCTTTAATCAAAATGAGCCGTACATATGTAGCTTTTTAATACTGCAAGGCACATTGTGTAATGGCTTGGACTGAGGAATTGGAGAGCCGAGTTTGAATACCAGTCGAATTATGTGCTAATACCCTTAGGAAATCCTCTTCTCACCCCAGCTATGGGTAAATAGCAGGACAGATCAAGTTGCCTTAGATGGCAGATGGTCTACTGCAGAAAGAAATGGCAACCTATGGCAGGAAAAAATTTGCCTCATCAGTCATGTATCATGCATGGCACACAAATGACTGAATCTGTATTGATAGGAACTATTGAGTAAGGAATGTTAACTTCATTAATTCAATATACTAACACCTCTTTTTTTTTCTATACCACTCTTCAAGCAATAAATATGTCTCTGTGCTGAACCCATGAAATTAAACATAGTCAAAAAAAATGATAGGTTAGTATATTGAACTAAGGATGTTAATGCTCCTTACTCAAGAGTTCCTATCAAGGGAGATTACTAGGTAATATGCCACCATTAGATGATTTTGACATTCACAAAATTACAGGCATAATAAATTAAATATATGACAGTGGTAATATACTAGAGGACCTAAGTAGATCCATTTTCATAGCACTGCCTAAGAAGTCAGGTGCAAACAAATTCAAACTCCATTGTGAAAATTTACTCTTCAACAGACACCCTGCCTCAGCTAAACCGATATCCTGTCAAAGGAAACTACAACAACAACAAAGAGGAGATCACTCCAAACAGACTTCCTTTTATCTATAGACAACAGTCTTAACTCAGATTAACACATTGGACAATCAGCCTAATGAGTGAAATAACAAAATTTATCATACAAATTATGATGACTAGAGTATGCAGAAGTTTCATTAAAAACACTTAACAAGGAATGTGATATTAGGTTGGTGCAAAAATAATGTCGGTTTTTGACGTATTTTTTAACGTCAAAAACTGACATTATTTTTGCACAAACCTAATAATTATGTTCTGAATGGTACCAGAAAGAGAAATACAAATGCAAAAGGATGTATATCTATGCTTTATAGATTATGTGAGTGCATTTGATACAAGGAACTGTTCAAGTTGCTAGGTAAGCTTGATTTATTTGGAAAAGATATTAGAATAATGAAGAACTTCTTCTGGGAGAAAAACAGCATGAATACAGATAGAAAATGAACAAGATGATAAAAATTAGAAATGGTTATAAGAAAAAAATCTGTCTTTTCATCACACTTATGCAACCTTTACAGCAAGACAGTTCTAAGAGAACTACCAGGATTTATTAATGGAAGATACAATGTTAACAACATATGATATGGTGTTGATTGCCGACATAGAAAGCAACTAAAAGAACTCCCACAGAATGCCATGAAAGAAAGTGAGATGTTAACAGTGCAAGATGTAAGCTACAAAGCAAGTACAAAAATAAAATTAAATATCTGTAAAGTGATTTAACAGTGAATGAGAATTGTGAAGGTGCACTGGAAGAGTGAAAGTTGCTTCCCAAAAGTCAAGCAAAGTATTAAGAAACAGGAAAATTATGAAAAAAAGGATGAGTTATCTGTAGAATCAGAAAGAGACAGTTGGAATTTCTAGAACATAGAATGAGGAAGGAAGGCTTGGAGAATTTAATATTTAAAGACCATATTGAAGTCAAGAAGGAAAGAGAAAAGCAGTGATCAATCTACCGAATGAACTAGGGCAAATGGATGGCAGAACAAGGATTGGAAGGGATAACAAAATGACAATTTTTACTAAGAGTTGCAAATGATAGGAAGTTGTAAAAAAAACATAATCTCCCGGATTCTGAATGTACCAAAATTTGATGAACGTTTGCCAATGCCAGGAACTTTTATTTTAATATCTTTTTAGAAAACTTTACTCCTAAATCAAAAAATCTTTTGGAAATTGTGGAGAGCCATGATCACCCACATTCTGAAGGGATACAGCACATAGAAGAAGAACTTTATATTTAATATATATGCATGGCTCTTGTTTGTAGTGATTTTTGAATGGGTTTACTGTATTGTTTTGTGTATAATAAGTTAAATTTTGAATAAAGAGGGGGCGTATTATCTACAGGTACACGTTTTCAGAATCTGTTCAAAGATTAACAGAACAAAAAAAATAAAAAAATTGGAGTTTAAATTTTGGCTGAGGTACTTTTAGTTCTAAAGTTTGTTTTTTGAGCCAACTTTCTCAGTTGGTCAAATTGTGGATTACTCTTTAATGCTAGCAAAGTATAACCTATAATATGTAATGTAAAGTGGAGTTGGGCAGTGCCAAGAAACCCTGATTGGCCCAAGATATACCAGCACCTACACAATCTATGAGCTTGTGGGATGATCTTTATATATAAAGGGATAATAAAATTGCAACAATGATGCCAATTTTGTAACTGGGTACAAAATGAACATTAGAGTAATAACACTTTTACAACCTCATGTTCCTATATCATAATATTATGATAATGTTCCCATATCATAATATGATAATGTAAACTGAACAATACTAAATAAAAATAAGAACATGATATTCCTATAGATATGAGCAATGGAATGAAAACAGTTTGCCCCTGTGAGATTAATGTTGTGGATTCCGAAATTAATTCAGTCTCCAAGGAAAGACAAATGCAATAATTAAATATAAGAAATAAAATGTATTTACACAATCATACAAAGAGTAATACTGTTAGTAAGTCCAGGAACGTGGTTAGTAGCAAATACGGATAGATATATACAGTCTCGAAGTAGGACTTCCTTAGAGTCTACGTGCTTGTAACTGACTTCTACATGAGGTTACCTCACACTATTTCCGTTCGTATATCCTCTCACTCTCTGTATATCCTCTCACTATCCGACTACCGAATACTGACTGTAACTCTGGGTATTTAACGGCAGCAGTCCAGGTACACTTGGTAGAGTCCACTATATAGAAAAAGGGGTGGACGTCATAACAATTAAATAAAGAGTTCAGTTCAGAAATTCTTTTTGGGTTACCAAGATCGATATATACCTGAGAAGACCAAAGGGCACAACAACTGAAATCTGATAGCAAAAACAAAGCTGAGGACAATAGTCAGAATATAAATAGAGAAAATATTGTAAACCCTAAATCAAAAAATATGTTTCTGTACATATAAGTCTATATTTTTGGGAAGTTGTGGAGATCCATGATTGCCTATGTTCAGAATGGATTCAGCACATAGATGAACAACTGTATATTCAATATGTACTTATCATAATGCAAATGACTAAATAGCTCACAAATATTATAATAATTGAACATCATTGTTTAGAAAATGCTTTATCTTTGTCTCTGCTGACAGCATGCAATTCCTGCATCAATTTCAATACACATTCTGCACTCGGCTTACTTCTTATTATCTTCAGAATGGATGGTTTCTGCTTCCGGTATTTCTCTGGTGATTTTAATGCTTTTTCTAAGGTTTCAATTTCTGACAATTTCTTAAAGTCATTATGAAATGAATCTGCATATTTTCTCCAATATCTTCCTTGTTTTGGGTTATAAGAACGAAGAATGGTTCTTGAATTTCCACTCACATTGCTAACGTTTGGAATTTTCTGAAAAGGAAAATGTCTGTTTTTTTTCAAGGAATCTAAAAAAGACTTTGTGTCCTTTCTCAATCCATTTTATCAAGGATCTCTTTTTTTTTTAATCATTTCACCCAAGCAAGGCAATAAAGCCACTAGGATGCAAGAGGTTTCTAAGTGTTAAAGAAAATGACCAAAAACAAAAACACTATTATGGAGAGAGAAAAATAAATGAACAAGAATTAAGAAGACAGCAGATAACAAATTTTTGGAGCTCAAACTAAACTAGGAAGTAAGAAGCCAGAAAAGAGTTCCACAAGCAAAAATTGTGAGAGAAGGAACTGTTAGCATAGAACTTACAGTTATATCTAGCCATTTCAACTGTAAGTTGATGAGACCTTGCTGACAATTTAGTAATGTACTTAAATTAATAAAGTCTAGGTACCCAAGAAGAAAGTTCATTAGAACAATTACCATAAAAGTATTTATAGAAAAGGCATAGGGAAGCAATATCATGGCAGTGGGAAAGTGACTAAAGCCAGGATACCGGGTCAGGACCAATAACATTGCAGATTCTTATTTGGATTTTATCAAGAATCTCTAAGTATGTAGCAAGAGCACTAGATGAGATATGGCAACAATATTCAATGCATAAACAAATGGTAAACTTATAAATATGTAACATAAATTCTGGTAAGAAAAACTGCCAAGCACAACAGAGTAAACTCATCTTTCCTAGCAGCAGACTTAGCAATTGATTCAATATAATCCTTCCACTTTAAGTCAGTGGAACATGTTAGTCCGAAAAGGTACGATTATTTACTCTCCTGGAGGTTAGCATCAGTCATGACGATGGAAGGTAAAAAGGGTTCTCACAGACCATTAAAAGAGAGTGATTTTGTTTTTGAGGCATTAAAATTAACAAGCTATTCCTTGCCTTGGTTAACAACAGATTGTAGGTCATTTTTTTAAATCAGATGCCAATTTGACCATATTGAACTGAGTAAATAGTTGTGCCATCAGCATAAATACTGGTTTAAAAACTGATGTCATCAGGATAGTATTTTATGAAAAAAAAGGATGTAAGTCCAAGAGTCCTGGGTGATAACTGTATCGATGAAAAGATCTAAAAGAGTGGACATTCCAGATAACTTTCATTTCATGATTTGATAAGAAAGATTGAAGCAGTTAAAAAATTTCTCCAGAAATACCAAAATCTATCAACTTGTGAAGAAAACTAACATGTCAAAACCTGTCAAAGGCCTTCCATTATCAAACTGTGTCTTCAGTAACTTATAATTCTTAACCAGTTGATGTACAAATGGATTAGGTGGAGTCTATAACAGTTAACAGGGGAGACAGATGTCACTGTGCTCATCACAGTTTATCAAGGAGTAGATAGGAGTGAAATCTTCAGTTGGAAAAATAACAATTAGTCACTAGCCAATATTTGACAGTAAGTATTACAAAATATGAGTGTTAATTTTATATTTGTGACAATTCATTCTTTTTCTCATTTTTAGTGTCTCTTAATAAACATTTATTTTGTAATGATATGAATGTGTGTTTTTGTTACTAAGCCTATGGTGCCAGAACAAAGACGAAACAGCAAAAATTTAAAACAAAAAAACAATTCTATTAATATAAACTACAATAAATGAAAAATAAGGGTAGGCATCTCTCGTATGAAAAAGAGCAACAAGTGGAGTTGTAAATGCATCTCGTGAGTTGCATAGCAGGAGTGGGGGGATAAGTCATGATTTACTAGTGCAACAGTGATGGATCCTTGCAGATGGTTGAGCTGGATATCTTTGGAGATGGGAGGTTGCTTTTCGATGAGCATGTGAACTCAGGTTAATCTTGCAGTCTGACTCTGAATGTCCCTTTGTTGGGCTTTTATGTCCTTTTTTTGAGGTTCAAATCAGCTCCAGTTTTCATTTTGTTTCTTTAATCAGAAGTGGGTGCTATTGGGTGTAAATTCTGGACTGTATTGCTTTTTTTTCTCTTTTTGTTTGTGTGAGTAAAAACGAAAGATATGTGTACAACCCTGCACAGATGACAAACTATTAGTTGAGTTTTGGCCATTCAGAGTGTTCACACCCAACTCGTCATGGAAATTAGTGTAGTATGAATCAAAAGAAGATCTGATTTTAAGAAGAATGTAACAATTGATTTATGATACAGGAATTACTTCTTAGAAAAAAGACAAAAACTTATAACTGTACTCCCCACATCATGAAAAGAAATGTTAAAAATTAAGTTTTTTGATGCCTAATGAAAAGCAAACATAGCAGAAAAGACTAGACATCAGTTAGAGTGATGAGTAAGAATTTTTTTTCCTTCTGAGACATAGCAGATATCATAGTCAGGGTCATCATAAAAGGAATTTTGAAAATCCTTTGTCAAACACAAAAGGTTGAAGGGAATAACAAGGATGATGATATAAATGAACATTTACGTTTGCCTCAGCAGGGTTAGGGTGAGAACTGCTGCACTGTCAAACTGACTCCTAAGAGGATACTCCCTTGATCACTAAAATCCTAACATGCTCATGTCTAGAGATACCAGTTATCTTTCCCAAATATCTGCGTAAACTATGCATGTTAATCTGTAATTCTCTACCTGGAGTGTTTTTCGGGCCTTGTACAGGATGAACATCATTGTAAAAAACAAAAGATACTTGTGTGCCCAGGCAGATGTAAATAAATACTGAAATATTAACAAAATTAAGAAACATACTTTTTTTTGATTTATAACAATTTTATATATAAAGTACAGTATGTGTGTGTATTTGTGCATGTGTTTGTCCAAGCATCTCCTTCACTCCCACTGGTCTGATTTCAATGATTCATAGCTCATTCAAAAGCCCTAGAAAAGTTAGATGCAGAGAACGATTTTGTTGAACTCAGATTCAGAGTTGCCAGATTATGTGACCTAAAAATATATATTAATATATTATACTATCCATTATCATTACTTTCGTAGTTCAAGGGGAGTAACTCTAATTTCCTTTTGTATCCATAATTGCAGCTAGCTTAAAATTTTAAACTAGCTTAATAGCCACCCTATTCAGTGGCATTTAAGCTAGATCTGAATTTTAAAGAGTGTTTTTGAAAAATCAACATTTATTTATCAGCAATACCTATCTTTTAATGTTTTAGTTATCACAAGCATTTATCTAAAATTTTATATATGTAAAATATTAATTAAAATATTAGTTTCATATCAATAATCAATAAATGTTTGATTTATGAATAGTTTTTTGAAAAGCAATCATTTATATATCTCAAATAGCTATCTAAAATTTGTAGTTATTTCAAATATTTAACATTTGAAATAGTGTTTGATAAAGTCAGTCACACAGTACCTGTTGGAACTGCTATGTAACCTTGACATATTTAGGAAGGATATTAGAAAATCCAGAACCTATAGTGGCAGGAAACTGCCTGCATATGGATAGAAAATGAATTTAGTAAATATACAAAGAAAGAGTACACCAAAGATGTGTCGTCTCACCAGATTTATTCAAACAGTGAGGCCATTCTGAGAGAATTCAAAGTCCTACCAGGATTGATTATTGTTGGTCACGATCTTAACAACATAAGTTATGCAGATGACACAGTGTTAATAGCAGACATAGAAAGGAAACTGTAAGAACTCCTACAGAAGATAGAGAAGGAAAGCAAGAAGAAAGGACTAAACATCAATAGCAAGAAGACTGAATGTACAATTATCAGCAAAAAAAAGCAGCCTAACATGCAAGTTACAAATTGTAGATACCAAAATCAAGCAAGTACAATAATATAAATATCTGGAAATTGTTTTAACCGAGGAAATAATGTTTGGCACCAAAGTCCAAGGAGCACTGGGATAGTGAATTATGCTTCCGAAAAGCTACGTTAGGTAGTAAGAAACAGGAAAATTTAATGGAAAACAAGGTAATATCAATTTTCCTATACAGCAGTGAATACTGGATAATCTCTTTATACAGGAAAAAGAAATCTGGTTCTACAGAAGGCTGCTGAGAATATCATGGACAAAAAATATGAGCAACAACAAAGTTTTAGAGAAAATGGAAACAAAAAGGTTGCTTATACTTAACATCAGAAAGAAATACTTGAAATTTCTAGAAGACGTAAAAAGAAAAGTAGGCTTGGAAAATGTGATACTCACAGGACAGACTGAAGGCAAAAGGGACACATGAAAACAGTATATAACCTAATGAATGTGTATAAATCTATGGCAGAACAGAGTTTAAAAGAGACATGAAGACAATATTTACTAAGAGCTACAAAGAACAGGAAATTGTGGAGAGCCATGGTGGCTAAATTCTTGAAAGGACATGCCACATAGAGGAACATATGAAATATCTAAAATATTAATCTGAACAAATCTGAAATATTAATCTAAACTATTAAATACATCAAGAAATACCCTTTGATTTATAAAGAGGGTTTTTGGAAATTTATCATTTATATATCAGAAATACTGATCTCAAAAATGGAATAGCCGTCAAATACCTGAAATACTTATCTAAAATTTGAAATACCTATCTAAATTCTGAAATACCTATATGAAATTTGAAATACCTATCTAAATTCTGAAATACCTATATTAAATATGATTACCTATCTAAAATTTGAAATACCCATTTAAAAAAAATGAATTACCTGTCTAAAATTAGAAATACCTATCTAAATTCTGAAGAACCTATTTAAATTTGAAATATCTATCTAAAATATGAGATATTTATCTCAAATTTGAAATCGTTATCTCAATTCTGAAATACCTATCTAAAATTTGAAATACTTAGCTAAAATTTGAAATAAATACCTAAATTCTGAAATACCTATCGAAAATTTAAAATACCTGCCTAAAATTTAAAATACCTATCTAAATTCTGAAATGCCTGCCTAAAATTTGAAATATCTATAAAAATCTTGAGAGGCTTGTACAACAAGAAGAGATACATTGAATGTTGGGATCTTTTACAGGTTTAAGTTATTGGCATATTTTTCAGCAAGCATCAAGGTCATATTTCCCAAACCCTACAAATAAATATATATTTTTTTCTTTAATTTTTACTTATTTAATGTTCTTTTCTGGTATGGTATGGTAATGAATTATAAGGGATGAAATACTTTAGGATGGGGACAAACTTCCATGAATTTACTGTTTACTAATCCTGCATTTTCTTGCTGCTAGGTTTGGAGGAATAGGATTAGTCTGTGGAAACGGATTCTTTACCAGTCATGAAATAAAGAAGTAACTGAGCTTTCCATATTAAAAAGCAAAGAAAGAAATAATGAAAGTAAAATGAATGAAAAACAGAATGAAAGAAAGAAAAGAAGGAAGAAGATAGAAAGAAAGGTAAAGGAAGAAAATAAAGGGACAGAAAATAAACAAAGAAGTATACAAAAAAAGAAAGTAAAAGAATGAGAAATAATGGAAAGAGAAAAGAGAAAAAAAGAAAAGAAAGTAGAAAGAAAGAAAGCCTTACAAAGAGAAAGAAAGAAAGAAAGTAAGAAAGAAAGAAAGAAAGTAAGAAAGAAAGAAAGACAAATTTTAACTCAGAGACAAAAAATAAGAGAATGTAAAATAGAAAGAATGAAAGAAAGAAATTCAGAAAAAAAGAAGAGATAAAGAGAAGGACAAAAGAAGGAAATAAAAGAACAGAAAAAGAACAAAGAGTATAAAACAGAAAATCAAAGAAAGAGTAATAAAGGAAAGAGTAAAGAGAAAAGGAAAAAGAAAGAAAAGCTTACAATGGATAAGAAAGAAACAGAGAAAGAAGGAAAATGAAATTTAACTCAGATTAATATAGACAAAAAGAAGAATATAAAAGGGAATCTAAGAAAGAAAGAAAGAAAGAAAGAAAGAAAGGATAAAGAGGCAAGTAAAGGAAAGGTTATAAAGAGATAGAAAATAATGAAGGAAGCCTACAATACATATCCAAAAAGTAAAATACTGAGGAAAAGAAATAAAAAGAAAAGATAAAAAAGAGTAAATAAAGAAATCATTCTACAAAAAGAAAAAAGAGAAGGAGAAAAAAAAAGAAAATAGAAAGAATGAAGGAACAACATTCAAACTCAAGATAATCGAGACAGAAAGTAAAAAAAAGAAACTAAGAGAGAGAGAAAGTGTATTTTAAATATAAGAAAGAAAGAAAGAAAGAAAGAAAGAAAGAAAGAAAGAAAGAAAACAAAGACAGGTGGGGAGAGGGAAATATTATAAAGTAAAATGAAATAAGTCAAAAGGGCAAAAAATTAAGAAAGAAATAAAGAGAGACTAGAAGACTAAGGAAATATTATGAAGAAAGAAAGAAAGAAAGAAAGAAAGAATGACTGACAGACTAAGGAAATATTATGGAAATGAAAGAAAGAAAGAAAGAAAGAAAGAAGGAAAGAAAGGACAAAAGAATGAACGAGAAATATCAAACCTGAGGAAAACAATGGAAAACCCCAAAAAGAATAAAAACAAAAGAATGGAATCAAGAAGCTTAAAGTGTTTGAATTGCAAGGCATTCTGGGTACATGGGTTGGTTATGTGTTGTGCTGGGGTTACATGGTTTTGTATAAGGATTGGAATCGTAAGGTAAGGAAAGATCTGGTTGATGCTTGTGCTGCTGGATGGGGTTGGCTTAAGTTGTTCTTATAGAAAAGAGAAAGTGTTGTTTATGGAGGGGGAATTTGGTGAGGAACTGGTTCTGGGGTTTCAGTTTAGCAGACACCCTTCTCTTTCTAAAATCCTTCTTGCTGGTGTCTTTACAATTTGACAGGTGCTCAAGTAAGTAAAAAGAGAAAAAAGAGGTAAAGAGGATGAAAAATACACACCACAATTATTTAAAAATAACAGAAAATAAAACAACAACAATAGTTATAATAATAATAATTATTATTATTATGATATGAGGAAGAGGAAAACGTGGATAAAAGAAAGAAAGAAAGAAAAAAAGAAAGAAAGAAAGAAAGAAAGAAAGAAAGACAAACGATTTTGAATGGAGAAAAGACATGGAAGAACATAAAAATTGGAATGGAATAAAATTATGAAGAAGAAAGAAAGAAAGATTTTCAAATAGAAGACAATTAAGAAGTGGAAAATTGGAAAGGGATACAATTATCATTAAAGGAAAGAAAGAAAGAAAGAAAGAAAGAAAGAAAGAATTAGAAATGTAATTGGAACTCTGCTCTCTTATTTCCAATTACACCACCTGCACATCCAAAGTTACACCACCTGGAATTCCCAAGCAGTCTTCCACCTTGCAACTGCCGGGATCAATGTTGCTTAACTTTGGTGGTCTTAAAAGAACCAGTGTTTCAATGTGATATGGTCATAAGCCCTATCAAAAGCATAGTATAATGATATGAGTAAGGTGCTGGAGATTTAAAAGTTGCTACCAATCAATCCCCAATAATAACCAGCAGTCACTTGGTGTGAATTTGTAAAAGCATGAAATTTAAATAACAACAATTGATGTTATCCAGTCTATACTTGTTAGGGTGGTAGCACCTGTTTAGGGTCCCAGCTATGGCCAAATTGTTAACTATTACCAGCAATACTTTTTTGAAAAAATTATTACCAGCTATACAATTTTGAATGCAAAATATTACCAGAAACAGATTTTTGACAAAACAAAATATTACCAGCAATAAAAAATGTTGTCGGCATTAAATAACCCATTGAGGTGTTGATATGCTGTAAAACAAAATAAACCAAATAAACCAAACCAGTCTATACTTGAATGTGTGGGAATTTGAGGAGACTTGCTGTCAGTCTTCCGTGATAGTATTTGTTGTGAATATACGAAAGCATAAAATTTAAATATTAATGAGAAGAAAAATTTGGTGTTTCCAGACCTCAGATATGTTAATATTTCTTTGGATACTGAGAGACAGTGGTGATTTCATAGTCCTGAGTATGATGATAAGCTGCATCTGGCAATAAAGCCTCTGAGTGAGAGATTGGAGGTTTTTTTGGAACCGTCTCTTAATTGATATTGTTCCCAGGTTCACTCTGACCTTGGGTGGTAGCAGCTGTTAGGGCCCCATCTATGGACAAGCAGTGAACTCCCAAGCAAACAAAATGAAAGTATAAAAATGTTTTTATACTAAAAATACCAGCAATATATTTTTCCTATGAAAAAAATACCAGCAATACCTATTTATAGTAAAATGACCAACAATACATTTTTATCTGTAATGACATCTTACATGACATCAGTCCATATAATATTCTACAATTTCTTAAATCAAACTTCTTTCTTTTTATACATTTTTCCTATAAAAAAAATAAATACCAGCAATACCTATTTATAGTAAAATGACCAACAATACATTTTTATCTGTAATTGAAGACTTACAGTTTTATTCTGGATGTTTTGATTTTTGTAACCCATAGAGCATGTTATGCAGCTAAACAAAACCAACCAAACAAAACGATCAACATGAAAGAACTCTTACATGACATCAGTCCATATAATATTCTAAAATTTCTTAAATCAAACTTCTTTCTTTTTATGCATCATGTCCTTTCAGGACGTAGGCAATCATGGCCCTCCACCTCCCTCTATCCCTTGCAGCTCTCAACAAGTTCCTTCCCTTTGCTTCCTCCCCAAGACCACGTTCTGTCAACCCCTTACTTAAGGCCGCTAGGAATTTCACGCGTTGTTTTCCCTTGTTTCTCTTTCCTTCTATTCGATCCGTGAGTATCAGATTCTCAAAGCCCTCCTTCCTCATTATATGCCCTTTCTCCTTTTTATGTGCCATATCCTTTCAAGACGTAAGCGATCATGGCTCTCAACCTCCCTGTATACCTTGCAGCTCTCAACAAGTTCCTTCCCTCTATTTCCTCCCACTGACCATGTTCTATCATCCACTTGCTTAAGTCCGCTAGGAATTTCACGCGTTGTTTTCCCTTGTCTCTCTTTCCCTCTATTCGACCCGTGAGTATCAGAATCTCCAGGCCCTCCTTCCTCATTATGTGTCTCAGAAACTTCAGCTGCCTCTTCCTGATGTTAAGTATAAGCCTTTGCCTTGTTTTCAACTTCTCTAAGACCTCATCGTTGCTCACATATTCGGTCCATGATATCCTTAGCATCCTTCTGTAGAATCAGATTTCTGTTGCCTCAAGTCTCTTCTTCATTTTTGAGGAAATCGTCTAACATTCACTGCCATAAAAAAGGACACACATCATGCAATAGCTCAGTATTCTTTTCTTTGTTACCAAAGAAATCCTCCTGTCTTGTAATACTCTACCCAGCTTTTGGAATGCATCCTTGGCTATCCCAATACATCTACAGATCTCAGTGTCACACTTACCGTCCTCTGTCAAGACGCTTTCCAGATACTTAAACTTCCACGTCTGCTTGATTCTAGTGTTCCCAACCTGCAAATCGAATTTTGGGCTCATCCTTTTACTGATGACCTTGATTCTGTTTTCTTGTCGTTTATGCTTAGTCCCTTCTTCTCACTATCCTTCGCTATCTTCTGCAGGAGATTCTGTAATTTCTTTTCCATGTCATCTATCAGTACTTTAAATTTCTTAAATAAAACTATATTCCAAAATATAACTTTAAGAATGCTAAGAAACCAAAACTGAGCACCACATATGGCCCATAAAACAAATCCCCTCAAAAAATATAAAATGCAGCATAAAAGGAGCCAAACATGAATATTGCTGCCAAAGAAAAAAACATGAAAAATAGATCAGCTACCACATTTGCTTTTAAGAATCCCATTCATAACAGCAGAAGTAGAAACACAACAAACGGACAAGCTTCAAATTATCCAGCACTGGCAAGCTCTCACATCACCCCCAGTGACCACAGCCAACCAACCTGACACACATATCAACTCCAAGCCCTACCAACTCTATATTTTCTTCAAGTCACTTCCCTTTCCCACAAAGAGACATCCCACTCACATCCTTCCTATCAGCAATACAAAGTATTTTATATTAACAATTCTTGTCTTCTTTTCCTTTTATCTCACTGGTGGTACTTGTTCTTTAAATTTTTTTCTTTCATGCTACCATACATGTGTTTATAACAGGATTTAAATAATAATATTAAAATGACAACAAATAAGATTGTCCAATTCTTGATTTTGTTGGAGTATATCTGATCCTTAGTGAGGTGCTGGTGGCCTGAGGAGACTTGCTGTCACTTTGTCTTCAATGATGTCATTTGGCGTGAGTATGTAAATGTGTTGCAGTAGCACTAACAATGCAGCAGGTACTGCAATAAAAAGAGAAAAACATGAAGATAAGCAGAGAAGGAAAACACAAAACAACAAAAATAAATCTTCTACTTAATAATAATAATAATAAGAAGAAGAAAGAAAGAAAGAAAGAAAGAAAGAAAGAAAGAAAGAAAGGAAAAGAAACAACAAGTGGGATTCCTGAAGAGATAAAATGTGCTGGTACTGATGCATGCTGGGTTGCATGCTTCAGTGGCTACTCAATGCTCATCCCCACCCCGGCAGCCCTTCCAAACTTCCAACCTATTCTCCCTCCCATGCCATATCTGCATCAGATTCAGTTAACCAGATTACAAAAAGGCTCTTTGTGAAAAAGGACGATCTTCAAACAAGACAAACAGAAGCAAAAGCAATCTAATCTTGCGTGTGCCTCAGAGAACTGTGACGGTGAACGAGCAGGGCACAATTCTTGTAATTATATTATACAGCAAGCTTCAGTCCTTGGCACTTCAAAAATAAATAAATAAACAAATATATAAAAAAAAATACAAAGAGAAATGGTGAGAGGAACGGGATGGCAGACTGGAAAAAAAAGAAATTGGAAAAATAACCAAACTAAGAAATGTCTCCGGCAATGAGGAGACCTGCAAAACAGGCCTGTTGAATATGGATGTTCTGAAGAAAAAAGAGAAAATTTTCAGATCTTAAGGGTCATCTCCAATGGCATGTTGCAATGCTATTTGTTGATCATGAGACTGCGAGATGAACATTTTTAGATTGAAATCCTTACATGATCGATAAGGCTTACTCTATAACTGGTTAAGAAAATGCATTATTTTGTAACAATTATTTTTAGATGAGACATTGTATATAATTTTTTTTTTTATATTTCTTTCATCTACTTTCTCTTCCTTTTACACAAAGTAGTAATAGCTGCATAAGATGAGGCCTGTCGCCAGTCTAGTATTGTGCTTAAATTCATGCAGTCTAGTTACTGTACTGATCAGTTCATCCAAACAGTTACCATGGAAGTATTTATAAAAAAAGGCACAGAGAGGCAACCTTACAGTGGTGGGCAAGTGACTGAAGCTGAGCTGTAAGATCAGGACCAATAATATTGCTGATTCTTATCAAGAAGCTCCAGGTAAATAGTAAATTGGCAACAATATTCTAAGCATGGGCAAATAGTAGACTTATAGGTATGCAAGATAGATTGTGGAGAGAAAAAATTGTCTCATTTGTCACAGGGAACAAGCTCACACTTCATGTCAGCTAAGAATGTTAGCCTGAGAAGGTGTAATTAGAACAGCTTGTGATAGATAGATAGATAGATAGATAGATAGATAGATAGATAGATAGATAGATAGATATGCACAGTGGGATAGATAGATAGATAGATAGATAGATAGATAGATAGATAGATTGATTGATTGATTGACCAATGAAAATAAAAAAAAAGTAAAATTACCAGAATTTCTTTCTTCTTTTTCTCCATATCTCATTCTCTAAAAAAGCTTTAATAAAAGTGAAACATATTAAAGTGATAACCATTGTCTATTTGTTGAATTCCAGTACATATTTGATATGTATCTGATCCCAACTAATAGATAAATAGATAGATTGATGGATAGATAGATATGAACAGACTTAGATAGATAGATAGATAGATAGATAGATATGAACAGACTTAGATAGATAGATAGATAGATAGATAGATAGATAGATAGATAGATAGATAGATAGATACTAACCAACTGAGATAGATAGATAGATAGATAGATATGAACAGACTTAGATAGATAGATAGATATATAGATACTAACCAACTGAGATAGATATATATATATATATAGATAGATAGATATGAACAGACTTAGATAGATAGATAGATAGATAGATAGATAGATATGAACAAGCTGAGATAGAAAAATATATAGATATATAAATACATATGAACAAAATTGAGATAGAATGTGCAGATTATTATCAACTCTCCCATGAGACATGTTAATAACATTGGCTATTTATGTTATGATAACAACAACAAAGATGAAGACAATAGTCTGAAAATAAATATTAGGTTGGTGCAAAAATAATGATGTAATAACGTCATTGTTTGACATATTTTTTAACGTCAAAAAACGACATTATTACGTCATTATTTTTGCACCAACCTAATAGTATAAACAATGATAAATCGTAATCCCAGAAATTGAGACAGAAAACTGCAGATATTCCTTCACTATTTTACATCATTCATTCATTCATTCATTTTGCACTGCTGTGGTCACCCCACTTTCATCTTCATGATGACCTTCAGGGTAGAATAATGCAATGGCTTGCTGGTTCTTTTTTGCACCAGGTCCATCCTCTCAGAAATTAGAAGCAAGACCAACAAGGCAGCATGTGGTTTTTCTTCCCCTAGACTGGCAATGGTATATGGGGGCTATGTGCTTCTCAGATAACATGGTCCCTTCTTGGTCGTTCCAACAAGATACAAAGGAATGCAGGACATTACTTTACTATTTTGCATAGTTGGTGAAAATCAGAAATATAAGACTATCTTCCAGTTTATCTTTGATGATTTTTGTCATATATTTTATGGCTTATATATGAATACTATATATACTCGAGTATAGTGCAAGCTTTTATGATCTGTTTTTCATGCAAAACATGGGGGTTGCACTATACACAGGTAATATATTCTAGTGGTGTTAAAGTTCATGCATTTTTAGTAACTGTAACCTATCTGGAAGGCCTACAATCTCATGGTACCTTTGGCTAACCTTAACATAACTCAAGAATGTAAAAACTTACAAAATGAAGATGAATGTAAATTTGAGATAGAAAAAAATCTATTAATTCATCATTTATATAAGGTATTTGTTGATTTTAAATGACATACATAGTGAATGAGGTTTAGCAATAAAAGAGAAGAAACTTAGGTTATGTCAAAGGCAGGCTCAGGGTAAAGTCTTGGCTTCAGTCACTTTTCCATTACTCTAATGTAACTTCCATTTGACTTTTCTCTAAATACTTTCACAGTAATTGCTCGGATGAACACTTTCATTATGGTACCTAGACTTTATGAATTTAAACACAGTACTAGATTAGCAACAAGGTCTTATTAATTAAGTAGTTGAATTAGCTAGATGTAAGCATAAGTTCTATGCTAACAGTTTCTTTTCTTGCACTTCTCACTTGTGGAACTCTCTTCTAAGTTCTTGCTTTCCAGCCAACTTTGACTTTCAAAATTTTAAACGCAATGTCAACTGTTATCTACTATCCTCCTGATTACCCTTTTATTGTCCTTGCTGCTTATTAATATTTCTTTTTTTTAATTCTTTCACACCCAGAAACCCCTTGTGTCTCAGTGGTTGAGATGATAAAAAATACCGATGGGGAGAGGGGTTCCTTCCTAATTTTCTATTTGAATGAGTGTAGAATGTCAACATCTTGATTAGTTCATTTTATCTTCAAGTTAAATATGCTATCCATTGTAGTTGTTGTTGTTGAAAGATCTCAAGTAATATGGTTTCCATTATCTGGTCCCTTCCAAATGATCAAAGTTAAGCATGAAGGAATCTGCACTGTACATAGATTGGTGACCAGTTAGGAATTTCTGGTGCCGTTTCTTAGCAGTTTCTGGTGTCTGTGCAAAATCTAATAAATAATTAAAGAGAAAACAAACAATATGGCATGAATAATCATGAAAGAAGGCAGAGCAATATAATTAATAATAAATATATAAAACTGTGAAATAAATTCACATATGAATCAGAAGCTACATACTTCAAGATGTATATCTGTGTCATGTTACAGCAAATGTATTAAATTGCATTTGTGTTGAAAGTGGAACTGCAATATTTCATATGATCTATTCACTGCCACAAAAGAAGAGGTAGAAAATTGATAAAATTCCAGTAAAAATCTCTTTCATTTGCAAATGGAATGAAGCCATTCTCTAGCAATTTGAAATGGTCCTATCAATACCTGAAGTGTGTTAAAAATTCAAAATTCGCCCCAAGCAAAATTAGCTGTTGAGTGTAGGAGATAAAAGATGTCAAAATGGTGAGTAGAATGTACAAATGATCAATAAATTACCAAAACAGTGACTAAAAAACAAGAAGAGTATGGTGCATAGAATATCAGAATGATGAAAGAGCACCAGAATAGTAGAATAGAATTGTGGATAAAAAATTAGAATGGAAGATAAAATACCAGAATGGTAGGAAAAATATCAGAATGGTGGATAAAATTCCAGAATGTTGGACAGAATATCAAAATAGTAGAAAAAAATGATACAATGGTGAATAAGATTTGTTAGAAAGTTGGGCAGAATATCAGAATAGGGGATAAAGTGATAGAATGGTGGGCAGAATATCAGAATAGGGGATAAAATGACAGAATGGTGGACAGAATATCAGAA
>OZ010605.1:32232220-32292220 GCA_963932145.1 Acanthosepion lycidas
TAAACCAACTAAATGGATCATAACACCACATGCAAAAGCACACAACATGCACACAACACACACACAATATGCACACATAGTGACCAAATACAGTGATCAAACCACTCACATACATGCACTCATGCTCACATGCGGGTGTTTGTGGGGCATGAATATATATATATATATATATATATATATATATATATATATATATTAGGTTGGTGCAAAAATAATATCGTTTTTTGACGTTAAAAAATACGTCAAAAAACGATATTATTTTTGCACCAAACTAAGATATATATATATATATATATATATATATATATATATATATATATATATATATATATATATATATATATATATACACGTATTGACAAAAGCAGGAGAACTACTCACAGGCATGAACACAAACCCCACACAACTTAGAAAAATGTGTGTGTGTATGTGTGTGTGCATACTGATTCCATGTAGCAAAATTATGGAAAATAAAGTATAATATTTTTTTAAAAATCCACATTACAGCCAAAAACGTTTGCGATTTCTCTCTTCTTTTTAATATATATATGTATCTGTGTGCGCGTGTGTGTGTGTGTGTGTGTGTGTAATATACTTTTTCTACCCAGAAATAAATTTATTAAGTTAATTAACAAGCAATTTCTATTAGTTTGTAATTGTATAGATATATGATAAAGTATATAATATATAACATATAATCATATAGATATATACAGTGGGGAAAATAAGTATTTCATCCCCTGCTGATTTTCTGAGTTTGCCATCTTACAAAAATGGGAATGGTCTATAATTTTTAGGGTAGGTCCATCTTGAAAGTGAGAGATAGAATAAAAAAAATTTCTAGAAAATCACATTATGTTAATTTTTGAACATTTCTTTCTTTTTTTTTGAAAAGTAAGTATTTCACCCGATAGCAAATCATAATTCAGCATTTGGTGAAGAAACCCTTGTTGCCAAGCACAGCAGCCAGATGTTTCCTGTAGTTGGTTACCAATTTTTTACAGATCCTAAGGGGGATTTTGGTCCACTCCTCTTTGCAGATCCTCTCCAAATCCTTAAGGTTTATAGGTTGTTGTTGGGCAACTCGAAACTTCACCTCCATCCACAGATTCTCTAAAGCATTATGGTCTTGAAACTGACTAGGCCATTCCATTATCTTAATGTACTTCTTCTTGAGCCACTCCTTTGTTGTCTTAGCCATATGCTTTGGGTGACTGTCTTTCTGGAACACCCATCCACAACCCATCTTCAGTGTCCTGGCTTAGACAAGGCGTTTTTCACCCAAGATTTCCCTGTACTTCACTCCATCCATCTTTCCCTCAGCCCAGTTTAGTTGTCCTCTCCCCTTAGTAGAGAAACCGCCCCAAAGCATAATGTTTCCACCACCATGCTTTTTTCCTCCAAACACGGTGAGTCGAGTTGATGCCAAAAAGGTCAATTTTAGTCTCGTCTGACCACAGCACTTTCTCCCAACCCTCCTCTGAATCATCCAGGTGCTCATTTGCAAACTTCTGACAGGCATGTACATGTGCCTTCTTGAGTAGGGGGACCTTGCAGGCACTACATGATTTCAGTCCACTATGACATAGTGTGTTACTAATATCCACTATGACATAGTGTGTTACTAATAGTCTGTTACTAATGGTCATCTTGGTGACTGTGATGCCAGCTATGTTGAAACCATCAACTAGCTCTTGCTGCGTAGTTCTGTTTTTTTTTCCTCAAATTTCTCATCATCAGGTTGACTCCATGTTGGGAGATCTTGTGTGGAGCTGTTGACTCCTTCTCACCTTGCTGCTTGCCAATTGTCTTGTAGCCTATTCCAGCCTTGTGCAGGTATACAATTTTGTCCTGGATGTCCTTAGACTATTCTTTCGTCTTGCCCATTGTGGAGAGATTAGATTCTGATTCATTGAAGGATTCTGCGAACTAGTGTTTTTTATACAGGTAATGAGTACTTGATTAGGAGTTATAATTGAGTAATAGTCTATATGGTCACATAACCCGTTTATGAGGCCTGAATCATTGCTGGTTGTTAGGGGGGTGAAATATTTATTTTTTCAATAAAAAAGAAAGAAATATTCAAAAATTAATAAAATGTGATTTTCTAGAAATTTTTTTATTATTCTATCTCTCACTTTCAAGACGGACCTACCCTAAAAATTATAGACCATTCCCATTTTTATAAGGTGGCAAACTCAGAAAATCAGCAGGGGATGAAATACTTATTTTCCTCACTGTATGGTGAAATATAATTTTTATGTATTTTAGATTTATAGAGTTTAAGTGCTCACTATCAAACATAGAGTATATGGAAATATAAACAGTATGGACATAGAGTTCGATACTCAATGGTGACAGTCAGTTTCATGATTGAATGCCTGAAGACTGTGTTCAAGCATGAAGTATATTTGGTGTCAGGAAGAATTGATCCAAATAAATTTTTATCATATTTTCATAATTTTAAATAAGATGTACATGCAGCTCAAAACTGTGATTGAACTTACTAAATTTCATAACAAAGAAAAAATGTACACTATTTACATTATTTGTCCTCATCTTTTTGGCATGTTTATCATAACATTCAGACCGTTGTACACTCCAGCCTTCTTCAGGTGGTTGGAATGTTGAACTGAAACCTTTATTTCATTCACTGGGGTAAACAGTTCTACTTCCACATGCCATGTCTAATGGATGTCAGTTATCTCCTGTTAATTCCCTTCTGAAAGTTTTCCATTGCCTTAACCAGGTATTGAACTCACACTCTTTGGGTCCTGTCACTGGATCTAAATAACACCTTTATCCACTGTGCCATGTGTCTTCATCTGTGTATGAATTTCTGTGTATTATAAACCTAATGTCTTCAGCAACCATTTTTACCAGTGCTCATATTGCAATTTTTGCTGTTATCATTAAATATATTTTACCACAGCTCATATTGCAATTTTTGTTGTTATTATTGCTTTTCTCTGGCACTCCTTATTACCGGTTCCCATATTATATTCATTTTTATGCTTGGTCAGCTCAGGAGATTTTTGTGGCCTAGACTATGTGCTGATTCCTTAAGGAAAATAATGGTCGATATAATTTAACAGTCACCAAACAACGAGAAACCTATTTAATGAGTTTGTGTGACTAGATGGCAGAATAGTGACAAAGATAAATTTGCAACAAGATCAAAATTTTTGCAAGTATATGACACATAAAAGAAGACAAATAAATCCCAACATTTGAAAAATATTAACATTATCAATATAGATTTAGATCATGATTTTAGAATAAAAATTTTCAAGGTTAAATGGCTTATTTACACTATATTCTGTCTATCATCCTCATCTTTGTTGCTGTTATCACAGTTTCCGATGTTGTTACCTCCAGTTTTCCTCAGGTGTATATCAATCTGGGTAACCTATAGAGAATTCCAATCTGAACACTTTATTTAATCTACTGGGTAGACTGTTCTTGTTGCACACACATGTCTAGGGATATCTCATAAGGTTCTCAATTTAGTATGCTCAGCTATTGCTCACCCATTTCCATTGTCCACACTGCCTGGCCAGAGATTAAAATCAAAATTGCTATGTCACCAAATTTATGAAACATTTAGGCTATTGTCCTGTAGAAAAATTTGCTATAGTGAACTTGGAGCCCTAAACCTAAACTACCTGAAGATTAGGCTGCTAGTGATGCTGCTGAGACCTGTTTCATTTTGAATGCAGCTGCTGCCTGTCATTTTTTCACTCCTGCGGCTTTTGAAAACTTGCTGTCATTTGCCTTTTTTTCATTATTAACAGCTTCCATATTGTATTTATTTCTATCCTAGGCCTACTAAAGAGGTATTCATAGCCTAGCATATGCTATTTTGATTCTTTCAGATGTCTAATGGTTCAATGTTCTTCCTTATCCAGTATTTTCACTTCATTCCACAGATGCTGATGACTACCCCTTTCCCTCCATAGATGATCAGACATGCCTGATTTCATTGTCTCACTCATCACTATGGTTTTTCAATGTTTCTCCAATCTTATATTTAGGGGGCAACTTTTTTCATTTTTATATTCTCTGCCATAAATGCAAGGAATCAGGTACACTCAATTCTTGGTCATGTTCTCCCCATGATAAGCTTTACTCAGAAGAAATTCTTCTGTAGAGTGGTCTGCTTCTGAATATTGTCCTGATGCTATATGGACCACAGATCTTCTGAATCTTTTCCGATAAGCCCTTGACATAAGGTAAAGAGACCATGGCAATATTCTGGTCTCCCTACTTGACCCTTCTGTGCTCACCCATAGGACATGATTTTTGGCTGAATATTGTCTTGATGTTGTATAAACCATAGATCTTATAAATCTTTTCCAATAAGCCCTTGACATAAGGTAAAGAGACCATGGCAATATTCTGGTCTCCCTACTTGGCCCTTCTGTGCTCACCCATAGGACATGATTTTTGGCTGAATATTGTCTTGATGTTGTATAAACCATAGATCTTATAAATCTTTTTTGATAAGCCCTTGACATAAGGTAAAGAGACCATGGCAATATTCTGGTCTCCCTACTTGGCCCTTATGTGCTCACCCATAGGACATGATTTTTGGCTGAATATTGTCTTGATGTTGTATAAACCATAGATCTTATAAATCTTTTTTGATAAGCCCTTGACATAAGGTAAAGAGACCATGGCAATATTCTGGTCTCCCTACTTGGCCCTTCTGTGCTCACCCATAGGACATGATTTTTGGCTGAATATTGTCTTGATGTTGTATAAACCATAGATCTTATAAATCTTTTCCAATAAGCCCTTGACATAAGGTAAAGAGACCATGGCAATATTCTGGTCTCCCTACTTGGCCCTTCTGTGCTCACCCATAGGACATGATTTTTGGCTGAATATTGTCTTGATGTTGTATAAACCATAGATCTTATAAATCTTTTCCAATAAGCCCTTGACATAAGGTAAAGAGACCATGGCAATATTCTGGTCTCCCTACTTGGCCCTTCTGTGCTCACCCATAGGACATGATTTTTGGCTGAATATTGTCTTGATGTTGTATAAACCATAGATCTTATAAATCTTTTTTGATAAGCCCTTGACATAAGGTAAAGAGACCATGGCAATATTCTGGTCTCCCTACTTGGTCCTTCTGTGCTCACCCATAGGACATGATTTTTGGCTGAATATTGTCTTGATGTTGTATAAACCATAGATCTTATAAATCTTTTTTGATAAGCCCTTGACATAAGGTAAAGAGACCATGGCAATATTCTGGTCTCCCTACTTGGCCCTTCTGTGCTCACCCATAGGACATGATTTTTGGCTGAATATTGTCTTGATGTTGTATAAACCATAGATCTTATAAATCTTTTCCAATAAGCCCTTGACATAAGGTAAAGAGACCATGGCAATATTCTGGTCTCCCTACTTGGCCCTTCTGTGCTCACCCATAGGACATGATTTTTGGCTGAATATTGTCTTGATGTTGTATAAACCATAGATCTTATAAATCTTTTTTGATAAGCCCTTGACATAAGGTAAAGAGACCATGGCAATATTCTGGTCTCCCTACTTGGCCCTTCTGTGCTCACCCATAGGACATGATTTTTGGCTGAATATTGTCTTGATGTTGTATAAACCATAGATCTTATAAATCTTTTTTGATAAGCCCTTGACATAAGGTAAAGAGACCATGGCAATATTCTGGTCTCCCTACTTGGCCCTTCTGTGCTCACCCATAGGACATGATTTTTGGCTGAATATTGTCTTGATGTTGTATAAACCATAGATCTTATAAATCTTTTCCAATAAGCCCTTGACATAAGGTAAAGAGACCATGGCAATATTCTGGTCTCCCTACTTGGCCCTTCTGTGCTCACCCATAGGACATGATTTTTGGCTGAATATTGTCTTGATGTTGTATAAACCATAGATCTTATAAATCTTTTTTGATAAGCCCTTGACATAAGGTAAAGAGACCATGGCAATATTCTGGTCTCCCTACTTGGCCCTTCTGTGCTCACCCATAGGACATGATTTTTGGCTGAATATTGTCTTGATGTTGTATAAACCATAGATCTTATAAATCTTTTCCAATAAGCCCTTGACATAAGGTAAAGAGACCATGGCAATATTCTGGTCTCCCTACTTGGCCCTTCTGTGCTCACCCATAGGACATGATTTTTGGCTGAATATTGTCTTGATGTTGTATAAACCATAGATCTTATAAATCTTTTCCAATAAGCCCTTGACATAAGGTAAAGAGACCATGGCAATATTCTGGTCTCCCTACTTGGCCCTTCTGTGCTCACCCATAGGACATGATTTTTGGCTGAATATTGTCTTGATGTTGTATAAACCATAGATCTTATAAATCTTTTTTGATAAGCCCTTGACATAAGGTAAAGAGACCATGGCAATATTCTGGTCTCCCTACTTGGCCCTTCTGTGCTCACCCATAGGACATGATTTTTGGCTGAATATTGTCTTGATGTTGTATAAACCATAGATCTTATAAATCTTTTCCAATAAGCCCTTGACATAAGGTAAAGAGACCATGGCAATATTCTGGTCTCCCTACTTGGCCCTTCTGTGCTCACCCATAGGACATGATTTTTGGCTGAATATTGTCTTGATGTTGTATAAACTATAGATCTTATAAATCTTTTTTGATAAGCCATTGACATAAGGTAAAGAGACCATGGCAATATTCTGGTCTCCCTACTTGGCCCTTCTGTGCTCACCCATAGGACATGATTTTTGGCTGAATATTGTCTTGATGTTGTATAAACCATAGATCTTATAAATCTTTTTTGATAAGCCCTTGACATAAGGTAAAGAGACCATGGCAATATTCTGGTCTCCCTACTTGGCCCTTCTGTGCTCACCCATAGGACATGATTTTTGGCTGAATATTGTCTTGATGTTGTATAAACCATAGATCTTATAAATCTTTTCCAATAAGCCCTTGACATAAGGTAAAGAGACCATGGCAATATTCTGGTCTCCCTACTTGGCCCTTCTGTGCTCATCCATAGGACATGATTTTTGGCTGAATATTGTCTTGATGTTGTATAAACCATAGATCTTATAAATCTTTTTTGATAAGCCCTTGACATAAGGTAAAGAGACCATGGCAATATTCTGGTCTCCCTACTTGGCCCTTCTGTGCTCACCCATAGGACATGATTTTTGGCTGAATATTGTCTTGATGTTGTATAAACCATAGATCTTATAAATCTTTTCCAATAAGCCCTTGACATAAAGTAAAGAGACCATGGCAATATTCTGGTCTCCCTACTTGGCCCTTCTGTGCTCACCCATAGGACATGATTTTTGGCTGAATATTGTCTTGATGTTGTATAAACCATAGATCTTATAAATCTTTTTTGATAAGCCCTTGACATAAGGTAAAGAGACCATGGCAATATTCTGGTCTCCCTACTTGACCCTTCTGTGCTCACCCATAGGACATGATTTTTGGCTGAATATTGTCTTGATGTTGTATAAACCATAGATCTTATAAATCTTTTTTGATAAGCCCTTGACATAAGGTAAAGAGACCATGGCAATATTCTGGTCTCCCTACTTGACCCTTCTGTGCTCACCCATAGGACATGATTTTTGGCTGAATATTGTCTTGATGTTGTATAAACCATAGATCTTATAAATCTTTTCCAATAAGCCCTTGACATAAGGTAAAGAGACCATGGCAATATTCTGGTCTCCCTACTTGGCCCTTCTGTGCTCACCCATAGGACATGATTTTTGGCTGAATATTGTCTTGATGTTGTATAAACCATAGATCTTATAAATCTTTTTTGATAAGCCCTTGACATAAGGTAAAGAGACCATGGCAATATTCTGGTCTCCCTACTTGACCCTTCTGTGCTCACCCATAGGACATGATTTTTGGCTGAATATTGTCTTGATGTTGTATAAACCATAGATCTTATAAATCTTTTCCAATAAGCCCTTGACATAAGGTAAAGAGACCATGGCAATATTCTGGTCTCCCTACTTGGCCCTTCTGTGCTCACCCATAGGACATGATTTTTGGCTGAATATTGTCTTGATGTTGTATAAACCATAGATCTTATAAATCTTTTTTGATAAGCCCTTGACATAAGGTAAAGAGACCATGGCAATATTCTGGTCTCCCTACTTGACCCTTCTGTGCTCACCCATAGGACATGATTTTTGGCTGAATATTGTCTTGATGTTGTATAAACCATAGATCTTATAAATCTTTTTTGATAAGCCCTTGACATAAGGTAAAGAGACCATGGCAATATTCTGGTCTCCCTACTTGACACTTCTGTGCTCACCCATAGGACATGATTTTTGGCTGAATATTGTCTTGATGTTGTATAAACCATAGATCTTATAAATCTTTTTTGATAAGCCCTTGACATAAGGTAAAGAGACCATGGCAATATTCTGGTCTCCCTACTTGGCCCTTATGTGCTCACCCATAGGACATGATTTTTGGCTGAATATTGTCTTGATGTTGTATAAACCATAGATCTTATAAATCTTTTTTGATAAGCCCTTGACATAAGGTAAAGAGACCATGGCAATATTCTGGTCTCCCTACTTGGCCCTTCTGTGCTCACCCATAGGTCATGATTTTTGGCTGAATATTGTCTTGATGTGGTATAAACCATAGATCTTATAAATCTTTTTTGATAAGCCCTTGACATAAGGTAAAGAGACCATGGCAATATTCTGGTCTCCCTACTTGGCCCTTATGTGCTCACCCATAGGTCATGATTTTTGGCTGAATATTGTCTTGATGTTGTATAAACCATAGATCTTATAAATCTTTTTTGATAAGCCCTTGACATAAGGTAAAGAGACCATGGCAATATTCTGGTCTCCCTACTTGGCCCTTATGTGCTCACCCATAGGTCATGATTTTTGGCTGAATATTGTCTTGATGTTGTATAAACCATAGATCTTATAAATCTTTTTTGATAAGCCCTTGACATAAGGTAAAGAGACCATGGCAATATTCTGGTCTCCCTACTTGGCCCTTCTGTGCTCACCCATAGGACATGATTTTTGGCTGAATATTGTCTTGATGTTGTATAAACCATAGATCTTATAAATCTTTTTTGATAAGCCCTTGACATAAGGTAAAGAGACCATGGCAATATTCTGGTCTCCCTACTTGGCCCTTATGTGCTCACCCATAGGACATGATTTTTGGCTGAATATTGTCTTGATGTTGTATAAACCATAGATCTTATAAATCTTTTTTGATAAGCCCTTGACATAAGGTAAAGAGACCATGGCAATATTCTGGTCTCCCTACTTGGCCCTTATGTGCTCACCCATAGGTCATGATTTTTGGCTGAATATTGTCTTGATGTTGTATAAACCATAGATCTTATAAATCTTTTTTGATAAGCCCTTGACATAAGGTAAAGAGACCATGGCAATATTCTGGTCTCCCTACTTGGCCCTTATGTGCTCACCCATAGGACATGATTTTTGGCTGAATATTGTCTTGATGTTGTATAAACCATAGATCTTATAAATCTTTTTTGATAAGCCCTTGACATAAGGTAAAGAGACCATGGCAATATTCTGGTCTCCCTACTTGGCCCTTCTGTGCTCACCCATAGGACATGATTTTTGGCTGAATATTGTCTTGATGTTGTATAAACCATAGATCTTATAAATCTTTTTTGATAAGCCCTTGACATAAGGTAAAGAGACCATGGCAATATTCTGGTCTCCCTACTTGGCCCTTATGTGCTCACCCATAGGACATGATTTTTGGCTGAATATTGTCTTGATGTTGTATAAACCATAGATATTATAAATCTTTTTTGATAAGCCCTTGACATAAGGTAAAGAGACCATGGCAATATTCTGGTCTCCTTACTTGGCCCTTATGTGCTCACCCATAGGACATGATTTTTGGCTGAATATTGTCTTGATGTTGTATAAACCATAGATCTTATAAATCTTTTTTGATAAGCCCTTGACATAAGGTAAAGAGACCATGGCAATATTCTGGTCTCCCTACTTGGCCCTTATGTGCTCACCCATAGGTCATGATTTTTGGCTGAATATTGTCTTGATGTTGTATAAACCATAGATCTTATAAATCTTTTTTGATAAGCCCTTGACATAAGGTAAAGAGACCATGGCAATATTCTGGTCTCCCTACTTGGCCCTTATGTGCTCACCCATAGGTCATGATTTTTGGCTGAATATTGTCTTGATGTTGTATAAACCATAGATCTTATAAATCTTTTTTGATAAGCCCTTGACATAAGGTAAAGAGACCATGGCAATATTCTGGTCTCCCTACTTGGCCCTTATGTGCTCACCCATAGGTCATGATTTTTGGCTGAATATTGTCTTGATGTTGTATAAACCATAGATCTTATAAATCTTTTTTGATAAGCCCTTGACATAAGGTAAAGACACCATGGCAATATTCTGGTCTCCCTACTTGGCCCTTATGTGCTCACCCATAGGTCATGATTTTTGGCTGAATATTGTCTTGATGTTGTATAAACCATAGATCTTATAAATCTTTTTTGATAAGCCCTTGACATAAGGTAAAGAGACCATGGCAATATTCTGGTCTCCCTACTTGGCCCTTATGTGCTCACCCATAGGACATGATTTTTGGCTGAATATTGTCTTGATGTTGTATAAACCATAGATCTTATAAATCTTTTTTGATAAGCCCTTGACATAAGGTAAAGACACCATGGCAATATCCTGGTCTCCCTACTTGGCCCTTATGTGCTCACCCATAGGTCATGATTTTTGGCTGAATATTGTCTTGATGTTGTATAAACCATAGATCTTATAAATCTTTTTTGATAAGCCCTTGACATAAGGTAAAGAGACCATGGCAATATTCTGGTCTCCCTACTTGGCCCTTATGTGCTCACCCATAGGACATGATTTTTGGCTGAATATTGTCTTGATGTTGTATAAACCATAGATCTTATAAATCTTTTTTGATAAGCCCTTGACATAAGGTAAAGAGACCATGGCAATATTCTGGTCTCCCTACTTGGCCCTTATGTGCTCACCCATAGGACATGATTTTTGGCTGAATATTGTCTTGATGTTGTATAAACCATAGATCTTATAAATCTTTTTTGATAAGCCCTTGACATAAGGTAAAGAGACCATGGCAATATTCTGGTCTCCCTACTTGGCCCTTATGTGCTCACCCATAGGACATGATTTTTGGCTGAATATTGTCTTGATGTTGTATAAACCATAGATCTTATAAATCATTTTTGATAAGCCCTTGACATAAGGTAAAGAGACCATGGCAATATTCTGGTCTCCCTACTTGGCCCTTCTGTGCTCACCCATAGGACATGATTTTTGGCTGAATATTGTCTTGATGTTGTATAAACCATAGATCTTATAAATCTTTTTTGATAAGCCCTTGACATAAGGTAAAGACACCATGGCAATATTCTGGTCTCCCTACTTGGCCCTTATGTGCTCACGCATAGGTCATGATTTTTGGCTGAATATTGTCTTGATGTTGTATAAACCATAGATCTTATAAATCTTTTTTGATAAGCCCTTGACATAAGGTAAAGAGACCATGGCAATATTCTGGTCTCCCTACTTGGCCCTTATGTGCTCACCCATAGGACATGATTTTTGGCTGAATATTGTCTTGATGTTGTATAAACCATAGATCTTATAAATCTTTTTTGATAAGCCCTTGACATAAGGTAAAGAGACCATGGCAATATTCTGGTCTCCCTACTTGGCCCTTATGTGCTCACCCATAGGTCATGATTTTTGGCTGAATATTGTCTTGATGTTGTATAAACCATAGATCTTATAAATCTTTTTTGATAAGCCCTTGACATAAGGTAAAGACACCATGGCAATATTCTGGTCTCCCTACTTGGCCCTTATGTGCTCACCCATAGGTCATGATTTTTGGCTGAATATTGTCTTGATGTTGTATAAACCATAGATCTTATAAATCTTTTTTGATAAGCCCTTGACATAAGGTAAAGAGACCATGACAATATTCTGGTCTCCCTACTTGGCCCTTATGTGCTCACCCATAGGACATGATTTTTGGCTGAATATTGTCTTGATGTTGTATAAACCATAGATCTTATAAATCTTTTTTGATAAGCCCTTGACATAAGGTAAAGACACCATGGCAATATTCTGGTCTCCCTACTTGGCCCTTATGTGCTCACCCATAGGTCATGATTTTTGGCTGAATATTGTCTTGATGTTGTATAAACCATAGATCTTATAAATCTTTTTTGATAAGCCCTTGACATAAGGTAAAGAGACCATGGCAATATTCTGGTCTCCCTACTTGGCCCTTATGTGCTCACCCATAGGACATGATTTTTGGCTGAATATTGTCTTGATGTTGTATAAACCATAGATCTTATAAATCTTTTTTGATAAGCCCTTGACATAAGGTAAAGAGACCATGGCAATATTCTGGTCTCCCTACTTGGCCCTTATGTGCTCACACATAGGTCATGATTTTTGGCTGAATATTGTCTTGATGTTGTATAAACCATAGATCTTATAAATCTTTTTTGATAAGCCCTTGACATAAGGTAAAGAGACCATGGCAATATTCTGGTCTCCCTACTTGGCCCTTATGTGCTCACCCATAGGTCATGATTTTTGGCTGAATATTGTCTTGATGTTGTATAAACCATAGATCTTATAAATCTTTTTTGATAAGCCCTTGACATAAGGTAAAGAGACCATGGCAATATTCTGGTCTCCCTACTTGGCCCTTATGTGCTCACCCATAGGACATGATTTTTGGCTGAATATTGTCTTGATGTTGTATAAACCATAGATCTTATAAATCTTTTTTGATAAGCCCTTGACATAAGGTAAAGAGACCATGGCAATATTCTGGTCTCCCTACTTGGCCCTTATGTGCTCACCCATAGGACATGATTTTTGGCTGAATATTGTCTTGATGTTGTATAAACCATAGATCTTATAAATCTTTTTTGATAAGCCCTTGACATAAGGTAAAGAGACCATGGCAATATTCTGGTCTCCCTACTTGGCCCTTCTGTGCTCACCCATAGGTCATGATTTTTGGCTGAATATTGTCTTGATGTTGTATAAACCATAGATCTTATAAATCTTTTTTGATAAGCCCTTGACATAAGGTAAAGAGACCATGGCAATATTCTGGTCTCCCTACTTGGCCCTTATGTGCTCACCCATAAGACATGATTTTTGGCTGAATATTGTCTTGATGTTGTATAAACCATAGATCTTATAAATCTTTTTTGATAAGCCCTTGACATAAGGTAAAGAGACCATGGCAATATTCTGGTCTCCCTACTTGGCCCTTATGTGCTCACCCATAGGTCATGATTTTTGGCTGAATATTGTCTTGATGTTGTATAAACCATAGATCTTATAAATCTTTTTTGATAAGCCCTTGACATAAGGTAAAGAGACCATGGCAATATTCTGGTCTCCCTACTTGGCCCTTCTGTGCTCACCCATAGGACATGATTTTTGGCTGAATATTGTCTTGATGTTGTATAAACCATAGATCTTATAAATCTTTTTTGATAAGCCCTTGACATAAGGTAAAGAGACCATGGCAATATTCTGGTCTCCCTACTTGACCCTTCTGTTCTCACCCATAGGACATGATTTTTGGCTGAATATTGTCTTGATGTTGTATAAACCATAGATCTTATAAATCTTTTTTGATAAGCCCTTGACATAAGGTAAAGAGACCATGGCAATATTCTGGTCTCCCTACTTGGCCCTTCTGTGCTCACCCATAGGTCATGATTTTTGGCTGAATATTGTCTTGATGTTGTATAAACCATAGATCTTATAAATCTTTTTTGATAAGCCCTTGACATAAGGTAAAGAGACCATGGCAATATTCTGGTCTCCCTACTTGACCCTTCTGTTCTCACCCATAGGACATGATTTTTGGCTGAATATTGTCTTGATGTTGTATAAACCATAGATCTTATAAATCTTTTTTGATAAGCCCTTGACATAAGGTAAAGAGACCATGGCAATATTCTGGTCTCCCTACTTGGCCCTTATGTGCTCACCCATAGGTCATGATTTTTGGCTGAATATTGTCTTGATGTTGTATAAACCATAGATCTTATAAATCTTTTTTGATAAGCCCTTGACATAAGGTAAAGAGACCTTGGCAATATTCTGGTCTCCCTACTTGACCCTTCTGTTCTCACCCATAGGACATGATTTTTGGCTGAATATTGTCTTGATGTTGTATAAACCATAGATCTTATAAATCTTTTTTGATAAGCCCTTGACATAAGGTAAAGAGACCATGGCAATATTCTGGTCTCCCTACTTGGCCCTTCTGTGCTCACCCATAGGTCATGATTTTTGGCTGAATATTGTCTTGATGTTGTATAAACCATAGATCTTATAAATCTTTTTTGATAAGCCCTTGACATAAGGTAAAGAGACCATGGCAATATTCTGGTCTCCCTACTTGGCCCTTATGTGCTCACCCATAGGTCATGATTTTTGGCTGAATATTGTCTTGATGTTGTATAAACCATAGATCTTATAAATCTTTTTTGATAAGCCCTTGACATAAGGTAAAGAGACCATGGCAATATTCTGGTCTCCCTACTTGGCCCTTATGTGCTCACCCATAGGACATGATTTTTGGCTGAATATTGTCTTGATGTTGTATAAACCATAGATCTTATAAATCTTTTTTGATAAGCCCTTGACATAAGGTAAAGAGACCATGGCAATATTCTGGTCTCCCTACTTGGCCCTTATGTGCTCACCCATAGGACATGATTTTTGGCTGAATATTGTCTTGATGTTGTATAAACCATAGATCTTATAAATCTTTTTTGATAAGCCCTTGACATAAGGTAAAGAGACCATGGCAATATTCTGGTCTCCCTACTTGACCCTTCTGTGCTCACCCATAGGTCATGATTTTTGGCTGAATATTGTCTTGATGTTGTATAAACCATAGATCTTATAAATCTTTTTTGATAAGCCCTTGACATAAGGTAAAGAGACCATGGCAATATTCTGGTCTCCCTACTTGGCCCTTCTGTGCTCACCCATAGGACATGATTTTTGGCTGAATATTGTCTTGATGTTGTATAAACCATAGATCTTATAAATCTTTTTTGATAAGCCCTTGACATAAGGTAAAGAGACCATGGCAATATTCTGGTCTCCCTACTTGACCCTTCTGTTCTCACCCATAGGACATGATTTTTGGCTGAATATTGTCTTGATGTTGTATAAACCATAGATCTTATAAATCTTTTTTGATAAGCCCTTGACATAAGGTAAAGAGACCATGGCAATATTCTGGTCTCCCTACTTGGCCCTTCTGTGCTCACCCATAGGACATGATTTTTGGCTGAATATTGTCTTGATGTTGTATAAACCATAGATCTTATAAATCTTTTTTGATAAGCCTTTGACATAAGGTAAAGAGACCATGGCAATATTCTCGTCTCCCTACTTGGCCCTTCTGTTCTCACCCATAGGACATGATTTTTGGCTGAATATTGTCTTGATGTTGTATAAACCATAGATCTTATAAATCTTTTTTGATAAGCCCTTGACATAAGGTAAAGAGACCATGGCAATATTCTGGTCTCCCTACTTGGCCCTTCTGTGCTCACCTATAGGACATGATTTTTGGCTGAATATTGTCTTGATGTTGTATAAACCATAGATCTTATAAATCTTTTTTGATAAGCCCTTGACATAAGGTAAAGAGACCATGGCAATATTCTGGTCTCCCTACTTGGCCCTTCTGTGCTCACCCATAGGTCATGATTTTTGGCTGAATATTGTCTTGATGTTGTATAAACCATAGATCTTATAAATCTTTTTTGATAAGCCCTTGACATAAGGTAAAGAGACCATGGCAATATTCTGGTCTCCCTACTTGACCCTTCTGTGCTCACCCATAGGACATGATTTTTGGCTGAATATTGTCTTGATGTTGTATAAACCATAGATCTTATAAATCTTTTTTGATAAGCCCTTGACATAAGGTAAAGAGACCATGGCAATATTCTGGTCTCCCTACTTGACCCTTCTGTGCTCACCCATAGGTCATGATTTTTGGCTGAATATTGTATGATGTTGTATAAACCATAGATCTTATAAATCTTTTTTGATAAGCCCTTGACATAAGGTAAAGAGACCATGGCAATATTCTGGTCTCCCTACTTGACCCTTCTGTGCTCACCCATAGGACATGATTTTTGGCTGAATATTGTCTTGATGTTGTATAAACCATAGATCTTATAAATCTTTTTTGATAAGCCCTTGACATAAGGTAAAGAGACCATGGCAATATTCTGGTCTCCCTACTTGGCCCTTCTGTTCTCACCCATAGGACATGATTTTTGGCTGAATATTGTCTTGATGTTGTATAAACCATAGATCTTATAAATCTTTTTGATAAGCCCTTGACATAAGGTAAAGAGACCATGGCAATATTCTGGTCTCCCTACTTGACCCTTCTGTGCTCACCCATAGGACATGATTTTTGGCTGAATATTGTCTTGATGTTGTATAAACCATAGATCTTATAAATCTTTTTTGATAAGCCCTTGACATAAGGTAAAGAGACCATGGCAATATTCTGGTCTCCCTACTTGACCCTTCTGTGCTCACCCATAGGTCATGATTTTTGGCTGAATATTGTCTTGATGTTGTATAAACTATAGATCTTATAAATCTTTTTTGATAAGCCCTTGACATAAGGTAAAGAGACCATGGCAATATTCTGGTCTCCCTACTTGACCCTTCTGTGCTCACCCATAGGACATGATTTTTGGCTGAATATTGTCTTGATGTTGTATAAACCATAGATCTTATAAATCTTTTTTGATAAGCCCTTGACATAAGGTAAAGAGACCATGGCAATATTCTGGTCTCCCTACTTGACCCTTCTGTGCTCACCCATAGGACATGATTTTTGGCTGAATATTGTCTTGATGTTGTATAAACCATAGATCTTATAAATCTTTTTTGATAAGCCCTTGACATAAGGTAAAGAGACCATGGCAATATTCTGGTCTCCCTACTTGGCCCTTATGTGCTCACCCATAGGACATGATTTTTGGCTGAATATTGTCTTGATGTTGTATAAACCATAGATCTTATAAATCTTTTTTGATAAGCCCTTGACATAAGGTAAAGAGACCATGGCAATATTCTGGTCTCCCTACTTGACCCTTCTGTGCTCACCCATAGGACATGATTTTTGGCTGAATATTGTCTTGATGTTGTATAAACCATAGATCTTATAAATCTTTTTTGATAAGCCCTTGACATAAGGTAAAGAGACCATGGCAATATTCTGGTCTCCCTACTTGACCCTTCTGTGCTCACCCATAGGACATGATTTTTGGCTGAATATTGTCTTGATGTTGTATAAACCATAGATCTTATAAATCTTTTTTGATAAGCCCTTGACATAAGGTAAAGAGACCATGGCAATATTCTGGTCTCCCTACTTGACCCTTCTGTGCTCACCCATAGGACATGATTTTTGGCTGAATATTGTCTTGATGTTGTATAAACCATAGATCTTATAAATCTTTTTTGATAAGCCCTTGACATAAGGTAAAGAGACCATGGCAATATTCTGGTCTCCCTACTTGACCCTTCTGTGCTCACCCATAGGACATGATTTTTGGCTGAATATTGTCTTGATGTTGTATAAACCATAGATCTTATAAATCTTTTTTGATAAGCCCTTGACATAAGGTAAAGAGACCATGGCAATATTCTGGTCTCCCTACTTGACCCTTCTGTGCTCACCCATAGGACATGATTTTTGGCTGAATATTGTCTTGATGTTGTATAAACCATAGATCTTATAAATCTTTTTTGATAAGCCCTTGACATAAGGTAAAGAGACCATGGCAATATTCTGGTCTCCCTACTTGGCCCTTATGTGCTCACCCATAGGTCATGATTTTTGGCTGAATATTGTCTTGATGTTGTATAAACCATAGATCTTATAAATCTTTTTTGATAAGCCCTTGACATAAGGTAAAGAGACCATGGCAATATTCTGGTCTCCCTACTTGGCCCTTCTGTGCTCACCCATAGGACATGATTTTTGGCTGAATATTGTCTTGATGTTGTATAAACCATAGATCTTATAAATCTTTTTTGATAAGCCCTTGACATAAGGTAAAGAGACCATGGCAATATTCTGGTCTCCCTACTTGGCCCTTCTGTGCTCACCCATAGGACATGATTTTTGGCTGAATATTGTCTTGATGTTGTATAAACCATAGATCTTATAAATCTTTTTTGATAAGCCCTTGACATAAGGTAAAGAGACCATGGCAATATTCTGGTCTCCCTACTTGGCCCTTCTGTGCTCACCCATAGGACATGATTTTTGGCTGAATATTGTCTTGATGTTGTATAAACCATAGATCTTATAAATCTTTTTTGATAAGCCCTTGACATAAGGTAAAGAGACCATGGCAATATTCTGGTCTCCCTACTTGGCCCTTATGTGCTCACCCATAGGACATGATTTTTGGCTGAATATTGTCTTGATTTTGTATAAACCATAGATCTTATAAATCTTTTTTGATAAGCCCTTGACATAAGGTAAAGAGACCATGGCAATATTCTGGTCTCCCTACTTGTCCCTTATGTGCTCACCCATAGGACATGATTTTTGGCTGAATATTGTCTTGATGTTGTATAAACCATAGATCTTATAAATCTTTTTTGATAAGCCCTTGACATAAGGTAAAGAGACCATGGCAATATTCTGGTCTCCCTACTTGGCCCTTATGTGCTCACCCATAGGACATGATTTTTGGCTGAATATTGTCTTGATGTTGTATAAACCATAGATCTTATAAATCTTTTTTGATAAGCCCTTGACATAAGGTAAAGAGACCATGGCAATATTCTGGTCTCCCTACTTGGCCCTTATGTGCTCACCCATAGGACATGATTTTTGGCTGAATATTGTCTTGATGTTGTATAAACCATAGATCTTATAAATCTTTTTTGATAAGCCCTTGACATAAGGTAAAGAGACCATGGCAATATTCTGGTCTCCCTACTTGGCCCTTATGTGCTCACCCATAGGACATGATTTTTGGCTGAATATTGTCTTGATGTTGTATAAACCATAGATCTTATAAATCTTTTTTGATAAGCCCTTGACATAAGGTAAAGAGACCATGGCAATATTCTGGTCTCCCTACTTGGCCCTTCTGTGCTCACCCATAGGTCATGATTTTTGGCTGAATATTGTCTTGATGTTGTATAAACCATAGATCTTATAAATCTTTTTTGATAAGCCCTTGACATAAGGTAAAGAGACCATGGCAATATTCTGGTCTCCCTACTTGGCCCTTCTGTGCTCACCCATAGGAGATGATTTTTGGCTGAATATTGTCTTGATGTTGTATAAACCATAGATCTTATAAATCTTTTTTGATAAGCCCTTGACATAAGGTAAAGAGACCATGGCAATATTCTGGTCTCCCTACTTGACACTTCTGTGCTCACCCATAGGACATGATTTTTGGCTGAATATTGTCTTGATGTTGTATAAACCATAGATCTTATAAATCTTTTCCAATAAGCCCTTGACATAAGGTAAAGAGACCATGGCAATATTCTGGTCTCCCTACTTGGCCCTTCTGTGCTCACCCATAGGACATGATTTTTGGCTGAATATTGTCTTGATGTTGTATAAACCATAGATCTTATAAATCTTTTCCAATAAGCCCTTGACATAAGGTAAAGAGACCATGGCAATATTCTGGTCTCCCTACTTGGCCCTTCTGTGCTCACCCATAGGACATGATTTTTGGCTGAATATTGATTGATGTTGTATAAACCATAGATCTTATAAATCTTTTCCAATAAGCCCTTGACATAAGGTAAAGAGACCATGGCAATATTCTGGTCTCCCTACTTGGCCCTTCTGTGCTCACCCATAGGACATGATTTTTGGCTGAATATTGTCTTGATGTTGTATAAACCATAGATCTTATAAATCTTTTCCAATAAGCCCTTGACATAAGGTAAAGAGACCATGGCAATATTCTGGTCTCCCTACTTGGCCCTTCTGTGCTCACCCATAGGACATGATTTTTGGCTGAATATTGTCTTGATGTTGTATAAACCATAGATCTTATAAATCTTTTCCAATAAGCCCTTGACATAAGGTAAAGAGACCATGGCAATATTCTGGTCTCCCTACTTGGCCCTTCTGTGCTCACCCATAGGACATGATTTTTGGCTGAATATTGTCTTGATGTTGTATAAACCATAGATCTTATAAATCTTTTTTGATAAGCCCTTGACATAAGGTAAAGAGACCATGGCAATATTCTGGTCTCCCTACTTGGCCCTTCTGTGCTCACCCATAGGACATGATTTTTGGCTGAATATTGTCTTGATGTTGTATAAACCATAGATCTTATAAATCTTTTCCAATAAGCCCTTGACATAAGGTAAAGAGACCATGGCAATATTCTGGTCTCCCTACTTGGCCCTTCTGTGCTCACCCATAGGACATGATTTTTGGCTGAATATTGTCTTGATGTTGTATAAACCATAGATCTTATAAATCTTTTCCAATAAGCCCTTGACATAAGGTAAAGAGACCATGGCAATATTCTGGTCTCCCTACTTGGCCCTTCTGTGCTCACCCATAGGACATGATTTTTGGCTGAATATTGTCTTGATGTTGTATAAACCATAGATCTTATAAATCTTTTTTGATAAGCCCTTGACATAAGGTAAAGAGACCATGGCAATATTCTGGTCTCCCTACTTGGCCCTTCTGTGCTCACCCATAGGACATGATTTTTGGCTGAATATTGTCTTGATGTTGTATAAACCATAGATCTTATAAATCTTTTCCAATAAGCCCTTGACATAAGGTAAAGAGACCATGGCAATATTCTGGTCTCCCTACTTGGCCCTTCTGTGCTCACCCATAGGACATGATTTTTGGCTGAATATTGTCTTGATGTTGTATAAACCATAGATCTTATAAATCTTTTTTGATAAGCCCTTGACATAAGGTAAAGAGACCATGGCAATATTCTGGTCTCCCTACTTGGCCCTTCTGTGCTCACCCATAGGACATGATTTTTGGCTGAATATTGTCTTGATGTTGTATAAACCATAGATCTTATAAATCTTTTTTGATAAGCCCTTGACATAAGGTAAAGAGACCATGGCAATATTCTGGTCTCCCTACTTGGCCCTTCTGTGCTCACCCATAGGACATGATTTTTGGCTGAATATTGTCTTGATGTTGTATAAACCATAGATCTTATAAATCTTTTCCAATAAGCCCTTGACATAAGGTAAAGAGACCATGGCAATATTCTGGTCTCCCTACTTGGCCCTTCTGTGCTCATCCATAGGACATGATTTTTGGCTGAATATTGTCTTGATGTTGTATAAACCATAGATCTTATAAATCTTTTTTGATAAGCCCTTGACATAAGGTAAAGAGACCATGGCAATATTCTGGTCTCCCTACTTGGCCCTTCTGTGCTCACCCATAGGACATGATTTTTGGCTGAATATTGTCTTGATGTTGTATAAACCATAGATCTTATAAATCTTTTCCAATAAGCCCTTGACATAAAGTAAAGAGACCATGGCAATATTCTGGTCTCCCTACTTGGCCCTTCTGTGCTCACCCATAGGACATGATTTTTGGCTGAATATTGTCTTGATGTTGTATAAACCATAGATCTTATAAATCTTTTTTGATAAGCCCTTGACATAAGGTAAAGAGACCATGGCAATATTCTGGTCTCCCTACTTGACCCTTCTGTGCTCACCCATAGGACATGATTTTTGGCTGAATATTGTCTTGATGTTGTATAAACCATAGATCTTATAAATCTTTTTTGATAAGCCCTTGACATAAGGTAAAGAGACCATGGCAATATTCTGGTCTCCCTACTTGACCCTTCTGTGCTCACCCATAGGACATGATTTTTGGCTGAATATTGTCTTGATGTTGTATAAACCATAGATCTTATAAATCTTTTCCAATAAGCCCTTGACATAAGGTAAAGAGACCATGGCAATATTCTGGTCTCCCTACTTGGCCCTTCTGTGCTCACCCATAGGACATGATTTTTGGCTGAATATTGTCTTGATGTTGTATAAACCATAGATCTTATAAATCTTTTTTGATAAGCCCTTGACATAAGGTAAAGAGACCATGGCAATATTCTGGTCTCCCTACTTGACCCTTCTGTGCTCACCCATAGGACATGATTTTTGGCTGAATATTGTCTTGATGTTGTATAAACCATAGATCTTATAAATCTTTTTTGATAAGCCCTTGACATAAGGTAAAGAGACCATGGCAATATTCTGGTCTCCCTACTTGACACTTCTGTGCTCACCCATAGGACATGATTTTTGGCTGAATATTGTCTTGATGTTGTATAAACCATAGATCTTATAAATCTTTTTTGATAAGCCCTTGACATAAGGTAAAGAGACCATGGCAATATTCTGGTCTCCCTACTTGGCCCTTATGTGCTCACCCATAGGACATGATTTTTGGCTGAATATTGTCTTGATGTTGTATAAACCATAGATCTTATAAATCTTTTTTGATAAGCCCTTGACATAAGGTAAAGAGACCAAGGCAATATTCTGGTCTCCCTACTTGGCCCTTCTGTTCTCACCCATAGGTCATGATTTTTGGCTGAATATTGTCTTGATGTTGTATAAACCATAGATCTTATAAATCTTTTTTGATAAGCCCTTGACATAAGGTAAAGAGACCATGGCAATATTCTGGTCTCCCTACTTGGCCCTTATGTGCTCACCCATAGGACATGATTTTTGGCTGAATATTGTCTTGATGTTGTATAAACCATAGATCTTATAAATCTTTTTTGATAAGCCCTTGACATAAGGTAAAGAGACCATGGCAATATTCTGGTCTCCCTACTTGGCCCTTATGTGCTCACCCATAGGTCATGATTTTTGGCTGAATATTGTCTTGATGTTGTATAAACCATAGATCTTATAAATCTTTTTTGATAAGCCCTTGACATAAGGTAAAGAGACCATGGCAATATTCTGGTCTCCCTACTTGGCCCTTCTGTGCTCACCCATAGGTCATGATTTTTGGCTGAATATTGTCTTGATGTGGTATAAACCATAGATCTTATAAATCTTTTTTGATAAGCCCTTGACATAAGGTAAAGAGACCATGGCAATATTCTGGTCTCCCTACTTGGCCCTTATGTGCTCACCCATAGGTCATGATTTTTGGCTGAATATTGTCTTGATGTTGTATAAACCATAGATCTTATAAATCTTTTTTGATAAGCCCTTGACATAAGGTAAAGAGACCATGGCTATATTCTGGTCTCCCTACTTGGCCCTTATGTGCTCACCCATAGGTCATGATTTTTGGCTGAATATTGTCTTGATGTTGTATAAACCATAGATCTTATAAATCTTTTTTGATAAGCCCTTGACATAAGGTAAAGAGACCATGGCAATATTCTGGTCTCCCTACTTGGCCCTTCTGTGCTCACCCATAGGACATGATTTTTGGCTGAATATTGTCTTGATGTTGTATAAACCATAGATCTTATAAATCTTTTTTGATAAGCCCTTGACATAAGGTAAAGAGACCATGGCAATATTCTGGTCTCCCTACTTGGCCCTTATGTGCTCACCCATAGGACATGATTTTTGGCTGAATATTGTCTTGATGTTGTATAAACCATAGATCTTATAAATCTTTTTTGATAAGCCCTTGACATAAGGTAAAGAGACCATGGCAATATTCTGGTCTCCCTACTTGGCCCTTATGTGCTCACCCATAGGTCATGATTTTTGGCTGAATATTGTCTTGATGTTGTATAAACCATAGATCTTATAAATCTTTTTTGATAAGCCCTTGACATAAGGTAAAGAGACCATGGCAATATTCTGGTCTCCCTACTTGGCCCTTATGTGCTCACCCATAGGACATGATTTTTGGCTGAATATTGTCTTGATGTTGTATAAACCATAGATCTTATAAATCTTTTTTGATAAGCCCTTGACATAAGGTAAAGAGACCATGGCAATATTCTGGTCTCCCTACTTGGCCCTTCTGTGCTCACCCATAGGACATGATTTTTGGCTGAATATTGTCTTGATGTTGTATAAACCATAGATCTTATAAATCTTTTTTGATAAGCCCTTGACATAAGGTAAAGAGACCATGGCAATATTCTGGTCTCCCTACTTGGCCCTTATGTGCTCACCCATAGGACATGATTTTTGGCTGAATATTGTCTTGATGTTGTATAAACCATAGATATTATAAATCTTTTTTGATAAGCCCTTGACATAAGGTAAAGAGACCATGGCAATATTCTGGTCTCCCTACTTGGCCCTTATGTGCTCACCCATAGGACATGATTTTTGGCTGAATATTGTCTTGATGTTGTATAAACCATAGATATTATAAATCTTTTTTGATAAGCCCTTGACATAAGGTAAAGAGACCATGGCAATATTCTGGTCTCCCTACTTGGCCCTTATGTGCTCACCCATAGGTCATGATTTTTGGCTGAATATTGTCTTGATGTTGTATAAACCATAGATCTTATAAATCTTTTTTGATAAGCCCTTGACATAAGGTAAAGACACCATGGCAATATTCTGGTCTCCCTACTTGGCCCTTATGTGCTCACCCATAGGTCATGATTTTTGGCTGAATATTGTCTTGATGTTGTATAAACCATAGATCTTATAAATCTTTTTTGATAAGCCCTTGACATAAGGTAAAGAGACCATGGCAATATTCTGGTCTCCCTACTTGGCCCTTATGTGCTCACCCATAGGACATGATTTTTGGCTGAATATTGTCTTGATGTTGTATAAACCATAGATCTTATAAATCTTTTTTGATAAGCCCTTGACATAAGGTAAAGACACCATGGCAATATTCTGGTCTCCCTACTTGGCCCTTATGTGCTCACCCATAGGTCATGATTTTTGGCTGAATATTGTCTTGATGTTGTATAAACCATAGATCTTATAAATCTTTTTTGATAAGCCCTTGACATAAGGTAAAGAGACCATGGCAATATTCTGGTCTCCCTACTTGGCCCTTATGTGCTCACCCATAGGACATGATTTTTGGCTGAATATTGTCTTGATGTTGTATAAACCATAGATCTTATAAATCTTTTTTGATAAGCCCTTGACATAAGGTAAAGAGACCATGGCAATATTCTGGTCTCCCTACTTGGCCCTTATGTGCTCACCCATAGGTCATGATTTTTGGCTGAATATTGTCTTGATGTTGTATAAACCATAGATCTTATAAATCTTTTTTGATAAGCCCTTGACATAAGGTAAAGAGACCATGGCAATATTCTGGTCTCCCTACTTGGCCCTTATGTGCTCACCCATAGGTCATGATTTTTGGCTGAATATTGTCTTGATGTTGTATAAACCATAGATCTTATAAATCTTTTTTGATAAGCCCTTGACATAAGGTAAAGAGACCATGGCAATATTCTGGTCTCCCTACTTGGCCCTTATGTGCTCACCCATAGGACATGATTTTTGGCTGAATATTGTCTTGATGTTGTATAAACCATAGATCTTATAAATCTTTTTTGATAAGCCCTTGACATAAGGTAAAGAGACCATGGCAATATTCTGGTCTCCCTACTTGGCCCTTATGTGCTCACCCATAGGACATGATTTTTGGCTGAATATTGTCTTGATGTTGTATAAACCATAGATCTTATAAATCTTTTTTGATAAGCCCTTGACATAAGGTAAAGAGACCATGGCAATATTCTGGTCTCCCTACTTGGCCCTTCTGTGCTCACCCATAGGTTATGATTTTTGGCTGAATATTGTCTTGATGTTGTATAAACCATAGATCTTATAAATCTTTTTTGATAAGCCCTTGACATAAGGTAAAGAGACCATGGCAATATTCTGGTCTCCCTACTTGGCCCTTATGTGCTCACCCATAGGACATGATTTTTGGCTGAATATTGTCTTGATGTTGTATAAACCATAGATCTTATAAATCTTTTTTGATAAGCCCTTGACATAAGGTAAAGAGACCATGGCAATATTCTGGTCTCCCTACTTGGCCCTTATGTGCTCACCCATAGGTCATGATTTTTGGCTGAATATTGTCTTGATGTTGTATAAACCATAGATCTTATAAATCTTTTTTGATAAGCCCTTGACATAAGGTAAAGAGACCATGGCAATATTCTGGTCTCCCTACTTGACCCTTCTGTTCTCACCCATAGGACATGATTTTTGGCTGAATATTGTCTTGATGTTGTATAAACCATAGATCTTATAAATCTTTTTTGATAAGCCCTTGACATAAGGTAAAGAGACCATGGCAATATTCTGGTCTCCCTACTTGGCCCTTATGTGCTCACCCATAGGACATGATTTTTGGCTGAATATTGTCTTGATGTTGTATAAACCATAGATCTTATAAATCTTTTTTGATAAGCCCTTGACATAAGGTAAAGAGACCATGGCAATATTCTGGTCTCCCTACTTGGCCCTTCTGTGCTCACCCATAGGACATGATTTTTGGCTGAATATTGTCTTGATGTTGTATAAACCATAGATCTTATAAATCTTTTTTGATAAGCCCTTGACATAAGGTAAAGAGACCATGGCAATATTCTGGTCTCCCTACTTGACCCTTCTGTTCTCACCCATAGGACATGATTTTTGGCTGAATATTGTCTTGATGTTGTATAAACCATAGATCTTATAAATCTTTTTTGATAAGCCCTTGACATAAGGTAAAGAGACCATGGCAATATTCTGGTCTCCCTACTTGGCCCTTATGTGCTCACCCATAGGACATGATTTTTGGCTGAATATTGTCTTGATGTTGTATAAACCATAGATATTATAAATCTTTTTTGATAAGCCCTTGACATAAGGTAAAGAGACCATGGCAATATTCTGGTCTCCCTACTTGGCCCTTATGTGCTCACCCATAGGTCATGATTTTTGGCTGAATATTGTCTTGATGTTGTATAAACCATAGATCTTATAAATCTTTTTTGATAAGCCCTTGACATAAGGTAAAGACACCATGGCAATATTCTGGTCTCCCTACTTGGCCCTTATCTGCTCACCCATAGGTCATGATTTTTGGCTGAATATTGTCTTGATGTTGTATAAACCATAGATCTTATAAATCTTTTTTGATAAGCCCTTGACATAAGGTAAAGAGACCATGGCAATATTCTGGTCTCCCTACTTGGCCCTTATGTGCTCACCCATAGGACATGATTTTTGGCTGAATATTGTCTTGATGTTGTATAAACCATAGATCTTATAAATCTTTTTTGATAAGCCCTTGACATAAGGTAAAGACACCATGGCAATATTCTGGTCTCCCTACTTGGCCCTTATGTGCTCACCCATAGGTCATGATTTTTGGCTGAATATTGTCTTGATGTTGTATAAACCATAGATCTTATAAATCTTTTTTGATAAGCCCTTGACATAAGGTAAAGAGACCATGGCAATATTCTGGTCTCCCTACTTGGCCCTTATGTGCTCACCCATAGGACATGATTTTTGGCTGAATATTGTCTTGATGTTGTATAAACCATAGATCTTATAAATCTTTTTTGATAAGCCCTTGACATAAGGTAAAGAGACCATGGCAATATTCTGGTCTCCCTACTTGGCCCTTATGTGCTCACCCATAGGTCATGATTTTTGGCTGAATATTGTCTTGATGTTGTATAAACCATAGATCTTATAAATCTTTTTTGATAAGCCCTTGACATAAGGTAAAGAGACCATGGCAATATTCTGGTCTCCCTACTTGGCCCTTATGTGCTCACCCATAGGTCATGATTTTTGGCTGAATATTGTCTTGATGTTGTATAAACCATAGATCTTATAAATCTTTTTTGATAAGCCCTTGACATAAGGTAAAGAGACCATGGCAATATTCTGGTCTCCCTACTTGGCCCTTATGTGCTCACCCATAGGACATGATTTTTGGCTGAATATTGTCTTGATGTTGTATAAACCATAGATCTTATAAATCTTTTTTGATAAGCCCTTGACATAAGGTAAAGAGACCATGGCAATATTCTGGTCTCCCTACTTGGCCCTTATGTGCTCACCCATAGGACATGATTTTTGGCTGAATATTGTCTTGATGTTGTATAAACCATAGATCTTATAAATCTTTTTTGATAAGCCCTTGACATAAGGTAAAGAGACCATGGCAATATTCTGGTCTCCCTACTTGGCCCTTCTGTGCTCACCCATAGGTTATGATTTTTGGCTGAATATTGTCTTGATGTTGTATAAACCATAGATCTTATAAATCTTTTTTGATAAGCCCTTGACATAAGGTAAAGAGACCATGGCAATATTCTGGTCTCCCTACTTGGCCCTTATGTGCTCACCCATAGGACATGATTTTTGGCTGAATATTGTCTTGATGTTGTATAAACCATAGATCTTATAAATCTTTTTTGATAAGCCCTTGACATAAGGTAAAGAGACCATGGCAATATTCTGGTCTCCCTACTTGGCCCTTATGTGCTCACCCATAGGTCATGATTTTTGGCTGAATATTGTCTTGATGTTGTATAAACCATAGATCTTATAAATCTTTTTTGATAAGCCCTTGACATAAGGTAAAGAGACCATGGCAATATTCTGGTCTCCCTACTTGACCCTTCTGTTCTCACCCATAGGACATGATTTTTGGCTGAATATTGTCTTGATGTTGTATAAACCATAGATCTTATAAATCTTTTTTGATAAGCCCTTGACATAAGGTAAAGAGACCATGGCAATATTCTGGTCTCCCTACTTGGCCCTTATGTGCTCACCCATAGGACATGATTTTTGGCTGAATATTGTCTTGATGTTGTATAAACCATAGATCTTATAAATCTTTTTTGATAAGCCCTTGACATAAGGTAAAGAGACCATGGCAATATTCTGGTCTCCCTACTTGGCCCTTCTGTGCTCACCCATAGGACATGATTTTTGGCTGAATATTGTCTTGATGTTGTATAAACCATAGATCTTATAAATCTTTTTTGATAAGCCCTTGACATAAGGTAAAGAGACCATGGCAATATTCTGGTCTCCCTACTTGACCCTTCTGTTCTCACCCATAGGACATGATTTTTGGCTGAATATTGTCTTGATGTTGTATAAACCATAGATCTTATAAATCTTTTTTGATAAGCCCTTGACATAAGGTAAAGAGACCATGGCAATATTCTGGTCTCCCTACTTGACCCTTCTGTTCTCACCCATAGGACATGATTTTTGGCTGAATATTGTCTTGATGTTGTATAAACCATAGATCTTATAAATCTTTTTTGATAAGCCCTTGACATAAGGTAAAGAGACCATGGCAATATTCTGGTCTCCCTACTTGGCCCTTCTGTGCTCACCCATAGGTCATGATTTTTGGCTGAATATTGTCTTGATGTTGTATAAACCATAGATCTTATAAATCTTTTTTGATAAGCCCTTGACATAAGGTAAAGAGACCATGGCAATATTCTGGTCTCCCTACTTGACCCTTCTGTTCTCACCCATAGGACATGATTTTTGGCTGAATATTGTCTTGATGTTGTATAAACCATAGATCTTATAAATCTTTTTTGATAAGCCCTTGACATAAGGTAAAGAGACCATGGCAATATTCTGGTCTCCCTACTTGGCCCTTATGTGCTCACCCATAGGTCATGATTTTTGGCTGAATATTGTCTTGATGTTGTATAAACCATAGATCTTATAAATCTTTTTTGATAAGCCCTTGACATAAGGTAAAGAGACCTTGGCAATATTCTGGTCTCCCTACTTGACCCTTCTGTTCTCACCCATAGGACATGATTTTTGGCTGAATATTGTCTTGATGTTGTATAAACCATAGATCTTATAAATCTTTTTTGATAAGCCCTTGACATAAGGTAAAGAGACCATGGCAATATTCTGGTCTCCCTACTTGGCCCTTCTGTGCTCACCCATAGGTCATGATTTTTGGCTGAATATTGTCTTGATGTTGTATAAACCATAGATCTTATAAATCTTTTTTGATAAGCCCTTGACATAAGGTAAAGAGACCATGGCAATATTCTGGTCTCCCTACTTGGCCCTTATGTGCTCACCCATAGGTCATGATTTTTGGCTGAATATTGTCTTGATGTTGTATAAACCATAGATCTTATAAATCTTTTTTGATAAGCCCTTGACATAAGGTAAAGAGACCATGGCAATATTCTGGTCTCCCTACTTGGCCCTTATGTGCTCACCCATAGGACATGATTTTTGGCTGAATATTGTCTTGATGTTGTATAAACCATAGATCTTATAAATCTTTTTTGATAAGCCCTTGACATAAGGTAAAGAGACCATGGCAATATTCTGGTCTCCCTACTTGGCCCTTATGTGCTCACCCATAGGACATGATTTTTGGCTGAATATTGTCTTGATGTTGTATAAACCATAGATCTTATAAATCTTTTTTGATAAGCCCTTGACATAAGGTAAAGAGACCATGGCAATATTCTGGTCTCCCTACTTGACCCTTCTGTGCTCACCCATAGGTCATGATTTTTGGCTGAATATTGTCTTGATGTTGTATAAACCATAGATCTTATAAATCTTTTTTGATAAGCCCTTGACATAAGGTAAAGAGACCATGGCAATATTCTGGTCTCCCTACTTGGCCCTTCTGTGCTCACCCATAGGACATGATTTTTGGCTGAATATTGTCTTGATGTTGTATAAACCATAGATCTTATAAATCTTTTTTGATAAGCCCTTGACATAAGGTAAAGAGACCATGGCAATATTCTGGTCTCCCTACTTGACCCTTCTGTTCTCACCCATAGGACATGATTTTTGGCTGAATATTGTCTTGATGTTGTATAAACCATAGATCTTATAAATCTTTTTTGATAAGCCCTTGACATAAGGTAAAGAGACCATGGCAATATTCTGGTCTCCCTACTTGGCCCTTCTGTGCTCACCCATAGGACATGATTTTTGGCTGAATATTGTCTTGATGTTGTATAAACCATAGATCTTATAAATCTTTTTTGATAAGCCTTTGACATAAGGTAAAGAGACCATGGCAATATTCTCGTCTCCCTACTTGGCCCTTCTGTTCTCACCCATAGGACATGATTTTTGGCTGAATATTGTCTTGATGTTGTATAAACCATAGATCTTATAAATCTTTTTTGATAAGCCCTTGACATAAGGTAAAGAGACCATGGCAATATTCTGGTCTCCCTACTTGGCCCTTCTGTGCTCACCTATAGGACATGATTTTTGGCTGAATATTGTCTTGATGTTGTATAAACCATAGATCTTATAAATCTTTTTTGATAAGCCCTTGACATAAGGTAAAGAGACCATGGCAATATTCTGGTCTCCCTACTTGGCCCTTCTGTGCTCACCCATAGGTCATGATTTTTGGCTGAATATTGTCTTGATGTTGTATAAACCATAGATCTTATAAATCTTTTTTGATAAGCCCTTGACATAAGGTAAAGAGACCATGGCAATATTCTGGTCTCCCTACTTGACCCTTCTGTGCTCACCCATAGGACATGATTTTTGGCTGAATATTGTCTTGATGTTGTATAAACCATAGATCTTATAAATCTTTTTTGATAAGCCCTTGACATAAGGTAAAGAGACCATGGCAATATTCTGGTCTCCCTACTTGACCCTTCTGTGCTCACCCATAGGTCATGATTTTTGGCTGAATATTGTATGATGTTGTATAAACCATAGATCTTATAAATCTTTTTTGATAAGCCCTTGACATAAGGTAAAGAGACCATGGCAATATTCTGGTCTCCCTACTTGACCCTTCTGTGCTCACCCATAGGACATGATTTTTGGCTGAATATTGTCTTGATGTTGTATAAACCATAGATCTTATAAATCTTTTTTGATAAGCCCTTGACATAAGGTAAAGAGACCATGGCAATATTCTGGTCTCCCTACTTGGCCCTTCTGTTCTCACCCATAGGACATGATTTTTGGCTGAATATTGTCTTGATGTTGTATAAACCATAGATCTTATAAATCTTTTTGATAAGCCCTTGACATAAGGTAAAGAGACCATGGCAATATTCTGGTCTCCCTACTTGACCCTTCTGTGCTCACCCATAGGACATGATTTTTGGCTGAATATTGTCTTGATGTTGTATAAACCATAGATCTTATAAATCTTTTTTGATAAGCCCTTGACATAAGGTAAAGAGACCATGGCAATATTCTGGTCTCCCTACTTGACCCTTCTGTGCTCACCCATAGGTCATGATTTTTGGCTGAATATTGTCTTGATGTTGTATAAACTATAGATCTTATAAATCTTTTTTGATAAGCCCTTGACATAAGGTAAAGAGACCATGGCAATATTCTGGTCTCCCTACTTGACCCTTCTGTGCTCACCCATAGGACATGATTTTTGGCTGAATATTGTCTTGATGTTGTATAAACCATAGATCTTATAAATCTTTTTTGATAAGCCCTTGACATAAGGTAAAGAGACCATGGCAATATTCTGGTCTCCCTACTTGACCCTTCTGTGCTCACCCATAGGACATGATTTTTGGCTGAATATTGTCTTGATGTTGTATAAACCATAGATCTTATAAATCTTTTTTGATAAGCCCTTGACATAAGGTAAAGAGACCATGGCAATATTCTGGTCTCCCTACTTGGCCCTTATGTGCTCACCCATAGGACATGATTTTTGGCTGAATATTGTCTTGATGTTGTATAAACCATAGATCTTATAAATCTTTTTTGATAAGCCCTTGACATAAGGTAAAGAGACCATGGCAATATTCTGGTCTCCCTACTTGACCCTTCTGTGCTCACCCATAGGACATGATTTTTGGCTGAATATTGTCTTGATGTTGTATAAACCATAGATCTTATAAATCTTTTTTGATAAGCCCTTGACATAAGGTAAAGAGACCATGGCAATATTCTGGTCTCCCTACTTGACCCTTCTGTGCTCACCCATAGGACATGATTTTTGGCTGAATATTGTCTTGATGTTGTATAAACCATAGATCTTATAAATCTTTTTTGATAAGCCCTTGACATAAGGTAAAGAGACCATGGCAATATTCTGGTCTCCCTACTTGACCCTTCTGTGCTCACCCATAGGACATGATTTTTGGCTGAATATTGTCTTGATGTTGTATAAACCATAGATCTTATAAATCTTTTTTGATAAGCCCTTGACATAAGGTAAAGAGACCATGGCAATATTCTGGTCTCCCTACTTGACCCTTCTGTGCTCACCCATAGGACATGATTTTTGGCTGAATATTGTCTTGATGTTGTATAAACCATAGATCTTATAAATCTTTTTTGATAAGCCCTTGACATAAGGTAAAGAGACCATGGCAATATTCTGGTCTCCCTACTTGACCCTTCTGTGCTCACCCATAGGACATGATTTTTGGCTGAATATTGTCTTGATGTTGTATAAACCATAGATCTTATAAATCTTTTTTGATAAGCCCTTGACATAAGGTAAAGAGACCATGGCAATATTCTGGTCTCCCTACTTGGCCCTTATGTGCTCACCCATAGGTCATGATTTTTGGCTGAATATTGTCTTGATGTTGTATAAACCATAGATCTTATAAATCTTTTTTGATAAGCCCTTGACATAAGGTAAAGAGACCATGGCAATATTCTGGTCTCCCTACTTGGCCCTTCTGTGCTCACCCATAGGACATGATTTTTGGCTGAATATTGTCTTGATGTTGTATAAACCATAGATCTTATAAATCTTTTTTGATAAGCCCTTGACATAAGGTAAAGAGACCATGGCAATATTCTGGTCTCCCTACTTGGCCCTTCTGTGCTCACCCATAGGACATGATTTTTGGCTGAATATTGTCTTGATGTTGTATAAACCATAGATCTTATAAATCTTTTTTGATAAGCCCTTGACATAAGGTAAAGAGACCATGGCAATATTCTGGTCTCCCTACTTGGCCCTTCTGTGCTCACCCATAGGACATGATTTTTGGCTGAATATTGTCTTGATGTTGTATAAACCATAGATCTTATAAATCTTTTTTGATAAGCCCTTGACATAAGGTAAAGAGACCATGGCAATATTCTGGTCTCCCTACTTGGCCCTTATGTGCTCACCCATAGGACATGATTTTTGGCTGAATATTGTCTTGATTTTGTATAAACCATAGATCTTATAAATCTTTTTTGATAAGCCCTTGACATAAGGTAAAGAGACCATGGCAATATTCTGGTCTCCCTACTTGTCCCTTATGTGCTCACCCATAGGACATGATTTTTGGCTGAATATTGTCTTGATGTTGTATAAACCATAGATCTTATAAATCTTTTTTGATAAGCCCTTGACATAAGGTAAAGAGACCATGGCAATATTCTGGTCTCCCTACTTGGCCCTTATGTGCTCACCCATAGGACATGATTTTTGGCTGAATATTGTCTTGATGTTGTATAAACCATAGATCTTATAAATCTTTTTTGATAAGCACTTGACATAAGGTAAAGAGACCATGGCAATATTCTGGTCTCCCTACTTGGCCCTTATGTGCTCACCCATAGGACATGATTTTTGGCTGAATATTGTCTTGATGTTGTATAAACCATAGATCTTATAAATCTTTTTTGATAAGCCCTTGACATAAGGTAAAGAGACCATGGCAATATTCTGGTCTCCCTACTTGGCCCTTATGTGCTCACCCATAGGACATGATTTTTGGCTGAATATTGTCTTGATGTTGTATAAACCATAGATCTTATAAATCTTTTTTGATAAGCCCTTGACATAAGGTAAAGAGACCATGGCAATATTCTGGTCTCCCTACTTGGCCCTTCTGTGCTCACCCATAGGTCATGATTTTTGGCTGAATATTGTCTTGATGTTGTATAAACCATAGATCTTATAAATCTTTTTTGATAAGCCCTTGACATAAGGTAAAGAGACCATGGCAATATTCTGGTCTCCCTACTTGGCCCTTCTGTGCTCACCCATAGGAGATGATTTTTGGCTGAATATTGTCTTGATGTTGTATAAACCATAGATCTTATAAATCTTTTTTGATAAGCCCTTGACATAAGGTAAAGAGACCATGGCAATATTCTGGTCTCCCTACTTGACACTTCTGTGCTCACCCATAGGACATGATTTTTGGCTGAATATTGTCTTGATGTTGTATAAACCATAGATCTTATAAATCTTTTCCAATAAGCCCTTGACATAAGGTAAAGAGACCATGGCAATATTCTGGTCTCCCTACTTGGCCCTTCTGTGCTCACCCATAGGACATGATTTTTGGCTGAATATTGTCTTGATGTTGTATAAACCATAGATCTTATAAATCTTTTCCAATAAGCCCTTGACATAAGGTAAAGAGACCATGGCAATATTCTGGTCTCCCTACTTGGCCCTTCTGTGCTCACCCATAGGACATGATTTTTGGCTGAATATTGATTGATGTTGTATAAACCATAGATCTTATAAATCTTTTCCAATAAGCCCTTGACATAAGGTAAAGAGACCATGGCAATATTCTGGTCTCCCTACTTGGCCCTTCTGTGCTCACCCATAGGACATGATTTTTGGCTGAATATTGTCTTGATGTTGTATAAACCATAGATCTTATAAATCTTTTCCAATAAGCCCTTGACATAAGGTAAAGAGACCATGGCAATATTCTGGTCTCCCTACTTGGCCCTTCTGTGCTCACCCATAGGACATGATTTTTGGCTGAATATTGTCTTGATGTTGTATAAACCATAGATCTTATAAATCTTTTCCAATAAGCCCTTGACATAAGGTAAAGAGACCATGGCAATATTCTGGTCTCCCTACTTGGCCCTTCTGTGCTCACCCATAGGACATGATTTTTGGCTGAATATTGTCTTGATGTTGTATAAACCATAGATCTTATAAATCTTTTTTGATAAGCCCTTGACATAAGGTAAAGAGACCATGGCAATATTCTGGTCTCCCTACTTGGCCCTTCTGTGCTCACCCATAGGACATGATTTTTGGCTGAATATTGTCTTGATGTTGTATAAACCATAGATCTTATAAATCTTTTCCAATAAGCCCTTGACATAAGGTAAAGAGACCATGGCAATATTCTGGTCTCCCTACTTGGCCCTTCTGTGCTCACCCATAGGACATGATTTTTGGCTGAATATTGTCTTGATGTTGTATAAACCATAGATCTTATAAATCTTTTCCAATAAGCCCTTGACATAAGGTAAAGAGACCATGGCAATATTCTGGTCTCCCTACTTGGCCCTTCTGTGCTCACCCATAGGACATGATTTTTGGCTGAATATTGTCTTGATGTTGTATAAACCATAGATCTTATAAATCTTTTTTGATAAGCCCTTGACATAAGGTAAAGAGACCATGGCAATATTCTGGTCTCCCTACTTGGCCCTTCTGTGCTCACCCATAGGACATGATTTTTGGCTGAATATTGTCTTGATGTTGTATAAACCATAGATCTTATAAATCTTTTCCAATAAGCCCTTGACATAAGGTAAAGAGACCATGGCAATATTCTGGTCTCCCTACTTGGCCCTTCTGTGCTCACCCATAGGACATGATTTTTGGCTGAATATTGTCTTGATGTTGTATAAACCATAGATCTTATAAATCTTTTTTGATAAGCCCTTGACATAAGGTAAAGAGACCATGGCAATATTCTGGTCTCCCTACTTGGCCCTTCTGTGCTCACCCATAGGACATGATTTTTGGCTGAATATTGTCTTGATGTTGTATAAACCATAGATCTTATAAATCTTTTTTGATAAGCCCTTGACATAAGGTAAAGAGACCATGGCAATATTCTGGTCTCCCTACTTGGCCCTTCTGTGCTCACCCATAGGACATGATTTTTGGCTGAATATTGTCTTGATGTTGTATAAACCATAGATCTTATAAATCTTTTCCAATAAGCCCTTGACATAAGGTAAAGAGACCATGGCAATATTCTGGTCTCCCTACTTGGCCCTTCTGTGCTCATCCATAGGACATGATTTTTGGCTGAATATTGTCTTGATGTTGTATAAACCATAGATCTTATAAATCTTTTTTGATAAGCCCTTGACATAAGGTAAAGAGACCATGGCAATATTCTGGTCTCCCTACTTGGCCCTTCTGTGCTCACCCATAGGACATGATTTTTGGCTGAATATTGTCTTGATGTTGTATAAACCATAGATCTTATAAATCTTTTCCAATAAGCCCTTGACATAAAGTAAAGAGACCATGGCAATATTCTGGTCTCCCTACTTGGCCCTTCTGTGCTCACCCATAGGACATGATTTTTGGCTGAATATTGTCTTGATGTTGTATAAACCATAGATCTTATAAATCTTTTTTGATAAGCCCTTGACATAAGGTAAAGAGACCATGGCAATATTCTGGTCTCCCTACTTGACCCTTCTGTGCTCACCCATAGGACATGATTTTTGGCTGAATATTGTCTTGATGTTGTATAAACCATAGATCTTATAAATCTTTTTTGATAAGCCCTTGACATAAGGTAAAGAGACCATGGCAATATTCTGGTCTCCCTACTTGACCCTTCTGTGCTCACCCATAGGACATGATTTTTGGCTGAATATTGTCTTGATGTTGTATAAACCATAGATCTTATAAATCTTTTCCAATAAGCCCTTGACATAAGGTAAAGAGACCATGGCAATATTCTGGTCTCCCTACTTGGCCCTTCTGTGCTCACCCATAGGACATGATTTTTGGCTGAATATTGTCTTGATGTTGTATAAACCATAGATCTTATAAATCTTTTTTGATAAGCCCTTGACATAAGGTAAAGAGACCATGGCAATATTCTGGTCTCCCTACTTGACCCTTCTGTGCTCACCCATAGGACATGATTTTTGGCTGAATATTGTCTTGATGTTGTATAAACCATAGATCTTATAAATCTTTTTTGATAAGCCCTTGACATAAGGTAAAGAGACCATGGCAATATTCTGGTCTCCCTACTTGACACTTCTGTGCTCACCCATAGGACATGATTTTTGGCTGAATATTGTCTTGATGTTGTATAAACCATAGATCTTATAAATCTTTTTTGATAAGCCCTTGACATAAGGTAAAGAGACCATGGCAATATTCTGGTCTCCCTACTTGGCCCTTATGTGCTCACCCATAGGACATGATTTTTGGCTGAATATTGTCTTGATGTTGTATAAACCATAGATCTTATAAATCTTTTTTGATAAGCCCTTGACATAAGGTAAAGAGACCAAGGCAATATTCTGGTCTCCCTACTTGGCCCTTCTGTTCTCACCCATAGGTCATGATTTTTGGCTGAATATTGTCTTGATGTTGTATAAACCATAGATCTTATAAATCTTTTTTGATAAGCCCTTGACATAAGGTAAAGAGACCATGGCAATATTCTGGTCTCCCTACTTGGCCCTTATGTGCTCACCCATAGGACATGATTTTTGGCTGAATATTGTCTTGATGTTGTATAAACCATAGATCTTATAAATCTTTTTTGATAAGCCCTTGACATAAGGTAAAGAGACCATGGCAATATTCTGGTCTCCCTACTTGGCCCTTATGTGCTCACCCATAGGTCATGATTTTTGGCTGAATATTGTCTTGATGTTGTATAAACCATAGATCTTATAAATCTTTTTTGATAAGCCCTTGACATAAGGTAAAGAGACCATGGCAATATTCTGGTCTCCCTACTTGGCCCTTCTGTGCTCACCCATAGGTCATGATTTTTGGCTGAATATTGTCTTGATGTGGTATAAACCATAGATCTTATAAATCTTTTTTGATAAGCCCTTGACATAAGGTAAAGAGACCATGGCAATATTCTGGTCTCCCTACTTGGCCCTTATGTGCTCACCCATAGGTCATGATTTTTGGCTGAATATTGTCTTGATGTTGTATAAACCATAGATCTTATAAATCTTTTTTGATAAGCCCTTGACATAAGGTAAAGAGACCATGGCTATATTCTGGTCTCCCTACTTGGCCCTTATGTGCTCACCCATAGGTCATGATTTTTGGCTGAATATTGTCTTGATGTTGTATAAACCATAGATCTTATAAATCTTTTTTGATAAGCCCTTGACATAAGGTAAAGAGACCATGGCAATATTCTGGTCTCCCTACTTGGCCCTTCTGTGCTCACCCATAGGACATGATTTTTGGCTGAATATTGTCTTGATGTTGTATAAACCATAGATCTTATAAATCTTTTTTGATAAGCCCTTGACATAAGGTAAAGAGACCATGGCAATATTCTGGTCTCCCTACTTGGCCCTTATGTGCTCACCCATAGGACATGATTTTTGGCTGAATATTGTCTTGATGTTGTATAAACCATAGATCTTATAAATCTTTTTTGATAAGCCCTTGACATAAGGTAAAGAGACCATGGCAATATTCTGGTCTCCCTACTTGGCCCTTATGTGCTCACCCATAGGTCATGATTTTTGGCTGAATATTGTCTTGATGTTGTATAAACCATAGATCTTATAAATCTTTTTTGATAAGCCCTTGACATAAGGTAAAGAGACCATGGCAATATTCTGGTCTCCCTACTTGGCCCTTATGTGCTCACCCATAGGACATGATTTTTGGCTGAATATTGTCTTGATGTTGTATAAACCATAGATCTTATAAATCTTTTTTGATAAGCCCTTGACATAAGGTAAAGAGACCATGGCAATATTCTGGTCTCCCTACTTGGCCCTTCTGTGCTCACCCATAGGACATGATTTTTGGCTGAATATTGTCTTGATGTTGTATAAACCATAGATCTTATAAATCTTTTTTGATAAGCCCTTGACATAAGGTAAAGAGACCATGGCAATATTCTGGTCTCCCTACTTGGCCCTTATGTGCTCACCCATAGGACATGATTTTTGGCTGAATATTGTCTTGATGTTGTATAAACCATAGATATTATAAATCTTTTTTGATAAGCCCTTGACATAAGGTAAAGAGACCATGGCAATATTCTGGTCTCCCTACTTGGCCCTTATGTGCTCACCCATAGGACATGATTTTTGGCTGAATATTGTCTTGATGTTGTATAAACCATAGATCTTATAAATCTTTTTTGATAAGCCCTTGACATAAGGTAAAGAGACCATGGCAATATTCTGGTCTCCCTACTTGGCCCTTATGTGCTCACCCATAGGTCATGATTTTTGGCTGAATATTGTCTTGATGTTGTATAAACCATAGATCTTATAAATCTTTTTTGATAAGCCCTTGACATAAGGTAAAGAGACCATGGCAATATTCTGGTCTCCCTACTTGGCCCTTATGTGCTCACCCATAGGTCATGATTTTTGGCTGAATATTGTCTTGATGTTGTATAAACCATAGATCTTATAAATCTTTTTTGATAAGCCCTTGACATAAGGTAAAGAGACCATGGCAATATTCTGGTCTCCCTACTTGGCCCTTATGTGCTCACCCATAGGTCATGATTTTTGGCTGAATATTGTCTTGATGTTGTATAAACCATAGATCTTATAAATCTTTTTTGATAAGCCCTTGACATAAGGTAAAGAGACCATGGCAATATTCTGGTCTCCCTACTTGGCCCTTATGTGCTCACCCATAGGACATGATTTTTGGCTGAATATTGTCTTGATGTTGTATAAACCATAGATCTTATAAATCTTTTTTGATAAGCCCTTGACATAAGGTAAAGAGACCATGGCAATATTCTGGTCTCCCTACTTGGCCCTTCTGTGCTCACCCATAGGACATGATTTTTGGCTGAATATTGTCTTGATGTTGTATAAACCATAGATCTTATAAATCTTTTTTGATAAGCCCTTGACATAAGGTAAAGAGACCATGGCAATATTCTGGTCTCCCTACTTGGCCCTTATGTGCTCACCCATAGGTCATGATTTTTGGCTGAATATTGTCTTGATGTTGTATAAACCATAGATCTTAAAAATCTTTTTTGATAAGCCCTTGACATAAGGTAAAGAGACCATGGCAATATTCTGGTCTCCCTACTTGGCCCTTATGTGCTCACCCATAGGACATGATTTTTGGCTGAATATTGTCTTGATGTTGTATAAACCATAGATCTTATAAATCTTTTTTGATAAGCCCTTGACATAAGGTAAAGAGACCATGGCAATATTCTGGTCTCCCTACTTGGCCCTTATGTGCTCACCCATAGGACATGATTTTTGGCTGAATATTGTCTTGATGTTGTATAAACCATAGATCTTATAAATCTTTTTTGATAAGCCCTTGACATAAGGTAAAGAGACCATGGCAATATTCTGGTCTCCCTACTTGGCCCTTATGTGCTCACCCATAGGACATGATTTTTGGCTGAATATTGTCTTGATGTTGTATAAACCATAGATCTTATAAATCTTTTTTGATAAGCCCTTGACATAAGGTAAAGAGACCATGGCAATATTCTGGTCTCCCTACTTGGCCCTTCTGTGCTCACCCATAGGACATGATTTTTGGCTGAATATTGTCTTGATGTTGTATAAACCATAGATCTTATAAATCTTTTTTGATAAGCCCTTGACATAAGGTAAAGACACCATGGCAATATTCTGGTCTCCCTACTTGGCCCTTATGTGCTCACCCATAGGTCATGATTTTTGGCTGAATATTGTCTTGATGTTGTATAAACCATAAATCTTATAAATCTTTTTTGATAAGCCCTTGACATAAGGTAAAGAGACCATGGCAATATTCTGGTCTCCCTACTTGGCCCTTATGTGCTCACCCATAGGACATGATTTTTGGCTGAATATTGTCTTGATGTTGTATAAACCATAGATATTATAAATCTTTTTTGATAAGCCCTTGACATAAGGTAAAGAGACCATGGCAATATTCTGGTCTCCCTACTTGGCCCTTATGTGCTCACCCATAGGTCATGATTTTTGGCTGAATATTGTCTTGATGTTGTATAAACCATAGATCTTATAAATCTTTTTTGATAAGCCCTTGACATAAGGTAAAGACACCATGGCAATATTCTGGTCTCCCTACTTGGCCCTTATGTGCTCACCCATAGGTCATGATTTTTGGCTGAATATTGTCTTGATGTTGTATAAACCATAGATCTTATAAATCTTTTTTGATAAGCCCTTGACATAAGGTAAAGAGACCATGGCAATATTCTGGTCTCCCTACTTGGCCCTTATGTGCTCACCCATAGGACATGATTTTTGGCTGAATATTGTCTTGATGTTGTATAAACCATAGATCTTATAAATCTTTTTTGATAAGCCCTTGACATAAGGTAAAGACACCATGGCAATATTCTGGTCTCCCTACTTGGCCCTTATGTGCTCACCCATAGGTCATGATTTTTGGCTGAATATTGTCTTGATGTTGTATAAACCATAGATCTTATAAATCTTTTTTGATAAGCCCTTGACATAAGGTAAAGAGACCATGGCAATATTCTGGTCTCCCTACTTGGCCCTTATGTGCTCACCCATAGGACATGATTTTTGGCTGAATATTGTCTTGATGTTGTATAAACCATAGATCTTATAAATCTTTTTTGATAAGCCCTTGACATAAGGTAAAGAGACCATGGCAATATTCTGGTCTCCCTACTTGGCCCTTATGTGCTCACCCATAGGTCATGATTTTTGGCTGAATATTGTCTTGATGTTGTATAAACCATTGATCTTATAAATCTTTTTTGATAAGCCCTTGACATAAGGTAAAGAGACCATGGCAATATTCTGGTCTCCCTACTTGGCCCTTATGTGCTCACCCATAGGTCATGATTTTTGGCTGAATATTGTCTTGATGTTGTATAAACCATAGATCTTATAAATCTTTTTTGATAAGCCCTTGACATAAGGTAAAGAGACCATGGCAATATTCTGGTCTCCCTACTTGGCCCTTATGTGCTCACCCATAGGACATGATTTTTGGCTGAATATTGTCTTGATGTTGTATAAACCATAGATCTTATAAATCTTTTTTGATAAGCCCTTGACATAAGGTAAAGAGACCATGGCAATATTCTGGTCTCCCTACTTGGCCCTTATGTGCTCACCCATAGGACATGATTTTTGGCTGAATATTGTCTTGATGTTGTATAAACCATAGATCTTATAAATCTTTTTTGATAAGCCCTTGACATAAGGTAAAGAGACCATGGCAATATTCTGGTCTCCCTACTTGGCCCTTCTGTGCTCACCCATAGGTTATGATTTTTGGCTGAATATTGTCTTGATGTTGTATAAACCATAGATCTTATAAATCTTTTTTGATAAGCCCTTGACATAAGGTAAAGAGACCATGGCAATATTCTGGTCTCCCTACTTGGCCCTTATGTGCTCACCCATAGGACATGATTTTTGGCTGAATATTGTCTTGATGTTGTATAAACCATAGATCTTATAAATCTTTTTTGATAAGCCCTTGACATAAGGTAAAGAGACCATGGCAATATTCTGGTCTCCCTACTTGGCCCTTATGTGCTCACCCATAGGTCATGATTTTTGGCTGAATATTGTCTTGATGTTGTATAAACCATAGATCTTATAAATCTTTTTTGATAAGCCCTTGACATAAGGTAAAGAGACCATGGCAATATTCTGGTCTCCCTACTTGACCCTTCTGTTCTCACCCATAGGACATGATTTTTGGCTGAATATTGTCTTGATGTTGTATAAACCATAGATCTTATAAATCTTTTTTGATAAGCCCTTGACATAAGGTAAAGAGACCATGGCAATATTCTGGTCTCCCTACTTGGCCCTTATGTGCTCACCCATAGGACATGATTTTTGGCTGAATATTGTCTTGATGTTGTATAAACCATAGATCTTATAAATCTTTTTTGATAAGCCCTTGACATAAGGTAAAGAGACCATGGCAATATTCTGGTCTCCCTACTTGGCCCTTCTGTGCTCACCCATAGGACATGATTTTTGGCTGAATATTGTCTTGATGTTGTATAAACCATAGATCTTATAAATCTTTTTTGATAAGCCCTTGACATAAGGTAAAGAGACCATGGCAATATTCTGGTCTCCCTACTTGACCCTTCTGTTCTCACCCATAGGACATGATTTTTGGCTGAATATTGTCTTGATGTTGTATAAACCATAGATCTTATAAATCTTTTTTGATAAGCCCTTGACATAAGGTAAAGAGACCATGGCAATATTCTGGTCTCCCTACTTGACCCTTCTGTTCTCACCCATAGGACATGATTTTTGGCTGAATATTGTCTTGATGTTGTATAAACCATAGATCTTATAAATCTTTTTTGATAAGCCCTTGACATAAGGTAAAGAGACCATGGCAATATTCTGGTCTCCCTACTTGGCCCTTCTGTGCTCACCCATAGGTCATGATTTTTGGCTGAATATTGTCTTGATGTTGTATAAACCATAGATCTTATAAATCTTTTTTGATAAGCCCTTGACATAAGGTAAAGAGACCATGGCAATATTCTGGTCTCCCTACTTGACCCTTCTGTTCTCACCCATAGGACATGATTTTTGGCTGAATATTGTCTTGATGTTGTATAAACCATAGATCTTATAAATCTTTTTTGATAAGCCCTTGACATAAGGTAAAGAGACCATGGCAATATTCTGGTCTCCCTACTTGGCCCTTATGTGCTCACCCATAGGTCATGATTTTTGGCTGAATATTGTCTTGATGTTGTATAAACCATAGATCTTATAAATCTTTTTTGATAAGCCCTTGACATAAGGTAAAGAGACCTTGGCAATATTCTGGTCTCCCTACTTGACCCTTCTGTTCTCACCCATAGGACATGATTTTTGGCTGAATATTGTCTTGATGTTGTATAAACCATAGATCTTATAAATCTTTTTTGATAAGCCCTTGACATAAGGTAAAGAGACCATGGCAATATTCTGGTCTCCCTACTTGGCCCTTCTGTGCTCACCCATAGGTCATGATTTTTGGCTGAATATTGTCTTGATGTTGTATAAACCATAGATCTTATAAATCTTTTTTGATAAGCCCTTGACATAAGGTAAAGAGACCATGGCAATATTCTGGTCTCCCTACTTGGCCCTTATGTGCTCACCCATAGGTCATGATTTTTGGCTGAATATTGTCTTGATGTTGTATAAACCATAGATCTTATAAATCTTTTTTGATAAGCCCTTGACATAAGGTAAAGAGACCATGGCAATATTCTGGTCTCCCTACTTGGCCCTTATGTGCTCACCCATAGGACATGATTTTTGGCTGAATATTGTCTTGATGTTGTATAAACCATAGATCTTATAAATCTTTTTTGATAAGCCCTTGACATAAGGTAAAGAGACCATGGCAATATTCTGGTCTCCCTACTTGGCCCTTATGTGCTCACCCATAGGACATGATTTTTGGCTGAATATTGTCTTGATGTTGTATAAACCATAGATCTTATAAATCTTTTTTGATAAGCCCTTGACATAAGGTAAAGAGACCATGGCAATATTCTGGTCTCCCTACTTGACACTTCTGTGCTCACCCATAGGTCATGATTTTTGGCTGAATATTGTCTTGATGTTGTATAAACCATAGATCTTATAAATCTTTTTTGATAAGCCCTTGACATAAGGTAAAGAGACCATGGCAATATTCTGGTCTCCCTACTTGGCCCTTCTGTGCTCACCCATAGGACATGATTTTTGGCTGAATATTGTCTTGATGTTGTATAAACCATAGATCTTATAAATCTTTTTTGATAAGCCCTTGACATAAGGTAAAGAGACCATGGCAATATTCTGGTCTCCCTACTTGACCCTTCTGTTCTCACCCATAGGACATGATTTTTGGCTGAATATTGTCTTGATGTTGTATAAACCATAGATCTTATAAATCTTTTTTGATAAGCCCTTGACATAAGGTAAAGAGACCATGGCAATATTCTGGTCTCCCTACTTGGCCCTTCTGTGCTCACCCATAGGACATGATTTTTGGCTGAATATTGTCTTGATGTTGTATAAACCATAGATCTTATAAATCTTTTTTGATAAGCCTTTGACATAAGGTAAAGAGACCATGGCAATATTCTCGTCTCCCTACTTGGCCCTTCTGTTCTCACCCATAGGACATGATTTTTGGCTGAATATTGTCTTGATGTTGTATAAACCATAGATCTTATAAATCTTTTTTGATAAGCCCTTGACATAAGGTAAAGAGACCATGGCAATATTCTGGTCTCCCTACTTGGCCCTTCTGTGCTCACCTATAGGACATGATTTTTGGCTGAATATTGTCTTGATGTTGTATAAACCATAGATCTTATAAATCTTTTTTGATAAGCCCTTGACATAAGGTAAAGAGACCATGGCAATATTCTGGTCTCCCTACTTGGCCCTTCTGTGCTCACCCATAGGTCATGATTTTTGGCTGAATATTGTCTTGATGTTGTATAAACCATAGATCTTATAAATCTTTTTTGATAAGCCCTTGACATAAGGTAAAGAGACCATGGCAATATTCTGGTCTCCCTACTTGACCCTTCTGTGCTCACCCATAGGACATGATTTTTGGCTGAATATTGTCTTGATGTTGTATAAACCATAGATCTTATAAATCTTTTTTGATAAGCCCTTGACATAAGGTAAAGAGACCATGGCAATATTCTGGTCTCCCTACTTGACCCTTCTGTGCTCACCCATAGGTCATGATTTTTGGCTGAATATTGTATGATGTTGTATAAACCATAGATCTTATAAATCTTTTTGATAAGCCCTTGACATAAGGTAAAGAGACCATGGCAATATTCTGGTCTCCCTACTTGACCCTTCTGTGCTCACCCATAGGACATGATTTTTGGCTGAATATTGTCTTGATGTTGTATAAACCATAGATCTTATAAATCTTTTTTGATAAGCCCTTGACATAAGGTAAAGAGACCATGGCAATATTCTGGTCTCCCTACTTGACCCTTCTGTGCTCACCCATAGGTCATGATTTTTGGCTGAATATTGTCTTGATGTTGTATAAACTATAGATCTTATAAATCTTTTTTGATAAGCCCTTGACATAAGGTAAAGAGACCATGGCAATATTCTGGTCTCCCTACTTGACCCTTCTGTGCTCACCCATAGGACATGATTTTTGGCTGAATATTGTCTTGATGTTGTATAAACCATAGATCTTATAAATCTTTTTTGATAAGCCCTTGACATAAGGTAAAGAGACCATGGCAATATTCTGGTCTCCCTACTTGACCCTTCTGTGCTCACCCATAGGACATGATTTTTGGCTGAATATTGTCTTGATGTTGTATAAACCATAGATCTTATAAATCTTTTTTGATAAGCCCTTGACATAAGGTAAAGAGACCATGGCAATATTCTGGTCTCCCTACTTGGCCCTTATGTGCTCACCCATAGGACATGATTTTTGGCTGAATATTGTCTTGATGTTGTATAAACCATAGATCTTATAAATCTTTTTTGATAAGCCCTTGACATAAGGTAAAGAGACCATGGCAATATTCTGGTCTCCCTACTTGACCCTTCTGTGCTCACCCATAGGACATGATTTTTGGCTGAATATTGTCTTGATGTTGTATAAACCATAGATCTTATAAATCTTTTTTGATAAGCCCTTGACATAAGGTAAAGAGACCATGGCAATATTCTGGTCTCCCTACTTGACCCTTCTGTGCTCACCCATAGGACATGATTTTTGGCTGAATATTGTCTTGATGTTGTATAAACCATAGATCTTATAAATCTTTTTTGATAAGCCCTTGACATAAGGTAAAGAGACCATGGCAATATTCTGGTCTCCCTACTTGGCCCTTATGTGCTCACCCATAGGTCATGATTTTTGGCTGAATATTGTCTTGATGTTGTATAAACCATAGATCTTATAAATCTTTTTTGATAAGCCCTTGACATAAGGTAAAGAGACCATGGCAATATTCTGGTCTCCCTACTTGGCCCTTCTGTGCTCACCCATAGGACATGATTTTTGGCTGAATATTGTCTTGATGTTGTATAAACCATAGATCTTATAAATCTTTTTTGATAAGCCCTTGACATAAGGTAAAGAGACCATGGCAATATTCTGGTCTCCCTACTTGGCCCTTCTGTGCTCACCCATAGGACATGATTTTTGGCTGAATATTGTCTTGATGTTGTATAAACCATAGATCTTATAAATCTTTTTTGATAAGCCCTTGACATAAGGTAAAGAGACCATGGCAATATTCTGGTCTCCCTACTTGGCCCTTCTGTGCTCACCCATAGGACATGATTTTTGGCTGAATATTGTCTTGATGTTGTATAAACCATAGATCTTATAAATCTTTTTTGATAAGCCCTTGACATAAGGTAAAGAGACCATGGCAATATTCTGGTCTCCCTACTTGGCCCTTATGTGCTCACCCATAGGACATGATTTTTGGCTGAATATTGTCTTGATTTTGTATAAACCATAGATCTTATAAATCTTTTTTGATAAGCCCTTGACATAAGGTAAAGAGACCATGGCAATATTCTGGTCTCCCTACTTGTCCCTTATGTGCTCACCCATAGGACATGATTTTTGGCTGAATATTGTCTTGATGTTGTATAAACCATAGATCTTATAAATCTTTTTTGATAAGCCCTTGACATAAGGTAAAGAGACCATGGCAATATTCTGGTCTCCCTACTTGGCCCTTATGTGCTCACCCATAGGACATGATTTTTGGCTGAATATTGTCTTGATGTTGTATAAACCATAGATCTTATAAATCTTTTTTGATAAGCCCTTGACATAAGGTAAAGAGACCATGGCAATATTCTGGTCTCCCTACTTGGCCCTTATGTGCTCACCCATAGGACATGATTTTTGGCTGAATATTGTCTTGATGTTGTATAAACCATAGATCTTATAAATCTTTTTTGATAAGCCCTTGACATAAGGTAAAGAGACCATGGCAATATTCTGGTCTCCCTACTTGGCCCTTATGTGCTCACCCATAGGACATGATTTTTGGCTGAATATTGTCTTGATGTTGTATAAACCATAGATCTTATAAATCTTTTTTGATAAGCCCTTGACATAAGGTAAAGAGACCATGGCAATATTCTGGTCTCCCTACTTGGCCCTTCTGTGCTCACCCATAGGTCATGATTTTTGGCTGAATATTGTCTTGATGTTGTATAAACCATAGATCTTATAAATCTTTTTTGATAAGCCCTTGACATAAGGTAAAGAGACCATGGCAATATTCTGGTCTCCCTACTTGGCCCTTCTGTGCTCACCCATAGGACATGATTTTTGGCTGAATATTGTCTTGATGTTGTATAAACCATAGATCTTATAAATCTTTTTTGATAAGCCCTTGACATAAGGTAAAGAGACCATGGCAATATTCTGGTCTCCCTACTTGACACTTCTGTGCTCACCCATAGGACATGATTTTTGGCTGAATATTGTCTTGATGTTGTATAAACCATAGATCTTATAAATCTTTTTTGATAAGCCCTTGACATAAGGTAAAGAGACCATGGCAATATTCTGGTCTCCCTACTTGACACTTCTGTGCTCACCCATAGGACATGATTTTTGGCTGAATATTGTCTTGATGTTGTATAAACCATAGATCTTATAAATCTTTTTTGATAAGCCCTTGACATAAGGTAAAGAGACCATGGCAATATTCTGGTCTCCCTACTTGGCCCTTCTGTGCTCAACCATAGGACATGATTTTTGGCTGAATATTGTCTTGATGTTGTATAAACCATAGATCTTATAAATCTTTTTTGATAAGCCCTTGACATAAGGTAAAGAGACCATGGCAATATTCTGGTCTCCCTACTTGACCCTTCTGTGCTCACCCATAGGACATGATTTTTGGCTGAATATTGTCTTGATGTTGTATAAACCATAGATCTTATAAATCTTTTTTGATAAGCCCTTGACATAAGGTAAAGAGACCATGGCAATATTCTGGTCTCCCTACTTGACCCTTCTGTGCTCACCCATAGGACATGATTTTTGGCTGAATATTGTCTTGATGTTGTATAAACCATAGATCTTATAAATCTTTTTTGATAAGCCCTTGACATAAGGTAAAGAGACCATGGCAATATTCTGGTCTCCCTACTTGACCCTTCTGTGCTCACCCATAGGACATGATTTTTGGCTGAATATTGTCTTGATGTTGTATAAACCATAGATCTTATAAATCTTTTTTGATAAGCCCTTGACATAAGGTAAAGAGACCATGGCAATATTCTGGTCTCCCTACTTGACCCTTCTGTGCTCACCCATAGGACATGATTTTTGGCTGAATATTGTCTTGATGTTGTATAAACCATAGATCTTATAAATCTTTTTTGATAAGCCCTTGACATAAGGTAAAGAGACCATGGCAATATTCTGGTCTCCCTACTTGACCCTTCTGTGCTCACCCATAGGACATGATTTTTGGCTGAATATTGTCTTGATGTTGTATAAACCATAGATCTTATAAATCTTTTTTGATAAGCCCTTGACATAAGGTAAAGAGACCATGGCAATATTCTGGTCTCCCTACTTGACCCTTCTGTGCTCACCCATAGGACATGATTTTTGGCTGAATATTGTCTTGATGTTGTATAAACCATAGATCTTATAAATCTTTTTTGATAAGCCCTTGACATAAGGTAAAGAGACCATGGCAATATTCTGGTCTCCCTACTTGGCCCTTCTGTGCTCACCCATAGGACATGATTTTTGGCTGAATATTGTCTTGATGTTGTATAAACCATAGATCTTATAAATCTTTTTTGATAAGCCCTTGACATAAGGTAAAGAGACCATGGCAATATTCTGGTCTCCCTACTTGACCCTTCTGTGCTCACCCATAGGACATGATTTTTGGCTGAATATTGTCTTGATGTTGTATAAACCATAGATCTTATAAATCTTTTTTGATAAGCCCTTGACATAAGGTAAAGAGACCATGGCAATATTCTGGTCTCCCTACTTGACCCTTCTGTGCTCACCCATAGGACATGATTTTTGGCTGAATATTGTCTTGATGTTGTATAAACCATAGATCTTATAAATCTTTTTTGATAAGCCCTTGACATAAGGTAAAGAGACCATGGCAATATTCTGGTCTCCCTACTTGACCCTTCTGTGCTCACCCATAGGACATGATTTTTGGCTGAATATTGTCTTGATGTTGTATAGACTACAGGTCTTTTGAATCTTTTCTAAGCCCTTGATACAAAGTAGAGAGACCATGACAATTTTATGGTCTCCCTTCTTGTCCCTTCCATTCACACCTGTAGATGCTGATATTATATTTGCCAAGTAGTTGTTATTGTGAAGAGTATATTTGATGCTAGTCATTTTTGTTGGCACGTGTCTTGGTTGCCACTTACTATTTTTACTGGTGTTGAAGACATCAAATGATTTATTTCTTCATACTGTATGGTTGGTAGGGAGTCTGGTGAAAGATGCCTAGTGATGTTTTTAACCGATTCTCTGTGCAAGTTATTAGTACATCCAAGATGGCTAGTTGATTATTATTTTCTTCTTCCATTGTGATCTGGATCATAGATCTTATTGGGTTCGCAAGGTCCAGCAATAAAGATGAGGACAATAGTTCACATATAAATGGTGTAAATAAGAAAGAAAGAGCAAAGAAACAACAATAGGCAAGAATAAAAGAATCAGGAAGAGTGGACAAAAGAAAGACAAAATGTTCTCTTCAAGTTAAGAATAAAAGAATGAGAAAGAGTGGAAAAAATATGGAAGAAATGTCCCCTTAAGGTAAAAATGAAAGAATGAAAAAGAGTAGATAAAAGAAAGACAAAATGTTCTCTTCAAGTTAAGAATAAAAGAATGAGAAAGAGTGGAAAAAAAATGGAAGAAATGTCCCCTTAAGGTAAAAATGAAAGAATGAAAAAGAGTAGATAAAAGAAAAATTGAAAGAAAGATGAAGAAGTATTACCAAGGTAAGAATGATAAAGTGTGAATAAAAAATATGAAAGATGAAACAAATGAGAATGTGTAGATATATAAGAAAAAGAAGAAAGAAATATTCTCTTAAGGTAAGAATAAAAAAATGAGAAAGCATGGATAGAAGAAAAATATAAAAAAAAATAAGAAATTTCTCTTATTTGAAGAAAAAAAGAAGTAGAGAGAGCAGATAAAAGAAAAATATGAACAAAATAAAAAGGAAATTTTCACTTATTTGAAGAATGAGAAAGAGTGGATAAAAGTTTCTGATCCCTTATTTCTTTTAAACAATCCATCTCGGTTTGTTTCCTTTTAAAGTATATCAGAAGAAAGTAAGAAGAATGAAAAAGAAGAAAGAAGAAAAATGACAAAATTAGAAATAATTAAGAAGAATGAAAAAGAATGAGGAATGAAGAAGAAAGAAAAATGCAAAAGCAAGTAGAATGAATAATGAAAAGTAATAAAAATGTAGAATGAAGAATAAAGAAGAAGTATTAAATAGAATAAAGAATAAAAAATGAAAAAAGAAGAAGAGATATGAAGAATAAAAAAAGAAGGATTAAGATGAAGAGTGAAAAAATAAATAGTATGAATGAATAAGAAGAAAGAAGAAGAATGTAGTAGAAAGAATAAAATGAAGAAGAAAAAGAAAGAATGAAGAATTATAAAGAAGAATGAAGGAGAAAGATGTAGATAAAGAAGAAAAAAATAAATAGTGAATAAGAATGAAGAAGATTTCATGTAGGATGAAATAAAGGTACAAAGAAGGAGCAAGAAAGAAGAAAATAATAAAAGTGAATAAAAAGAAGAATGAAGAAGAAAGAAATAAAAAGAAAAAAGAAAATAATAAGAAAAGTGAATAAGAAATTTAAAAGAAAAAAGCTGTAGATCAAGAAAAAAAGAAAAAGAATGAAGGTGAATAAGAATATATGAAGGATGAAAAAATGAAGAAAGAATGAGAAAGAAAGAAGAAAATAATAAGATAAGAAAGTAAAAAGAAGAAAAAGGAAAGATGTAGATGAGGAAGGAGAGAAAAAAGAATGAAGGAGAATGAGGAAGAAGCAGAGAAAAAAGAATGAGGAAAATATATAAAGGAGGAAAAAATGAAGGAAGAAAGAGCAATAAAGAGGAAAATAATAAGAAAAGCGAGAAAAAGAAGAATGAAGAAGAAAGATGTAGATAAAGAGGAAAAGTAAAAAGAATGAAGAAAAATGAAAAAGAACTAGAGAAAAAAAAATGAAGAAAAAGAAGTGCAAAAATAGATGATGGCTAAAAAAAAATGAAAACGAAAGAGGAAGAAAAAACAAAATAAAAGGAAAGTGAACAAGAAAGTAAAAAGAAGTATAAAAAAAATTATTAAAAATGAAGAAAAAATCAGAAAGAATTTCTGTTTGATTTCTGTGATGAAGAATTATCATTTACATTTGGACTAACATCCTTATCTTTGTTATTACTATCACCAGCCAGGCCTTCTTCAAGTGTCTGTCAATCTGGGTAAACGTCAGGAAATTTCAAACTGAATTTTTATTCGATCTATGTTGATAATATCCTAGAAGATTACAGTATAGAATTTGATAGCATCATAATTGTGAGTTCAATCAGCGGGCCAGGTTTGTACAGCTACATTCAGACACAGTGGAAACAGACTGAGCAGTACCAATAGCAATTAACCACGGTAACATATCCCTAGGCATGGGCAATGGAATAAGAACACTCAATCTACATAGATTGAATAAAGTGTTCAGTTTGAATTTCCCTAAAGGTTACCCAGATCCAGAGATGGCTGGAAGGCACAGCAGCCAAAACATGATAGTAGCATAAAAGATAAGGACATTAGGTTTGTGTGTAAAAAGGCAAATAGTGAAAATAAGAAAGAAGAATGGAAAAGAAGGAAATTAAAGAAAAAAGAGAAAAATAAAGTACACTCAGTCAAATTTTATTACATAAATCAATATTTTTATTAATGAACTGAAGATGAACCACATTTCTGCTGTCTCTAGTTTTTTCACCATCATGGGAAGATTGTCCAGTATTTACTGCCATATAAGAGGATATATAAGACATAGCAATCCAACACTATTTTCTTTGTTTCTAAAATTTTTTTCTGTTTTTTTTCCGCACCTTGCTTAGCATTTGGAATTAGACAAATGAATGTTTGGATCTTGGTCATATACATACATCTCTTGATATTAGAGCACAGGTTTTCTGTTCGATCAATACATGGAATGGCTAAGGCCTATTCTATTAATTGACTGTCTTTGAAACATATTTTTGTAAGGTGGTTAATAGTCAGAGATGCAGAAAAGGAAGGAGCATTATCTGGCATAAAAATATACTTTAACTTAAAGACATATGACCATAAAATCTACTCAAAAGAGATTTAGGCGAATTTGAACCTTCATGCTCGCAAAATAATGGAGTATCAAAAGGAAGGTTTTTTCCTTAAAACCACTATTATTTTAGCTACCTTTACTCCTTGGTAATGTTTATTGTTTTAAAAAGTTATGATTAGAATTGCAATAAAGTCTAAACATATGATGCAAGTGAATTTATACATTTTTTTGTTCTGGAGAATTTACAAAAAAATATTAAATACTATTTATTTATTTGATTGTTTATTTACAAGAATAACTTTATATTTATAACATTTGAAAAATTAATACAATTAAAACTAATGTAATGCAATAATATATCACTTACAAATTTATAAAAATATAAATATGAAAGTAAATTTTTATTCATAAATTTATGTCAAAAGGACAGCTTTTCCCTTAATACCACTATTATTTTAACTACCTTTACTCCTTTGCAATGTTTATTGCTTTTAAAAGCGATGATTAGAATTGTAATAAAGCCTAAACATATGATGTAAATGAATTTATATATTTTTTCTTGAAAAAATAGACTTTAATATTTTTGTTGTAAATACAACAAAAATATTAAAACTATTTGCTAGATTGTTTATTTACAAGAATAATTTTATATTTACAGCATTCTAAAAACTAATACGATTAAAATTAATGCAATGCAATATTTATCATTTACCAATTTAGAAAAAAATAAATATGAAAATTGTTTTTTATTCATTTACTTAAAATGTTTACTAAATTATTAAAATATGTAAGTAAAATTCTTATTTACTATTTTATAGAACCATTTTTAAATTATGAATTTAAACTATATTTTTAAATTATATTTAAATTATGATTTCAATATATTTATTTATTTAATTATATTATTATAAAATCTATATTTTTATTGTTTTTAAATCATATGGTATTTATGATATCAATATTTTAATATTTAATATTACTGAATATATATTACTAATATATATTAATTTACTAATATTTAATATTTTAATTTTTATATTTTATCTATATCATTTATAATAATTAATATTATTTATTTAATATTTTTATATTATATTTAAATTATGATTTTTAAACAATATTTCTAAACTATTAAAAAAATAACATTTTTTTAGTATTTTATAAAAATTATTTTCATATAAATATGAAAATAAGATTTTATTCATTAATTTATAAATGTTTACTAAATTATTAATATATGTGAAGCAAATTCTTATTTACTATCTTATAAAGTTCAAATCATTTGACAATCAGTTTTGCCAACCATTTAAATAAACAATATAATAAATAATTTTTTCTTTATTTCCTTTTTAATTTCTAGTTCATTATTTCTTCTTTTTTATTTTCTTTCTTTCTTCTTAAAATTCAAGTGAGGGAAAAGAAAAATAAAAGAAAAAAGACAGGAAGAAAAAAAAGAATGAAAAAATAGAGAACAAATAAATATTATTCCTATTTCTTCATTTTCTTTCTTTTTTTTTCTTTTTTCCATTCTTTTTTTCTTTTTATTTTTACTTTGTTTTTCATTTCTCTTATTACTTCGTAGATCACTATTTCTTCGACTTTTTTAATTTCTTCCTCATTTCTTTCTACATTTTCTTCTTCAAGGATTCATATATAATAGAAACAGAATAAAGAAAGAGTAAGATGAATGAAAAAAAAAACGGAAAAATTGAAAAAAAGAAGAGAACTGTAGCAAAAGGTAAAATGAAAAAGGAAATGCAAAGAGGTGAAAGAAAAAAGAAAGAGAAAGAAATCAGAAAAAAAAAGAAAGAAACGTAAAAAGAAAGAAAAAAAAAAAAGAAAATTTGGGGATCAGATTCACAATTGTGAGTACCTTATTCCCTGAGGTAGAACAAGGTAAGTGTGTTATATGCCTTGAATCTTTTCCCTAATAACATTTTCAGCCCACAAAATTTGTCTGTAAAAAGAATTACATGCAGTGTAATGGAAATATATCTTGGTTGCTATGGCTGCTTTTTATAATAGCACTACCAGTCCAATAAGAAGCAAGTCGTAAAGACTTTATTTTTCATATTTCAATACTGGATAATATTGAAGAATTCTTATAGGCCAAATAAATGCTGATTATCTAGAAGAATATTTTAAGATTTTTAGATTAAAAAAACTTACTCCAATAATTTCTATATATTTTGTTAAGTTAAAATATATTAAGATTTTACAAGAAAAATCAATGTAATTTTTTTAGTATATCTAAGAAATTTAAGTATTCATAAAATCATTCAATAAACTTTGGATCTTCATGACCCCCTAAAAACAGAGTGTCAAAAGAAAAGCCTTTCCATTGATGCAACTGTTATTTTAATTATCTTCATTCCTTACCTACTAAACACTTCAAATACCTTAGTGTATAGAACAAAAAGAAATTGGACATAGAATAAGAGGCAACAGTGGTAAATATGAAAATAAGTTTTTATTCATTAATTTATAAACGTTTACTAAATTATTAAAATATGTGAAGCAAATTCTTATTTACTATTTTATAAAGTTCAAATCATTTGACAATTAGTTTTGCCAACCATTTAAATAAACAATATAATAAATAATTTTTTTCTTTATTTCCTTTTTAATTTCAAACGCCCAACACTACAAGCTACTACAAAGACAAAACATTAAGCTAAAAACTCAAGTCATGTCTTTATTAATAGAGAAGCCATTTTACATGAAAATATAATTCATTTTTCTTTGCAATGATTTTAGAACAGGCAGATTTCAAAGTAAATGGTGTCTCAGCATTATGAATGAGAAGTTCACAACTCTGTTTTTTTTTTTTAATATTTTTTGAGTTCTTTACTGCGATAAAAAAGAGAACTAGGTCAAATTTCAAGTGGCTAAATTAAGGGACTTGAAAGCTTAATCTCCATTTAATATATCCTGGGGATTAATGGATTTTCAGAAGTCTTTAAAAATAATTATATTTATCATTTTAAAAAGAATTTTCAGTGTTTGATTTTCTTTGTAATTATTTTCATTTGTGAAATACATGAAGTCTTATGTAACACTATATGTTAAATGTTTAACATAGAAGTTATAACACATACACACACCTATATATATATATATATATATATATATATATATATATATGCATCTATGTATATATATTTATGTATGTATATATATATATGTATATATATATGTATGTATGTATATATATATATGTATGTATATATATATTATATGTATATATATATATATATATATGTATGTATGTGTGTATGTATGTATTTGCTAAAGTTAGTTTTATTGAAGACCACACAGAAAGTTAATTTTAAAAATTTTTATTAAATTACAAAAAGGACAACAAACACTTTGAAAGGAAAATCATTAAAACCCCAAAACGTACATAGTCATAGTATAAAATAGTCTTCATTGTGGGAATATATAAAATATGTTCAATAATTAAAAACCACAGGATCAGACTATAAACATGAGAACTCTTATGTAGTGTTGGAATCATATTTTTAAATAAATAATTATATATATATATATATATATATATATATATATATATATATATATATATATGTATATATTATATATATATATATATATATATATATATATGTGTAAAATGTGTATGTATATAAATATAAATACACACATATATATATACATATAACGAAAATAACGAAAGCTATGAATGAAACCCAACATATAAAATAATGAAATGCAAAAACATATTCCAATACTAAAAAACACTTTAACCGAAACTGAATATAATGAAGTACAATACCACATCATTATAAGTATTAATAATGATGAACTTGACCATCAACAAATAATTACAAAAATGCTGAGCAATTCATATCAAGTAACTATTCTACTTCCCAACAACCATGATAAATACATAAACCTATCAACTCACATATTAACAGATGATCAAACCCTATTTCTAAATCTAGGACCAAATTGCCATCTCCAGCCTAAATTCGACCTTCTCACAAAGAAGACTGAATTTGAAATGTTACATCAATTATTATGTCAATTGGAAAAGGACAAATTGATAATACTCCATCCAAACCTCAAAGATCTTCTCAAGGTAGAAGCTCTAAAAGATTATATTCCACATAATAGAAACAAGAACATTCCAGAAAAACACAAAATTGCTGCAACAGAATTAAAAAAACAACCCTAATATAGTCATCAGAAAAACTGATAAATCCAATATTTACATAATTTTGGATAAATTGGATTATCACAAAAAATTTCAGCATTTCATTGATGATCGTTCTAAATTCACTAAATTGAATAAGAACACCACTGAATCTCTAAAGAAATATGATAATAAACTTATAATATCCAACAATGCTGTTGCAGGATCCTTAAAAATAAACAAAATTATTGGAGATTACCAACCTGGCTACTTATATGGTAATGTTAATACACAAACCGGAATACCCATTACAACCTATTATTTCCCAGATTCCAACATGCATATACCAACTATGAAAATTTCTCAATGATATTATTACCCCATATCTCCCTACTAACTATAGCATTAAATCTACCTATGGATTCCTCTAAATACTTAAAAGCACAAAATTAAAAACAAACCACACCATTGTTGCATCACTTAACACAAAGAATTTATTTACTAATATTCCCGTCTCCAAAACTATTGATATTATCATTAATTCAGTGTATAAAAATAATTTAATTCCACCTCCATCAATCCAACCCAATATTTTAAGAAAACTATTGCTTGCTTGCACCACTAGAGTTCCTTTTTATAGCCAGAATAGTACTATTTACACACAAACTGATGGAGTCAGTATGGGAAACTGTCTCAAGACGTACTTCTCCAATTATTATATGTCCTATGTTGAAAACAAGGTTTTTACTAAAGTTATTATACCTGAAATATATGTTCATTATGTAGACGATATATTTATTTTAGCTGAAAACAAGAAACGAATAGAAAATCTGAACACTACATTTCAACAAAATTCTCTCCTAAATTTTACTTATGAACTTAGTGAAAAATAAACTTCCTTTCTTAGATGTTCTCATCGATTTTAGTAATAATACTTTTAAAACTTCTGTTTATAAAAAAACAACTAATAAATACTCTTGCCATCTTAATTTCTCTAGTGAATGCCCTCTTAGATTTAAAATAGGTATTATTAAGAATTTCCTCATGAGAGTGAACAAGAATTCATCCTCTCGCACGCTTTTCTTTAAAGAATTAAACAATGTAAAACACTTGCTGATTAATAACGGATTTCCTAATCAATTGTTGGATTTCCACATTAGTCGTTTCTTGTCTAAGGTAGCTAATAGCAACAGCGAGAATAGAAACATAAATAATAACATTAATATTTTTTATAAAAATCAGATGAACGAAAATTATAAACAGGATGAATGCAGAATTAAGAACATTATAAAAAAAATGAATAACACCAGTTGACAATAGCAAAAAAATTAGATTAATTATTTATTATAAACCTCTAACCTTATAGTTAAAAATAATAATTCATCTCCTAGAACAAAATTAAATAAGACAAATATTATTTAGGAATTTAAATGCCCATTAAGGAATTTTATTCCTGATCAATCAAAATTTGT
>OZ010605.1:32297220-32299720 GCA_963932145.1 Acanthosepion lycidas
TCCTGGGGTTTCACTTACCCTCCTCACCAGAACAGGGCCTGGCTCAGAGTTGTTCTTCTCCTAGACCCTTTACCAACTCTAGCTTATAGAACCCAGTCTATTTACCCATGGCTGGGGGAAAAGAGATGAATTCATAAAATTCCCAAGGGTATTTGCATGTAAGTGAATGTAACTCAACTGAAATTCAAACTTGAATCTTTGATTCTTCAATTTGAGCCACTATTCATTACTTCACCATGACTTCATTGTGGTAGCCACTTTAGAAAAGTACTAAGAAACAGGAAATTTTCATTAGAATCTTAGAAAAGCATGTTGAACTGTTATGTGATATCAATCCTCTTATATAGCTGTCCACTCATATTTGAGGATACCTGTCTATTAGGGCGGTTAGCCAATCCCTATTGCAGATGCTTGCTCAGGTGTATTTGCATTTATTCGACACCCATGGAGCCCACCTGTGGTTTATAATGTAACTATGCTGAGCAGACCTTAGTTACAGTTTCTGGGAAAGAGCATGTTATCTAGTGTGATCAACAATTTGAACAAGGCCAGCATGATCAAACCCTCAACCATGATGACTTGTGACTTTGTGCTAGCACAGCTATCGATGACACCCAAGGGTTCTGTCTACCCCATTTCATTCACAAGGTTTGGGTTGACCCATGCTATGGTTTTCAGGCACTTTCCAAAGGTGCTGCATGCTGGGATCAACCCCCACCAGTCTGATAACATCAGGAAGTTTCCTTCCTGACAAATCGACTATGGTGAGATTCGAACCCAGGTCTCATTGTCAGAATGTGAACGGTCACATGCCCATCCAGTCCTCTTATATTGCAGTGAATACTGGACAACCTCCTCACACATGAAGAGAAGACTAAAAGCAACAGAGATGTGGTTGTACAGAAGGATAATGAGAATTCCATGGATGAAGCATGTAAGCAACAAAAAAATAGAAGTAAAAAAAAACAAGAGACATATAATATGTTCAATTGATTGACTTGTTTTATTTTATGGTTTATCAACTCTTTGTTGCTTATTTAAAGCTGAAGCACATTTTGAATTGTAGAAGGTCACTTAAATGTTTCCAAGCAGTCCCCCATCTAAGTACTGACAGTGTATGAAACTAATCTTTTCAATGGGATTTGACTGCAAACAAATAAGGAAGAATGGCATGGCAAATTTGACACTCACAAGACATATCAAAGGAAAAAGAGACAGGGAAAAGCAGCTTGATGAGCTTGTGTTAATGGATGGTTAACAGGAGGTGGAAGGCTTGGAAAAGGAACAAACATTTCTAAGAGCTACAAGGGGTAGGATGTTGTGGAGAGCCACGATCTCCCACAACCTGAAGAAATAAGGTAAATAGATGAAGAAACCACTTTCTCAATGATCTCTTTGAACCATGCATATTAAATTTTATTATTTCCAAACCAGAAAATATCACGTTTTGAAAAGAAATAAAGTTGTTTATTAGACTGAAGAAGCCGCCGTCTGTCATTACAAATACTTGGCATAACACAGATACTGTTTAATAAAAAAAAAAATAACACTTTTCTGATTTATTTGTACTCTCAGCATGGATGGAGATAAAGATTTTTTTGAGTCTTCCACTGTAAAGGGTCGACAGCCCAGTGTATGAAATCACTCTCAACATTGGCAAGTTTATTCCAATATTTCAAGATTTTATATGTTAATCAAGAAAGTAGAATAATTTCGATTTCAAAGTGTCTTGGAATATTTTTTCTTTGGAATATGAAGACTTGTTTGAATAAAATGGATATTTTTTCCTTTTTTTTTTTTTAAAAAAGATGGAACACTCGACTTGGAGTGAAAATCTCAAATGCAAATGTTAAAAAGTGGAACAATTTAATCTGGTAAAGAATTTGAAATATTTGTACCTGCATATACCCAAGCTCTTCCTCCGCCTTTCTTATGCACTCCCACACACAAACAAACATGTACATATACACATATAGATATTATGCATATCACTTTAAACGTTATTTTTTGTTGATACTCACATTTGAGTAGTCACTCTGTTTATTTATTAAACAGAATATATTAGGTTGGTGCAAAAATAATGTCGTTTTCTCACATATGTTACTATGCGAGAAAACGACGTTATTTTTGCACCAACCTATATATATATATATATATATATATATATATATATATATATAGTAGTTTTGTTAAAAATGACTGACAAGTTAGTGCAGCTAAGGTTTTATTTAATTGTTTTTGTGTTAGAATTTTTTCTTTTCTGGTCATATGTCATTTTTAACAAAAATTCTATAAAAAAAGGGTTTGCTGCCAAAATACACAATTGCATATATATATATATATATATATATATATATATATATATATATATATATATATAACACATACACATATAGGTATATATCACACACATATGCATATGTATATTTTTGGGGAGTGTATGCTCACAGGTAAACAAACAACTACTCAGTTACTCCTTCATACACACACACACACACAC
>OZ010605.1:32304720-32309720 GCA_963932145.1 Acanthosepion lycidas
TGCTGGGAAATATGGTTTTTGGAAACATACTGCTTTTGATATATGTTGATTCTATTCTTATTTTATAGATCGGCAGGTAGCATAGCTGCTATCAGTGCAGAAAATGCAATCCACATGCCAAACTGAAATTCTCACAACTCACTTGGGAGAAGGCATGAATACATTTCTTTTCAGCTTTGAGTTAAATAAAAGGTTAGATTGAAATCTTTAGACTTGCTTGGTAGCCAGTCTAGGAGAAGGAATTCTTTGAATTCAAAACTGTTGTGAAAGCAATGGGAAAGCATTTTATTATATTTCCTGTCAAGTCATGGCCATTCACAGATATCAAAGAGAATGAAGCTGTGAAGAGCCTGAAGGAATAAAGCATCTAAAAAGGAATTGTTATTATTATTGTTATTATATATTTGATAGTTTTGTTCTTGTATGAGAATTCTTCAAAATAAATTAGTTTTTTGTGATAGGACACCACAATAGGTATTTTGACAGAATAAAACTTAGCAGGAATTGAATATTTTTATGATCAATCCAGAATGAATACCACATTGAAGAAAAACATGTTCTTTCTATAAATGTGCCCACACAGATCAAAGGGAAGTGACACATTTATTGCAAATTTAATTTCCTGAGAGTCAAGGGTCAGGCTGGACTCTTTTGACAAGTTTTTTAAAAAGAGGTTATCAAGGAAATAAACAAAGCCAAACACTTTTCTATGTAGATTTGAACCCAGCCATGCAAAGATCACTCTAAACAGACCCTAATTCCTGATGCTTTGAGAACAACTAAAGCTGATGGAGAGATAAAATAGACTCCAAAATCCACATTAGAACAAATGGTACAATAAAAAAGGAATCAGTTCTCTGAAATCCAATTGCCTCCAGAGATGGATATTTTTTGAGCAAATTTTTCAGATATTTTGCAGAGAACACATTCAGAACCCTTGCATACATGAATGTATATATGAATAAAAACCAGCAGGACTTTTCTTAGTCAATGTGTTTCATTCTCTGATGGACTTTATCAAGGCAAATGTAGGGATTTTATTTTGCAACATATTTATAAACAGAAGTAAAAATGTTGTTAGTTTTCCAGAATTTTTAAAATTAAGAATGCTCATAGATCAGCCTAACTAAAAATGAAGGGAAATTATGGATGATGCTAAGTGATGTAATTTAATATCTATTAAACAAAAGTGAGTAAATATTATTATGGTTATTGTTCAATATTTTTTATAATGTAATTATTATTTATATTATGTTATTTCAAGAAATTACTTTATATATTATAAAGATGTAATGTTTTTTATTTATTAATCCAAGTTCTTATGACTTTAAACAATATTTCTAGTGGATATCCATATTTGAGCAGATGCACTATTTATTTTTTAACAGTATTTATTTTTTGCCTACCAGCCTGAATATTTGAGAAGTCTTATTAAAGAAAAAAATGTTTCCTTCAGTAGGATTCAAACCTGTGTGGCCTTTTACATGTTCAAGTCAGTAGATGAAATAAAATAAAAGTTTAAAAATCACATATCTGTTGCCTCAAATATTTTTTCATCTGTAAAGAAATTTTCCAGCATAAATTCTATCTATCTATCTATCTATCTATCTATCTATCTATCTATCTATCTATCTATTAGGTTGGTGCAAAAAACGACATTATTACGTCATTATTTTTGCACCAACCTAATATCTATCTATCTATCTATCTATAAAATTGAAATAATAACCTAGTGAACATATATAAATATGTCTATGTTTGCATGTATGTATGTGTATATGTGTGCATGTGTGCATATATATATATATATATATATATATATATATATATATATATATATATGTATGTATGTGTGAGCATGTTTATGTATAAGTATTTACCATTTAAGCATTAACATCATTGGTATCATATACATACATACATACATACATACATACATACATACATACATATATATATATATATATATATATATATATATATGTGTGTGTGTGTGTGTGTGTGTGTGTGTATATATATATATTCTGTACTATATTTTCTAAAAAAGCTTACATCAATATGAACCCACACATTTTAACTACTCACTGAAAAATATACCAACATCCAGCCTACAAAATCAGACTGACAGAAAAAATAGAACACTTTATAAAATGCATAAGACTGAAACTATTCTTTTTCAACAACAAAGTGGTGGCAACAACACTAACAACACTAATAATATTAACAAATTTGGTTTTACACCACAAAACGATCTTATTGCCTTTGAAAATGATTTAACAAACATAATCAATAATTTGGAAATAAGAAAATTCAACAATGATTTCCAAAAAACTTGAAATAGATTTAAAAAAATGATAAACAACTCAAATAAATTATTTATAAATGCAGATAAATCCAGGATAATCTATAAAATGGAAACCAACAATTACAATAAACTAGTTGACAAAGAAGTCACTAAATTTTACCAAACCATTTAGCTAAAGTAGAAAAAAATTAAAAGACCATAAAGATAACTTCATGACCAAAACCAACACGCAGATTACTAAACACCACATCAATATTGGTAAAATAAGTAAACAAATATTAGAAAAATATGTTCGAAACTAAGAAGAATACTAAACATAAACCAAAGGAAAAATACTAAAGCAATAATCAATTGGTTTAATAACTTTAGTAACAAAGAAAACTTTTCATATATACAATTAGACATAAAAGATTTTACCCATCTATTAATGAACATACACTAAATAACACATTAAACTTACCAAAACAATACATCAGTATCCTCAATGAGGATATAAAAAAAATTAAACATTGCCAAAAATCATTATTATACCATAATAAAAAAAATATGGACTAAAAGGGGCAAAATAATAATAATAATAATAATAATAATAATAATAATAATAATAACTTTGATGTAAATATAGGTAGCTATGATGGCACTTGATTATATTTAATCTATAACATAACAAATATTAAAAAATATATAGGACTATACAGAAATGATCATCTATTTATCCTAAGAAACTGCAAATCCAGAACTACAGAAAAAAAAGAAATAATAAATCCCATGAAAACCTTCATATTTACAATAGATATAAAAGCAAATCAAAAAATAGTAAATTTCTTAGATATAACATTCAACCTAAAACACACAAACTACAAACCATACAGGAAACTAAGCCCAATATAAATTAACAAAAATTCTAACCACTCCATGAACATATTTAAATAAATGCCCATATCTATAAATTCTAGTAGCCTAAAAATATTCAATGAAAATAAAAAAAAAAAACAGGAATCAGATCTAAGAAACATCAGATATTCAAACAATCTAGAATACAAAAGGAAAATAATTCAAACAAAACAACAGAAAAAGAAATATAATTTTGTTCAACCCCTACAACAATACAATAAAAACAAAAAAGGAGAAAATATTCTTCAAAATAATTGACAAACACTTCCCTAAAAACAGCAAATTAACAAAAATTATCAACAAAAATAGAATCAAAATTAATAACAGCTGCACGGATAACATGGAGAAAATAACTAAGCGCAATAAAAAAATATTCAACAAAACCAATAAAAATTGCAACAAGAATAACATACTACAAAATAACATCATTAAGAATAAAGAAAATTTCCCTCTTAACAATAAATTCTATAACTTAACATATAAACTCATCATGAATAATAACATTAACACAGACAAAAAAAATTACATAGGGTCCCAGAAAAAAAATTAAAGTAAGTATAAAACATCATTTGAAGAAAAGAATACACAAACAATACAGCCTTATCAAAATACATATGGAGCCAAAAGGAAAACAATATCTCCACAAAAATCAAATGGGAAATTATAAAAAGAGCAGCCCCATACAGTATTAACAGCAAAAATTAGCAATAATTAGTTTTAAAAACCTAAATAAATTCTTAAACAAGAAACCTGAAAAAACGGGCAAATGTAGGCAAATAAATATTTACTTTGCAATCTAAACCCTAACTAAAAATAAACAAGTAAATATAAATAAAATAATACAAACTTTAAATAAATAAATAAAAGAAATAAATATAATATAAACTTAATTTATTAAAAAAACAAATAACAAACAAATATTAGTGTACACACCTTTGCACGTGTGTGTACATGTACATGTCTACATGCACATACACAAACGCACAAACACAAAAAAAGGAACAACCTTAACCCCACAAAATTAATGCCTCAATATATGACACCAAGGCAAAAACAAATAGACTACTAACCATTAGATAAAAATAAAAATGAAACATTATTTAAATGATAAACAATAACATATGATATAAGCATGCATTTATTTTAATTACATAAACTGCTTAACAATTACATATATATGCATAGGTGCAACATGTATGTGGTACATACATAGGTATGGAGGAGTGTGTACTATATATATATATATATATATATATATATATATATATATATATATATATATATATATATATGTAAAAATGATATTTAAAAAATTAAATAACTTCCCGATTTATGCACTAGTCTATTATTAATAAAGCACATACTTAAGTGTACTTGTATCTGTGTATCTGTGTTTGTGTGTAAATATATAAATATGTGCATGTACGGATGTATGTATGTATGTGCGATTCTGTGTCTATATATATGTATGCATATGTGCATATATAAGTATTTACCATTTAAGCATTAGTACTATTGATATGTACATACATATATATATATATATATATATATATATATATATATATATATATATATATATATATATGTATAAAATTAATAAACAAATAAATCCAAAATTACTTCGTAATTACCTATTTTGGCAGATGATGATATCGATCATTATTCTTATCAACCCCGGTGTGGAATGTATATATATATGCATATACATAACAAATATTTATTACCTAAGCATTATCACCAATTATTTATATAAAAACATAAATAAACAAAATACAACTTCCCTGGAAAATAACTAAAA
>OZ010605.1:32312220-32372220 GCA_963932145.1 Acanthosepion lycidas
GATAGATAGATGGATAGATAGATAGATAGAGAGAGAGAGAGAGAGAGAGAGAGATATGAACAAATTATGATAGACATGAACAGTTTGAGATACATAGATATAAACTGAATGACATAGATAGATAGATAGATAGATAGATAGAGGAATAGAGGAATTGCTTATAGATTTAGTTCTCATTGAAAATAAGAGACAATGTTTAAAAAGTGTTGGCTTAACCATTTTCTAAAAATTTTGACTGTATGACCAAACATTAGGATTTATTTTGGAAACCCTTTTTTTCGTTGAGCTGCAAATTTTCCAACATCCTGTACAAAAGAGAGTTTGATAGAGAAAAGTCCGAAAAAAAAACATGAGAGAAAGGAGATATTACGAGAAAATGTTTGGAGTGAAGGCAAAAAAGTTAAAATAGAGAGAAAGGAGAAAGTGCATGAGTGACAGTGGAAATGAAGAAGTGAAGAAAAGTTTTAAAGACCCCAGCATGTATACTTAGAAAGAGCAACAGAGAAAGAATAAGGGATAGAAAGGGAGACAAGTGGAGAAGAAGAGCGGGATAGATTTTGTGAAGGAAAGGGGAGAAAGCAAAAAGTGACTTAAAGGGAGCCAAGAAAAAGAAGAGGCTAGATATACTGAAAAAAAGGGAAGAAAATAAAACAGAAAAAAGATACAAAGGGAGACAAACGAAGAAGAAGAAGAAGAAGAAGAAGAAGAAGAAGAAGAAGAAGAAGAAGGGCTACAAAGAAAGAGGAGAAAAAAGAGAGAAAGAAACTGAAACCAATTCAAAGAGATAAAAAGAGGAGACATATTTTCTGACAGAAAGAGAAGAAAAAAGAGAAAAGAAAGGAAGAGAGACACAAAGATGAGGAGGCTAGATTTACTGAAAGAAAGGCGAGAAAGAAAATCCGAAAACAGACAGAAAGCAAGATAAATGAAAAAGAAAATTTGGTTAGATTTATTGAAAGAAAGAGGAGAGAGAAAGAGAGAAAGAAACTAAAAGGGTGGCAAAGAGTGACTAGAATAAATGAGGGAAAGGGGAGAAAGGGCAAAAAAGACTTAAAGGGAAAGAAGGCAAGAAAAATAAAAGACTAGATTTATTGAAAAAAAGGAGAGGAAAAAGAGACTAAAAGGTAAACAAAAAGAGAAAAAGAAGGCCCTAGATTTACTAATAGAAACGGGTGAAAAAAGAGAGAGAGAAATGGAAGAAAAAGTCAGGGTTTGATTCGGTTGATAAAAAGAGGCAGAGAAAAAGGATTGAATGGGAGACAATGAGAAAAAAAATAGGGACTAGATTCATGAGAAAAGTGAGAAAAAAATGATAGAATTGGAAAGTCTGAATGGAAAACAAAAATGCATAGAGAAAGAAAAAGAGAAAGAGATTAAGAAAGAGAAAGGTAGAAGGAGATATAAAGGTGAATAGAGTTACAGAAACTTGAGGAAAAAGTGATTAGGAGAAAGGAAAAGAGAAAGAAGAGGAAAGTGGAAAAACGATAGAAAGAGAGACGAAATCACTTGGAAGTAAAAAAGTAACAAACAAGGTATCTAGGTGAGACAAAGAGAATGAACAGAAAAAGAAAAAGAGAGAGAGAGAGAGAGATCAAAACAAAAAGAAATTGGGAGAGAAAAAAAGGGTTATAGACTAACAGAAAATTGAGAAAGAAAGCAAGAGAAAGAGAGAAACAAAGGAATAGAAATAATGACATAAAGATAGAAAAAGAAGCAAAACAACTTGCAAGTAAAAAAAAGAGACAAACAAGGAACAGAGACAGAGAGAATGATAGAGAATGATTTTCAAGTGTGTAGCTATTTCCCCAATTGTTGACCTGCATTTTATGCCTATTCCTCTGCGTTTTGGCCTCCCTTCATGTCTACAAAGCACCCATCCACACAGACATTGGATGAGTCATGGATTATCTTTCTGGATTGACTGATTGATTGATCAGCCAATTGATTTAGGGATAATCTACGCAGGAAGAGAAAGAAAAGAAGATGAAAACTATAGAAACTGTTGAATGTCATAGTTTCTGTCGTACAACTCATTCCGCTTTCTGATGGTAAGTGAAATTGCCATGGTACCCAACTAATGAGCAGTCGGGAGGAGGGTTGCTATGGGTTTTGGGAAAAGAAGGAAGGAAAGAAGAAAGGCAGAATTGAGGTTTCTAAGTATAAAAGCCAGAAATGAGAAAAAAATATTGAAAAGGAATAGAAAAATTAGAATGGAAAGAAAGAAAGAAAGAAAGAAAGAAAGAAGCTAGGTAAAACAAGGCAAAGAAAGAAAGAGAGAAAGAAGCTAGGTGAAGCAAGGCAAAGAAAGAAAGAAAGAAAGAAAGAAAGAAAGAAAGAAGCTAGGAGAAGCAAGGCAAAGAAAGAAAGAAAGAAAGAAAGAAAGAAGCTAGGTGAAGCAAGGCAAAGAAAGAAAGAAAGAAAGAAAGAAAGAAAAGAGAGAGAAGCTAGGTGAAGCAAGGCAAAGAAAGAAAGAAAGAAAGAAAGAAAGAAAGAAAGAAAGAAAAAATACGAAAATGAGGAAGACAGGACAGACAGATTAGAGGATTCTGAGAAAAGTGAAAGTAATATCGCCAGAAACAGAAAAAAATGGAAAGAAAATAATGAATGAATAAATAGATAAAGGAAGGAAGGAAGGAAGGAAGGAAAAAAGAAAGAGAAGGAAGGAAGGAAGGCATCCAAAATAGAGATCAATAAGTACGAAAGTAAGGATTACTGAAGGATTACTGAAAATAGATTGAAAAAGTGGAGAGAAAAGAAGGAAACAATGAATGAATGAATGGAGGAAGGAAGGAAGGAAGGAAGGAAGAGAAGGAAAGAAGGAAGGAAGGGAGGAAGGAAAAAAAAGGAAGGAAGGAAGGAAGGCATCCAAAATAGAGATCAATAGGTACGAAAATAAGGATTACTGAAGGATTACTGAAAATAGATTGAAAAAGTGGAGAGAAAAGAAGGAAACAATGAATGAATGAATGGAGGAAGGAAGGAAGGAAGAAAAAAAGGAAGGAAGAAGGAAGAAAGGAACAAAGGAAGGGAGGAAGGAAAAAAAAGGGAGGAAGGAAAAGAGGAAAGAAGGAAGGTATGCAAAATTTAGATCAGCAAGTACGAAAGTAAGAAATATCTAAAGAATTACTGAAAATGGATTGAAAAAGTGGAAAGAAAAAGATTTCAGGAAGGGTAGAATGCAGAACAGAGATTTGTAAGTAAAAAAGCAAAATATATAAAATGATACAGAGAAAAACAGAAAAAGGAAAGACAAGAAAGAAAGAAAGAAAGAAAGAAAGAAAGAAAGTAATATTGAAGGGAAGAAAGAGGAATAAAAGAAAGAGGGGGAGAAAGAAGAGAGATTAGAGATCGTGAGACATGTGAAAGAAATATAGGAAATAGAAAATGAGGGATGAAAAGAAAGATTAAATAGTGAAAGAAGGAAGAAAAAAGAAAGCAATGAAGGAAAGAGGGGAAAACAGTAAAAAAAGAGAAGTGTGTTGTGAGAAATATGAGAAAATAAATATTAAAAGTAGAATTTGATGATGGAAGGAGGGATAGAAAGAAATAAGAAAAGAAAAAAATGTAGGGTTCTAAGAAATATGAAAAAAAGAAAAGGATTTTGAGGAATTTGAAAAAATATATAAAAGAAATATCAAAAGTGGAAAAAGAGGAAAGAAAGAAAGAAGAAAGAAAAGAAGGAAGGAAGGAAGGAAGGAAGGAAGGAAGGAAGGAAGGAAGAAAGAAAAGAAATAAGAGAAAAAAAGAATGTTGGGTTAAAAGACATGTGAAAGAAGAGTACAGGATTGTGAGGAATTTGAAAAATATTTAAAAGAAATATCAGAAGTGGAAAGAGAGGAAAGAAAGAACAAAAGAAGGAAGGAAGGAAGGAAGAAAGGAAGAGAAGGAAAGAAAAGGAAGGAAAGAATGAAGGAAGAAAGGGTAGAAGCAAGGATGGAAGGAAGAGAAGGAAGGGAAGAAAGAAAGAAGGAAGGAATGGAGGAAAAAAGGAAGAGAAGGAAAGAAAAGGAAGGAAAGAAGGAAGGAAGGAAGGAAGGAAGGAAGGAAAAAGGAAGGAAGGAAGGAAGGAAAAAAGGAAGAAGGAAGGAAGGAGAGGAGGAAGGAAGGAAAAAAAGGAAGGAAGGAAGAAAGGAAAAAAGAAAGAAAGAAGGAAGGAAGGAAGGAAGGAAAAAAGAAAAGAAAGAAAAAGGAAGGAAGGGAAAAAGGAAAGAAGAAAGGAAAGAAAAATGAAGGAATGAAGGAAGGAAAAAAGGAAGGAAGGAAGTAAGGAAAAATAAGAGAAAAAGAAAGAATGTTTGGTTCTAAGAAATATGAAAGAAAAGAAGAGCACAGTATTGTGAGAAATTTGAAAAAATATATAAAAGAAATATAAGAAGAGGAAAGAGAGGAGGGAAGGAAGGAAAGAAAGAAGGAAGGAAGGAAGAAAGAAAGAAAGTAGAGTTTTAAGAAATATGAAAGAAATACCTAAAAATGGCAAGAATGGTATAAAAAGAAGGGTAGAAGCAAGGATGGAAGGAAGGAAGGAATGAAGGAAAAAAGGAAAGAAGGAAGAGAAGGAAAGAAAAGGAAGGAAAGAAGGAAGAGAAGGAAGGAAGGAAAAGGAAGGAAGAAAGAAAGAAAGAAAGAAAGTAGAGTTTTAAGAAATATGAAAGAAATACCTAAAAATGGCAAGAATGGTATAAAAAGAAGGGTAGAAGCAAGGATGGAAGGAAGAGAAGGAAGGGAAGAAAGGAAGGAAGGAAGGAATGAAGGAAAAAAGGAAAGAAGGAAGAGAAGGAAAGAAAAGGAAAGAAAGAAGGAAGAGAAGGAAGGAAGGAAAAGGAAGGAAGAAAGAAAGAAAGAAAGAAAGTAGAGTTTTAAGAAATATGAAAGAAATACCTAAAAATGGCAAGAATGGTATAAAAAGAAAGAATGAATGGTGGAAGAAAAAAGGAAACTAGGAAGAAATGAAAGAAGAAGTGAAAACCAGTAAAAGAAGAGAAGAAGAGGATTGTGAGAAATGTTGAAAAATAGAGAAAAGAATTCTATAGAAAGTAGAAAGCAATGAACGAAAACAATGAACGAAAGAAAGAAGGTAAAAGAATAGAGGTGAATAAAATAAATGAAGTAATAGCTGAAAGAAATATATAAGAAATGTAGAAAATAAATAGAGAAAGTTGAAAGAAACTGTGAATGAATGAATGAAGAATGATGGAAGAAAGGTGGGTAGGAAAGAAGGAAAGAGAGAAAGTGAGGGAAGAATACAAATTAGAGGATTTTAAGAAATGTAAAAGAAATAGATAATGTGGAACATTATGAATGAATGAATGAATGAATGAATGAATAAACGAATGAATAAATGAATGAATGAATGAATAAATGAATGAATGAATAAACGAATGAATGAATGAATGAATGAATAAATGAATGAATAAACGAATGAATAAATGAATGAATAAATGAATGAATGAATGAATAAATGAATGAATGAATGAATGAATGAATAAACGAATGAATAAATGAATGAATGAATGAATGAATGAATAAATGAATGAATGAATGAATGAATGAATAAATGAATGAATGAATAAACGAATGAATAAACGAATGAATAAATGAATGAATAAATGAATGAATGAATGAATAAATGAATGAATGAATGAATGAATGAATGAATGAATAAACGAATGAATAAATGAATGAATGAATGAATAAATGAATGAATGAATAAACGAATGAATGAATGAATGAATGAATAAATGAATGAATAAACGAATGAATAAATGAATGAATAAATGAATGAATGAATGAATAAATGAATGAATGAATGAATGAATGAATAAACGAATGAATAAATGAATGAATAAATGAATGAATGAATGAATAAATGAATGAATGAATGAATGAATGAATGAATAAACGAATGAATGAATGAAAAAACGAATGAATGAATAAACGAATGAATGAATGAATGAATGAATAAACGAATGAATGAATGAATAAACGAATGAATAAATGAATGAATGAATGAATAAATGAATGAATAGATGAATGAATGAATGAATGAATAAATGAATGAATAAACGAATGAATGAATGAATGAATGAATAAACGAATGAATGAATGAATGAATGAAAAAACGAATGAATGAATAAACGAATGAATAAATGAATGAATGAATAAACGAATGAATAAACGAATGAATAAATGAATGAATAAATGAATGAATGAATGAATAAATGAATGAATGAATGAATGAATGAATAAACGAATGAATAAATGAATGAATGAATGAATAAATGAATGAATGAATAAACGAATGAATGAATGAATGAATAAATGAATGAATAAACGAATGAATAAATGAATGAATAAATGAATGAATGAATGAATAAATGAATGAATGAATGAATGAATGAATGAATGAATAAACGAATGAATAAATGAATGAATAAATGAATGAATGAATGAATAAATGAATGAATGAATGAATGAATGAATAAACGAATGAATGAATGAAAAAACGAATGAATGAATAAACGAATGAATGAATGAATGAATGAATAAACGAATGAATGAATGAATAAACGAATGAATAAATGAATGAATGAATGAATAAATGAATGAATAGATGAATGAATGAATGAATAAATGAATGAATAAACGAATGAATGAATAAATGAATGAATAAACGAATGAATGAATGAATGAATGAAAAAACGAATGAATGAATAAACGAATGAATAAATGAATGAATGAATAAACGAATGAATGAATGAATAAATGAATGAATAAACGAATGAATAAATAAATGAATAAACGAATGAATGAATGAATGAATAAATGAATGAATGAATGAATGAATAAACGAATGAATGAAGGAAGACAGATTGATTTCTTTCTTACAGTTTATTAACCTTTTGCTGGTCATTTTAAGCCAGAAAATATATTAATTGTAATAATTTAAGAATTTTGGGAGAAAATAATGATTTTTACTCATACAAAGCTTAGTAATTAACCCATACCTGGGGGTGATGAGCTGGATTCATACCTTTCCCATGGGTATTTGTACATTGGTGAATATAACAAACTCAATTGGAAGTGGAACTAAGCTCTCTGATTTCCAAAATCAGAGCTGTTCCCCATTACACCACCTGCACACTCAAGCTCCTAGCTCCTGGAATTCTGAAGCTGTTAACTATATATTAGGTTGGTGCAAAAATAATGTCGTTTTCTCACATAGTAACATATGCGATAAAACGACATTATTTTTGCAACATATCAACATCTATATGGGTTATTTAATGCTGAAATCTAAATATTTTGAACATTTTTACAGCTTCAATTAAATATATTTTGAATAGGATTGTAGACCTTTAACTACAGATAAAATGTATTTTACTATATGTATCATTGGTAATTTTTATATAAAAATGAATTGCTGTTATTTTTACTAAAAAAATGTATATTTATACTTTCATAGTGTTGATATTTGTTTGGAGCTTCACTATTGGCCCATAGCTGGGACCCTAACAGGTACTACCACCCTGAGTTAAGTTGGACCTGTGAACAACAGCAATTACGAGGTGGTTCCAACTTCCTCAAATCCTCCAATCTTATCGAGGCCTTACTGCCAAATGTAGTTTAGTTTGTTTGTTGGTTGGTTTGTTTAGCAGCATATCAACTTCCTATGGGTCATTTAATTCCAAAATTTAATTTTCTTGGGAGCATTAATAATTTCTTTTACATGTATTGTTGGTATTTTTACTATAAAAATGTACATTTGTAATTATACTATAGTGTCTACACCACAGTGGAGGTTAACTATTTTCCCATAGCAGGGCCCCCTAACAGGTGCTACTACTCCCCAAGTAGTTTATCAACTGTTATGGGATCTTACCCATAATAACATAATGGACTATTCAATACGTAATAAATACTGTGCCTCAAGAGGAAGCAGGGAGTTCAGTCTGAAGTCTGGAGTCTGTCAGAAGTCAGAGTGAGCGAGTCAGTCAGTCGAGTCAGGGGCAGTCCGAAACAGAGTCGCATTCAGACAATTACTACAAGACATTGAAATAGTGATACTGGTCGAGACTACATTGTTCTTCCTACTAAACCTGATTGTTCGTACTAACATTTTCTACTTCTTTGTATATATTCCTGTTTGTAATATATTTGTGTTATTCCATATCCGTGTTCAAGTTCTTCTTTATTGGTTCTACCTTGGACCATCACCGTGGTACAAGGAACCGGACTATAACATCAACATACCCAGGACTGAAGAAAAAAAAGAAAGAAAGAAAGAAAGAAAAAAAAACAAGAAAGAAAGAAAGAAAGATGAGGTTAGTGAGTTATATTCAAAAAGAATTTAGAAAAATGATAGTTAAATAAAAGAAAAGGTAGAGAAGGAAGAACAAAGAAAAGAAAGAAATAAGAAAGAAAATACAAGCATATCTATGTATCTATCTATCTATCTATAAATATATATATATATATATATATATATATATATATATATATATATATATATACACACACAATAAGTTATGAGTATTCCCATGATATATTTTGATTTTGTGCATTCACATTGTTTTCGATTAAGTCGACTGCCAAATATAGTAGGATATGTAAGAAAAAGTGCAGCATGAAGCAATTGACTCCACCAGACATTTGGAAATGGCATTCTGTACTACTTATCTGGCAACAGGAATCTGCATTTTGCCACACATATAGGAGAAACCAGTCATGGCTGTTAGACAATTTCTGCAACCACACCACACTTTACATCTGGCCACATAATTCCCCAGACTGCAACCTCCTTGATTATTATGTGTGGGCTACAGTTGAGTAAGAGACTGACAAAAATCCTTGTAACAGCAAAAATGAACTGAAGGCAAGGATTATGGCAGCATTCAGCAATTTAAACAAGACCGTCCCAAAAAGTTGCAGGAGATTCCAAAGTCATCTGAAAGCTATGGTTGAAGCCAATAGCAATTTTATTGAATAAATTCACTCTTCAGTATTTCAACATTGTGTAATTTGTCTATATTTCTGAGATGGGGGTATTAGGTTGTTGCAAAAATAATGTCGTTTTCTCACATATGTTACTATGTGAGAAAACGACATTATTTTTGCACCAACCTAATATTATGTACACTATTTACATTATTTGGACTATTGTCCTCATCTTTGTCACCATATCTATTACAAAGTTTCAGCACAGTGGATAAAGGCATTAATTAGATCCAGTGACAGGCCTCAAAGAGTGTGAGTTCAATACCTGGTTAAGGCAGTGGAGAACTTGTAGAGAGGAATTAACAGGAAGTAACTGATAACTGACATCCATCAAACATGGCACGTGGAACTAGAACAGTCAATCCCAATGAGTGAAATAAAGGGTTCAGTTCGACATTCCAACCACCTGAAGAAGGCCAAAGTGTACAACGGCTGAAATGTTGTAATAAATATGGTGACAAAAAATGAGGGCAATAGTCCGAATAATGTACATAGTGTATTGTGTAATTTTCATAAATATACATGTTAAAATGAGATGTCAGTGTTGCATTCATTTCTGCATAACTTAGATGACAATTTATCCATCGCACCCTGTATGAGAAGAAATTAGGAATGAAAAGAAAGAAAAATCAGATAAAATAAGGAATTTAACTTGGATTTAAAGGAAATAAAAAAAAAATCAAAATCAAATAAATGAAACCCGTTTTCACTTTTGTTTTTCCTTCCCTTTTTTTTTCTCGAATAATTCATTGAATAATACCAAGACATTACCTGTAATCTTCAGAAATTCTAGGGGCCAGATAACCCATTAATTGATATATTGGAATTAAAATATCAAAATCGAGATTACTTGTTAGGGTAATTAATGGAATAATGCCAAGACTTCACCTGATTACTTCAGAAATTATAGGAATAAACCATCAACTGATTTTTTTTTTCAATGCCATGTCCCCTCAGGATGAAGGCAAACATAATTCTCCACTGATAACTTTTCTTTATTATCTGTGTATTGCCATGCATTCTTGGAAATGACAGTAAACTGGTTTTGTATCACCTTCTTTATTGTTTGGAATTCAGATTTTTACCTTCTCTTAGATTGAGTTTCACCCAAGGCTACAGAGCCTAGTTTACACTGCTATTTAACCCATGGCTGATGTAATAAATATAGTCAAAGAAAGATTTTCTAGTAAAGATTTATTCCGCTTGATTATCAATAAAATTATGGCAAACTTGAAGGCTGAAACCTTTTATATGCTTTGAGATATATGTACTTGCATAAGGGGAGATAACTAGAATGGTCTTTTATAACCACAGGTGGAGGAAAAAAAAGATAGTTTCATGCTTCTTCAAAGGTTATTTATGTGAAAGTGAATGCAATAGACCAGTCCAGTACTTGTATATTTATATGATATACTGGAATTAAAATATGATTGAAACTGTCCAATTGTTTGGAATAATTAATGGAATAATACAAAGACTTCCTGTCATAACCTATTAAATAGTTTATATCAAAACGGAGACTGCTTGATGGAATAATTTGGTGAATAAGGGTAAGAGTTCATCTGATAAATTAAAATAAGTCCAAGAGCAGGGAAGAAAATACATTAATTTTTATATTGGAATATAGAAATCAAAAGAGAGAACTCTTCAGGAAAATTTATCAACTCCTGTCTACATATATGATAAATTCAGATTTAATCATGATTTTCAGATGTCTTTAATATATGAGGAATGCTCTGGGCTAAATTGTTTATTCAAGCATCTCTGAAATCATTCTTTGAGTGAAAGTTTTGAAAGTAAAGTAGATATTAATTTTACATCTCCAAAAACGGTAGATGACTAGAGCTTGGCGGCTGATGTTTCCTCTGATTTACCGTTAATAGCTCATTGGGTGGGTGGTATAAATTGAATGGTCACATTAATGCCTTGAAACCCAAACATTTCATCATCACTGATCTTTAATTTTCAGCTATTGGCACATTCTCTCAGGGAGACTCCATCCATTGTCTGGTACTGGGACTAAACAAGTGAGGCTCATACATATGATCCATTGCTAAAGATTACTTTGTAACCCTCTACCTCGAGTGGCTCTTGGGATTTGTACAGAGTGAACATCATTGCAAAGAAAAAAAAATAAAAAGGCCAGAATTAAAGGTGATTTCTATTATTGATTAGTTTGTGATATTTTTGGTTTATATTTTTTAATTTTTTACTGTTATGTAAAAAAGCTGTAAATACCATTGAAAGTAATTTGTAAGTCTTCTTTATTGTGTAGCATGATTCAATGAAAATTTTTTTAAAAGTGGAATAAATCTTAGAGGAATGAAAAAAAGGAAAAAATGTGAAAGAAAAAAAATGATTGATAATTTGAAAAAAGGATAAATTGAATGTTTAAAAAGAATTTGAAAAAAAAATCAATAAAAGAAGGAAAAAAATTGAAACATCATGAATATGAACACTGAAAGAAAGAAAGAAAGAAAGAAAGACAGAAAGAAAGAAAGACAGAAAAACAGAAAGAAAGAATGTAAAAAACGTAACAGAAAGAAAGATAAAACAAAATAAAGTGTGTAGAAAATAAAATTTTGGAAAAGAAAGAAAGAAAAAGAAAAAGGAAGAATTGTAAAGAAAATAGCAGAAAAAAAAATGAAAGGACACAATGAAGAAATCACTCACAATTTTGAAAGGAAAATTAGAAAAAGGAGTGAAAGATAAAAGGAAGAATAAAATGAAAGAAAGGATATGATAAAGAAATCAGTAACAATGTGAGAAATAGGAAAATGGAAAAAAAGGAAAAATAAAAAATGAACAAGGGTGGCAGAATAAAAGAAAAAAAAGAAATGAACATGTGGGAACAAAAGAGACAAACAAAGAAAGAAATGAACATGTGGGAAAGAAAGAAAGAAAGAAAGAAAGAAAGAAAGAAAGAAAGAAATGAACATGTGGGAACAAAAGAAAGAAATAAAGAATGAAAGAAAGAAAGAAAGGTGCAGCAATAAAAGAAAGAATGAAAGAAAGAATGGCAGAAAGAAATGAAAATGTGGAAACAAAAGAAAGAAAGAAAAGAAGAAAGAAAGAAAGAAAGAAATTTACATGTGGGAATGAAAGAAAGAAATAAATTTACATGTGGGAATGAAAGAAAGAAAGAAATTTACATGTGGGAATGAAAGAAAGAAAGAAAGAAAGAAGAAATGAACATGTGGGAACAAAAGAAAGAAAGGAAGAAAGAAAGAAAGGTGCAGCAATAAAAGAAAGAATGAAAGAAAGAATGGCAGAAGGAAATGAACATGTGGAAACAAAAGAAGAAAGGAAAGGAAATTGGATAAAAGAGAAAACAAAATGAAAAATGTCAAAATGTGAAGTGAAAAATTCTTTGAATGATACAAAAATGTCAAAAATAAAATAAAAGAGAAGAAAACCTAAAAAAAATGTAAGGAAGAAGAAATTAAATCATTGAAAGAAAAATTAAAAACAAAAAGAAAAAAAGAATTAAGTAGAAGAAAAAGAATCATTCATAAATAAACAACTAAAAGAATATTTAAAGACAAATTGAAAAATGAAAAATAAAGAAGCAAAAATGTATTCTATGAAAAACGCTGAAGCATTAATGAATAATTCCAAGAAAAAATAATTCAATGTTAAAAAGATGAATCAAACAAAGAAAGGAAAATGGATCAAAGAAAAACAGAAAAAAAAAAAAAAATGAATCAAAGAAATGAAGAAAAACATTTCAAAGAATGAAAGAAAGAAAAATGAATCAAAGTAAAAAAACAATTCAAAGAAAGAAAGAAAAATATATAAAAAAAGAAAAGTAATGTAAAGAAGGAAAAGAAAGAAAAACAAATCAAAGGAAAAATTAAAAACACTTCAAAGAAAGAAAAAAATAATCAGAGAAAGAAAAACGAATCAAAGAAAAAAAAAAATGAAAAAAAATTATTTAAAAGAAGTGTAAAGGAAAATAAAAAATAAAAAATAATTCAGCAACACCCAGAATTGAATAAAAGAAAATAAAAAAGCATAAAAAATAATAATGAATGAAAAAGAGAAAAAAAAAAAAAAAGTTAAATATATAAAATAAAAATGATTCAAATAAAGAAAGAAATGAATAAATAAAAGTAAAAATTCAACAATCCCCAGACTAGAATAAAATAAAATTTTAAAAAATATTAAAAAAAAATAATGTGAATGAAACCGAGAAAGAAAGGCAAAACTGAAGCAAATAAAAAAATAATGAAATAAAAATCAAATTAAATGAGAGAGAATGAGAAGATTAAAATACAAAAATATAATTTAACTGTCCAGGTGAAGTGAAGGCTGCTAACTGAGGCACCTATAGAATAACTCATCAAATTTGAACCAGAAATTATCAGTCATTATTTCCCGATTAGCAATCAATAATTTCGTCTATAGAGCATGACTATAAATTAATTTATCTCTGCAAATGAATTGCGATGTCTCCAGTTGGTCAATCATTAAAAATTTATCTCATTCTGGAACACACTTCTATACAGACTACACAACCTCACCCATATGGCATAACACCATCAGCAGTTTATATGAAGTTTGTGCCTTGAGGGTATTTCATATAAGAACCATAATTAATTACTTGTGCAAGTGTGTGTGCCTAAAATTTGGGAGCTCCAGGGTGAAAAAAAACCCCGAAAACAACATAGATTAGACACCAATAATTTTTGTAGCAGAAACGAAAAAAAAAAAAAAATTCAGTGACCTTCTACCTTGAGTGGCTCTTAGTCCTAGTATTAGGTGAAAATTTAGTAAACTAAATAAAATTTAGTAAAATAAATAAAAATTTTGACTATCTTCATTTATGTGCCTGAAAATATAAAATGGAATTTTCTGAACTTCTTCTATATGCAATATCTCTTTGCGATAAACAATCATAGCTCTCCACAATTTCCAATTTTGTGTGGCTCTTAGTAGCTTTTCTCCCTTTGCTAATGATTCCACCCCTCATTTTGTCATCCATTCACACAAGCTTGTCAGATAAGTGGCTCACAGCCTTACCCTATTTCTCTTGCTCTCAATATGCCCTGTGATGGTTAAATTTTCCAAGCCCACTTTCCTCATTATGTGCCAAGGAATTTCAGCTGCCTTTCCCTGATTCTGAGTCAAAGTGTTCTCTCTGTTACCATTTTCTTTAAGACTTCCTTGTTGTTTACTTGATTGTTGCAATAAAGGCTGGCAATCATTGTTAATTAGATTCTAGCTCGTCATTGAGACCATTTTGATATCCAAAATATATATTAGGTTGGTGCAAAAATAATGACGTAATAATGTCGTTTTTTGACGTTAAAAAATATGTCAAAAAATGACATTATTACGTCATTATTTTTCCACCAACCTAATAGTAAGAATTGTAAATTCAAAGTAATCACACTTCTTGGAATTATTAGCCATTCACATATTTAAAATTCCAGTAACCTTGTTCAAATACTAAAATACATTTTTAAAATTATTTCACCCCAAGCAAGGCAACAAAGTCACTAGGGTGCAAAGGCTTACTGAGTGTGAGAAAATATTAGAAAAAGAAATCATTATTAAGGAGGGAGAACAATAAAAGAACTATAATTAAGAAGACAGTGTAGTGACCTTCAAGATAGTATCAGCAGCAGCTCTAAAATAAAATTCATATCAGCAGCAGCTTAAACATAGTAGCAGTAGCACCTCTAAATAAAATTTATCAGCAGCAGCTCTCGAATATAAAAACACATGAACTCTAAAGTAATTCTCACTCTCTCTCTCTCTCTCTCTCTCTCTCTCTCTCTCTCTCTCCTGGGCTTTTCCTCTTTTGAACTGGTGTCATGAACTTTCCATGCTGAAGCTAAAAGTGCTGCGAATGCTTCATCTAAAAACACACAAAGTTCTCACTATAACATACTCATGAACATTTCTTGTGTATACAATTTATATCTAACAAAATAAATTCTCATTTTAAACTTTCCTTTTGTTAATTTGTCAAATAAATGTTATCTTGCATTGTAAATAAATTGGTCTGTTATTTTATGCATGTCCACCATTATTTCATGTACTACAAAATTTTTCCATAAGAAACCTTATGCACTTAATTATTGAATAAGTAATCACTAAAACAGAATATAGAAATTGACATTGCATTTAAATTTTGGGGTATCAAAGTTGACTGCAAAGCTAGAAGCCAGAAGAGAATTCCACAGGGAAGAAGTGTGATAGAACTGTTAGCATAGAATTTACAGTTACATCTAGACATTTCAACTACAATCTACTAGTATACTTAAATTCATAAAGTCAAGATTCGAAAGAGGAAAGTTCATCTGGACAATTACAATGAAAATACTTATAGAAAAAAAGGCAGAGGAAACAACATTACAGCAGTGGGAAAGTGACTGAGTGCAAAATTCCTGGTCAAGACCAATAACATTGCAGATTCTTCTTTGTATTTTATCAACAAATACAGAGCAGAAGTGACAGACCAGATGCGGCAGCAATATTCAATGTATGGATGAATGGCAGAGATATAAATGGGTAAGAAAAATTGTCTAATATGACACAGTGAACCAATTTTCCTAGTGGCAGACCTATCAGTTGTTTAAATATAATCTTTTTACTTTATATCAGTAAAAATCATTAGTCCTAGAAGTCACAAGGAATCACTCTCCTGGAGGTTAGCATCAACCATGCTGACACAAGTAAAAAAGGTTCTCTCAGTGAATTAGTTTTGTTTTGAGGGCATTAAAATTAACAAGCAATTTTTTGTGCCAGTTAACAACAGATTGTATGTTACTTTTGAGCTCAGCTTCCAAATGAAAGATAAACTCAAGGGTAGTTTAGATATTAAATCTCTCTATGATAATATAGCAGCTAATAAATGTTCACATCTCCAAAAGAAATGCCTCGTAAAATAAAAAAAAAATAACCTTCACCACCTACTGATAGACTAGCTTATTATAAACTAATGTTATTTCATTTTCGATAATAATTTTTATAGATAGAGATTTGGATTACTTATAGAATTCTTTTAGAATGTCTCGAAACTCATTCTTTCTAAAATATTTTGCCTAGACAATCAACATATTTTCCATTCATTAATAAAGCTTTATTATTATACCACCATAAAACAATATTACATGATCTTGTACATAAACTAAACAACATCAAACATACGAAAAAGCAGAAACCAACAAATATATTTATGTTTCTAGGTAGAAATAAAACAAACTAATTTAAGCAAGAAAGACTAATCAAAATTTATACTGCAAATGCTGCATCTTTGAAATTTAGGCAATAAAATGACTATTACATCTATTACTATTAAATGTACAGTATGGTGAGAAGAAATTAAATGAAAAAGGTGTCATCATAAGATTAGACTGAAGTTCACTGAGCTAGGTTTCATTGCCAAATGAGTTTTAGGATCACTGAAGTTAAGCAATGATCAGCCTGCTAGATGGGTGACTGCTTGTGAATAGCAGGTGTTTTAAGTAGGAAGTGTAATGGATAATGTTTCAGAACTGCAGATCAGAGAGCCAAGTTTCAATTTCAATTGAGTTGGTTATATTGAATTATGAGCAAATACCCTTGGGAAAGGTATAAATCTACCCATACTCCCCCACCTATGGGTTAATTAGTAGTAAATGTATCAGTAAGTCATTATTACTGCAAAAAATTCTTAAAATCTTAAGATATTTTCTGGTTTTAAATAACCTGCAAAAGGGTTGATAAGCCATAAAAAACAAATTTATACTGATACTAATCAATAAGTAATACTAATCAATAGACTGCATAAAAGAAAAAGACAAAATATACAAGTATAGACAAAATATAAAAAGATATAAAAGATATAATAAAAAAAAAAGTGTTATATAGGAATAAAGTGTCACTGCCAACACTGGAGTTTGAACATAGATCGCCAGAGAGCAAACACAGATGATCCCATTTTGAATAAGTAGATCACATGATGATAAAGGAAATGTATTAGTGTGGCATGTAAGTGATCACTATCCGGATTACTTTTGAAGTGTGCTGGTTAAACTCTCTGTCTTTGGGCAGAGACGATCCCCATACGAGAATATGTTGAAGGGCAGAGTCTCATCTGGGGAGGTAGACAGCTATCCGACCCCATTTATATGGCATCTACGGGAATTTTAGCGCAATCTGATGCGCTCGGATACCCCATAATAAACTTCTGCCACAATCTGACCATGTGGGGTGGTTAGTGAATATCTCACTATCCAGATTACTTCCTAGCATACTGGTCAAACCCTCTGCCTCAGGGAAGAGAGGATACCCAGACGAGGCTATGTTGAAGGGCAGAGTCTCATCTGGGGAGGTAGACAGCTACCCGACCCCATTTATATGGCATATACGGGAATTTTTGCCCAATCTGATGGGCTCGGATACCCCATAATAAACTTCTGCCACAATCTGACCATGTGGGGCGGTTAGTGAATATCTCACTATTCAGATTACTTCCTAGCATACTGGTGAAACTCTCTGCCTCAGGGCAGAGAGGATACCCAGACGAGGCAATGTCAGATATTCACTAACCAGCCCACATGGTCAGATGTGGCAGAAGGCTAATGGGCTTATGGGGTATCCGAGCTCATCAGATTGGGCAAAACAAGTATTTGTTGACATTACAAAATTGGCAACGAGTGTTCATTGACATCATAAAAAGAAGATAAGGAGAGATAGGGCTGCAATAAAATGAAGAAGAGACTCCATCTTCTTTTTTATGTCATATCCCTTTAAGATGTAGGTAATCATGTGTTGTTTGATATTTTTTTTAGTATTAATGCTTCTAGTATTTGTCCTTTTATTTTTTTAAAAGTTTATAGTATTTTTGTGTTATTGGTAAGAATGTTTTGGATTTCTTGTTGTATTAGGTTGGTGCAAAAATAATATCGTTTTTTGACGTAACGTCAAAAAACGATATTATTTTTGCACCAACCTCATATTTGTTGTTATTGTTGTTTAGTTATATTGCATGTGTCATGTTCTTTCAAGACGTGCACAATCATTGCTCTCCGCAACTTTTTACATTTTTCTATTTCTAAGCAATGTTTATCCCTTCATTATCCCTCCCAGATTCTGTTCTACCCCATCCATCTACATAAATTCATTTTGTAGGTTACTTGCTGTCTCTTGCTGCTCCTCTTTAAATTGATAAACTGAGCAGTGAAGATAGTTAAAATAATAGCAGTGTCAAGGAAAAAAACGTCCTTTTGACCTTCAGGTTGTTTTGCAGGCATGAAAGTCCAAGTCTGCCTACATTTCTCAAATATTAGGTTGGTGCAAAAATAATGACGTAATAATGTCGTTTTTTGACGTTACGTCAAAAAACGTTATTATTACGTCATTATTTTTGCACCAACCTAATAACATCCCGGACATATTCAATACATAGCTTACATCATGCTAATAACCATACATTGACTTTTCAGTTGGTAGTTAGTCCTTTCTTCCTGCTTTACTACCTTGTCTAGAAGTTCCTACAGATTTCTTTTTCTGTCTGCTATAAAAAAAAATAATTTACATAATAAAGACAAACGAGAAATAAATATTTTCTACAACTGTTAGGATGGTCTTTCTATTTTATCGATATAAATATAGTGATAAAATGCAACATCGTCTTACCTCTCTTCCTGTTTTCGTCTATTCACTCAACTCATCTTCTATTCATATGCAGGCTGTTTGGTTCCCAGTGTAAATCAAGCTTTTCTACTATTTCAAGTAGCTCTTCATGCCATACTTAGCCTTTTTGTAATCTATGAAGCCGAGCACAACAAAATTTTAAACTGACTTTCTTATTATTAGCCCAAGTTAGCTCAGCTTATTTTAAAATGTATTCACATGTAGTATAATTCAACATTTAGTAACAATGAACTTTTAAAAGTAGACCAATCTAGACACACTAGAATGTCTCGCGGATAAACTTAAAATATAATGAGTTTAATCACCAAAAAATAGCCTCTTGTGTCTTGTTCTTCATACTAGAGGCAAAAGCAGTAGTAAATTCGCACTATGTGCTCTACTTCTATGACCTTGTGTCAGACTAAGTCAAGCTTAGCTAATGAGAATTAGGCCTATGTATTGTCCCATTCTATTTTGCACTCAATCACACTCAAACATCAATGAAGCCAGGTGAACGATGGATCTGAAGTGGTTACTTAGACCCACATGATCAGCTTGGCTACACTTGGGTTGTAAGAGATGCAAAGAACTATGTTTTAGGTAGATATATAAGCACCCTTCATACCAGAGATGAAAAGGAAAATTCTCTCAAACATTGTAAGAATGTAAGGGCCATATTTGAATGAGGTTCCAGGGCTGCACACAGACATGGAGTGGCCAATTGTAATAAACAAGTCCAGAGATTTTTTGTTTGAATTCATTTCAACCCAAGCAAGGATGCAAGGGGTCACAAGGAAAGAAAATGAAAGAGAATGAGAAGACTTTAGTGAAGAGAAAGAACAATAAAAGAAAAGCATTCAGGAACACAGGAAATGCCAATTAGTGTTGCATTTATATTTTTGAAGAGTGAAGGTGACAGAGAACCAAGAAATCAGTAAGGACTTCCACAAGTGAGAAGTGTAAGAAAAGAAACTCTTAGAATGGAACATACAGTTGTATCTAACCAGTTTAATAAAATTAAATGTTATGTAAGAGAAATTCAGTCTCATATTTTCATTTGTAATGTTTTTGAGTTAGCTGTATACTTCACGGTGGTGCCATTGTTCAGAGTTTGTTCCCACCTAAATCATGGCTTTTTGATATAATAGATTAACCTGTCATCCCCTTGAGTGATTACGCTATAGGTAATAACTACCTATAAGTATCTGTAAGTCAATGGACTACAGAATCTAGCTGAAATCTTTTTCAGCTGTACTGTCGAAGTCTCTGCCTTCAGGCAGAAAAGTACCTGGACAAGGCTATGCCGAAAGGCAGAGTCTTGTTCATGGAGGTAGATAGACCCGATCCTGTTTATTCTGGGTCTACGGGAATTTTTTGGCTGAGCCTACAGTCTCAGGAACCCCACATTAAATTCAGCCTTGTGTTACATGTAACTGCATGGGGCAGTTGTTAGATACCATCTAGCTGGGATCTGTTGAGTATGACTCAGACTTACATGAGAAATACTGACCTTCCAATAGTACCACTCACTACTGGATTGACTTGCGACGACCTTGTGCATAACTGTTAACTTTATTCTTATTGTACTGGTTTTTACAATAAACCTTTACTTATTTTATCCACTGTGTTGTTCAAGTATATATTACTTTTAGCACAGAATATAACACTTTTGAATTCTGATTTTCTAGTTTGGCAAAATCTTTCATTTGAAGAAGCATCCATCATTTTTTTTTTAACATTAACCATTTTTGGCAAGCTTAATTTTCTCCATCAAAGTATATATTTAAAAGCCAATAATAAATTGGAATTAAAATCTAACCAACACAATCTTGTTTTTCTTGATGAAATCACCAATAAAACTCAAAACTAGAGAGTTCCAATTTCTCTGTTTTATTAAATTATATAGAAGGATGCAGATTTTTGTCTGGGGGAAAATTATTATTATGAAATATTCTCTTGTTTTGCTTTGTTCTTTAATTCATTTGAAAACCTGCTTTGTTGCAGTATATCCACACTGGTGTAATTTTGCAATTATAAAATTATTATGTATCATTTTTCTATCACATTTAGACATTTCCAATAAATCTCATTTATCCAATTATATTAAATAATAAAGAGATTTCTGAAAATGAAAACTCTTTTGAAGTAGTACTGCTTAAAATCAGCTTTTCAAATTCTTGCATTATCATTGCTAAATCTTCTTTGCTAAATGCAATTTCAACAGTGATAAAATAACATGCAACAGAAATAATATAATTTCTTAACTCACTTATTTAGAGAGTTCCAAATCATTATACCCAGCGAAAATGCATTTTATAACTAAAAACAAAAAAAATAATCTGAAAGAGTAAGCTCGAAGTGTTCTTGCAGTTAAAATTTTGCCATTACTTTTAGAATTTATGATTCTCTGGAAATTTCCAAGAAGTAGGACATAAAATGGTTTATTTCTCCCATAAAATTCCTGGCAGATGCAGGAAGTCAAAATCCAAAAATAAAAATAGCTTTCTTTTCCAGGAACAACAAAACAGTTTTTTCTTTTATTTTCTCTTTTTTGTGACTATATTATAGTCAAATATATTTTGCAGATTTTCAAAATACTTGTCAGCCAAGTGTGGAAGGAAATAATGTTAGTTTGAATGAAATATCAAAACTCCTTTTTTTAGGGATGCGGCTGACTTTCAAAACATAAGTTGTTCACATTAAATACAGTAAGGATTGATTTTTAAGAGTTTCTTTGGTTAAATTGATTGATCTAACAGAAGGGGTGTGGTGTTTTTATATTATTATACAGCATTGTTATCTTGGGCTAGAGCTTCTGGATTGTTGCCTTGATATTAGGCAAGCTTGTTTACAACTACAGGAAGCAAGATTACTTACAACTGTTCTGGAATGTATTGGAATTAAGTTTTATTATAAATATTTGACGTATGTATTGACATTTCATACATTGACACATGCAAATATACACACACATACACAGATACACATAGACACATAAATACACACAGAGAAAGAGAAAGAAATCAACCTAAAGAGCACGCCAACTACCCCAACTAGCACATACATCACACACACGCATATATATATATATATATATATACGTATATAATTATTTATTTAAAAAAAAAATTTATAACATAAATATGTTATAAAATCACTACAAAAAGAGCCATTTTGTTTCAACACCCTCGGTGTCTTATCAAGTGATGACGTTTGATAAGACACTGAGGGTGTTGAAACAAAATGGCTATTTTTGTAGTGATTTTATAACATATTTATGTTATAAATTTTTTTTAAATAAATAATTATATCTGCTCTACTTTGTATTGAGCACTCTTTTAAGAATAGTAATTGTTGGTTATTGGAATTCATTCCATATACACCAATCATATACTTGGGTATATATATATATATATATATATATATATATATATATATATATTTGTGTATTTAGGCAGCAGTCCTTCTTTCATGCACATTTCATTGAATACAACAGACAAGGTGCTTTGATTTAGTTTTTTATACAATTTGTCATGTGATCTAATAATTTTTTGTTTTTGGTCCATAAATTATATAAAAACTGTTCAATTGTTCTTTTTAGGTGAGTGCTTTCGGCTATACATTTGGTCATTTTCAAGGTTGAAATATATTAACTGTTAACAACAAATAGATTGATGTATCCATGTATTATATAATGCTTTCTTTTTCAAAACACAGTCAAGATATTGTATTCATGTTCATAGTTGATATTACTGAGCATTGATTTTGTTTTTATTCATAAGTCTTCCATTATTTTTAGGCTTTTTTTGCATGTGGATGATGCTGTCATATTTTTGTTGTTTACAAGTACGTTACAAATAGGATCTAGTAGGTCCCCATGACTATTTAAATGAGACCTAATTGAGCTATGATCAGAAAGGTGTAGTGTCAGTCTTTGTGTTAAATACATAATATATATATATATATATATATATATATATATATATATATATATATATATATATATGAGAAATAACCACAACATTTGGCATATACACACATGCACACACAGAGAAAAAGAGTGAAAAAATCAACTTAACACCAATAATAACAGCACTGCAACTAATGCATAAATTAATTACATCAAACTTAGTATAATGATAAATGAAGATGAGGAAAATGGCAGTCAGTTGCTAAAACCTCCTGAAGAGTGGACAAAACAATTTCAGAAAAGTTTGTCTATGAATCTCTGCAGTTTAATTTCACAAAATTAAATTTGAAGCTTTTAGCTTCCATTTTTGAAACATAGTTATTACTGTGTAGTGAAAGAAACCATATTTTAAACTAGTTAATTTATAATATTAATGCTCTGTAAATTTACATTGCGCACTATTTTGTAAAAAAAAATATCTATAAGAACACCAGATTATATATCTTACTGTTCTTTCTTATATATATATATATATATATATATATATATATATATATATATATATATATATGGTGGACTCTTCCATTGTATTCAATGTATGAGTGTGAAGCAGCTCAGTTCCTAGGAACCAACAGCCCAGACACCAACAGATATGATTTGATTATAATGGTGAAGGCTTTGTGCAGAACACTTTTTGAAGGGCTGAATACAGAGACCTTGTGCACTACGTGCCACAAGATCAATGGCCCTCCACAGGTTTTGAATTCAGAGTTGTTCTTCTGCAAGACCAGTTGCCATCAACGGCTATAAAAACCAATTTGTCCTGCTATTCACCCATAGCTGGAGGGAGAAGAAGTGGATTAATACCTTTCCCAAGGGTATTAGCAGACACACACACATATATATATATATATATATATATATATATATATATATATATATATATATATATATATATACAGAGAGAGAGAGAGAGAGAGAGAGAGAGAGAGAGAGAGGTGTGTGGCCCAGTGGTTACAGCATTTGCTTTCTGACCATGAGAACTAGGTTCGAATCTCATCATAGTCTATTTGTCAAGAAGGAGACTTCCTGATGTTATCAGACTGGATTGAGGTTGATTCCAGCACGCGGCAACTGTAGAAAGTGCATGAAAACCATACTGCAGGTCAACCCAAGCCATGTGAGTGAAAGTGGGTAGACAGAACTCTTGAGGGTTGTTGATGGCTGTACTAGCACATGGCTGCAAATCGTCATGGTTGAGGCCTCGAGCATGTGGCAATTTGTTCAAATTGTTGATCACGCTAGATAACACACTCTCTCCCAGAAACTGTAACTAAAGTACTTTTTATCCAAAGTTATATCATGTGAGTTTTTTTCAAGCAGGGCATTAAAGCCACTAAGATGCAAGAGTTTATTGAGTGTGAAGGAAACTGAGAAAACAGTACCGAGGAGAAAGAACAATAAAAGAAAATGTTTCAAAGAGACATAGACATTGTGCTTAAATTATGAAGATTGAAAGCAAGAAACAGAAAGAGAGTTCTACAGGGAGCAGTCCAAAAAACAATGACTTTGTTAGCAGAACATTTTTAATTTTCATTAATGATCTTCCTGATGTAATCAGCTCACAACTGGGTATCTCCTGCCTCAATAGAAAGACTTATCAGTCTGAAAAGGTCAAAATGGAAGTTGACGTCCAAAACCATCTCAAATCCATAGTTAACTGAGGCAAAATGCTTTGTTAATTTTGATGACTCCAAGACTAAACTTCTCTCCATTAAACATCTGAGAGACTCCTTACTACCTTCCATTAGCATGGCTAATGCTCTCCTCCAGAAAAGTGACACATTGTGCCTTCTCAGATTAAGTTCTCAGCTGACATGAAGGGGAAAGACTCTATTGAATCCATTGCTAGATCAGCTGTTAAGAAAGTTGGTTCACTATGAAAGGCAAGACAATTTTTCTCTCCAGAATCTATTTTGCATATCTATAAGTCTAGCATTCACCCATGCTTAGAATATTGCTGCCACATATAGTCTGGTGTTCCTGCTATTTACCTTGAGTTCCTTGTTAAGATCCAAAGAAGAATCTGAAATGTTATTGGTCCTGATCCGGCAACTCAGCTCCAGTCACTTTCTCACCATCATAAGGTTGCATCCCTATGTCTTTTCTATAAATACTTTCATGGTAATTGTTTGAATAAGATCTTCACTATGGTACCTAGAGTTTTTGAATTTAAGTGCAGCACTAGACTGGCATCAAGGTCTCATTCATCTACTGTTGAGTTGGTTAGATGTACTCATAAATTCTATGCTAACAGTTTCTTCTCTTGCACTTCTCACTTGAGGAATTCCCTTCCAGCTCCATGCTTTTCAGCCAACTTTAATCTGCAAAAATTTAAATGCAATGTCAATTGCTATCTACTTTCTAATTGATTACTCTCTTCGGTTTCTGCTCATCATTAAGGTTTCTGTTCTTAGTTCTTTCGCACCCTGTAACCCCTTGTGTTTTAGTGGCATTTGCTTGGGGTGATGCCAGTTTTAAAAAAATAAAATAAAACTTACAGTTACATTTCGACAGTAAAAGATTGATTGTTTATTTAATGGCATATCAACTCCTTATGGGTCATTTAATGCCAAAATTTAATTTTCTTGGGAGCTTGGAAGTAGAAAAAATATGTTATTCTGCTTTCACAATTGAATAAATGGTAGATGATACACAGCTCTGGTGTTTATGCATTTGTGTAAACATAATTATTAGAGGCAATGATTGCATTTTATGCTGTACTTTTGTTGAAGTTATATTTTGGAATACAGTTTGATTTCTTTAAGAAATTTTAGGATTAATTTTATGGATTAATTTTAGGAAAGAGTTCTTTCATTTTGGTTGATTAGTTGATTGGTTTTGTTTAATGGCATTGGGTTATTTAATGACAAAATCTAAATATTTTGAACACAATTTTATGGTTTCAACTACAGATAAGATGTGTTGCTGGTCATTTTCTTTAAAATATATTGTTGGTAATTTTACTATCAATATGTATTAGGGGTTCAGTATTTGACCATAGCTGGGACCCTAACAGGTGCTACCACCCCAGGTTGGAATAGACATGGGAACAACTGCAATTAAGAGTTGGTTTCACATTCCTCAAAACCACCAATCTCTTGCTCACATGCCTTGCTTCCAGATGCTGTTTATTGTCATACCCAGGACTACCAGATGTCATTTATTGTCATACTCAGGACTTCAATATGTCGTTCATCGTCATACCCAGGACTTCCAGATACCATTTATTGTCATATCCAGGACATCCAGTTGTCATTTATGGTCATATGCAGGACTTCTAATTGTCATTTATTGTCATATGCAGGACTTCCAAGTGTCATTTATTGTGATACCCAGGACTTCCAGATGTCGTTTATTATCATACCCAGGACTTACAGATGTTCTTTATTGTCATATCTAGGACTAGCATATATCATTTATTGTCATATCCAGGACTCCCAGATGTCATTTATTGTCATACCCAGGACTTACAGATGTCATTTATTGTCATACCCAGGACTTCCAGATGTTGTTTATTGTCATATCTAGGACTAACATATATCATTTATTGTCATATCCAGGAACTTCCACATGTCATTTAATGTCATACCCAGGATTTCCAAGTGTCATTTATTGTCATACCCAGGACTACTAGACGTCATTTATTGTCATATCCAGGACTTCCAGATGTCATTTATTGTCATACCCTGGACTTCCAAGTGTCATTTATTGTCATACCCAGGACTTACAGATGTCATTTATTGTCATACCCAGGACTTACAGACGTTGTTTATTGTCATACCCAGGACTTCCAGATGTTTATTGTCATACCCAGGACTTACAGATGCCATTTATTGTTATACCCTGGACTACCAGATGTAATAAAAACATTCAATACAGGGGTGAATGGTAGATTTCTAAATGTGCAAGATAAATTCTGTTGAGAAAAATTGTCTGGCACAACACAGTGAACTGACTTTCTTATTTTGACTTTGACAGGGAAAAGACTTTCTTACTTTGACTTTGCTTCTTTATTTCTGAGTCATCCTGCTTACATAATAAATTGCAGGATTCAATGTGACCTGTGCATTGTGATGCAGAGCAACAATAATGAGAGAAAAGGTAAAATTGTCTGAAAATAAAAATAATGATAATAAAGAAAAAAGATGGCTGAATCAGGCCCAGATTCTCAGAGTAGAAAAGAAAGCAGCCAAAAGTTAAAAAAGAGAATTTCTGGAATCAAACGCAGGACAAACTTTCTTCCACTCTGACATGACATTGGAACTTACTCTTGGGAGAAATACATATCTGGTTTATCTAAAGATACAGACTAAGCAGGTGGGTTTTGCCAGCTAGATTATTTCTCTAATCACTGAGAAATACTTTTTATTTATTTGTCTTTATATTTGTCTATCTATTTGTTTGTTTATTCCCGCTGAATTAGAAATAGATAACACTGATTGCTTAGTGTGTTTGTTCTTGTCTCCCCAAGGGGAATTTTAAGTCCAACTGAAACCTGTTGTGTGTGTACAATTCGCATTTGCACAAGTAACTTAATTTTGCTTTTCATTGAATATCTCATTACAAACTCCTCAGTTACACTCACTCTAGGGAAGTCCGCCATCTTGGAAGAAATGATGACTTAACCTTTGTGTTTTGATTTTTAATTTGGTGATTTTTTTGTTGATTTTTTTATTTGGTTTTGTTAGTTTATTTCTAGATATTTCTTTAATCTAATAGTTATTCATGATATATTTTTCTTTCCTTTTTTAGTGGTGGGCGGGGGTGGGGGCTAAATCAGATGTCTGCTAATGTTGTACTCACAGTCTTTCCTAGCCTCCATATTGTTGTGAATGCACTGGAAATATAAAGTTGGTAGAAGTAATAAGAAATAGAGAAGAAGGTGAAAGAAAAGGAAAGTAGCTAATGAAGGAAAATAAAGAGGAATGAGGCAAAGGAGAAAATAAGAATAGAGCGAGTGATAGAGAAAGAGAGAATTAGAGACTGAAATAAGAAAAGAATAAAAGGGGATACAAGAGAGTGAGTGAGACAGAAGAGAGAGGTAGAGACTGAAAGGAAAGGAGGAAAAGAGTGAATGCAAGAGAATGAGTGAGAGAGAGAAAAGTAGACTGATAGACAAGGAGTAAAAGAGCAAAGGCAAGACAGTGAGTGAGATAGAAAGAGAAAAGTAGTGACTGAAAGAAGAGGAGAAAAAGACAGAATTCAAGAGAGTGAGTGAGAAAGAGAAGTAGAGATTGAAAGAACAGGAGAAACATAATGAGTGAAATAGAAAGAGAGAAGTAACGACTAAAATAATATATATATATATATATATATATATATATATATATATATATATGTCAGCTGTCAATATACCTCATAACACCCTTGAGTGCTTAGCCTTGAAATGGGTACAATGAAGATCAACATGTTTTAGCAGACTCAACAGTTTTCAATGAGCTTATCTGAATCATCTTCAAGAAGTAAGAGTAAGATCTAAAAGGTCAGCCAATTTAACAGTGATCTCATCTCAATTCTTACTCTTGCTCCATATGTGGCCCCCTTTGTAAATCACTAGCGGGTGCCACTTAATATTATTGCACAAAATTTCATAACTGAATCAATTAAGTTGTCAGATCCTCATACACCAAAACTGTCAGAAGAGTCCATTCTATATATATATATATATATATATATATATATATATATATATATATCATAAAATGATAATAACACCTACTGAGATACATAAAATAATATAATTTAATGTAATTCAAGGCAAACAGAAATTTTGTCAATAAAGTGTTGATTAGATATGAAGAGTAATAAATTGGAGAAACTTTTTACTGGGATTTGGGGTACTCCTCAACATTTCCTTCTGTATGAAATGAGTCCTATAATGGATTCTAAAGAGATGTCTGCAGCCACCACATGGTAGGGTTTAGAAGATGGAAAGTTCTGAGTTTTCTTTTGGCTTTCTTCATCTTTTCTATTTGTCTTCTAGTGTTTTTCAAAGGATTTTGCTTTTTCATGAACTGCTCTTCTCCAATTGGTTCTTTAGATATGAGAAAGGATTTGTTTGAGATCGTCCATGGGTCACCACTTCATGACACACTCACTTCAGCTTGCAATCCACTGTGGTAAACCAGGGCTTGACAGACAGTTCCATGATAACAATGTATTGGGCTTGCATCTCATACATAGAATATCATTTTGACTGCTGGGTGTTGAGTTGTGCTTATTCTGGTCCCTTGCCTAAATCCTTACTGCCGTAGGTGTGATCCTATCAGGAGACAGAGCTCAAGTTCCTTGTAACACAAAAGCTCCTCTACTATGACACAATCTATATACGTTATATACATTATGCATTTTAGAAGCACAAAAAAAATTAATGTTTTTTTTGTATATAAAACATTAGATAAGCAAAAACACTATATTTTATCTGTTTCTAAAATGAAGAGCAATAATTATGGTATAAAAAAAATCTTAAAAGAATCAGTTTTGCAATGCATTACTCTTCATATATATATATATATATATATATATATATATAAGGTTGGTGCAAAAATAATGTCGTTTTCTCACATATGTTACTATGTGAGAAAACGACATATTTTTGCACCAACCTAATATACATATATATATATATATATATATATATATATATATATATATATATATATATGCAAATATTCAAATGGTACAGATGCAAAAAAGACCCAACATCACATGTGAACAAGTCTATCAACATCAGTTACATCTGGGCTTTCCCAATCAGCAGCTTGGCATGTCTAGATATGGGTCTCTTTGCAACTGGTCAAGACCTGGGACAATCAGCAGTTAGCAATTGGCAAGATATGGTGCCTTGTAAAGTGGGTCCTCTATAAAGAATCATGAAACACCATATTTCTACTGTAAATTCCAGAAAACATGTAAAACTTATAATATATTACAGAAAACTGATGACTGCAAACTTTGTTCTCAATAATCAAAATATCAATAATGATATCTAAAATATGAAATATGATATTTAAAATATGATATATATATATATATATATATATATATATATATATATATATATATATATATATGGTATATATATATATGATATATATATATATATATATATATATATATATGATACATATATATATATGATATATATATATATATATATGATGATATATATATATATATATATGATATATATATATATATATATGATATATATATGATATATATATATATATATATATATATATATATATATATATATATGTATATATATATGATATATATATATATGTATATATATGTATAATATATTTCAAATATGATATATAAAATATATTACAGAAAACTGATGACTGCAAACTTTGTTCTCAATAATCAAAATATCAATAATGATATCTAAAATATGAAATATGATATTTAAAATATGATATATATATATATATATATATATATATATATATATATGGTATATATATATATGATATATATATATATATATATATATATATATGATACATATATATATATGATATATATATATATATATATGATATATATATATATATATATGATATATATATGATATATATATATATATATATATATATATATATATATATATGTATATATATATGATATATATATATATGTATATATATGTATAATATATTTCAAATATGATATATAAAATATGAAATCAAAAGTAGTAATGACCAATATAGTGTATCAATTTCACTACCCAGGATAAGGCTGTGTTTCTTATAAATAAATTATCTATATCAGACATATTACCACGTCTTTGGATAGATGCCTCACATATCACTTATCAGATCAAAGCACAATAAAAAAACAAAACAAAAAAAAACATCTAACCACTCACAATTTACAAGATCCCTCAAGAAAATTCCTGGTTGAAAAGACAAAATCTCTATATAAATCAAATTACCAGAGGGCATATCACATATCACTCTTACTATCAACCTAACCTTATTCAAATGTGGCAATGGGTGGTTGAAAGTTTTTTCAGAACAATAGAAAAACACCCACTTGAATTCCATTCACATCCCTTCTAGTTTTCAAAACAACACAAAATACATCTTATTGGTCAAACATGAAGAGAAATTAACAATACCCCCCCACAAAAAACCCGTTGAAAATCATTAAAGAATTGGCCAAAAGTGCATTCAACAATGGACAATATATACAATTTTTTTTTTGCACTCGCTTACTTCCACCAAATGGGAAAGTATAACAATGCAGGAAATTTATATAAAAAATTAATTAAATTTTCCTTGTCTCTCATATTCAACAAAACATGTTTAAAAGAAAGGTTGCTGCCCAAATATACATCATTATATATATATATATATATATATATATATATATATATATATATATATATATATATATATATATATATTAGGTTGGTGCAAAAATAAGGTCGTTTTCTCACATATGTTACTATGTGAGAAAACGACATTATTTTTGCACCAACCTAATATATATATATATATATATATATATATATATATATATATATTTAAAAACGAGATAAACTGAAAATGGCTGAAATGTGTATTTTTTATTTTAAAATACATATTATACTCTATTTTCCATAATTCTGCTACATGTGTTTCTGGTTTTGTGACCTTCTTAAAGCAAAGTGTAGATAATTCCACATATTATATAAATGAATCTTTTGTGTGGTAGTGATTCAAATGTCTTTCTTTAACGCTGGTGATAAGCATTTATATATCAAAATGCTTATATATATTTATATATATATATATAAACTCTAACAATACATACATATATATATATATATATATATACATATATATATATATATATATATATATATAAATTTTCTCTTTGAAAAGATTACTGATTATCAGAGAAAATGCATTTGTAGATGTAGACAGTGTAGACATAAGAATCAATATTGCATGGTGGATGTCATTTTCACACCTCAAGTGATCTTCAAGCCGTGTAAATATGTGTGTGTTGTGGAGTATATAAGACAACCTCCACCAGTAACACAGATGAACTAGGCAGGACACTTTAAATAAAGAACTCAGAGTGAGTCAGAGAAGTCCATTGGAGTCAGTTGAAAAGAATTCTAATGTTACAGCAAGTAGCATTAACAAGACATAATATTATGACCACAAAGTATCCAATTTAATATTATTTATCTAAAATATTTAGCATTGATGATAAAGTATTAATTATCTAAAAAGAGTATCTAATAAAATTATTACAGTATCCATACTATTTTTCATTGCAGTGTCAGAGATCTGGGCTGTAGCTTGACAGGGAGGTGACACTCCTCGACTTCAATGAGGTGACGTTTTGCCAAAAATCCATACAAATATCATGAAATCTCTGCTTGCTTGTGCATACTGAATGCAGTAATCATACTGTAAACAAACTCATTAAATGGTATCTGGATGAGAACAGCATAACCCTACAGGAGAGTATCTGTAAATACAGTCTCTGATTTTGGAGAGACTTTGTATATATGTATGAGAGTGAACTTTAAATGGACAGGAAAATGTTCAAAAAGAAAGAGAAACAGAAAAAAAAAGAAGAAAAAGTGTAGAGAAAGGAATAATATTTAAAAGAAAGAAAAAGAGAGTGAGAGAGGGAAAAAGAAAAAGTGTAGATAATGGAATAAGATTAAAATGAAAGAAAAAGAGTGAGAGAGAGGAGAAGGGTAGGACACTGTAGAAAAAAGGAATAATATATAAAAGAAAGAGAATGAAACAGGAAAAAAAGGAAAGATAAGAAAAAGATTTAAAAAGAAGAGAAAGAGAATAAAAGGAAAACGGAAGGAAAGTGTAGAGAAAGGAATAAAATTTAAAAGAAAGAGAAAGGGAATAAAAGAGGAAAAGAGAAGGGAAGTGTTGCAAAAGGAATAAGGTTTAAAAGAGAGAGAGTGAGAGAGAGACAAAGAGAAAATGTAACAAAAGGAAGAAGATTTAAATGAAAGAGAAAGTGAAAGAGAAAAAAGTGGAGAGAAAAGAATATGATTTAAATGAAAGAGAAAGAGATAGAAGAAAAAAGAAGAAAAGTATAGAGAAAGGAATAATACTTAAAAGAGAGAGAAAAGGAAAGATAGAGGGAAAGAAGAAGGAAGTGTAGAGAGAGCAATATGATTTCAAAGCAAGAAAGTGAGAGTGGAAAAAATGTAAAGAAAAGAAAAGTTTTAAAAGAAAAAATTGGTAGAAAAATAAAGATTGGAAAAATAAATAATGAAAGTAAAAATGGTAAAAGTTATGAAAGACAGAATAAAAGAATTAATGAAGGTAGAGAGGAAAGAAAGAAACATAGATAAATAATAGAGAGAAAGATAGAAAGACACAAAGAAAGGAAGAAAGATGTGAAGAAAGATAGAAAGAAAGATAGAAAGAATCAAAGAAAGAAAAATACAGAGAAAAAAGATAGAAAGAAAGTGAGAATAACAAAAAGAAAGAAAGAAGTGAAGAAAGATAAAAGAAAGATAGAAAGAAAAAAGAAAGAACAAAAGAAAGAAAGATAGAAATGAAGGATAGAGACAAAGAAAGAAAGAAAGGAAAATAAAAAGAAAGAGAGAAATCAAGAATGAAAAAATGAAGAAAGATAGAAAGACAGAAAGATAGAAACAAAGAAACAAAGAAAAAGAGAAAGAAAGATAGAAAGACAGAAAGAAAGTAATGAAGAAAGAATGACAGAAAGACAGAATAAAAAAAAGAAATAAAAAAATAAAGAAAGAAAGAACGATAGAAATGAAGAAGGAAAGAAAGAAGTGAAGAAGGATAGAAAGAATGATAGAAAAACAGAAAGAAAGATAGAAAGAAATGAAGAAAGAAAGAAAGAGAAATAAAAAAGAAAGTAAGAGAGAAATGAAGAAATAAAGACAGAAATAAAGAAAGAAAGACAGACAGAAAGAAAGGAGATATAGAAAAAGGCTGTGGTTGAGAAAGAGCTGAAAACAAGATAGAAATTGAAAGAGAATAAGAAAGCTGAGCAGCTAGAAAAGGAAAGAGAGATGCAATAAAGAGGAAGAAATATATATATATATATATATATATATATATATATATATATTCCGGGTGTAACAGCAAAATCATGTAACAGCATAGAACAATTGTCCATCCCACAAAATGTTTAATATCTAAAAAAGCACTAAACTATATAGAAAGAAATAAAGAAATAAAGAAAGAAAGAAAGAAAGATAGAAAGAAAGAAATGAAGAAGGAAAGGAAGAAGTGAAAAAAGATAGAAAGAACAATAGAAAGAAAGAAAGAAAGAAAGATAGAAAGAAAGAAATGAAGAAGGAAAGGAAGAAGTGAAAAAAGATAGAAAGAACAATAGAAAGAAAGAAAGAAAGAAAGAAAGATAGAAAGAAATGAAGAAAGAAAGTAGTGAAGAAAGATAGAAAGACAGAAAGAAAGAAAAAAAACAGAAAGAAAGAAAGACAGAAAGAAAGAAAGACAGAAAGAAATAAATAAGATATAGAAAAAGGTCGTAGGTGAGAAAAAAGCTGAAAATAAGCTAGAAACTTAAATGGAGTAAGAAAGCTGAACAGCTAGAAAAGAAGAGAGATCCAATATAGGAGAAGAAATATGGTGGAAAGGAAAAAGAAAATCGGATATGATCAACTGGAGTGAATCCAAGATCTAACAGTTTTAAATATTGCTCTCCTCAAAGCTTCCCTTACTTTATAATTAAGCTGCCTTGTTACAGCCATCAGGGAGGCAGTTCCAGTTTTGCCTCTTGGTTATTTTTTTTGGTTTCTCTTCTTCAAAAGATTTTCTTTTTTTTATCCAATGCTTTGGCAGAATATTATTTAATTTTTTTATTTGGCTGTTTTCTCCATTATCTGAATGTTTTCCTTCAAGACTTCTGGTAGTGGCCTAGCAGTTAGGTTACTTGACTCAACTATGAATCATAAAAGTTTAATATACAATCATACAAGAGCAGCAAAAGGCTGTTACTTCCATTGTCGCAATTGACAAAATCCAGTTTTCTCTCTCATTTTGTATACTCCCTTCGTTCTGGGGATCGTTGATGGGGTCAATTCCATAGCGTTGTATCTTCTCTTTCAGTCGTCTTCTCCTGTCCAGGTGTCAAAATGTTTTTGGAGTCCGAAGATGAAAGAGAACTTCAACAAAAGGGATTTTAAATTTATATATTTTATTAAATATGTTGATGTGTACATTTTTAACTAGCCAGTGGGGTCTCTCATTCAGCCCCACTGTGGAACAAGTTCCACACACAAATATAACTCATCTGCATTCTTCAATGTATAAAACGTAACTCCTCAAAATCACTTTCTATCTCTCTGACATTCCTGCGCTACTTTCAACCAATCAAAAAGAACTTCCTTTGTTTTCCTGTATCTGGCCTCAAAGATCAAAATTAGGAAATCGGAGGAAAAGACAGTTCTTTAAAAAATAATAGTCTACTAAACTATTATTTAGCATAAAACTGAATGACGTTGTCGGATCCTGATATGGCAAAATTGACAGGAGACTCTATCATCATTATATATATATATATATATATATATATATATATATATATATATATATAGAGAGAGAGAGAGAGATGAAGAAATATAGTTTTAAGGTATGCTATATTTATGGGATAAAGTGCTCAATATCAGAGATAGAGCATATGTAAATATAAAAGTGAACATTGAAGTCAACACTCAGAGGTGACAGACAGTTTCATGCTAAACACAATCATTTGGCCATATATATATATATATATATATATGTGTGTGTGTGTGTGTGTGTGTGTGTGTATTTAGTCAGTATAACTTCATTCAAGCATGACTGGTGGAATTATTTTGACATATTATGCCTATTTATTTTCATTTTGGTTCTCTCAAATTCTCTGATTGACTTCTTAAAATTGATTTTAAATTCATTAAGGGAGGGACCATAGTTTTTTCTTTTCTTTTCTTTTCATTTTCCCAAGTACTTTCAGTCTCATCTGAGATCATCTTCAGGTATGAATTACTAAGACAAAAATATGTAACTGATAGTAATGATTTTTTTGTAAACACGCATAAACATGCTCTGTTATAATTGTTTTTAAAATTAAATTTTAGCTATTTAGCGTTTTGATCTAAGAGAAGTAGCTTAATCTGAATGATTGTAATCTTTTGTACAAAAACATTTTTGAAACATTTTTAAAAACATTGCTTTTATAACCATTTAAAAAGTTTGTTGCTATAATCATGAGTAACCTCATTTATTGTTGCTCATTTGGTCCTTATAATTGTATCAAAAATTTGAAGTTTTGTTTTTTTTGTTTTCAAGGTGTCATATAATAGTGTTATCAATAAGTAATTTTCAATATTGTGAAGGTGGACAGAAATGTTTCTTTAAATGTTGTGCAATAGAACTTGTATCCAACATATGGAGTGTAAGTCGTTTAGATAATGTTGTTGTAGTGAATCCAACATATGTGTTCAATTTTTTGTCACAAATACAATCTCCCAAAGGACATTCAAACTGATATACAATTTTGGTCTTTTGCAAAACACTAGTTGATAGAGAAGAGTCACTGTGGATCGCTAAGTTGGTTATATTAAATTTAGTATATTATATAATTAGTTTTATTTTTTATTGGGATCAATGGGGAATATATTAATGCCTATGAATTTTTAGAATTTTTTATGTTTTTATTAGGTTGGTGCAAAAATAATGTCGTTTTTTGACGTAATTTTTAACGTCAAAAAACGACATTATTTTTGCACCAGCCTAATAGTTAGAATGCCTTTGGTTGCTGAATAGTAGATTGATATTTTTAAGATTATTTGATAAAGTATTATTTTTTATTTATTTATGTTAATATTTCTAATAGCTCATCTAATTTGTTCATCAGCAATGTGTTATATTCCATGCTAACAGGAATATATACTTGAAAAAAACATGGTGGATAAAATAAGTAAAGTTTTATAGTAAAAACCAGTACAATAAAAATAAAGATAGCAAGGTCATCGTAAGTCACTGTAGTAGTGAGTGCTACTATTGGAAAGTCGGTAGTTATTGTGTAAGTCTAACTTGTACTTAACAGATCGCAGCTAGTCGGTATTTACTAGCCTCCCCCCCCACGAGGGTAGATGTGGTACAAGGCCGTGTTTAACGTGGATCTTCCGAGCTGTATGTTCAGACAAAAAATGCCCATAGAACCCACATAAACGGGATTGGGTAGGTCAACCTCCCCAAACGAGACTCTGCCTTTTGGCAGAGCCTCGTCCAAGTTCCTCTCTGCTCAGATGCAAAGAGCTTAACCGTCTAGCTGGAACAGATCACAGCAAGTCAATATTTACTAGCCTCCACCCCACGAGGGTAGATGTGGCACAAGGCCGAGTTTTATACGGGTATTCCGAGTCTGTAGGCTCAACCAAAAAATCCCTGTAGAACCTGCATAAATGAGCCTCGTCCGGATTCCTCTCTGCCCGAAGGCAGAGAGTTTGACTGTCTAGCTGGAATAGATCGCAGCTAGTATATTTAGTCACCCCCCACCCCAATGATGAGGATTGCATATGGCACAAGGCTGAGTTTAGCGTGGGTTCTCCGATCCCGTAGGCCCAGACAAAAATATTCGCTTTCGAACATGTATAAACGGGTTCATGTTCAGTCAACCTCCCTGAACAAGACTCTGCTTTGGCTGAACCTCGTCTGGGTTTCTCTCTGCCAAAGGCAGAGTGTTCGACCATCTAGCTGGAACAGATCACAGCTAGTATATTTAGCTACCCCCTACAAGGGTTGCATGTGGCACAAGGCTGGTTTAACATGGGTTCTCCAAGCCCATAGGCTTGGCCAAAAATATTCCCTTTTTAAACCCGCATGAACAGGTCCAGGGGCAGTCTACCTCCCTGAACAAGACTCTGCTCTTCAGCTAGCCCCCCACGAGGGTTGCATGTGTCACAAGTTCGGTTTGATGTGGGTTCTCCAGGCCCGTAGGCTGGGCCAAAAATATTCCCTTTCGAACCCTCATAAATGGGTTCAGGGGCAGTCTACCTCCCCGAACGAGACTCTGCCCTTCGGAGGAGCCTTGTCCGGGTTCCTCTCTGCCCAAAGGCATTGAGTTTGACTTCTTTGCTGGAACAGGTCACAGCTAGTATATTTAGCTACCCCCCTACAAGGGTTGCATGTGGCACAAGGCTGGTTTAACGTGGGTTCTCCAAGCCCATAGGCTTGGCTAAAAATATTCCCTTTTTAAACCCCCATGAACAGGTCCAGGGACAGTCTACCTCCCTGAACGAGACTCTGCTCTTCAGCTACCCCCCCACGAGGGTTGCATGTGGCACAAGGCCGGTTTGATGTGAGTTCTCATAAATGGGTTCAGGGGCAGTCTACCTCCCCGAACAAGACTCTGCCCTTTGGCGGAGCCTTGTCTGGGTTCCTCTCTGCCCAAAGGCAGTGAGTTTGACTGCTTAGCTGGAACAGGTCACAGCTAGTCTCTGTAGTCTATTGACTTACAGATACTTATTGGTAGTTACTACCTATAGTGGAGTCACTCATGGGGGTGGCAGGTTATTCCATTACATCACAATGTAATTAGGAAAGTCATTATTAATGAGAGTTTGTTTAATGTGTTTTAATTCAATGCAGTTTATTTTTTTCAAGGAAGAGTTTATTAAATTTTGTATAATGACTATTTTGTAATAGGACATTCACTTTTATAGTTGAGATTGCACAAGTTTATGCTGGTTAGTATTTTGTATGGGGGAGTAGTAAATATATTATTATTGATTAGTGTCTATCAATACATCAAGAAAAGGAATTTTATTGTTATTGTTAATTTCATATGTGAATTTAAGAAAATAGTTTTTTGCTATCTGTTTATTTCATCTTTGTTTTTAACTAAGATGAGAATATCATCTACATATCTTAGGTTACTTTCAAGGTTAGTAATATAGAAATTACTAAATACTGGTCCCAGAACTGAACCCATAGAAACTCCAATATGTTGTACACGGATGTTATTTTGATTATAAAAGGGAACCCAAGTGGTACAAGTCAAAAGCAATTTCTGTAATATGCTAGGTATAGTTTTTAGTGGAGGGACTGATGGACTGTTGTAAATATTCTTTATAATTATAGCAATCATTTCTCTAACTGGGATATTGGTAAATAAACTTTCAATATCAAGTGAGGCTATGGTTTCATTATTAGGTTTTTCTGTTTTTAAGATTTGGATTAGTTCATGAGTTGATTTTATATTGTATTTACTAGATATGTATTGTGTAATAAGTTGGCTAATGATTTTGGTTAATTGATAAACCAGAGTGAAGATTTGGGATATGATAGGATATAGAGGGAAGTTAGGCTTATGTATTTTTATTGTTCTATACATCTATCCTTGTTTGTAGTCACTAATTATTTTGGTAAATTTTAAGTTGTCCTATTGTGCATTGTTGGCTATGATCAGTTTATTGATTTTCAATTTCAATTGGTTAATGTTGACTTTTCTAAATTTGGTATGATTGTAGAGTATTTGTTGTAATTTTGTTTTATAACCAGATTCATATAATACAACAAAGATATTGCTTTTATCTGTTTTTTATAGTTATATGAGTATGGTTGTGTAGATCCGTGGAAGTGATTTTTAATGGTTTGTTAGGGGCTTGGAAGAGTTTTTCTTCCTTTGTCATGTTTATCTTTTTATTGCTTTGGCTTTGCATTGATCACAAATTCCTAGTTTTGTTTTTAATAGTTGCTCTTTATGTTTTTGTATGTTATGATATAACATTTCAATTTCAGTTTTTTTTATCCAATCTAATGTATTGTTTGTAAAGATAACAGTTAGGTCCAAGGTTGTCTGTTTGTTCATAGTTAGAGATGTTAAATTTATCTTTATTATTTAGGAGAGGAATAGATCCTTTACATAGCGTATGTTTTTTTTAATGTTCAAAAGGTATTGAATTTCAGATTAGTGATTTCTGCAAGTCAATGTAATATTTCTTTAAAATGTTCAGGAGTGGCTGAGAGTTTTATATATGTTAAGGGTCAAATGCAGATCCACTATGGATCAGAATCTGACAGAATGATAAGATAAAGAACAAATAGGAAATATTTATCAATGTAACATGTTTCACCTTTATTAAAGCTTCATCAGAGAATGAGAGAAATCAGACAAAAAAGACAGAACTCTGTAAAAAAAAGTACAAATTTACATGCCTATAGAATTATCTCTGGTGCTAATGCATGTGATACATGACTGACCAATGAGAATTGATGCAAACAAAATTGAAATTACCAAAATCTGTTTTCTCTCAGTCTCTGATAAAGATTTAATAAAAATCAAACATGTTAAATTGATAATGGTTTCCTTTTTGTATTTTATCTCTCTCTCTCACACACACACACACATATGTGTGTGTGTGTATATATATATAAAAGAAAAAGTTACTAATATCTAAAAAGAGGCTTATACATGAGCGTATTTTTAAAATTTTTTGAATTTCATGTATTAGGTTGGTGCAAAAATAATGACGTAATAATGTCGTTTTTTGACATATTTTTTAACGTCAAAAAACGACATTATTACGTCATTATTTTTGCACCAACCTAATAATTACACAACATTTTGCTTTTGTTTATCATCACTTCCACTTATAATGTCAAATGATGAAACATATCGGCAAGGACTAAGTACTATTTTCTGATTGTTTATTTTATTCAATTTGTCATATATACAGATTTATTCTGAGAACTTTAACATGTGTATATATATGTATATATATAAATATATATATATATATATATATATATATATATATTGATTTTTAAAATGCTACACTCACACAAAAAGAAAATAACTCACTCAGAACAAAAATCCTCAAGAGTGCTGTCATTGAATATTATCCAAATATTAATCTATGTCCAGGCATTTTCTCAATATCGCCTTTCCTAACAGAATTACTACTCTCCCAAGCCAACATACACAACTGTATCAAGAAATCAAAAGAAAATGTTTGAATTTGTCAACACAACAATAAAAACAATATTTCCACATGTGATAGTACTTGATATTATTTTTAACTGACAATATGAATACAATAGCATTTTCTAAATTCTTCTAGTTACTAAGGACATTTCATTTTGTTGTCAATAGTTACAATGTTTTTAATAAATTCATATATATATATATATATATATATATATCTATATATATATTCATATATATATATATATATATATATATATATATATATATATACATATTTAGTTAAAAAGAGCATACTTGATAATAGCTAATAAAATAGCCAAAAACAAGTAGAATTTAAAAAAAAACATCTATGAGTACAAAAGAGACCTCACAAAAAAAATCTTAACTAATGCACTAGTCATACATAGAAATAAATTCAACCACAATTTTGATTTTAAAAAAGCTACAGCCATAATAAAAGAAAATAACTCACTCAGAACGAAAATCCTCAAGGGTGCCACCATTGAATATTATTCAAATATTAATCTACGCCCAGGTTGTTTTCTCAATATCACCTTTACTAACAGAATTACTACTCCCAACCCAAAATACACCACTGTATCAGGAAATCAAAAGAAAATTGTTGAATCTGTCAACACAACAATAAAAAACAATATATACATATATATATATGTGTGTGCGTGTGTGTATGTTTATTTGATTTGTTTTATGGTATATCAACCCAATGTGTTATATAATGCTAAAATTTTATGCTTTTCCTAAATAAATCTTTGTATTTAAACAATCAAAATCTTTTATTTTAACTAGTATATTTTAACTAGTATATTTTAACTAGTAAGACTACTATTATTTATGGTTATATTTTGGTAATCAGTTTAATTTCTCTTCAGAACTGAAATATGTAAAATGAATCAGTATTTTTTAAAAGTTCTTTTAAGTTTCTTGCTTTGTAGTATTTTAAGTGGATTGAATTAAAATTGTTGCAGTTTATGGCTAAGTGTTTTATTGTGAATGCTCTTGGCATGACACATATACCAAAGGATCTTCCTTTTTAGGATATACACATGGCTTATGGTAGTATATCCAATATGAAGGCTTGACTTAATGACTTTTTCTCTTTCAGTTTTCTGTTGCTGATGCCATTCTTCTATAGTTGGTTTAATTTTGTACAGTTTATTGTTTGGGCAGGAGTTCCATAGATTTTACCACTCCTCCCAAATATATTTATTGATTGTTGGTTTCACATCTGTTGATGAAATTTCCTAATATTTTTTGACCAGGGGGGTCATCTCTCCAGGCTTTTCCTCTCCCTCAGGAGGAGGCTGAGTTTATTGCCTGGTGCCTGTGGCATCCCCAAAAGGGGAAGTGTTGAGGGGCTTGTCAATTTTTCCATGGTACTAATGATGAACCCACTTTAATGCTTGACCTTGTATATGTGGATACGGATAGACAAGAGAATGAGAAATATATAATTATAGTTAATTTTATATATATATATATATATATATATATATATATATATATATGTGTGTGTGTGTGTGTGTGTATATATATATATATATATATATATATATATAAATTAAATCTGTAAAATTAAGTCATGTTCTTAAACAACCTTGTTAGATCAAGACTGACACATGGATGCTATTCATGGTGCCAAATTTGTTAAGGAATAACTACCAGCTGTATACAACCACTTTCTTAGATAAATGGTTAAAAATGGATTTGAGTGAGTGAAGCATTTGGGTCTTGGTGAAAAGAATCCTTTTTTGAACCTGGTGGACTGGCACTATATAATCACAAAGAACTGCAACAAATAACAGAGATGGCATCATTTGAGGACTTTCAACAGCAGCAACATCTAAAATGGATTGCACATGTAACTCAAAAAGAAATAATGACATAATCAAGATGTTGGTGTTCCACACTTTTTCTCTTATTTTCATGGTAATGCTCACCCTGGACAAGGCTCAAGAGACACTTGAGATCAGGGTTACAGAGTAAGAAGCACAGTTTATGGTTTACTACAATGTGCATGCCAGGTCTTAGTAGTGAAGGTTAGAACTGGTGGAACTAAGGAATGAAGTTCTTCTGAATACTTTCCATGGAAATAACAATAGAGTAGTCAGAGACATGCAATGTTTCATCTGTGAAAAGGAAATTGCAGGGTGAAAAATAATTCATCACCCACAAGGACGTGAAGATGCTTTTGGACTCTGTAAAGTCTGGAAACTTAAATTTATTAGAAATACTCCAAATTCAATGAACATACTTCAATGTGACTTGGCTCTTAAAAATGTAGCAGGTGGAGTCAGGTATTTACTGGTGAGGTACAGAGAACCAACCATTTTTCTAGTATCTTTAGAGACGGATTATATGTATGAGTTCCACTTGAGATATAGGTTGAGTTTAAGTCCCAATACATGCTCAAGGCAGACATTTATCAGTACTGGTGAAAGTTCTGGCCCTGCTCAGTGATGATGGAACATCACTAGTTTTGTTTTTGAGGCATTGAATGTGCCCAATCAGTTTTTCCCCCAGTGAGCTGTTAGAGCTAGGTCAGATGAGAGATCAGCTGTCAATCTCTGGTTTTCTAGCTTCATATACCATTATACCATCAGCATATATATTCACAAAAGACTGGTATATACTCTTCAGAAGTTCATTTATATAAAGTAAAAATAGAGTTGAACTGAGAAGCAAACCCTGGGAGATGCATGCAATGATCACTTCGTCCTCAAACGACTGACCATTAACAACTACCTTCAGGGACCTACCCATAAGGAAGGACTTTATAATTGAGAAGATTCTTCCAGTGATTCCATAGCTGCAGTGTTTGTGCATTAACCCTTTATGTCACACCTTGTTAAAGACCTTTGAAATATCTAATGTGATCATCCTTTTTCTTGAGATATATTTGTTGTTTAGTCTCTCAATGAATTTGTGATTAATGGTTATCAGCAGTGGACCGAGCCATTTGAAATGTGTACTGTTTGTCCTTCAAGGGATTGTCCCTATCAAGGTAATCAACAACCTTCTTGTTGATTATAGCTTCAAAGAGTTTTCTGATGACACAAAAATGTGACAGTGATAAGCACTCATCTGCATTCTTGAAAACAGGGTACTTGGTACATTCCAATGACTTCAAGTGCATTTCTCCTTCCAAAGGTGGTTAGATAATTCTGATAATATCCTGGATAACTCTGGGTTAATATTCTGAAAGACAACCACTGGGATTTTATCTAGACTAGTAACATTCTTAGGGTGAAGACCTTTGAGACTTCCCAGCTGTAATAAAAATATTACTGAGATTGTGTTCAGTGAGACAGGAGTAGTTGAGAAGGTGAAGGACTTTGTCATCTACTGTTAAGTTAGAAAATAAGATCATGGTGAAGAGCTTTGCCTCATCAGATGAGGATGAGATGACCTTGGGGACCATTTTTTATAGTAAGCACTGGCACTTTGCCTCTATTAAGAATTTTTTTGGATAGCTTCCAGAAATCACTGGATTTAAAATGTGTGCTTTCAACCTTGGTCTGGGCCTCTTGTGCATAGCTATGCTTTGCATTTTCTAGAACTCACTTGCAATGATTGCAAACAGTTCTGAATGCAACAAGTATCCGACTATAACATTCCTTATGATAGATATTGTAGTAGTGGTTATGGTGAACTATGTCTGCGGCATATTCAGCGGTGAACCAGGGATAGGTGTTCCGTTTTTGTTGGAATTTTTCTGAGGGTATAAAACTCCCAATTCCAGAAAGGATCCATTCCAAGATGAGGCAGCAGTTCCAAAGGCAGTGTGTTTGAAGAAAGTTGAGAGAAGGGCTTAACCATGTAGTTGGCTTTTGTGTACCAAAAACATTCGATGGAACATCAGCAGATGATATTGGTTTGGCATCAACTTAGAAAAATGATGTGAAATTCTCATTGGGCATAAGACTTCAGTAAAGCATTTTTCAGTGAAGAATGTAAGAAAAAGGTCAAAGATGTTTGCCTGATATTCTGTTGCATCAGGAATGCGGGTATGTTCTTCAATGATCTGAGTTAGTTCAATGTTGACAGAGAAGTCTTTTAATCTACCTTCTTTAACAAATTTGTTCGCAAGGACTAACCACTTTTTTTGATGAATACTGAAGTCACCACAAATATGAGAGCTAGCTGAAGGAAATTCAGTGAAGATATTATCAATCTTCTCAGCTATTCTTTCAAACATTACTGTTCCATTATCCTGCAGATAATACAGACGAAAAATGAAAGTGGGTACCATGGACCAATATCATGTGGAGCACATATACATTGACCTTGTTTTTTCATTTCTGCCAAATGGAAATTCATCCTTAATATAGGCACCAAGACTGTGGATATGGTAATTTTGATAGTTATGTGTCGCTATTATGGGTAAGCAGCCAAGGATTATGATATAAGTGTCAATACCTGTTTCAGACAGGAACAGAAATCCAGTTTGACATAAAGAAGATGAAGTTCTACCTCTGAAAAGTTGGAGCATTGACCCTTCACATTTGTGTAGGAGATGGTAAGCCAGGAATATACTTTTATTTTTGTGTGGCTAGATTTGATTTTTTATTCAATTTAGCTGTGTTTAGAAATCAGCGTAAAAATGTAGTAATAATGAAGAGTGTATAGACCCAGAATGTTTTAATAAAAGCAACAATATGATGAAATAAAACTAGTAATTAATAAAATAATAGTAAGAATAATGAAAAGTGTATAGAGCCAGAGTGTTGGGATAAAAAGTAACAATAATAAGATGGAATAAAACTAGTAATAAAATAATAGTAATAATGAAGAGTGTGTCAACCCAAAGTGTTGGGATAAAAAGCAATAATATTTATTATACATCGAGAAACACTTTTTCATGCAAAATTATTTTCAGATGCAATATGAACCAGTTCTGTTATTCAGGTATCTTGGTGTGAGACAATAATTCCTATCAAGTAATGAGTTTATTAATTGCCTATATATGAGTCCATATGTCAAACTAAGATAAGTTTAGTAAATAATATATACCATACTGAGGGCTTGAACATGCTGGCCTTGTTCACATTGTTGATCATACTAGATTACATGCTGTTTCCCAGAAACTGTAACTAAGGTCTGCTCAGCATAGTTGCAGTATAAACCACAGGTAGGCTCTGTGGGTGTTAAATAAACACAAATGTGCCTAAGCAAGCATCTGAAATAGGGATTGGCTAGCCACCCTACTAGATGGGTATCCTTGAATACGAGTGGCTAGTTATACAAACATACTTTCTGGTAATAGTTAGAAAGCTAGTTTTGTATATTACTAATGAACAAGGTACTCCATCCTAAAGTTATAGGAATTATTAAAGTTATGTGGGGAAATTATATGCTCTTGATCTTATCTTGATTATTTTCCCTTCCCACTTGGTACACCTCATTGCCAATTTTGTCCCATACTGTTTCTCTGACTCCAAACTATATCTCTCCTTCCCAACCCTGACACTGACTCCAGGGGAATTATATGATGGATAAACATGTATAACTAGAAAATATGCCTGTGTATAATGAGGTAGCTAAGCACCACTGGAGTATTTAGTGTTGCAAAAAATAGAAAAATGAGCTTGAAATTAATACTTCAAATATTAATAAGTCATTTTAATATTTTTTTAAAATTGTTTTGAATGAATTAATCTTTGAAATCTTGAAAAGAAAAAGCAATCTTCCATCAGACTCTTTAGACTGGAGATAAAAAATACCCACCTCCAAAGATCTTCACCAAATAACAAAAACTATTTATGCTATTTACATCATTTGGACTGTTGTCCTCATCTTTATTGCCATATTCACGTCTCAGCCATTGTACACTCTGGCCTTGTTCAGCTGATATGGCCCAGTGGATAAAAGCATTGGTTGAAATAAACCAAAAAGTGGCTTGATCCAAAGTAGTAGTGAGTTCAGTACCTGATCAGAGGTGGAGAGTTAAGTTGCTAAAGGGAATTTTTTTTTTTTTAAGCATTTCACCCCTAGCAAGACAGGAAGCCACTAGCACGCAAGGGGTTATAGAGGATTTGGAGCGAGAGCAGGTAGGAATAATAGAGGAAAGAATTAGGAGAGGGATAGTGGATAGATTAAGGCAACTGGAGATGTCGATTGACATTACATTTGAATAGTTAGAGATTATAGTTATCAGGGAAACAGGAATAGGGAAGAGAATTCCACGGGCGAGATGTGCGAGATATGAAGCTATTGGAGTAGAAGAGGCGGCTACATTTAATAGTTTCAACAGTGAAAGGGTGGGAGCGGGATGCCAGCCTTGTAGGGCGCTTGAACTCATGAAGTCTGGGAACCACCGAATGCAGCTCCTTAGAGCAATTCACATGAAAGTATTTGTAATAAAGACAGAGAGAGATGACGGCGCGTCTATGAGAAAGCGACTGCAGATGAGATGCCGGATCGGAGCCAAATTATATTGCATATCCATCTCTGGATCTTATCAAGAACCCCAAGGCAAACAGTAGGGGCTCCAGACCATATATGGCAGCAATACTCCATGCAACTGAAATTGAGATATCCCAAAAAGGTATGGCACATGGAATTAGAACAATCTACCCCCACTGATTAAATAAAGGGTTCATTTAAAAAATTTCAATGTATATCACCTGATGAATGAATAAATAATGAAAACCACATCACTTGAACATATACAACTGAACACTTCTGGAGAAGAAAAATGTTGATATAATCAAGATGTTAATCTTCCACACTACCAAAAACAAAAAGTTTGGATAGAAACAGCCAATAGTATTAGAAAGAGCTATAACAGTTAGTGGGCTTGAAAAGTCTAATTACTTGAAAAAACAGTTTTAAGAAAAAGATTTTATAAATTTTAGTTTTAACTGTTCGGTCACTGACTGCCAGATGTTACCATGAATGGAAACGGCTAATTACATTATTGCATTACCATTTTATGCCAAAACTAATCCACAACTCATGCTATTATTTAAGATGTTACAATATAGTTAGATGGCATATATATATATAACTTTTAGATGAACTTTTAATAGGGCCCATGGGCATGTATAGTTCCAAGGCACTTACCTCGGCTGCTGCTCTCTCTTGCTGGGCCTGTATTGTAATAAAATGTAGCCAATTTTAACAAAAATCAATAAGGCATATAGTTATTAGAATTAAAATTAGAAAAGTCCAGGCTGTTTGCAATGTTTGGCTGTTAGTATGAGTGATGGACAAAAGTATAGTTGGAATGTTGATAGTTTTAAATTGAAAAAGAAAAGGGTTGAAAAAGAAAGAAAGAAAGAAACGAATAAATGAACAAAAATATGGATAAAAAGAAGGAAAAAGAAAAAGTAAAAACAAACAAAAGTAACTGGAAAGAAAGAAAAGATAAAAAAAAAAAAAATGAAAACAAACAATAAGTGGAAAGGGAAAAAGAAATAAAGAAAGAAAGAAAGAAAGAAAGAAATAAAGAAAGAAAATAAAAGAAAGAAAGAAAGAAATGAACAATAACAAGAAAGAAAGAAAGGAACAAACAAACAACAAATAAATGCACACTAATGTGAAAGAAAAAGAAAGATAGAAAATCTAGGGAAAGTCAACAAACACACATACAAACACAGGCAGAGACAAGAAACAAATGAACACTAATAAGAAAGAAAGAAAGAAAGAAAGAAAAGAATATTAATTCATAATTTAAGATTATAATCAATCTAGACAAGAAAACCACATAAAAGATATATATATATATATGCACCCTCAGGCAAAGATTGAACTCTCAAATCCTATGCTACCAAATTCAAGAATCAATGTTTTAATCTGTTGGATAATAACCATGTGGATATGTTATGTAATGATTTCACAGTGGAGGCTTGTATTTGTACTAAGTCGGTCCTAAAATAGGTTTGACGTACAAAACGTTAGGAACTTGATATAATAGGTAATTACGCAGAGAAATCTAGTTGTGGTCGCTGATACTTTAGTATCCGACTAATGGTCATCCAGCATCGACTAACTGAGTGACTCCTACTACTCCTACTTATTATAGGTGGGAGAGTCTATTAACTATAGAATAGGTGTGTTCCACTATAACAGGATAAAAGTTCAATCCTTGGGGTGGGTAGTACACATTCAGACTGAGTGGAAATAGGGAGAGCAATAACTGATAAAAGAACAAAACAAGATACCTCAAAACATGGATAGCAGAATGAGAACAATCTATCCCATAGATTAAATAAAGGGTTAAGCTCAAAATCCTCTGAAGGCTATTCAGAAACCTGAAAAGGGTTGAAGACAACAATGGCCAAAATACTTTTATAAGAAAAACAAAGATGAGAGCATTAGATCGACATTAAATAATGAAAATAATGATAATTCCTCATCCCAGAAATTTCAACAGAAAATTCTGTATTCTTCAAATGTTGATAATTTTTTTTTTCAAATTTTCTTTAAACAACTAAATTCTTCTTCAGACAGAAAATTCTGTATTCTTTAAATGTTGATATTTTTTCTTTCAAATTTTCTGTCGACAAATAAATTCTTCTTTAGGCAGAAAATTCTGTATTCTTTGAATGTTGATAATTCTTTTTTTGATATTTTCTTTAGACAACTAAATTCTTATTTTAGGTTATTATCATATATGGGCCAATCAATTCTTCAGCCTTTGCAAAATGTATAATCAATTAAGGATCTGTCTATATCTCTGAGATGAGGTATTATGATTGCTTCATTATTTACATTATTTGAACCATTATCCTCAAGAAGAAGGCTGGAGTGTACAACAACCAAAAAGTTGTGAATATAGCAATGAAGATGAGGATAACAGCCCGAATAATATAAATAATGTAAGTAATCAATTAAACATGTAAAAAGCCCTATTTCTTTAGAAAATGTTAATAGTAAAAAAAAGTTGTCACAATCTAAGTAGGTATAGGTATTAAATTTATGTTTAATTCATATATCCTATGATTGCTAAATTCTCCAAGGCAACTAAATCCCACTTAACTTAGAAAAATGGCTACTTTTGGTGAAAAATTTGTTCTTTTAATAACCCCGAGCAAGTTGATAATGCCACTAAGTTGCAAGTGGTTACAGGGTGTGAAAGAGAATGAGAAGACTTTAGTGAGGAGAAGTGAGGGAAATGAAAAAAAAAAGAATGGGATTCAGGAAGACCAAAGATGCTGAAGATAGTCAGTGACAAGGAAGCAAGAAATTTGAAGAAAATTCCACAGGTGGGATGTGTGAGAAAATTATTAAACTATATTATTATTAAACTATTAATTATTTTCTTTTGCATGACCATTAACTGGAAATACTTTAATATTTATCCAGATAAATAGTCCTGATTTTATCTGCCTTCTGAGTTTCAATTATTTTAAGTAAATTTCAGAAATAAATTCATAAGTTTTAAAGACTTCTTGGTTTCAAGAATGCTTCCATCAAACAACACTGGATAAAGTGTGTACTTTCAGAAGGGGACTACTTTGAAGGAGATTGAATGCCAAATTGATATGAGTTGTAGTTTCATTTTTATAGCACCAGCCTCAATAATTTTGGATCACATCTCGTACTTATTGCTCGACCTGTTAAAACAGTTCCCATAGTCGTGCATACGAACTGATTCTTTCATGCATCTAACTCTTCAGCATTCTTCCTTGTCCAGTATTATCACTTCATTCAACAGGGGCTGATGACCAACTCTTTTTATTCCATACATGATCAGCCATGCCTGATTTCATTGTCTCACACCTCACCTAGAGCTTTTTAATATTCCTCTACCCTTTTAGGGGGCAGCTTGTTTCACTTTTATATTTTTTGCCACAGCTGCAAGGAATAGAGTACACAGTCCTTGGTCATGTTATCCACCTTGTTAGGATTTTTTACTTGGTAGAAATTTCCCTGTAGAGTAAAGCTGTTTTTGAATATTGTCCTGATATGGTATGGACTACAGATCAGAATCTTTTCCAATAAGCCCATGATGTAAAGTAGATAGGTTGTAATAATTTTCTGGTCCTCATCCTTGTTCCTTCTGTTTCCAGCAGCAGACACTAATGTTGTTTAGAACCCATTTTCTGTGTGAGTTATTAGTACATTCAAGAAGGCCAGCTAATTATTATTATCTTCTTTCATTGTGAACTGGATCAAAGGTCTTATTGAGTTCACATGGTTCAGCAATATTTGTAAAGTTTCCTGGTGCGGCCAAAGTATGAAGGTGTCATCGATGTATCTCAGCCATACTGTTGTGGTGCCATTCCTAAAGGCATTTCAGCAAAGTGTTTCATGTATTAGGTTGGTGCAAAAATAATGTCGTTTTCTCACATATGTTACTATGTGAGAAAACGACATTATTTTTGCACCAACCTAATATATGTTCACCATCACTGGTGACAATGGTGAACCCATAGTCAAGCCCTCTTCCTATTGGTATATATCAAACTCGAGTTGGAAGTATGTTCTCCCAGGAAGGGGTTTGATTCCAATGTGTTAGAACTCTTGTGAACAGGCTTACCATCTGATTGCTGTGGATACGAGCCCCTCATATGTATTTCATAAAGACTTCTGAGTTTCTAACATTTGATGAAGACTCCCTGCTAGTTGGTTGAGTATATCCACCAGGGATCTGCTCAGCAGGTAGCAGGATGATACTCTGCACTTGAGTATAGGTCTCAATTGAATACCTGTTTTGTTAATCTTGAGGGGACCATATCTATACAGCAGCTTGATGTAATGTTGAGTCAGCTGTTTATACTTATTCAATGCAAAAGTATGCCTTGTTCTTATTTAGGATCTGTAACAGCTTCCTCTCAGTTTATAGAATCAGCTCCTTTTTCACCTTGCTATAGCTGCCATTCCCAACTACCCTTGCAAATTTGTCCATCACCACTGAAGTACTGCCTTTGTTAACGGGCAGTATGATGTATCATTGTAAGGTCTTGATTGCTGAACTTGCTTCCTTTGGGATGTTTGATTTAAACAGCTTAGCCTTTTCTAGTACTTGTCTACCTTTCCATTTTAGCTTACCTGTTTAGTTTTTTTTGATCTTCAGTGCAACCTCTACCACTGGAGCTATCATGTCTCAGTATGGAACCTGCATGCTAGTAGTGGCAAAGTCGAGACCCTTGTTTAGTACTAATTCACTAATGTTACTCAACTGCTGATTATTGATATTGATGACTTCTCTTACCGAACTGTGGTGGGCCTTGTTGCTGCTCCAATTCTGTTCTTTCATTCATATATGTTTACCTTTTGAAATTCTTGACTCTATGACTTATCTAGGTCTTGTTGGACTCTGTATTTGTTTGAATTGAGCATTATTTTGCTAAGTAATATCCTGGTCTGGGTTGAGCAGTGCATACTTGGACTCAGTAGAAATAGGGCAAGCAATAAGGGAAAGAGGAACAGAGAAAAGCAACACTTAATATATTTGATGGGCTTGAGCAAACGGATGTCAGAATAGGATCTAAGAGAAATAACAAAAAATCAAATCTTATTAAGAACTACAACGAACAGGAAGATGTGGAGGGCAATGATTGCTTATGTCCTGAAGGGAAATGGCACATAAAAGAAGAATAACTGATCAGTAATAAAAATAAGAACTAGATGAGATATACCTAGACATGGGTAGTGGAATGAGAACAGTCTCCTCCTGTAGATGGTGATCATTTCTTGTTGGTATTTGTTTGGGTTGCCACATATGATTTTTGCCAGGTGTTGTTTGCACTGGATGATCCCTTTCTTCACACTGTATGGATACTGGGAATTTAACTTGAGGCATTTCTCATGAAGGTTGGCTTGTGATATATACAGACATGGGTAGTGGAATGAGAACAGTCTCCTCCTGTAGATGGTGATCATTTCTTGTTGGTATTTGTTTGGGTTGCCACATATGATTTTTGCCAGGTGTTGTTTGCACTGGATGATCCCTTTCTTCACACTATATGGATACTGGGAATTTAACTTGAGGCATTTCTCATGAAGGTTGGCTTGTGATATATACAGATGTTTAGAACCCATTTTCTGTGTGAGTTATTCATACACCCAGGAAGGACAGCTAATTATTATTATCTTCTTTCATTTCGAACTGGACCAAAGGTCTTATTGAGTTCACATAGTTCAGCAATGTTTGTAAAGTTTCCTGTTATGGCCAAAGTATAAAGGTGTCATCAATGTATCTCAGCCATACTGTTGGATTTAGTGGTGCCATTCCTAAAATCATTTCCTCAAAGTATTCCATATATATGAAATATGTCAAGTGTTGTTCACAGTGAATGATACCTTTCTTCACACAGTATGGATAGTGGAAATTTAACTTGAGGTATTTCATGTGAAGGTTGGCTTGTGATATATACAGATGTTTAGAACCTATTTTCTGTGTGAGTTATTCGCCAGCTAATTATTATTATATTATTTTCTTCTTTCATTGTGAATTGAATCAAAGGTCTTATTGAGTTCAGATGGTCCAGCAGTATTTGTAAAAAAATTGAAATTCCCCTATCGCATCATTAAATATTTGCACTTAACAACTTTAACAAAATATTGCAATAACAATCATAAATACAAATGCTCGTCATTATTTTAAGAAGTGGGTACAAATGAAAAAAATTTCCAATTGAAAACTTTTTCCATTTCGCTGAAACAGATGTTAAACAGTTCTATCTACCCTTCTTTCTTTCATTTTCATGTAGTGTCTTTGATAGGTCTTTCTTCTCACCCGATCAAGATAGAATAGTCCATTATTTATCACCTGATGAAGACAGAAGAGTCCATTATTTATCAGTAGACATTATATACTCTAACTTTCTTTATTTCGCTCAAAACAAATAGTATTTCTGATATGTCTTTTGTTGTTCCATGTGGTCAAAATGTAATAATCCATTATTTATGAGGTATTGGCAAGGCATAACGGCCATGCAAACTAACAAAATGGATGGGAACAAGCACAATTATTATCTGATAGTTTGCTTGAATAAGAAGCCCATCCATCCTTTACCAATCCTCTACAGACTGATTTGATTTCCTCCTCCTTGACTGGTTGCCAACCAAGGTTATAGAGCCCAGTCTGATCTGCTATTTACCCATAGCTGAGAGTTGGATTTATACCTTTCAAAAGGGTATTTATCATTCCAGGCCATTATCCATTATATCAGTGGCACATCCAAGTTCATAGCACATGGTATTCCCAAGCAGTTACAATCAAGGTAATGACCAGGCTTAATAACCATTAACCAGTAATCAGAAAAGAATTGGTGTTTTAATGTGATATGATCAAAAGCATACGTTTACGTATATATATATATATATATATATATATATATATATATATATATATATATATATATGTATGTATGTATTATAACAAATATACATGTACACATATATACTTGCATGTACGTATATATATTTCTTTCTCAAGTGTTATAAATACATTGCTGAATGTTATATAACAGAGCTATTAAGTGTATATTCATGAATATACATAATATCCAATGTCGATTATATGGCTCAGAGTTTCATGCAACCCTGCAATCTTCAGGTGCTGAATACATTCTTATATATATATATATATATATATATATATATATATATATATGGTGTGATGGATAAATTCTCATCTAAACAATGCAAAAAATGAAAATAACACTGATGTCTCATTTTAAGAAATATATTTACCAAAATTATGCAAAAATATGAAAATTGAAATCCTAAAGAAAAAATGTATTCAATAAAATCACCATTGACTTTACACACAGTCATCAGAAGACTTTAGGATCTCCTGCAACTCTTATGGATGGTTTCCTTGTTTAAGTTGGTGAATGATGTTATAATCCTTGCCTTCAGTTCATCTTTGATGTTACAAGGAGTTTTGTTGGTCTCTCACTCAACTGTGCGACACATATAATAATGAAGAGGGTTGCAGTTTAGGGAGTTAGGTGGTCAGATGTAAGGGGTGGTGTAATTGCAGAAATTGTCTGACAGCCATGACTGGGTTCTCTTGCTTGTGTGGCATAATGCAGAGTCCTGTTGCCAGATATAGGCTATTCCAGCAACCACTGTCTTGACCAAGCACAGCACTACCTCTTCAAGGCACTTGATGTAGGCCTCTATATTGAGTCTGTGGCCCTCACCAACAAATTCAGGATTTCTTTTCTTATCAGAATGATCAGAGTGAGTTTTTCTGAGCTTCTGTATCTTCATAATCACCATTCGTGATTTATCTTCATAATTCACTCATCCTTCTCTTTTCGAATCCTCTGCATGGTTCTCAATTTGACACTCAAACACTCTGAAATCTTTGTATTAGAGCTTCCTCTGTGAATGCCAAGCAGCTCAACTTGCCGTTTCCAAATTTCTGACAGAAAGAATTCAGTCATGGTGCTCTTTTTCTCACAGACTGTGCCCAATTCTGACCCTAGTATACTGTGCAGTCAACAAAATCAAAAACAAACAACACATATACGTGAAATAAAAAATATAAAGTGGCAATGATTTACTGATCACACCCTGTATACACAGACACACACACACACACACACACACACACACATATATATATATATATATATATATATAATAATTATTTAAAAAAAAATATGATTCCTTCGCTACATAAGAGTTTTCATGTTTCAAAAACGAGAGCCGAAAACCTCAATATAATTATTAAAATTAAATTGAGTTAACAGCACTTTGGAAAAAAAATGGATAAATAAATAAATAAAATAAAACAAAATTCTCTAGACACTAAATGACATATTATGGTGACAAAAGCTCTGACTGACCAGACGATGTGCACACATGAATGCCATAATTCGCTTTGAAATGGATGACCCCACACTACCTCAGCTTGACCTCTTTCCGAAGGTGACTGATATGGGGATAAAAATGATCTCTTAGGCCCCTTACCAAAATGGTCACCCCAGCCGTTTCCATAGTAATTAATTTTGTGAATGAACACGCTTATAAAGATGTGTAAATTTCAAGATTGGTTATTCCTAAATTTTCACTTGAGGATGAAACAGGGCTTGATACTTTAACTCAATTTTAATAATTATAGTTTTTATAAAAATAATTATAATTTAAGCTCTACTTCTGTATGGAGCACTGTTTTTTAAAAATAAAACAAAAAATACTAAATAACTCCGGATTATTTACCTAACATGTTCTTTCCTATTTTTCTACATATCTGCGCACACACAGACACACAGACATACATTTATATATATATATATATATATATATATATATATATATATAAATAAATATGAATTATTTTAATTTTTTTTTTTCTTTTTATTTCATTTCCTCTTTATTTTTTTATTTTCTCTTTTTTTATCTCTTTTAATTTTCTCTTACTGTCATTTTTGGGACTTTTTGAAAAAATATCCTTCATTTTCTTTCTATAATTTTTTTCTCCTTTTATTTCTTTATTCATTTTTTTCTTTCTCTTTTCCCATGCAGAAGATGCCGGTTCTCAATCAGTCCCCAAAATTAAGCAGTGCCAAACCCTGTCAATTCTTAGATGGGCAGCTATTTGGGTAAAGTGAGTACTGTACTACAATCCAAAATATGTTTCAACTTCAAGTAAACCACAATGGGTTGATAAACTATAAAAATAAATCAAGCAGCAAATCCTACATTTTTCATTTCTCTGTACTTTCTTTTCACACTTCTTGCTTGTGGAACTCCCTTCTGGCTGCATGCTTTCCAGCTAACTTTAATCTACAAAAGTTTAAATGCAATGGCATTTGCTATCTACTGTCAACCTGATTATTCTTTTCTCTTTCCCCTCATTATTAATATTTCTGTTCATAATTCTACCACACTCTGTCACCACTTGTGTCTTAGTGGCCTTATTGCCTTGCATGGGGTGATACCAATTAAAAAATTAAATACAAAAATAAACCCTTCAGTTTTTACTTTATGTTTTTTTATCAGTTGTTTTCTTTGTTGCTCTCTCAATTTTTCCCTTTCTTTTTCTTTCTTGCTTTTTTTCTTTCTGTCTTTCTTCCTCTTTCTTTCTTTCTTTCTTCCCTTTCTTTCTTTTATTCTTTCTTCCTCTTCCTTTCTTTCATTATTTGTTTCTTTCATTATTCTTTTCATTTTTTCTTTCTTTAGCCATTTGCTTTTATTCTTACTTTCATTTTTTGCTCTATTCATTCATAAATATTTTTGTTCGCATGTTGTCTTTTTTTTGTTATTTTTCCATTTTCATTCTTTCATTCATTATTTTCTTAAGAGCACACTTTTCATATTCATTCTTTCCTTTCTTTACTGCTTCATTTTTTTCTTCCTTTGTTTCACAATTTCTTTCGTTTGTTCATTCATCCATATTTTCTTTCTATAATTCATTCTTTACTCCTTTATTCATTATTTTCTTGTTTTTGTCATTTTTCTATTTTCATTCTTTCTTTCATTCATTCATTCATTCATATATTCACACTTGTGACATTTTGTTTTTCTTCCATTTTTTTTTATTTTTGTTCTTCTTTTCACTCACAATTTCTTTCTTCTGCTCATTCAGCTTTTCTTTCTCTTTCATTCTTTTTTCTTTCTTCTGCTCATTCAGCTTTTCTTTCTCTTTCATTCTTATTTCTTTCTTCTGCTCATTCAGCTTTTCTTTCTCTTTCATTCTTTTTTCTTTTTTCTGCTCATTCAGCTTTTCTTTCTCTTTCATTCTTATTTCTTTCTTCTGCTCATTCAGCTTTTCTCTCTCTTTCATTCTTTTTTCTTTCTTCTGCTCATTCAGCTTTTCTTTCTCTTTCATTCTTTTTTCTTTCTTCTGCTCATTCAGCTTTTCTTTCTCTTTCATTCTTATTTCTTTCTTCTGCTCATTCAGCTTTTCTCTCTCTTTCATTCTTTTTTCTTTCTTCTGCTCATTCAGCTTTTCTTTCTCTTTCATTCTTTTTTCTTTCTTCTGCTCATTCAGCTTTTCTTTCTCTTTCATTCTTATTTCTTTCTTCACTCATTCTTCTTTTCATTTAACATTCTTTATTTTTTGTTTTTCCTTCATGAAATTCTTTCTTTCATTCTTTTGCCATCTCTGTTCTCTTTCATTTCCTTTCTTTATTCACTTTCTCTCTCAGAGATAATTCCCTAATTTAAAAAGCAGGCATCTGCCGAGCCACCCTGTCCCCTGTAGCCCGTTCCAATCTTCAATCCCCTCCAACTTCGCCTTGTCCTTCTTAGCCTCTCCCTTGAGCAATATCCAACCATCATACAAACAAAAACCTGTGGAGTAATTATTGTAGATCCTGACAAGTCTTGGAAAAGAATGATTGCTCTGATATTTTAGAGAAACTGTTAGCTTGTCTGTTAAATTATGGGACTAACAACAACTCTGAGAATAATACTGGTTCCTGAAATTGGTGTAGAAGACAGTTAATGGAATTATGGTAGTAGTTAGGATGTCTTGTTGTTGTTCTTGATGATGGTGGTGGTGTTGTTGTTGTTGCTGTTGTTATTTTTTTGTTGCACATTGATGTTGGAGACGGGGAGGAAATAAGAAATGATTATTAATATAATCTGAGTCTTGAAGTGGATTTAAAGACCCGCACAAAAGACAGGCAAAAATGGAGAAACAAAACAGAAAAGGCACAGGAAGATGGACGAATAAATGGAAAACAGAGAGGGAGAGAGAGTGAGAGGGAGAGAGAGAGAGAGAGTGAGAGAGAGAGAGAAAGATGGGCAAGATCAAAGAGAGTTAGAAATATATTAACTGAAAAAGATAGATAGATAGATAGATAGATAGATATTAAGAGACTGCGATAGATTCATATATATATGAAGAGACTGATAAGAAAAGATTGAGATAGATAGATAGATAGGAAACAACTGAGATAGAGAGGAAGATAGATAGATAAATACATACATATGCCAAGACCAACTAGCTATTAGGTTGGTGCAAAAATAATGACGTCATAATGTTGTTTTTTGACGTATTTTTTAACGTCAAAAAACGACATTATTACGTCATTATTTTTGCACCAACCTAATAGCTAGATAGATTAATAGGAAGTAACTGGAATATATAAGAAGATATATATATATATATATATATATATATATATATAGATAGATAGATAGATAGATAGAAAATGATTGTGCTAGGTCAATATGATGAGAAAATAGAGATAGATAGATACATAGATAGATAATAAAATATATTAGGTTGGTGCAAAAATAATGACGTAATAATGTCGTTTTTCGACGTTAAAAATACGTCAAAAAACGACATCATTACGTCATTATTTTTGCACCAACCTAATATATCCTAAAAGTTAGCTAGTTAGCTAGATAGATAAAAAGAGGCTGTTATAGATGAATATAATATCCAGCTATCTATATTTGTGTGTGTGTGTGTGTGTGTGTGTATATATATATATATATATATATATATATATATATATATATCATAAGATATTTATATATATATATATTTTCTTGTCTATAAATAAGGGAAATGAAAGTAGTATGAAAATAGATGTGTGTGTAAGTGTGGGCATTTGTCAATCGATAAATGTACCAGTGTGCTGATAGACTGACAGAATGAGAGACAGATATAAACCAAATTCTTTTGCGAAATCAAGAGAGAGATAGGCCAGATAGACAGACATATTGGTAAATCGTGTGAGAGACAGATAATGGAATTTTTAAACCATTAGTTTTTCCGTCTTCCAGACTAAATAAAATTACATAGAAAACAAAAGAAATACTTGTAATGAACAAGTGAATAATATAAGCATCATGAATGACTTACATTAGAAATTAGATAAGTAAAATAAAATAATAGGTAAACATTTTTAAATTTTAATGCCCTGAAAGACAGTGATGTGTAGACAGACATGTCTGTCCATAAAACAGGTTGATGAATTAAGAGTCTTGTAGCTTATTGAGAGAGAAGTATGTTGAGGTGTTGTGAGATATTTAAATGAATAGAATAGAAATTTTAGACTGATGTAGATAAAAAGATAGGTATATGGATATAAGAATGTATAGATATAAATTATGAGAAAAAGTGATGAATCATTTAAATTGCATAAAATATTTCTTGAAATATAGACAAATTTAGTTCTACATATATATTATATTATTGATATATGTCTGTTTTTTTTTTACTTCAAACTTTATTTTTAATGAATACCTGTGCTTGAAATGGATGCCCCATTTTTCATCTTAAATAATGTGTATTATTATATGTTATAAACATGCATATGGTAGTAAGAACAAATGAAAAAAGTACCATTGGTGAGGCATAAGACAAGAATTCTAAATATAAAATTTATTTTTTATTGCCAGTATTGCCGGCAGAGTTTCTCTATGTGGACAAGGTGTAGTGATTTGGAGGTGGCTGGAGTTGGTAAGGCCTGGAGCTGATGTGTTTGTTGCATTGGTTGACCGAGTTTATGGTGGGCACATCAAGAGAGACCTGGAGTAGATTAGTGAAGTTTGATATTTGCTGAAAATTT
>OZ010605.1:32374720-32394720 GCA_963932145.1 Acanthosepion lycidas
AGGTTTACTCAAAAAATAAGGTTTCCACTCCACAGAAAGCTTTCTTGAAAACCTTAATCATGACAAACATCAAAATCAACAAATTAAATATTTTGGAAGTGTTTTAAAAGAGGACAGAATGTATGCCACTGAAATCTGAAGGCACATTAGGTTTGCGTAAGATGCCTTTCAAAACCTAAGCAAAGTATTAAGAAACATGAAAATTTAATTAGAAATAAAGAATAGAGTACTGAACTATTATGTAATACCTGTCCTCATATATAGCAGTGAATGCTGGACAATCTCTTTACAGAGGAAGAAGAGAATTGAAGCAAATATGGTTCTACAAATGTATACTGAAAATACTGAAATTTTTAAGATAAGGAATTATCATTATCTTTCTTTAGGACAGCATTCTCATCTAGGTTGAACCATTTGGTAATTTCGTTGGAATATTAAAGATGCAGAATTATTACAGAATACTTTACAAATTCTTCTTGGTTGTTATACTCACGTTTCATCTGTTGTATTCTTCAACATTCTTCTTGTGTCTGTATAATTCTTCTGAGAGTTTTGAGTTCAATCCATGCGTCTGTTAGTGCTGAAAAGTCACCTACTCTAGTAAAGTGGAAGAAACAAAATGTAATACTAAAGGTGAATGATTTACCTATGTGAATTAAAGAGTTTGGTTATAATTACTAAGACATTTACTGAGAACAATAAAAAATCAGATGATGTTCAGTTGTATTACTATGTAAGAATAAGAAATTCTAGTAAGGGATGCACTGATGGCATTTATGTTATCAAGTAACTCCAGTTTGGCTCCAGTAATTTATTGAATAGAATGTTGTATACCTCTTATATTGATCTCAATCAATGTCCAATCTTTCCCTCTATACAGGGTGCCATGGATAAATTGTCATTAAATGACGTAAAAATGAAAATAAAACTGACATCTCATTTTAACAGATATATTTACCAAAATTACACAAAAATATCTTGAAATACTAAAGTGTAAATTTATGCAATAAAATAGCCATTGCCTTCAGCCACAGCCACCATAAGACTTCAGGATCTTCTGCAACTCTTCTGAACAGTCTCCTTGTTTAAGTTGGTAAATGCTGCTATAATCTTTGCCTTCAGTTCATCTTTGCTGTCATAATGAGTTTTGTTGGCTTCTCATTCAACTGTGCCACACATATAATAATCAAGGGGGTTGCAGTCTAGGGAGTTAGGTGGTCAGATGTAAGGGGTGGTGTGGTCGAAGAAATTGTCTGACAGCCATGACTGGGTTCTTCTGCTTGTGTGGCATGGTGCAGAGTCCTGTTGCTGAACATATGGTCTTCCAGCAGCCACCATCTTAACTCAGGGCAGCACTACCTCCTCAAGGCATTTGATGTATATCTCTGTGTTGTGTCTGAGGACCTAGGAGAGGATGAATGTAGGCATAACATTGCAAACACCTTTGTAATCACCATTAGACTCATCCAACTATTTCTGCACTGTCTTCAGATTGACACCCAAACACTCAGAAATGTTTGTATTGAAGCTGTCGATGTAAATACCGTTTCCAAATCTCTGGCAGAGTAAATTGTGTCAGAGTTCTCTTTTTCTCACAGAAGGTGCCCAACTGACTCTACTATACTGTGCAGTCAAACAAAATCAAAAACAAACAATGTGCAATATTAAAAATATAAAATGGCAACAATTTACTCATTGCACCCTGTAGAAATGACTATTCTCACTATCACCTTTGACATTTTAAAATTTAAATTGTTTTTTGATAGTGACAGACTGTTAACATTTTTCATCTATTTTAGTATATACTTCAGCTTCCCATTTAAAACATGGAGGATGTTTTTTAGCTATTATGGGGTGAACAAGAGATGTCATCCAATATATCCTGCATCCCATGTTACTCATTTTTTTTCTGTCTTTTGTTTTTCAACAATTCTTGTATTTTGCAGCATCACAGTCTTATTCAGATTTCACCCTTTTTTGACCTGGTGCTCCTATAAGCCCTCTCTTTCTCTCTTTCTCATTCTTTCCCTCCTTTTCATTTTTCTTTCTCTTTTTGTCTCTTATTCTTTTCTTTCATTTCACTTCTTATTCTTTCTTTCCTTTTCAAATTTTCTTCCTCTTTCTTTCTTATTCTTTCCTTCTTTTTCACTTTTCCTTTCTATCTCTTATTCTTTCCTTCCTTTTCACTTTTTCTTTCTCTTTCCTTGTCTTATTCTTTCCTTCCTTTTCACTTTTTCTTTCTCTTTCCCTGTCTTATTGTTTCCTTCGTTTTCACTTTTCCTTTCTCTCTCTTATTGTTTCCTTCCTTTTCACTTTTCCTTTCTCTCTCTTATTCTTCCCTTCCTTTTCACTTTTCCTTTCTCTCTCTTATTCTTTCCTTCCTTTTCACTTTTTCTTTCTCTTTCTCTCTCTTATTCTTTTCTTCCTTTTCACTTTTTCTTTCTCTTTCTCTCTCCTATTCTTTCCTTCATATTCACTTTTTCTTTCTCTTTCTCTTTCTCTCTCTCATTCTTTCCCCCTTTTTACTTTTTCATCTCTCTTATTCTTTCCTTCCATTTCACTTTGTTCCTTCTCTTTCTCTGTCTTATTCTTTCCTTCGTTTTCACTTTTCTTTCTCTTATTCTTTCTTTCGTTTTCACTCTTTTTTTCTCTTTCTCACTTTCATTATTTCACTCCTTTTCCATCTTGCTTCCTATTTCTCTTTTTTATTTTTTGCTTCATTTTCAATTTTTCTTTCTCTTTTCTCTCTTATTCTTTCTTCCTTTTCAGTTCCTTCTTTTTCATTGTCTCTCTTATTCTTTCCCTCCTTTTCACTTCTTTCTCTATCTCTCTTTTATTTTTTCTCTCTTTTCATTTCTTTCTTATTTTCTCACATTTTTTCTTTTCCCCTTTACTTTCATCCCTTTTCTCTCCTTTTTTTTTCATTATTGCTGTTTCACTTATTTTCTTTCTCATCCACTCTTATTTTTCTTTCTATTTCACTCATCTCTTTCACCCTTTCTTTCTTTCTCTTTATCTCTCCATTTATATTCCTTTTTTTCTGTTTTTTCATTCTTTCTTTCCTTTTCACTTTTCTTTGTTTTTATCTCTCTTATTTTTTGATTCTTTTTTCCTTTCTCTCTCTCTCATTATTCCCTTCCTCTTCATTCCTTCTTTTCTCTCTATTTCTTCTTATTTCACCTACTCTTCTCCCTCACTCTCTAGTACCTTCTATTCTTTTTTCACTATTTTTTCATGTAAGTGTCTGCTCTTTTGCCTTTCAAATTTCTCTCTGTTTCTCTTTCATTCTTCTTGCTGTCTTTCTTTCAGTCTCTTTCTTTCTTTTTTCTTTTTCCAGTTTATAATTTATCTACAGTGAAAGAAATTGGCATTTTATGATTATTTATTTGAGAGAAATTTTTTAAAATATATTTCTTTTTTTGTCGTTATTTCTTTCTGTCATTTGATTTCTTTCTTTTATCTTTATTTCCTTTTTTTTTTCTTTTTAAAAAATATATTTCTTTCTCTAATTTTTATTTTCTTCTTTCATCTGTATTTCCTTCTCTCATCTTTATTTCCTTTTTCATCTTTATTTTATTCTCTCATCTTTATTTCCTCTAATTTTTATTTCCTTCTAATTTTTATTTCCTTCTAATTTTTATTTCCTTCTCACATCTTTATTTCCTTCTCTCATTTTTATTTCCTTCTTTCATCTTTACTTCCTTCTTTCATATTTATTTCCTTCTTTCATCTTTACTTCCTTCTTTCATCTTTATTTCAATCTTTCATCTTTATTTCCTTCTTTCATCTTTATTTAATTCTCCCATCTTTAATTCATTCTTTCATCTTTATTTCCCCTAATTTTTATTTCCTTCTCTCATCTTTATTTCCTTCTTTCATCATTACTTCCTTCTTTCATATTTATTTCCTTCTTTCATCTTTATTTCATTCTCTCATCTTTATTTCCTTCTTTCATCTTTACTTCCTTCTTTCATCTTTATTTCATTCTCTCATATTTATTTCCTTCTTTCATCTTTATTTCCTTCTTTCATCATTATTTCCTTTTTTCATCCTTATTTCATTCTCACATCTTTATTTCCTTCTTTCATCTTTATTTCCTTCTCTAATTTTTATTTCCTTCTCTCATCTTTATTTCTTTTTTTCATCTTTATTTCATTCTTTCATCTTTATTTCATTTTTCATCTTTATTTTCTTCTCTCATCTTTATTTCATTCTCTCATCTTTATTTCCTTCTTTCATCTTTATTTCCTTTTTTCATCTTTATTTCATTCTTTCATCTTTATTTTATTCTCTCATCTTAATTTCCTTCTTTCATCTTTATTTGCTTCTTTCATCTTTATTTCCTTCTTTCATCTTTATTTCCTTTTTTCATCTTTATTTTATTCTCTCATCTTTATTTCCTTCTTTCATCTTTATTTCATTCTCTCATCTTTATTTCCTTCTTTCATCTTTATTTCCTTCTCTAATTTTTATTTCCTTCTCTCATCTTTATTTCCTTCTTTCATCTTTATTTCATTCTCTCATCTTTATTTCCTTCTCTCATCTTTATTTCATTCTCTCATCTTTATTTTTTCATCTTTATTCTTTCTTTCATCTTTATTTCCTTCTCTAATTTTTATTTCCTTCTCTCATCTTTATTTCCTTCTTTCATCTTTATTTCATTCTCTCATCTTTATTTCCTTCTCTCATCTTTATTTCCTTCTTTCATCTTTATTTCTTTCTCTCACCTTTTTTAAAAACCAATTTCCTTCTCTCATCTTTTTATCATTGCATCTACAGAATATGCTTAAATTTTTTTCTCTGAAATAATTTTTTCCATTTGTCTCCATTGATTGGAGAGAGTCATCAATATTCGTTCAGGTACTTATGAGATTTTTGCGGAAGTGGGAGGCAACATGGTGAAGGGAAGAAAGATGTGGAAATACAAGCCATGATCGATTGGTCTTTTTAATAGTGTTTTTATCTTCCATTTTCCTTCAGTTTGTTGCCTTTTAGTTTCTTCTTTTTTCCGATTGTTGTTCTCTTTCTTTCTTTGAATATCTGTATTTCTTTTAATTTTTTCTTTCTTTCACTTCTCAACATTGTTTTCTTTCTTTTTCTGCACTCTCATTCATTCATTTGCTCTTTTCCTTGAATTCTTTGTTTCATTTTTGCAGTACTGAGACCTTTCTTTCTTTCTTTCTTTCTTTCATTTTTCTTCTTTCTTTCTTTTTTTGTTCTTTCTTTTTTCTCTCTTTCTTTCATTTTCTTTCTTTCTTTAATTTTTCTTTCTTTCATTCTTTCTTTTATTTTTCTTCTTTCTTTCTTTTTATTCTTTTCTTTTGTCTTTGTTTTTCTTTTTTCTCTCTTTCTTTCATTTTCTTTCTTTCTTTAATTTTTCTTTTTTCTATCTTTCTTCCTTTCTTTCTTACATTTTCTTCTTTCTTTTTTGTTCTTCCTTTTTTCTTTGTTTTTCTTTTTTCTCTCTTTCTTTCTTTCTTTCATTTTTCTTCTTTCTTTCTTTTTTGTTCTTTCTTTTTTCTCTCTATCTTTCATTTTCTTTCTTTCTTTAATTTTTCTTTTTTCTTTCTTGCTTTCTTTCTTTCTTTCTTTATCATTTCATTTATAGATATATTTTCTTTATTTTCTGTCTTTTGAATGTTTTTCTAACTTTTACTTTTCATTCATTCTTTTTCTTTCTTGCTTGCTTTCTTTCTTTCTTTCTTTCTTTCTTTCTTTCTTTCTTTCTTTCTTAATATTCTCCATTTTTCTTTCTTTCCCGCTTCCTTTGTTTATTTCTTAATATTCTCTACTCTTTCTTTCTTTCTTTCTTTCTTTCTTTCTTTCTTTCTTTCTGTAGCATTTTTATTTAAATATAAATTTTCTTTTTGTGCTGTTTTTGATTTTTCTTTTTTCCTTTTTCTTCTTACTTTCTTTTTCCAATTCTTATATCTTTCTTTATTTATTTATCTTTCTTTCTTAATATTCTCCACATTTTCTATCTTTCTTTCTATGTCATTCTTATTTAAATATATATTTTCTTCTTTGCTTTTTTCTTTCTCACTTTTATTTTTCATTCCTTCTTTTTCATTCCTTCTTTTTTAAATTTTCTCTTTTCTAAAACATTTTCTCTCTTTCTTTGATTTCATAGGCGTTTTCTTCATATATTTTCCATTGTTTTTTTTCTTTTTTATACTTTACCTTTACTTTTCATTCTTTATTTTTTCTTTCATTATTTCTTTCTTTTTTTATGTTCTCTTTCCTTTCTTTTCCTCCTTCTCCTTTGTTCTTTTGCTTTTTCTCTTTACTTTTCTTTCCTCTCTTCAATTTTTTTTCATCCTTCCACTATTTTAGCCCCCAGCAAAATAATTTCCAATTTTCCTCATCTGCCTTTTTTCCTTCCTGTTGACGGATATAAGGTATTAATTCTTTTGTGCTAAGTCTTTTAACCAAAGACATCACCATTTCAGGCAGTTCCAACATCGACATTTTCATTAAATGTGCTTAAGATGAACTTAAATTTGACAAATTTCACAGGAAAACAAATGAAGAAATGGCAAAGAATTAACAAAAGTGTCTTTGTAATTTCTTTCTTTCTTTCCTTTTAAAGGAGAAAAAAAAAAGAAACCATTTTGCTTTGTTATTTGTTAAATTTTCAAATGGAAATTTATTTCATATTATATAAAATGCTGATAAAAACTCCTTTATCGCATTTTTCAGTCTATTTCATATCACCAAAGTTAAGCGATATCAAACCTGGTCAGTATTTAGATGGGTGACCACTTGGGGATACCAAGTACTGTAAGTTTGAATTTGCAAGTAGTGTAATGGATAATGGTTCAGAATTGTTAATCCTAAGCCATTCCTGCTGGAGTTCAGTATATATTTATCCCCTAACCCTGTAGGGTTGTAGAGGCACCATGTGTACTGCGGCTGCAGTAGAAGTCGTGCTTCTTGAGCAAGATAGCCTGATGGAGCCCAACCATCTCTATGCCAGTTTTGAGTTTCCTTCTCCTAGACTGGTTGCCACCCAAGGCTATAGAACCCAGTCTGTCCTGCTATTTACCCATTGTTGGTGGGAGAAGAAGAGGATTCATACCTTTTTTAAGGGCATCAGCACGTAAGTGAATGTAATGGATCTGACTGGAATTTGAACTCAGCTCTCCAATTCTTCAATTCAAGCAGCTATCCATTACTGCACCGGGCTTCCTATTATATTTAATTTATGTGCAAATACCCTTGGGAAAGATATGAATTCACCTTTTCTTACCCCCCTCTATGACTTGTATTACTAAATGATTATTATTTCTAAAAGAATTTCTAACAATCTAAAAATATTTTCTGGCTTTAAATACCCTACAAAGAGTTGATAAGCCATAAAAAATAATCAGTAAATAATAATAAATAATATTCAGTTATTCTTACCTAAATTCACAATAAGTTTTAGCTTTTAATAAATTTTGACTCAAAGAAACAATAGTTACATAACCAAGATGTTGATGTTCCACACTACTTTGAACAAGAGGTTAGGAAGGAAACTCTTATTACTACTAGAAAAAGCAATAACATTTACTAAACTTGGGAAACCTATTTTCATCAAAACCCGAAGCAAGATGGGAAGCTATTAGCACGCAAGGGGTTACAGAGAATTGGAGTGAGAGCAAAGAGGAGTAATAGAGGAAAGGATGAAGAGAAGGTTAGGGGATAGATCAGGGCATCTGGAGATTACATTACATTTGAATAGTTGGAGATTATATATATCAGGAAAACAAGAAATGGCAAGGAAGTTCCACAGGCGAGAAGTGTGAGACATGAAGCTATTGGAGTAGAAGTGATGGCTACATTTAACAGTTTCAACAGTGAAAGGGTGAGAGTGAAATGCCAACCTTAAATTCATGAAGTCTGGGAACCAGCAAAAGCAGCTCATCGGAGCAGTTACCATGAAAGTATTTGTAAAAAAGACAGAGGGAGGCAACAGCATATCTGGGAGACAGTGACTGCAGATGAGATGCCAGATCAAGACCGCTTACATTGTATATCTATCTTTAAATCTTATCAAGGACCTTGAGACAGACAGAAGGGGCTCCAGACTATATATGGCAGCAAGACTCTATGCAAGGGCGAATGGTTGATTTGTACATTTGAAGGATTGACTCTGTCGAGAAAAATTTCCTGGCGTGGCATAGGGAGCTGACTTTCCGTGCAGTAGACAAAGCTATTGACTCAATGTATTCGTTCCATCTCAGGTCAGCAGACAATGTGAGACTCAGCAGTTGCAAAGAGGTGCTCTCGTGGAGTTGAGCATCAGACATTCTAATGGGAGGCAGGGATGGTTCTCTCTGGTGAGTAATGGAGAGCAGTTTTTGAGGCATTAAAGTTAACCAGACAATTCCTGCCCTAGTACACAACCAATTGGAGGTCCTTTTTGGGACAAATGGCCAGGTTATATTTGTCGGCAACACTAAATTTGTTTTTGAGGCAGGAGTAAATAGAAGCATCGTCCGCGTATATGCATACTTGGGAACTTATGACATCAGGAAGATGCCTATTTAGGAAATTATGACATCAGGAAGATGCCTATTTGGGAACTTATGACATCAGGAAGATCATTAATGAAGATAAGGAACAGAGTAATGGCCTAGGATAGAGCCTTGGGATACACCTGCATTTCTGGGATAGGAGCTGCAGGAGAATCTGTTGATAATGACCTTCAGTGTACGGTTTGACAGGAATGATTGTATTAAGTCAAACAATCTACCTGTAATTCTATAACTCTGAAGCTTGTAAAGAAGGCTGGCATGCCAAACCCTATCAAATGCTTTGGAGATATCTAGAGCCATGACACAAGCTTCTCTGTTATTATGAAGTGCTTGGTAGACAATTTCAGTTATGGCCGTAAACACATCAGCTGTAGAATGAGCAAAGCGGAAACCATATTGCTTGATGGAGAGCAGATTATAGGATGTAAGGTGCATAACCACTTTGGCATTGATTAAAGCTTCAAAGAATTTGCTGAAGAGTGGTAGGAGATTGATAGGAAAGACAGGAACAACAGATGAGGACTTCCAACAGGGTTTTAAAACAAGATTCATTGAGGCAGTAGTTGTATAATTTGGAGAGGGCAGGGTCCAGTTCAGGTGCACATTTCTTCAGGACAATGGCTGGTATCCCATCTCTACCACTGGCCTTGTGGGTATCTAATTTAGAGATGATGCCCAGAACCGATGATGGGTTCATGGGAAACTCGCTCAATAGAGCCTCAGTTCTAAGTGGAAAATTGGGTGTGTGTACACCAAAAGAGTTGAGCAATTGGTATTGTAAATGTGATTAGTATGTTTGTATGTATGTATCTTCATTCGTAATAGGTCCACACATTACCATTACAATTAGAGATGAGGAGAACATTTGGTATTTGCTCATCCCAAGTGATGGGATATGGCACAAAACCGGTTGAAAGTGGGAATTCCAAAACATGTACACATGGGATGAAGCCAAAAGTTTCCCAGTCCCTGCAACCAACATCATGCTGGTGTCGATATTACACCAATTGTACCATCTAAGGTACAATGAGGCAGGTGATATTATACGGTTGGAATTCCTGGTGTCAGGCATCTCTCATTTGTTTTTTGTATTCTGCCTGAAGACAGAAGTACAACTGAGAAATAAAATGTAGTTTTTCTGCCCAAACGCAGATATTACATTTTGATCCCAGTCCAATGGCCAAAAAGTAAAGAAAAATTAAACTCATGTAACATTGACTATTGCATTAATGTATGACAAATGTTTCCTTATAAGAAAATTGCTAATATTACCATTACCATTAGAGATGAGGAAAACAGATATTACACTTTTATCCCAGCCCAAAGGTCAGGGAGTGAAAAAAGCATAATTTGTATAGCATGGGCTGTACTGACAATGAATGATGAATGTTTCCTTATAAGGAAATTGCTAATATTGCCATTACCATTAAAGATGAGGACAACACATATTACACTTTTATCACATCCCATAAGTTAGGGAGTGAAGAAAAGCATAATTTGTGTCATACTGGCAGTTCAGACAATGAATGATGAATGTTTCCTTATAAGGAAATAACTAAAACATCTAATATTATTACCATGAGAGATGAGAAGAACAGATACTACACTTTGTTTCCAGAACATTGACCTAAAAATGAAGAAATGTGCCACTGATGTAGCCCTGGCTGTTCAGTCAATGTATCCGAGAAATTAACTCATAAGGAAACAACTATTATTATTATTATCATTATCATTTTTTTTAAAAATGATGGTAGATACATTTACTTATGTAATATAAACTGTAATTTTTTTCACTGTCACATTTCTCAAAAGACTAACCAATAAAATGCTATAATTTAGATTTAAAAATGTTTAACAAATATACCAAGATCAACACCAATATTAAAGAGATTGCCTAAGAACAGTTAATCCATTTGTCACTGCTCCATTAGAAATTCTTTTTATGTAATGTTTATAGATCGGATTTGGTTATTATGATAACCAAATCAGGGATCATGGCTCTTCACAACTTCCTATTCCTTGTATCTCTCAGCAATATTTGTCTATTCAAGCTTGATCAGTCACATACTGACTGTTTCATTATGTTTCTCTTGCCTTCAATATTCAATTCCTGACTTTGACAGTTACTCTTGGCCAGTCTGTGTTATATGACCCAATTGATCTCTCATTCTTACATTCTTTGTCTGTGATATCCAAGAGAGATGTTCACCCTTCTCTGGGATCAGCATTGATGCATTTTTGCCCATCAGTATATCTCAGGTCAAACTTGTACCTGGCTTCCTTTGACAGTCTGGTGTGAAATCAGAATGCAATATCTATTCTGGGTAATACTCAAGCTGTACAAGATGTAAGAAAAATGGAGAAAAAAGAGATGAAAGGGGGATGAGTAAAAGCCAAAAAGGTAGAGACATGGTAAAAAGACAGAAGAAAAGAGAGGGTTAAAAGAAAGAGATATCGTTAAAAGAGAGGAGGAGAAAGATGGCCAGAGAGAGAGAGAGAGAGAGAGAGAGAGAGAGAGAAGAGAGATGGTTTAAAAAAAAGATGGTTAAAAGTGAGAGATAGAGAAATGGATAAAAGTCAGAAGGTAGAGAGATGGTTAAAAGATGAAGGTAGGTTAAAATGAGAGGTTCATGTGAGGAGAAGAGAGAGGGTTAAAAGAAAGGATAAAAACAAATGGGTAAAAATGAGAAAAAAAGAAATGTTTAAATGTCGGATGGTAGAGAGATGGTTAAAAGAGAGAAGGAGAAAGATGGCCAGAGAGAGAGAGAGAGAGAAGAAGAGAGATGGTTAAAAAAAAGATGGTTAAAAGCGAGAGATAGAGAAATGGATAAAAGTCAGAAGGTAGAGAGATGGTTAAAAGATGAAGGTAGGTTAAAATGAGAGGTTCATGTGAGGAGAAGAGAGAGGGTTAAAAGAAAGGATAAAAACAAATGGGTAAAAGTGAGAAAAAGAGAAATGTTTAAATGTCGGATGGTAGAGAGATGGTTAAAAGAGAGAAGGAGAAAGATGGCCAGAGAGAGAGAGAGAGAAGAGAGATGGTTAAAAAAAAGATGGTTAAAAGTGAGAGACAGAGAAATGGATAAAAGTCAGAAGGTAGAGAGATGGTTAAAAGATGAAGGTAGGTTAAAATGAGAGGTTCATGTGAGGAGAAGAGAGAGGGTTAAAAGAAAGGATAAAAACAAATGGGTAAAAGTGAGAAAAAGAGAAATGTTTAAATGTTTGATGGTAGAGAGATGGTTAAAAGGGAGAAATGGGAGGGTTAAAAGAGAGATTGTTAAAAGAAAGGATAAACTGATATGGTTAAAAGAGAAAAATAAACGGTTAACTGTTAGATGGTAGAAAGATGGTTAAAAGAGAGAAGTTGGAAGGTTAAAAAAGAGAAGGTTAAACGAGAGAATAGAAGTGGTTAAAAGAGGGAGAGGAAGAGAAATGGTTAAAAAAGAGAAAAAAGATGGTTAAAAAAGAGAGAAAGGAAATGGTTAAATGTCAAATGGTAGAGAAATGTTTAAAAGAGAGAAGAATTGGGAGGGTTAAAGAGAAGGTTAAAAGTGAGAAATGAGATGGTTAAAAGAATGAAGAAAGGGAGATGGTTAAAATAGAAAAAACAGATGGTTAAAAGAAAGGATAAAAAGAGATGGTTAAAGGAAATTATTAAAAAAGTTTACAAGATGAGAGACGCATAAAATGAGAGATATTAAGTGTAAAAAAGGAAGAAAGGTTGTTAAAAGTGAGAAGGAAGCGAAATGGTTAAAAGAGGGAAGGTTAAAAAAGAGAAGCGAGATGGTTAAAAGAGAAAAAAAGAGAGATGGTTAAAAGAGAAAAAAAAGAGATGGTTAAAAAGAGAAGGTTAAAAAAGAGAAGAGAGATCGTTAAAAGAGAAAAGAAGAGAGATGTTTAAAAAGAGAAGGTTAAAAAAGAGAAGAGAGATCGTTAAAAGAGAAAAGAAGAGAGATGTTTAAAAAGAGAAGGTTAAAAAAGAGAAGAGAGATTGTTAAAAGAGAAAAGAAGAGAGATGTTTAAAAAGAGAAGGTTAAAAAAAGAGAAGAGAGATGGTTAAAAGAGAAAAGAAGAGAGATGTTTAAAAAAGAATAAAATGAGATGGTTAAAAGAGAGAAGAAAGAGAGATCGTTAAAGAGGTCAGCAAAATGAGAGAAGCTTTAAATGAGTAGAAGAGAGACGATTAAATGTGAAAAGGAAGTGATGTGGTTCAAAGAGAGAAGAAGAGAGATGGTTAAAAGAGATAAAAGAGATAGTTAAAAAAAAAAGAATAAAATGAGATGGTTAAAAGAGAGAAGAAAGAAAAATGCTTTAAAAAGTCGTCAAAATACCAAAAAAAGATGCCAAACAGAAACTAAACAAAATTATTGTATGAAAGAAAGAAGAAAGAAAATGAATCAAAATGAAAAAAATGTGTGGTAAATAAAGGACATAAAATATAAGTGAATGAAGAAGTGAATGAAGAAGTGAATGAATAAGTGAATGAATAAGTGAATGAAGAAGTGAATGAAGAAGTGAATGAAGAAGTGAATGAATAAGTGAATGAAGAAGTGAATGAATAAGTGAATGAAGAAGTGAATGAAGAAGTGAATGAAGAAGTGAATGAAGAAGTGAATGAATAAGTGAATGAAGAAGTGAATGAAGAAGTGAATGAAGAAGTGAATGAATAAGTGAATGAAGAAGTGAATGAATAAGTGAATGAAGAAGTGAATGAAGAAGTGAATGAAGAAGTGAATGAATAAGTGAATGAATAAGTGAATGAAGAAGTGAATGAATAAGTGAATGAAGAAGTGAATGAATAAGTGAATGAAGAAGCAAATGAAGAAGCAAATGAATAAAAGTTGGAAGGAAAGAGATTAGAAAAGAAACTAATGATAGACATGACGAACAAGACTTTTTACAAGTTGCTTTTTAAAAAATATCTTTATGCAGAGTAACAAAATCACGACTTCCATATAAAATGTCTACTTCATTCTTTTCTGAAAGCCATCACATTTGAGAGAAGAAAGTCCATCAGATAATCCATTATATTGGTCACTTGGAAAGCAAAGATAAAAAATAGAATGACTAAAAAGAGGAAAGAAAGAGAAAAAAAATACTTTGGTAAGCAGAAGGAATCTCTGAGAATTATCTTCTAATCTAAGAGTGTCCAATAAAAGAAAATGTAGAATAAAAACAAAACTCCACCATTTTTGATTAGTTCTTGCTGGACTTTTTGTGACCTTAAGCTATGTCGATATTGTTCAATGCTTTTTTCATTCTTCTCTTTACAGAATTTATTTTTTCACCTTGTGATGTTTTCCAATGCCAGAACTGACCTTCTGGACTCAGCTTTTTTACTGTGTCCTGAGACGTTTGTTCAAAGATTAAGCCTTCTGTTTTTAGAATGTAAAACGCAAAACAAAATTAAATATGTGACATTATGTAACTATTTATCTCACTCTCTCTCTCTCTCTATATATATATATATATATATATATATATATTTATATATATATATATATATATATATATATATATATATATATATATATATATTTGATACTCAGAGCCAAAAGAGAGAGAAAAGAAAGAAAAGGAATAGTGAGAAAGTATAAGGAGACAAGACCATTATGCAAAGAAAAAAAACCACAACATTTTACACATATGCACATACATACACATACTGGCATACACACGCACATACACACACACAAATGTGCACATACAGACACACAAAAAAGAAAAAATCAACCTAACACCAATAAAGGGTGCATAATTTTTTTTAACTTAATATAAAAATAACGCAAATGAGAAAATTGGCAGACAATTGCTGATGCCTCCTGATGAGTGAACCCAAAAATTGTGAAAATATTTTTCTATGAAACTCTGTAATTGGAGAGCTGAATATAACATCAGGTAAGTGACAAATTTTATATTTGTATTAATCCTATATATATATATATATATATATATATATATATATATATATATATCTATATATCTATATATATATATATATATATATATATATATATATATATATATATATATCACAGACTGTTTCGCTGCATCACAGCTCATTAGTTTTGCTAGACATCCGGTTAATTTTTCATATATATATATGTATGTAATGTAATATATTTTTTGTTTATATGTTATTTTTATAGATACAAATATTTAAGTAAATTCTCTGCTTATAATAAATAGAATTAACTACATTTACTGGCCTGAATATCTGAGAAGTTTCATAGAAAATATGTGTCCCTCCAATAGGAATCAAAACTGTATCCTAGATGGAGGACACATATTTTCTATGGGCCAGTAATTTTGTAATATAGGTATGGATATGTGCATGTTTATATATTTATATATGTATATACATGTGTGAATGTATATGTTGTTGTATATGTGTGAATTTGTATATAAATATATTTGTATGTGCATTAACCAAAATTAAGTTGCAATCATCATATGTCTGTGTATATACATATATGTGCTTGTATTTAAATATATTTATATACATAGTTGAGAACAGAATTATTCATCTCCATTCCATCACTAAAATTAAAGCTGTAATACCTCAAATTTTCATGGAAACTTTACATACATATTTTCCCAAATGACAAAATAATGGATTTGAAAGAACATTGCTGTGATGCCTTCAACAAAATGTTTATTTTAATCTCAAATAATAATGCAAAAAAAACACCAAAATGCATTTAACATAGGATAAAATTATTGACCCCCTTGCGCTAATAATCAATTGTGTAACCTTTATTCTTGATTACTGCCTTTAACCATTTTTGATAGAACCTTACAAGATCACTATACACACTGATAGGTATTTTGCTCTATTCTTCCTTGACAATATATTCTGCTTCCTCCAAATTTGAAGGATTTCTTTCTCTTACTTTTTTCAAATTTTCAGTTGGGTTTAGGTCAAAACTTTGTGTAGGGTACAACAATATCTTACTTTTGCTGTCAGCTAAGTATTTTGTAACAGTTTATAAAGTGTGATTTGGGGCAGTGCCATGTTGAAATGTCAAGTGACACACCAAAGACAGCTTTCATGCACTTTGGTTTATATTATTTTTAAGAATAACCAAAAACTGTTCTTTATCCATCAAATCCTATACTCTCACTAGTTCTTCTGGTCCAGAAGCAGCAAAGCTTTCTCAGAGTAGAATGTTCCATTTGTTTGTTAGCTTCATTCATTTTCCTCCTAATATAATGGGAGATCATGTGACCAAATAATTCTAGTTTGGTTTCATCTGGCCATAAAACAGAGTTCCAGTATACACTCCCTTGTTCTAGATGGCTTCTTGCAAAAACTAATTTGCCTTTTAGATGTTTAACTTAAAGTCTTGTTTGATACATTCAACCTTGATGTTTCTACATCATTGACAATGTCCTATATCTTTAAGTGAGGATTCTTCAAGATATCTCTAATAATTTTCCTTTTCATTGTCTCAGAAATTAACCATTTTTTGCCAGTCCTTAATTTATTCTCAACACAATTAGTCTTGTTGTACTCCTTGGAAATGCTACAAATTAGTGATCTAGGAACATTTAAATAGTTGGAAAGTGCTGTATATCCATCACTTTGTTTATACACATCAACTACCTTCATTTGGAGCTACTTGTCAAGTTCCACCATCTTTGTCCTGGATACTGAACAAATGAGTTATTGCAGTATGGGACACTCACATATTGTCTTCTTCATTAACTTTTAGAATGTTATAGAATCATCTTAATACTATTTCATTTTCAAATGGTGTTTGTATTAAATGTCAAATCAAGAAAAAACATTACAATTTCAACAGAGGTATATTATATCATAATAATCATAATGGGGTGGCAAATAATTTTGGACAGCACTAATTTTTTGAAATATATGAATATAATAGATCAAAACTTCTAAAAATTTCATGAATGATTTAAAACTAAATACAGAATCAACTGTTTATTGTAAATTCAGTAATTTATTGACCAATTAGAAGTTAGGGTTTTCTGAAAATATGTATTAAGCTGGATAATCTCTGTGATCCGCTTTTTGCACAGATTTGTACAAAAATCGACATTGATAAATAAGTGGGTTGCTAAAAATAACAAAAAGACAACATTTATTAAGAGCTACAAGGGAGATGAAGATGTGGAGAGCCATGAATTGACCCAAAGTGGTGTGAGTTCAATACCTGGCCATAGCAGAGGTGAACAAAATCTTGGTGAGTTAAGTTACTAAAGGGAATTAATTGAAACTGAGATTCCATGTCGAGAACAGTTTAGTCCTATGGACTAAATAAAGGTGTCAGTTTGAAATTTGAGTGTATATCACCTGGAGAAAGTCAGTGTGTACAATGGCCAAAATATTATTAATATGATGACAACAGTCCGAACAATGTAAATAGTGTAAATAGTTCTATGTCATCTCAGAAATATAAACAGGTGTCGTATGCTGTGGGACAAAAACTACAATTGTTGAATTCTTTGAGAAAATAGGCAAAGAAGACAGTGGATTGCTTGATTGATTTGTTTCTACAGCTTATCAATGTTTTGCAGGTTATTTAAAGCCAGAAAATATTTTAGATTGTAAGAACTTTATTTTCGAGATAGCAATGGTTTACTGATACAAGTCTTACTAATTAACTCATAGCTGGGGGTGAGAAGAGGTAGGTTCATGTCTAATCAGAATTTGAAGTAGGGGACTAATTAACTAATTACTAATTAACCCATAGCTGGGGGGAGAAGAGTCAGATTCGTACCTTTCCCAAGGTTATTTGTGTGTAAGTGAATATAAAGATTATCAATTCTGTGCTATTATTCACAGCACCCCCTGCATATCCAAGTTTACAGTACTTGTTATTCCCAAGTGGTCACCTATCTTGGTATTCACCAGGTTCAACATTGCTTAACTTTAGTGATCATACAAGAGAACATTTTGTGTAGGGAATTTTCAAGGATCTTTTCTGAAAGAAAATCAAAGAATATTATTATGATGCTTTTTTGATGGGCTGTGTCCTTTCAGGTTGTTAGTGATTATGGCTCTCCGCAATTTCCTGTCTTTTATAGATTTTAGTAAATTTTGTCTTCTGCTATCTCTCCTAATCCCTTTTATGTCAACCATACTCATTGATTTCCTTTGCCCTTCTTGCCTTCAATATGACTTGTCAGTTTCAAATTTTACAAGCCCTCTTTCCTCATCATAAGCCTTAGAAATTTCAACTATCTCTTTCTGATTTTAATTATATCTGTCCTTTTGTTTCCATTTTCTCTAAAACCCTATTGTCGCTCATATGTTCATAGTATTCTCAGCATGCTTCTGTAGAACCAATAAGAACCAAATTTCTGTCACTTCAGGACTTTTCTTAATCTGTTAGGAAATTGTTCAGCATTTGCGGCTATATAAGAGGATTGATATTACATAAGAGTTCAGTACTCTTGTCTTTGTTTTTTATTTAATTTTACTATTATCTAGCTTGCTTAGCTTTTCAAAGTTATCTTTCACTATCCCAAAGATGCCGTATGATGGGATTGATCTCGATAAAGTCTGATAACATCAGGAAGTCGCCTTCCGGACAAATCGACCATGGTCAGATTTGAACCTGGGTCTCATGGTCAGTATGTGCCCATATATATATATATATATATATATATATATATATATATATATATATACATTTTAAATGTTTTTTAAATTCAACTCTAGCATTGCGACCGCATGCTCCAGAATTTCTTACAGTTAACAATAACATATTTCAAAAAAAACATATTTCGACTCACATCTAATCTTTTGTGCCTCATTATTACTTGGATGTATTTAAAAAAAAACAAATCAATTTCCATACCTGATGATATCAGTATGAACAGATGAAAGTACTAGCAAAAAAGACCTTATATAAGTTGAATTTATCAAAAACAGGGATCATAACATTCATCTAGAGGTTCGTGGGTTAATGTAATTTTAATAAATTTGTTTGTGAAGATGTATTCTCGCCATTGATATCATTAACTTCACTAATCTGTTTTTTATATGAATGATTCATGTAATATATATATATATATATATATACATATATATATATATATATATATATATCAGTCTCTTCATATTTATCTACCAATCTATCTATCTATCTAACTGTTCATTATTATTTATAATCATATTATTGTTCTCGTTTTCGTTATCACAATGTTTCAGACATTGTGCTGTCTGGCCTTCATCAGAGTGTTTTTCATATTGTTCTCAATGCACTGTACATGCCTATAAATATTTCATCATGTTCTTTTATTCCTGCTGCTCAGTTACTGCTCACACAATGTCTATTGAATCTAAGCACGACCCAGTTCAGGGATTGAACTCACAATTACTATTTCACAAATCCATGAACCAACCCTAAGCTATTGTACAACAACAGATATTGCACAACAAAGGAAGAACTAGAAAGTACTTAGATCAGAATGAACTGAGATAGATAAGTAGATATGAACAGACTGACACGGACAGATAGATAGATAGAAATGGATAATGAGATAGAGAAACAGATATGGACAGTGAGAGAGATAGATAGATATGAACAATGAGATAAATAAATACATATGAACAGATAGATAGGTAGATAAGAACAGACTGATTAGATGTGTGAATGTGAGTGCATATATATGAAAATATATAATAGTAAATCTATGTGAGATGTGAGTTTGGATGTAAGACATTGATGGAAGAACAGTACTTGGTAAATGGTTCTTTTATGGCTCTGTGGAATTGCCCAAGTTATATTCTTAATAGCACAAACAAAAATAGTAAGAATAACAATTATAATGTCAAATATTTGCAAATGAAAACACAAAAACATTTATAGGCATTTGGTCATCAAGACTTTTTTAAAGAGAAGCAATAAAAATCATGTCTCAATTCCTGCAGGCCATAATTGTCAAAAAGAACAAGGCTTCATCAAAAGGCAGAAACTGATTATAAAAAATAAAAAACTGTATTTTGATTGGCTGCTTAAATGGTAAAAAAGCATACAATGCATTTATAGTTAGTATTTTTGGCTAATCAGAATGAAGAACAGCAAAGAGGTAAAAATTCATTGATTTTGTGGGTCTAAATGTTGTTTGGTGTCTTTTTTTCTAAACAAAAGAAGAAAAAACTGAATATTTTTACTTTTTTATTTTTTGTGCAGTCAATCACTTGATAGATTCTAAGAAGCAGATTTCAACATTTTTCTATTCACAGAAATCAAAGCAAAACATTATATATATATATATATATATATATATATATATATATATATATATATATATAAAGACAAAAGGAAAACTTATCTTAGCCGACATGTTTCATTCTCTGAAGGACTTGATGTGATTTGCATTGATATAGTCCATCAGAGGATGAAATGCATTGGGTAAGATAAATTTTCCTTTTTGTTTTTATTCATATTGTCATTTTACAAATATATTGAGTTTTGTCCTCTGATTGATTTTATCAAGGCAAATCACATA
>OZ010605.1:32399720-32452220 GCA_963932145.1 Acanthosepion lycidas
TATACATATATATATATATATATATATATATATATATATATATATATATATATATATATATATATATATATACCGGGTGTAACAACAAAATTGTCCAATTGTTATATAAGCTCTGTAGCATTGTATCTTAGAAATGATTAAAGATATCTTACTGGAATTCTCCAACGTTTAGGTTTTTATATCACTATTGGACTCTATGTTCTGTAGTAACAATGTATAATTACTCTCCAACCTTAACTGAAGAATCATGAGGAAATTGATCATAAATTAAAATGACATGTTCCTAATTAATCATAGCTAAGGATTGGAAGTTTATGAAGGATTGAAATGAAGTTCATATATATATATATATATATATATATATATATATATATATATATATATATACTATTCCAGGATTATTTTCCAACTTATTCAAGATGATCCTCCCCCTCTCTAACCTAACAAGGTACCACACACATTTCATGTAAAATTTTCATTTTCAAGTCTTTTTCACTGCTCTTTTGACTATCATAGGAATTGAGTTGGATCTTTTCTAATTGATCTCTCTAGCTCAAAGTTGAAATGATGATCCCTGTTGCCATTGTGACCTCCTGATCCAGTTTTCCTCCTTATTGTTCTCACTTTTTTAAACTTATTAACCATTCTCTTGATGACTCTTGAATGGACTTTGAACATGGAAGACAGATTATGAATGTTGGTACAATTATTGAAGGCCTGAATGATCTTTTCCCTGTCACCATTTCTCAGTTGGGAAGACATAGTTGGGCTAACACAAAATGATTTTATCCTGATCTCTTTCTAGCTGAATAACTCAAAGAATTTTTCAGTGATTCTTACAGCAAAAAGTATCAAGATGGCTGCCTTATCTGAAAACCTGGAAAAAAGAAACTCAATTAGTTTAGTGGCTTTTTTGATATTAAACATTTTGTGGGATGGATGGCCAATTATTTTGTTACATGATTTGGACAATTTTGCTGTTACACCCGGTATATATATATATATATATATATATATATATATATATATATAAAGCAATATATATATATATAAAGCAATATATATATATATATATATATATATATATATATATATATATATAAAGCAATATATATATATATATATATATATATATATATATATATATATATATATATATATATAAATAAATAAAAAGAAAGAACAGTAAGATATATAATCCGGTTATTCTTATAGATATTTTTATTTTTACAAAATAGTGCTTAATGTAAATTTACAGAACATTAATATTATAAATTAATTGATTTAGAATATGTTTTTTTTCGCTACACAGTTCTAACCATGTTTCAAAAATGGAAGCTAAAAGCCCCGAATTTAATTTTGTAATTAAATTAAAGACATTAGTTCCATTTCATCCTCAAGCGAATTTTGGAGTAACTTTTAAAATTACAGGGTTTTAAAGACACAGTTAAAATCATAATTCACATTTCCAAGGTTACAGATAAATCCACTTCCACTAGACAGGGGTGTCTGTATGTTCATTATATCTGTATTTTGGTGTATTAGTTATTAGTTATGTTTTGGTAGGGAGTAGGGATGTATTTTTCAATGAAATCTAACATCCATTAAATGCATGTCATCTGGATTTTTAAAAATTTTATTGTTAATGGCAAAAATTCTAAGGCATTTTTTTTTTTTTCTATTTGGTTTTTGATGTTAAAAAATATGTCAAAAACCGTCATTATTTTTGCACCAACGTAATATATATATATATATATATATATATATATATATATATATATATATATATATATATATATATATATATATATACCCCAATGGGTAAATATATAGGAAAAAGAAATTAAAAATGCAACTGGAGTCTTTAAGAATATTGATTAAGAGTAACTTTATCAGTTTCACAGTTCTATGATTTTCACAAACTGAAAGAGTCTATCAAGCTTTAGATAAGACTGCTGAAGCTCAGGATGTTACTTTGAATATCTCAAAAGTGTTTGCATACCGGTCTTCTCTAGAAGTTGAAAGGCTGTGATATTTCCAGATTAATTTTTGAATTAATTCAATCTTGCTTATGAAATCGTGAAATGAAAGTTGTCTTGAATGGCCACTCTTCTAGATCTTTTTGTACTATTGCAGCAATCTATACTTGGACTTTGTTCTTAATTTTCATCAATGTCCTTCCTGATGACATCAATTCTTAACTTGGTATCTATGATGATGACATCTATTTACACATGTCTTAATAGATACGGTCAAATTAGCAGGTAATCTAAAAAATGACCCACAGTCTGTTGTTAACTGGGGCAAGGAGTGGCTTGTTAATTTTAATGACTCTAAAACATAACTTCTCTCTATTATTCACCTAAAGGACCTTTTTCTGTTCCCACCCTCATCAGCATGGCTGCTGCTAACATCAATGAGAGTGACTTGTTGCGCTTTATTGGACTAACATTCTCAGTTAATATGAAGTGGAAGGGCCATATAGAATCAATTGCTAAGAAAGTCATTGTGTTCTGCTAGATAATTATTCTATCTCTCTTTTATATTTATTAGTCTATCATTAGTTCATGCTTTGAATATTGTTGCCACATCTGGTCTGATGTTCTTTCTGTATATTTAGAGATTCTTGATAAATCCCTAAAAGAATCAGCAACATTATTGGTCTTGACCTGGTATCTCAGCTTCAGTCACTTCCCCACCCCCATAAAGTTGCCTCCCTGTGTCTTTTCTATAAATACTTTCATAGTAAGTGTTCAGATGTGCTCTTCATTATGCTATTATGAATTGTATATATGCAGTTTAGTTAGAACTTTCATGAAGACAATGAGGGATTCTGGTAGATGTAGTCAGAAAGGTAAGTAAGAATGCATTGTCTTGGCGTAAGGAATATTGTTGTATATTTGGGTCAGTGTTTGTGGCTAGCTAAATTTAATGTTAAAACAGAACAAGACCGTCCTTTTCCCCATTCCCCATTTTTGCCTTGTGCCACAATTTGTATCATGGGGCAAATAAATATCACTCTTCATTATCATACCTAGAGTTTATGAATTTAAGTGCAGTACTATTTTGTTGGCAAGGTCACATCAAATTGCAGTTGAATTGGTTAGATGTATCTGTAAGTTCTATGCTAACAGTTTTTTCTCACACTTCTTGTTTGTGGAACTCTCTTGGTTACCAGCCAACTTTGATTTTCAAAAATCTAAATGCAATGTCAATCGTTATCTACTGTCTTCTTGATTAGTCTTCTATTCTACTTGCTACCTAATGTTTCTCTTTTTTCTCTTGTTCACCCACACTCAGTAATGCCTTGTGCCTTAGTGGCTTTACTGCCTTGCATGGGCTGATATGATAAAAAATAACAAAAAAACAAATGCTTCTCTCCATCTGAATTTAACTTTTGAAACTGGTTTAATTACTCTAAATAAATATTCTTTAAGACTCCAATTGCATTTTCAACTTTTCCTATATATATATATATATATATATATATATATATATATATATATTCATTCTCCCTTGTGGAACTTACTCCCAGCCCTATGCTTTCCAGCCAACTTTAATCTGCCAAAATTTAAATACACTGTCAATTATTATTTACTGTCCTCCTGATTACTCTTTTCTCTTCTCACAAATCATTAATGTTCCTGTTCATTATTCTGCCACACCCAGTGAACCCTTGTGTCTTACTGGCTTTACTGTATTGCATGGAGTGAAACCAATTACAAAAATATATATGGAAAAAATTTTGAGTGTTCCCAGACCACAAAATTAATCAGTAGTAACTTCAGGAGCTTTCAACATTCTGTTCTGCAAGTAAATCATAGATCTGGTGATGTAGGCAAGTTCCCTGTAGTTCTGTGTCTTTTGTTATATCTAACATTCTTATAATATCTGTTAGGCTTATTCCAATAGCTTATGACATATCTTGTTAATGGATTTACAAAATAAATCGAGATAAAACACAGAGACAGCTTGATGGTGTGAAGCTAAGTATAGCTGTTTGGCATCAGCAATCTCATTGGCTGAATGTAGCAAATTGCCTCTATAATAGATGATTGCAAAACACACACTGAATATCGTTCTCACTGTTTGCCTTCATTTTTTAAAGCAAAAATCTTTATAAATTTTCTTTTGGTGACTTTAATCCAAAGAAGGAATTGTAATCTAATTGATCCTGACCAGGTATCTCGACTTCAGTCACTAGCCCCTCTGTCTTCTCTAGAAATATTTTCATGGCAACTGCTCTGACGAGCTTTTTACATTGTTACCACAACTACATGAATTTAAGTGTGCTACTAAATTGTCATCTAGGTCCCACCCTTTTACTGTTGAAATAGCTAAATGCATCTGCTACTTCTATTCCAGCAGTTCTTTTCTCACACTTCCCACCTGTGGAACTCCTTCCATTTACTTGCTTCCCTACAATCTTCAAAAATTTTAATTCAACATCAATTACTGTTGTGGTAGGATCCACCTAATTTGCATAGTGGAGTACCGACCATATAAATATGATTGGTACCAGGAAGACAGGAGAGGAATCAAGAGATTCAACCAGAGACTCTGCCTGACTGCGACTCAGTCAACACATTCTCCAGGAACGGTCTTTCCAGGAATATACAAAAGACTATATGTAAATATTGTGTACACTTTCTTGTTTCAATACATTTTGTTCTAAGTACATTTTGTGTTGCATTATTATTCCATGCATTAGTCAAGTTTCAACAATTACCATCTTGAATCCTGTTAATTCCTTGTTGTTTACTCATTCCTTCCTCCTCAGTCTTCTCTTTCATTTTCACTCCAGGTAATCCTCTGCAGACTAGTGGCATTCCCATCTTACTTTGGTGAAATTATTAAAAAAAAATAATAATAATTTTGTATACTTTTCATCACATATTATCACTATTTTTGTACTTTTTTATATTTATGTGGAGAATTGTGCATGGGAATATGGATCAATAGTCTTTTATTGTTGCTCACAAAATCAAACAAGTAAAACAATTTAAATATCTATTTAAATAAATTTTTTTCAAAGAGGACAGAAAGTGTGAGACTGAAATCTGGAAGGTGTAGTGGGATAGTGAAAGATTGCTTCCAAAATCGAAGCAAAGTTAATACATAAAAATTTCATTAGATAAAAAGTAATGAACTATTACATAATATTAATCCTTCTACAAGACAATAAATGCTGAAAAATCTCCTCACATATGTAAAAGAGACTTGAAGAAAGAGAAATGTGGTTCTACAGAAGAATCCCGAGGAAACCATAGACTGAATAGTGATTTTCCAAGCATAGCTTAGATGGGTTTTTTTTTTAAGCGTTTCCCCCTAAGCAAGGTGAGAAGCTACTAGCACGCAAGGGGTTGCAGAGAGTTAGAGTGAGAGCAAAGAGGAGTGATAGAGGAAAGGAAGAAAAGAAGGATAGGGGATAGATCAAGGCATCTGGAGACGTTGATTGATATTACATTTCAATGTGGCACAAGGCAGAAAGTAGGGGGTACCCAGTGAGAATCGAACTCACTACTCAGTTTTAATTGTTCTTGCAAGGCAAGCTTGCTAACCATTACACTACCTCGAGGTGCACCGAACCAAATACTGAATATGTGAGTAACAACAAAGTTTTAGAGAAATCAGAAACAAAAAGCACTTATATTTAACATCAGAAAGAGAAAGCTGGAATTTCTACAACATATAATGAGGAAAGAGTGCTTGGAAAATTTGATACACATGGGATAGATTGACGACAAGATGAGCAGAGGAAAATAATGCATAACTAGTGAGTTTCAGTAAATGGATGATGGAACAAGGTTTAGGAGAGACAGCAAAAAGTCAAAACTTATTAAGAGCTAAAAAGGATAGGAAATTGTGGAGAGTCATGATTGCCAATGTTCTGAAGTGACATGGCAAATAAGAGATTTATTTTAATTGCATGATTTTAATATTTTACGTTTGTTGGCCTGAGTCATATATAACATTTAATGAAAATCTTGATTTGCTCATTATGAATACCAACTAGTCTTTGTTCAGTCGTGGAGCATAGCTCAATGGGAAGTCTCCAACAAAGGACCTATCAAACCAGGGTTTGTAATATTATTGGGCCTTGAATTACCATCATTTTCCCAACTGTGATAAATATTTTTAAAGTAGTTGTTCTAATGTTGAAATAGCTAGATGTAACTGTAAATTCTATTCTAATACATTTTTTCTGGGATTTCTCTTCCAATTTCTTGCTTCCCTACCACACACAATTCTCAAATATTTAAACACTATGTTACACGCAATCTTCTGTCTTCCTGACATTTTATTGTCCTTACAAAACTTTTCTTATTCTACTTCACTCTCAGTAACCTGTTGAGTCTTAGTGGCATTATTGCCTTGCCTAGGGTGAAATGAATAAAAATTGAAATTGAACACTAAAGTTGGGGAATATATATATAAATGATAAAAACAAAAAAGATCTCATAAACTTATGCTCATATCACAACAACAAAATAAAATGAAATTCACAATAATTAACAGTTTTTAGTTAAGAACACTTTGAAAAGGAAGTCGTCAACATTTGCATGAAGAAGAGAAATAGATTGAAAATGTGTTTAAATTCATTCAATACCCTAATTACTTCATATATAATGCAAAGAATAAAGCTTATAAAATTCCCAAATTTAAAAGTGAAAATAACATTAATAATCTTCATAAAAAAATTACTAACTCAATAATGACTACAATTGAAAAGAATTTATCTAAACTTAATATTCAATTTGTCAGAACTACTTCAAAATCAATAAGAGATTTAATTAATGCAAAAACAAATAATGCAACATTAAACCTGAAGCAGGAATTTACAAAATAGGAATTTATAAAAAAAATTAACCCAAGAAATTCATCAATGAAACATCTCAAAATTTAAATAAAACATTATATAAACACAAAACAGATCTTTCTCAAAGCAGCACACTCAATACATTAATCATTCATCATACTAGGTTTGACCATAATTTCCACTTAAAGAAACCAGATTTAATTAAAGGAGAAAGTAATTTATTAAGGCGAGACAATATAGAAAGTGTACTAATGATTAAAGCAATTTCTATACACATTCAACTTAGTAAATTACTTTCACATTTAATTAAAGTAGCATTTTTTAAATCAAAATTATGGTCTGACATTACTGTGAGCAACTAATGCCTTGAGTGTGTTTTGTAAAAGTTCCACTTTATATTCATATAATCTTTTATTTAAATTTCTTGTTGGCAATTATTAGAGGTTATAGAGTAAATTGATCCATCAAATTTTACCTCATTATTATATATTTTTTTATTAATTCTTTTATTGTTATAGAATAATTCTAACAAATATAGTAAGTATTTTATTTGCAAAATCACCCACAGTAAATTTATGTCCTCGTTCTTACAACATTTCACCTTTCTTGGCCGATCTTCTATTATCAATGTGGGATATTTAATAATAAAAATGAAGGAAACATTGTTTGGAATTTTGAACCAGATCCAACACTAACATACTCATCATACAAGCATGATTTTACAACGATTCTGGTTTTAAATTTAAATTCCAAAAATTTCCAGAAGAATCTTGCATTTACACTATTTACATTGTTCGGATAGCTGTCCTCATCTTTATTGTCACATTCATGATATTTCGGCCGTGGTACACCGGCCTTCTTCAGAATCTGTCTATATTTCTAAGATGAGATATTGTAACTATTTACACTATTTATGTTGTTCAGACAATTGTCCTCATCTTTGTTGTCATATTTGGAACATTTCAGCCATTGTACACTCTGGCCTTCTTCAGGATCTGTCTCTATTTTTGAGATGAGATATTGTAACTATTTACACTATTTACATTGTTCGGACTGCTGTCCTCATCTTTATTGTCACCTTCACAATGTTCCAACTGTTGTACACTCCACACTTCTTTAGGATCTGCCTATATTTCTGAGATGAGGTATTGTAATTATTCACATTTTTCAGACTGTTGTCCTCATCTTTACTGTAACATTCAACCATTGTATGCTCCAGTTTTTTTCAGGATCTGTCTATATTTCTGAGATGAGGTATTATAACTATTTACATTGTTCAGACTGTTGTCTTCCTTGTTAGTGTCATATTTGCAATGTTCAGCCATTGTACGCTAGGGCCTTCAGGATCTGTCTATATTTCTGATATATAATCATGACATTTTGGCCGTTGTATGCTTCAGCCCTCCTCAGTTGATATATTTTGGAATTTCAAACTTCCATCTCCCATGTCTTTGGATATCTCAGTTTTAGTTAATTCATATTGATCATTTTATTCTCTCTGCTGAGGTCAGGGAATGAACTCACTACACTTTGGGTCAAGTCACTTTTTGGGATCAATCAACCAACATTTTTATCTACTGGGCCATGTATCAACTGAAGAAGAACGGAAAGTACAACAGCCGAAACGTCATAAATGTAAGAGTAAAGATGAAGAAAACAAACTAAACAATGTAAATAGTGAAAATATTTACAATATCTCATCTCATAAATATAGACAGATGTTAAACAAAAGTTATTAATTTCACTGTTTAAGAAAATAAAAGCAAAAAAAAACAAGATTAAAAAATCAAACTTATGTACCTAGGTCAGGTGGTAATATATTTATTTCATGGACCTCTTTTCATCTCTTCAGACCAGTTTTTCATTAATATATATATATATATATATATATATATATATATATATATATATATATATATGTATATATATATGTATATATATATACATATACATATATATATATATATATATATATGTATATATATATATATATATATATGTATATATATATATATATATATATGTATATATATATATATATATATATATATATATGTATATATATATATACATATATATATATATATATATATATATATATATATATATATATATATATATATATATATATTATATGAAATGGATTAAATCCAACAAATATTTGAATATATTTTCTGTTTATACATTTTTTATGGGCCAACTTATTTGAGTAAATGATCTGTTTTTTATTTAAATTACATTTACCAGTCTGAATGTTTGAGAAATTTCCTAGAAAATATGCATCCTTCGACAGGAACTGAACCTGTATCTTATATGGAACTGTCATTAAGCTTAATGTGCTATGACCAGTTTAGAACTTCCGATTTAGATCAGAGCGGATATGATAGATTGAGAAAAATTGGCAAAGATGTGTTTAAAAGCAGTAATTCTATCTTTGCTAAACTGGAAATTCTCTGTGGCTGAACGGTCATAGCATGTCAGGCATAATGACAGTTCCTTACAGAATACTGGTTCAATTCCTGTCAGAGGATACATATTTTCAAAAAAATTCATTTAGCTTGACGTGCCTTTAACTGATTTGGATACAGGTTCGAATACTGTTGGAGGACGGAAATTTTGTGTGAAAATTTCTTGGACATTCAGGCCAGTAAATGTTATTTATTACTGTTTATTATAAACAGATAATTTACTTAAATATTTGTATTTATAAAAAGAATGTATAAACATAAAAATGTCTTAAAATAATTGCCAAGCTAAATGACGGTTCTGTATAGGATACAGGTTCGAATCCTGTCGGAGGACAAATATTTTCTGTGAAAATTTCTCAGGCATTCAAGTTGGTAAATGTTGTTTAATACTGTTTATTATAAATAGAGCCTTTATTTAAATATTTGTATCTATAAAAAGAATGTGTACACATAAAAATGTCTTAAAATATATATATATCTAAGGATAATATATATAAGAAACCAATGGGCATGTAGCCGAGTGTTTAGATCATTTGCCTTCTGACCATGAGACCCTGGTTCAAATCTCACCATGGTCGATTTGTCAGAAAGGAGACCTCCTGTTGTTATCAGACTGGAGGGGTTGATCCCAGCATATGGCACCTTTGGAAAGTGCTTGGAAACCATACCACAGGTTGATCCAAGCATTGTGAGTGAAAATGGGTAGATGGAACCCTTGGGGGTCATCGATAGCTGGGCAAGCATGAAGTCACAAGTCATCTCAGCTGAGGACTTTAGCATGCCGGCCTTGTTAAAATTCTTGATTCCACTAGATAACATGCTCTTTCCCAGAAACTGTAAGTAAGGTTTGCTCAGCATAGTTGCAGTATAAACCACAGGTGGGCTCTGTGGCTGTTGAACAAACACAAATGCACCTGAGCAATTGTATGCAATAGAGATTGGCTAGCCACCATAGTAGACAAGTATCCTCAAAGACAAATGGCCAGTTATACATGCATAAGGAACCATGATAATTTTAATAATATTTCCTTATATGGAAACATTTGTTGAAATTTATAAAATCTTTCCCTCGGAATAATTTGTTCTGGAAAATAGGCTTCTCAAGTCCAGTAGCTGTTATTGCTCTTTCTATTATTAATAAGTATTTCTTTCCTAACCTTTTATTTGAAGTAGTGTGGAACATTGAAATCTTGATTATGCCATTACTTTCTCTTTGAGTTAAATATGATATCCATTTTAGCTGTTGCTGCTGTTGAAAGTTCACAAGTGATGTGGTTTCTGTTATTTGGTACAGTTCTTTGTGACTATATAGTACTAGTCCATGAGGTTCAAATAATGATTGTTTTCACTAAACCATTTTTAACTATTGATCTGAGAAAGCATTTGTATACAGGCGAGGGTTTATATATTACTGAATAGGTTTGGCGCCATGAATGGTATCCATATGAAAATCTCAATCTGTAGTGGGTATCTAAAAGGATGACTTGATTTCTTCCCAACTATGAATAAATTTGTCATTGCATAGCCCTACCCTCGTATTGAAAGAAGTTTTATTAAATTCAACTGACAATGTCTATTTAATTTTTTATTAGATTTTTCCAATTTTTAGTGATTTCTAGATGTCACTTGTCAAAACTTAGCTCAGTTTGCAATATATATTGATCATCACATCACAAACAAGCAAAATAAGACTACCAACATAAGATAAATATTAATAAATCCAACCAAAAGATGATACAGCACTCACTGCTCATAAAGGCCCCAAGTCTATAGATGTTATAATATTCAGAAATGAGAAATAAATAATAAAATAAATAAAAAATCTGTCCTTGTTGACTGAATTTAACAAAACTTATTGGGATGAATTTTGTTGTCTAAATATACTTTACACACACAAACATTAAAGAAATCAACAATGTGAAACAGATGCTAGTTAATAACGGTTTTCTCAACTAAATCACAGATCACCAAAGTAGACTATTTCTTTCTAAGAACGTACAGGTAAAAACAATGACATTAACATTTTCTATAAAAATAAAATACACGTTAATTATAAGCAGAGTTTTCCTTCAGAAACATTATAAAGAAATACACAATCCCTGTCGACAAAAACAAGAAAATTAAATTAATTATATACTATAAAAAAATTAAAACAGTTAACCTTATAGTCAACAGCAACAACTCACTTGCAAGATCCAAATTACAGAGAACCAATAAAAAAAATTAAAAACCATAGGTGACAACACTATTCTAAGCATGGATGAATGGCAGACTTATGTAAGATAGATTCTGAAGAGAAAAATTGTCTAACATGACACAGTGAACCAACTTTTTTAGCAGCTGACCTAGCAATGGATTCAATATAGACATTCCACTTTATATCAGCCAAGAATGTTAGCCTGAAGTTGGAAGTCAACATCTGCCATGCTGATCTAAGGCAAAGAGGGGTGTCTCATATGATTCTAGCAGGTAGGAAAATAAGAGAAAGCGAGGCACTTATTATACTGTGCCAATTCAGGAACACACTTCTTCATGTGTATTACAGGAATACCGGTGAGTCCCCATGCTTTCTAGTGATACAGTGGTTATATTTTATTACTCTACCACCTAACACCATTTTCTTATCTCAAACTCTACTCATTTTTTCTTAGTTTTAATTCTCAATTGATTTTATCAGTTTTCCAAACTGATAAAATAAATTGAGAATTAACTTAAGATTTTTTTAATATCGGAAAGGAAGAATTCCATTTTTGAATTACAAGATTTAATTAACTGTTATAAATAAATAGTTTTGATTTCATTTGTAAGCTGCCTTTATTTTTAACGATGACGAAAGAATCTTTTTACTTCTTTTCATTGATTTAGGAGGAATGTTACACTGAGAAAGAAACTCAGCAAAATATCTGCAAAAACTCTCCATGAATAATTACATTGCAGACAAGTTTTATCTTATCATCTTGAGAGCATTGCACTTCTAAGAAACCAAATTAGGGATCATATTCTGTGTGAAATTAATATTAGTGATGAGGATATTAGTCTGACACCTGCAGTTAAGAAGATGTTGTTAAAACATTGAGCAATGTCAAAATAAAAGGAGAATTTTATTTTATCCATTAACTTAATGATACCAAAACCTCCCAATTAAGATGGAACAATTTTTGCCATGTCATCACAGAGATATTCCATATAGAATATTATGCATGTTCTGTTAAATCCTTACACTAGTGTTTCAATTGGCCACTGTCCTAAGAATATGATTCTTGTGGCTTGCAGTGTGACTTGCAGTGTGACTTGCAGTGTGACTTGCAGTGTGACTTGAACAATTCCAAAGAAATAATTCTGAGAAATCAGTTTCTCAGGCCTCAAGCATGACTAAAAATTCATGGGAATATTGTAAAAACCAGACTTCTTTTGGGCTGTGGTGAAAAAATAAGTACCAGCTTTCTTTCTTTATCTATCTTTCTATCGATCACATTCTGTTCATATCAATCTATATATTTACATATCTATCTGATTCTGTTTATATCTATCTACATATCTATCTATAACATTTTGTTCATGTCTATCTCACTGTTCATATCTATCTATCTATCTATCTATCTATCTATCTCACTGTTCATAAATATCTATTTATCTCACTGTTCACATCTATCTATCTCATTATCCATATGTATCTATCTCACTCTTCATATCTAAAGTGGGGATAAATAAGTATTTCATTCCCTACTGATTTTCTGGGTTTGCCACCTTACAAAAATGGGAACAGTCTATCATCCGGGACAAAATTGAATACCTGCACAAGACTGGAATGGGATACAAGACAACTGGCAAGCAGTTAGGTGAGAAGGAGTCAACTGTTTGTGTGATAATAAGAAAATGGAAGAAACACCAACTGACTATCAATCTCCCTCAGTCTGGAGCTCCATGCAAGATCTCCCAACATCGAGTGAACCTGATGCTGAGAAAGGTGAGGAAATAACCCAGAACTATGCAACAAGATCTTGTTGATGACCTCAAGGCAGTTGGGACCACAGTCACCAAGATAACTATTAGTAACATACTATGTTGTAGTGTACTGAAATCATATAGTACCCACAATGTCCCTCTACTCAAGAAGGCACATGTATAGGGTGGTCAGAAGATTGCAAATGAGCACCTGGATGATTCAGAGGAGGGTTGGGAGACAATGCTGTGGTCAAACAAGACTGAAATTGAGCTTTTGGGCATCAACTCTACATGTTTGGAGGAAAAAACAAGATGACTTGCACCTCAAGAACACCATCCCAACCATTAAGCATGGTGGTGGAAACATTATGCTTTCATGCTGCTTCTCAGCTAAAGGGACAGGATGACTACATTAGGTTGAGGAAAAGATGGATGGGGCCAAGTACAGGGAAATCTTGAATGAAAACCTCCTTGTCTCAGCCGGGACACTGAAGATGGGTCATGAATGGGTGTCCCAGCATGACAATGACCCAAAGCATACAGCTAAGGCAACAAAGGAGTGGCTCAAGAAGAAGTACATTAAGGTAATGAAGTGGCCTAGTCAGTCTTTGGACCTTAATCTTTTAGACAATATGTGGACAATAAAAGAAGAGGTGTCATGGAGACAATAGATAATGATTGATATTGCATTTAAATTTTTGAAAATTAAAGTTGATTGGAAAACAAGAATCTGGAAGTGTTCCACAGATGAGACCTAGCTGCCAATCTAGTACTATGCTTACATTTATAAAGTCTAGGTAACATAGAGCAGAGCTCATCAGAACAATTATAATGAAAATATTCAAAAATTTATGTTCAGCATCAATCGCCATCTTCTGTCTTCTTGACTTCCGTTCATCTTTTGTCCTTTCCTCATTTCTCCCTATTTTCAGTCTTCTCTTTCACTTTCACTCCCTGTAACACCCTGCATATTAGTGGCATTCCTGCCTTGCTTGGGGTAATAAAAAGCAAAAAAAAAGATGATTCCGTAAGAGAAACTATGATAAGGAACTGGAATGAAAGCAGTGATATTAAAAATTCTGGATATGGAATTAGTAAATAATAAATATTCCAACCACTTCATTGTATGAATTCAGTTATAACAAATTTAGTATCTGGAATAATGAAATTGAACTTAGGTACTTTCTTGAATGTAGGTACTTTGCTTGAGGTACTTTCCCCAAACAATGCAAGTTGCTATAAAATTATTAACCTAAAAACTTAAGTGTTAAGTGTTAAACAGCAATGACAGAACTTGATGACTTTCAAGAGCAGCAACAACTAAAACGAATAGCACATAAAAGGAAACCCCCATTGATACTGAAAAAGAGTGATAACAGCTACAGAACTTAAAAAACTTATTTTCTGAAAAAGTGTTTTAAGAAAAAGATTTTTAGAAATTTCAAGAAAAGTAGCACTGGCTGCTCAGTTAATGGATGCCAAATGTTTCCTTGTAAGGAAACAGATAAGATAATTCCTTTTGCTTTGCATATGAGAATTTTATTTTCTTTATTTGGCACTAATAATCTTTTTCATCAATTCTTTTTTTCTTTCGTGCAAAAGAAGATACTGAATAAAGTTTTATATTAGGTTGGTGCAAAAATAATGTCGTTTTCTCACATAGTAACACATGTGAGAAAACGACATTATTTTTGCACCAACCTAATATTTGAAATATTTGATATTTCTAGTTCATTCATCAGGAGTAATGCATTTATTTAATAATGGTCCTTAAAGGAAATTCATCTTGTTTGTAATGATTGTGGTTACAATAAAATGCATTGAGGAGGAATTGTTTATTATTAATGTTCTAAAAATGAACAAAAACTTCAAATAAAAAAAAAACTTTAAATTCTCAAAGCACTCTATATAAAAGAAAATGAAAGCAACACTAAATAAAATTAATTATGAGTATATGTTTTAAAATGTCTATAAAAGCAATGTTTTGGGATGTTCAAATTTAAAAAATTTTTTTTTTTTTTAAATTGCAAGTTGAGTATTTTAAAACAATAATAAAAAATTTAAACTAAGTTACCTCCCTTGCATATTCTTAACATAAATTGACAATAATGGAATGCGTTTTATGCACATTTATAAAAAAGTTCACAACTATAAATTATATTAATTTTTGTCTTAGCAATTCACCCCTGATGATGATGTTGAATGAGATTGAAAGTACTTGGGAAAATAAAAGAAATAACCAAAACTATGCCGTCTTTCTTAATCAGTTTAATAAAAACACTAAGAAATTGATCCAGGAATTTGAGAGTATTAAAATAAATAGACATAATATGTCTAGATTATTCAACCAACATGCTTGAATAAAGATATGTTGCCTATATATATATATATATATATATATATATATATATGTGTGAAATAATGATATATGAATTTTTATATATCAAGAAAATTATTGGGGAAAAATGCATGACAAAGTGGAAAAGAGTTTTTGTTATGATGTGTTTTATCAGACTAAATTTGTTACCTTGATGTGTCTACACATGCATACAAATGAAGGACACTGGAAATTTTTAATTTTAATTTTTTTTCTTTTATAATCTAGCCAATTTCATTTAGATTCTTTTTCTTTTAATACTTATATTATTAGATATCCCATGCAGATGATCGCAAAAGTGTGAAAATCCAGATTCACAAACTCATATTCATACAAGTGAATATGGTAGCTCTATCACTGATATTGATCACTTTCCAATCACTTGGAAAGTGATTAAATACTACACATATAAAATAATAATATATATATAGAATATATATATATATATATATATATATATATATATATATAGATTATAATTTTTTGTTGAACATGCACCCCTACCCTACGTTAACATAACCTCATTTTTTGATATACAGGTTGTCAGTGAAAATGAATACCCTACCATCCCTTGTCAAAATGATTGAATTTCCTCATAACCTTGGCAACTAATATCAAGAATCTATATGCTTATAAACTCAGTAAATTTCAAAATAAGTTATTCCAAAAATCACTTGAAAATGAAACAATAGTAAGGATTTTAATTTAATTCTATAATTAATTTTAAAGGTTTTAGTTTCTGCTTTTGAAACATGGTAATTCCTGTGTAGTGATGGGACCATATTTTTGAATTAATAAATTTATAATGTTTATGTGCTGCAGAATTGTACTGAGCACCATTTTTTTTTTAAATAAAAATAATTAATAAGAACAATAGATTATGATATAGATACTGATAGTGATTTCTTGCTTGATAAATCCAAAGATTAGTAATTGGATATATGAAGGAGTACTGAAAAGTTCTTGACTCATGAAGAAGAGATTTCAAAGTAAATTGCTATATGTAGTCATTTGATCAGTGAAGAACTTTTCATTACCTCAATGTAACATGATTGAAACAGATAGTATAAAAATTTTATATAAAAATAATTAAAGGGTAAATCAAAAAATAGTACGATATGTTACATTTTTATGACATATTCTTCAATTAAAAACTGCTATAATGAAGCCAGATGGTTAGTAAAAAACGTTTTGAATAAAACAAAACTTTGTATATGTGATGCTGTCAAAATGAACCCTGTGATTTATAAAAATATAAACATGTTTTCAAAACTTGTAAAATAAGAGGCTCATGTTTAGTGGTCGGAAAATCTATCATAATAAAATATGCAAATAGGCATTGTTTAAAGAGATGCATTTAGGGATTTTTTAAGCAACGGAGAAAGTAAATCATAACCCCAAAGCATCAAATTTCTGATTCAAATCAAAGTTGATCTGTGGCTATTTAAAAAGTCTGGTTTGTCCAATAGACAGAACAGATTTGGCTTTCACAAGGTAGACATTGACTAGTTGCTTATAACTGAACTTAGATGAAGAAGAAGAAAAACAAAGCAGAAAGCAGAAGTAATTCACAAATGAAAGTCGTTGGCAGTTGTTGCAGAAGGTTTTCAGCATTCAGAAGGAAGATGGCAGCTTGTTCTAGGATCTAAACAAAATGAAACCTAAAATCTACTTTTGAATATGAGGATGGTAAAAAGAAAGAAGCTGAAAGAAAGAAAAGGAAGAGAATGCAGAAACTGTGTAATTCTACAAATTTAAAGAGATATACATTTATTTTTTTGTAGTTGTTTGCGAAAGTTTGTCAAAAATTAGAGGCATTATGCCTCCTTCTGAATTTTTTTATGAAAATACAAGATCTATTTGATTTTTTAATCTCATTTCATGAAAATAAATTTTTCTTTAATAGAAAATCTGTAATGTCTGTTGATCTTCAACCTTCTCAATTTCTTTTGATAGTTCAATGAATTGAAGTAAATGAATATTTTGTTGATAATAATTATAGTTGTTTTTGTAAGCCTAATAAAATTGTAATTAGAACTTGTTATCTTGCCTAATTGTGTGGCACACAATGGAAAATTTTGTGCAAGTTTGTTTTGTAAATTTTGTAATATTACTCTTTTTCATGTCCTTTTATAAATGTAAATTTATTTCAAACTTCACATCAGAGCAAGTCTTATGTTTTTTCATTTGAGCCTTTCATAATACTTGGGATATGAGATTCGACATTCTCTATTCTCCTCCTCTCTCCAACAAATCCTTTTAATAGATAGATAGATAGATAGATAGTAAATAGATAGATTATGCATACTTGCGGAGCAATTTTTGCTTTTTACATATATTATTGATGGACAATGAATACTTTGTTGAATTTTGGCTTATTCTCGGGGAATTAATGGTTAGAACAGAACTATGCAAGACTTGTGCATTGTTCTTAACGTTGGTATTAACAGTTTTGCCCATTCTTTGGTCAAGCTCTGGAATGAAACTTGGGTGTTATTTGTCAGGAATATATGTCAGGAAAAGATGAATTAATGAAATCAAACTGACATTGCATTGGCATTTCTAGCAGAAAAATACTATGGCTTAAGGATTTTAGATCAGGAGAAATCATGGGAAAAATGCAGGAAAACTATAGATGACATTACCAGTGTCATAAGCCAAGTAACACGGATCTTGGAAAAAATCTTCTTTTAGATTTTTATTTATTAATTATTGAAAAATATTAAAAAAATTCCTATACAAAAGAAAATCTTACTTTATGTAGGTAAATATGAACAAACTGAGATAGATAGATATGATCACAGACAGACAGATAGATAGATAGATAGATAGATAGATAGATAGATATGAGCATAGATACATTGATTATGAGGGATATATATATATATATATATATATATATATATATATATATATATATATATATATATGTATATTAGGTTGGTGCAAAAATAATGGCGTTTTTTGACATTATAAAATACGTCAAAAAACGCCATTATTTCTGCACCAACCTAATATGTATATATATATATATATATATATATATATATATATATATATATATATATATATATATTAAAAGAAAAAACAACTACTTTAATGTTCCATTGTTATAATTTATTTCAACAGAGATTTTATTTTCTTTGGATCTTCAGACTATATATATATATATATAGATATGAAGAGGCTGAGATACTGAAATAGATGGATATTAAGAGACTGACATAGATATGAAGAGATTGAGGTAGATAGCAGCCTTTTTTGAAGACCACTCCAATAGATAGATATATAGATACTGAATGGGCTGAGATTAATATAAAGAAAGAAATAGATAGATAGATAGATAGATAGATAGATAGATAGATAGATAGAAAGTAAAAAAGAAAGCGATAGATAGATAGATAGATAGAAAGAAAGAGATTGAGATAGCTCAATAAAAAAATAAAAAATAAATAAAGAGATAGATATATATTAGGTTGGTGTAAAAATAATGTCGTTTTCTCACATGTTACTGTGAGAAAACGACATTATTTTTGCACCAACCTAATAGATAATAAACTGTATGGAATAGGTAGATAGATAGAAAGAAAGAAAGAAAGAAAGAAAGAAAGAAAGAAAAGTGAAAGAAATATTTATATCAATAAAAAAGTAAAAACAAAGAAAGAGATAGATATATAGATAATAAACAGAATGAGCTAGATAGATAGAAAGAAATAGACAAAGATGTATAGATCAATAAAAAAATGTAAAAAGGAAAGGAAGAGAAAGATAGACAGATATAGCAATAGAAAGTTAAAAAAAGAAAGAAGGATAGCTAGATAAATAGATAGATAGATAGATAGATAGATAGATAGATAGATAGATAGATAGACATATAGATAAATATTAACCGACTGAGTGATAGATATGAACAAACTGAAACAGATAGATGAATAGATCTATATTTATGAAGGTGAATATGCCGAATAGATAAATTTCATTAATTTTAGAAATTGAAGCCATATTTTTTCTTCAGTGATAATAAATGAAATGATAATTTTACAAATGAAAAATATGAAATAGAAAAAAATTACATTTTGGAAAAGAAAAATAACATAAAAAATAGCATGAGATGATTCTTTAAAAGAACTCGCCAAAATAGCAAGTGAAAATAACTTTACTGAGTAAGTTTTCATTTTTTTCTTTTTTTTCTTCTTTGTTCTTTTTTTTTTGTTTTTATGTCCCACTTTGAATTCTGATTATCTGCCCTTGGCTAGATGAAGCACAAGAAATATCGAAAGTTACACCTTTTATGGCTTAAATTTAATCAACTCTGTCAGAGTTACTTCCCCTTTTTTTTTATTTTTTTTCATTTCATCTTTTATTTTTGTTTTCTTTTGATTTCTTTCTCTTTTTTTTAAAGGGTTTTCCACTTTTACTCTCTGTCATTAGAAACCAAAAAAAAAAAAAACTATTTTTTTTTTCTGTCCTGTGCATTTTAATTAGGATTTTGTGGCGGGAGGGGGGGAAATAATTTATTTTTCTTCAATTGAATTTTTCCCTTCAACAAAATTTTTTTTTAATCAAACTCAAAATATCTCTTTCACTTGTACTTTTCTTTTTAAATAAAGCAAAATAGAGATCCTAATCTTGAATTCATTTCATATCCTCAAGATTTCTGGATTGGAAAATTAAATGATTACATAACTAAATATATTTTCTCAAGAAGAGGAAAAAAGACACATTTTCATTTTATGATAGAAGATGAAATCATGAACTTTCAATAAAAACACAAACTGAAAGAGATTGTTATTTTTTTCACTGTTGCCTGATATAAACCACAACAAATCATGCATTTCTTTAGAATTACATACTCCCTTAACTTTCAAAGATCATATGGTAAAATTTTACCTCAGAACAGATAACATATACTAGGTGCTATCAGAAGAATAGGGCACTCTCATACTAGTATATACCAGTTAAAAACAGGACATTATTCCTCCAGTAATTTGACCATGACTTGATAGACAGACAGATAGTTAGATAATGAACAGACCAAGATAGATAGATAGATAAGAACAAGCTGAGATAGATAGAAAGAAGGCCAAGATAGATAGGTAGATAGAGGGTGCATTGTCACCATTTTATATTTTTAATTTCTCCTGTATGCATTTTTTGTTCTTGAGTTTGTCGACTACACAATATCGTAGGGTCAGTTGGGCACCGTCTGTAAGAAAAAGATCACTATGACACAATTCACTCCACCAGAAATTTTGAAATGGCATGCTGTACTGCTTGGCATTCACACCAGAAGCTCCAGTCTGAACATTTCAGAGTGTCTGAGTGTTAATCTGAGGATAGTGCAGAGGATTCAGTAAGTGTTGGATGAGTCTAACAGTGATTACAAAGGTATGCAGCTCGAAAAACTCACTTTGAATGTTCTGACTAGAAAAGAATTCCCAAATTTATTGGTGAGGGACTCACCACAAGCCTACATCAAGTGCCTTGAGGAGGTAGTGTTGCACTGGGTCAAGAGAGTACCTGCTGGAAGACCCTATGTCTGGCAACAGGACTCTGCACCATGCCATACAAGCAAGATAACCCAGTCATGGTTGCCAAACAATTTCTATGTTCACATCACCCCTTACATCTGGGCACTTAACTCCCTAGACTGCAGCCCGCTTGATTATTATGTGTGGGACACAGTTGAGCAAGAGAGCAAAAAACTCCTTGTAACACCAAAGTTGAACTGAAGGGAAGGATTATGGCAGCATTCACCAACTTAAACAAGGAGACCATTCAGAAGAAAAGCAGGAGATTCTGAAGTTGTCTGGAGACCATGGTTGAAGACAATGGCAATTTTATTGAATAAATTTATTCTTTTCTATTTCATGATATTTTTGTGTAATTTTGGTAAATATACTGTTAAAATGAGATGTCAGTGTTATTTTCTGTTGTAATTTTATCTCATCTTCATCGCCCAAATTTTATAACCTAGAGAAGGTTACTAAATAAAATAATCATATGAAGGTTGGTAATGAACGATAATAGTTAGGACCCGGACAACACATGTAAGATTTGCCAGTGGCCTGTAGAAGAAGTAGTCAACCGCTAGAAGTGAGTCAAGTGAATTCCACAATGAAACTCCAACTGCAGACCAACATACAGTATTTACTACTGTATTTATGGGAATGGGGACATATCCGTTATCGTCTGCATGTATGCTACAACATTTTCATTTTTTGCATAATTTAGAAGACAATTTATCCATAGCACCTTGTAAATATTCTTCTTAGAGTAATAGTAAATAATGTTATATTAAAAATAAAATCCATTAATTGTTTAGGAATTGCTTTCTTTCAGATACAAATATATATAAAGAACTGATTAAAAATTCATTGTATTTGATAATGGAGGTTTACAGAGTTTCAGCCTGCAATAATTCTGCAGAAATAGCACTCATCCTTCAGAGTCTGTCTATATTTCTGAGATGAGGTATTATGTACAGTGGATCCTCAAGGTCACATGGCACAGTGGATAAAGGTGTTGGTTAGATCCAGTGACAAACCCAAAGAGTGTGAGTTCAATACCCGGTTGAGGCAGTGGAGAACTTTCAGAGGGAAAATTAGCAGGAGATAACTGATAACTGACATCCATCAAACATGGCACGTGGAACTAGAACAGTCTACCCCAGGGATCGAAATAAAGGGTTCAGTTCGAAATTCCAACCACCTGAAGAAGGCCGGAGTGTACAACGGCCGAAACGTTGTGACAAATATGGCGACAAAGATGAGGACAATGGTCCGCATAATGTAAATACTGTAGCACTCATCCTATTATAACTGGCATAATGATATCTACTTACCTGTTTTCAAATGCTCCTTCATGTCAGGAAATAAAGAAATCAGATGATGTGGAATCAAGGAAGTTAGTTCAAAACTACAATTATGCAGTAGTTCTTAATCGGCAGTGTAAAAAACAGTTACATTATCTTAAAAGATCAGCACAAATTTAATTAACTTTCAATTGTATGACATGCATTTTCTTATATGGCTGCCTGATCCTTATTGTTCTTTATAGAAAAAATCAGTAATAAGAGTTAACAGCTGTTGACCTAGAGAAATGAAAATCATATTGTTTATCTGAAAGAAAGTCATGCAAATCAAGGGGGAATGCCACTAGTGTACAGAGGGTTACAGGGAGTGAAAGTGAAAGAGAGGGAGAATTGAGGCAAGGACAGAAGATGAATGGGATTCAAGACAATAGATGGTGGTGATTTCTGTTGCCTCAAGTACCTTCTTCATCTGTAGGGAGATTGTTCAGCATTCACTGTCTTGGTATTCCTTTTTTTATGTGCCATGTCACTTCAGGATATAGGCGATCATAGCTATCCACTTCCCCCTATCTTTTGTAGTTCTCAATATGTTTTCACCTTTTTCTACTTCTCTCAGACCCTGTTCTGTCATCCACTTGGTCTGTCAGCTCACTAGGTATGTCATTCATTGCTTTCCTTTATCTCTCTTTCCCTCTATCAGCCATATGAGTATCTGATTCTCAAAGCCTTCTTTTTTCATTATGTGTCCCAGAAATTGTAGCTGCCTCTTCCTGATGTTAAGTATTTCCCCCTTGTTTGAATCCAAAACCTCATCATTGCTCACATGCTTAGTCCATGGTATACTTAGCATCCTTCTGTAGAACCATACCTCCGTTGCCTTGAGTCTCTTCTTCAGCTTCAAGGAGATCGTCCAACATTTGCAGCTATAAAGAAGGACTGATATCATTACTCTTTTCTTTGTTGCCAGCAAAATCCTCCTGTCTCATAATACTCTGTCTAACTTTTGGAATGTGTCTTTCGCCATCCCCATTCATCTTTGAATCTCAGTGTTGCACTTACTGTTCTCTGTCAGAACACTTCCCAGACACTTGAAAACAAAGTTTTCCTGCTTTTCAATGGCATCAGTCACTATCCCAATGAGGCTTTGAATTTTTGTATCACAATTCCATCTTCTGTCTGAACACCTCCAAGATATTTAAATCTTTATACTTGCTTGATTTTGCCATCTCCAATTTGTAGTTCCCATCTTGGAACTACAAATTGCTGACAACCATACATTCTATTTTCTTACATTAATGTTTAGTCCTTTCTTCTCAATTTATGTTACTACCTTCTGTAGGAGTTCTTGTGGCTTCCTAAATTTGGCTATTATCACATTAGTAACATATACAGATATCCCTGTTGGGCGACATATTTTTTTGCATCATAATGCATGTTCAAGGTTTCCATGATGATCACCTGGCAGATTTCAATCAAGTGATACATTGTTCAGTTACATTCATCATGTCGATGTTTACAGATTTGTTTTCTACATACTTTGAAATTTTGCTGTTATTAAGTACACTAAGAGCTCATTAGATTGAAGCAAACTTTGACCAGCTTTAAAATAAATGTGCCATCCAAAAACTATGTTGAACTTAGAGAATTTTTAAAAAAAAAAACAATGAAAGTGTCTATGCTACAGATTTACAAGTTTAAAACAAAATGTTGAGCTGTTTCTTATAATTGATGTTTAGTCCTTTCTTCTGGCTTTCCTTCACTATATTCTGTAGGAGTTCTTGTAGTTTTTTTTTCTGCTATCAACACTGTGTCATCTGCATATCTAATGTTGTTAAGATTGTCGCTGCTATTAATGAATCCTTGTACAACTTCTAATTCTCTCAAGATTACCTCATTGTACAGATTGAAAAAGTCTGGTGAGAAGACACATTCTTGTCTTACACACTTTTCTGATCTTGTATGTTTTACTTTCTATGAAAAGCCCAATATAAATACATACATCTGTCATTAGGTTTGTATAGTTACTAAATGTTAGTTATGTACGATAATTGTTGGTAAGTATATACTTGCTGAAGTTGTATATTTATCAAAGAGGTATCAATACTAACCAACAATACAGAATGGAAGCTAATACATGACAGGCTGAAATATTTATTGCATAAAATAGGAATAAAATAATAAAAAAACTATCTGAAAAGATAGTTTTCATTAAGTCCAAAACGAACATCACTATTTCATAACAAAGAAAAGTCATACTTGATTATCAGCTTTTAAACAAAGGAAAAGAGATAAGAGGGTTTCTTTTTTAAATGTTTTTAAGGGTATCCATCAGCCCTGCTACTACATATAACCACTACAGGCAATAATCTATGACATGGCCTAATCTCACGATATTGTCAAAGAATTATTTTTTCATTTTCACTATTATGTTTAATGTGACATATTTTTTTCATTTAACAGCATTTTTTACTGGATATTCCACCATCATATATAGTTTATAACTTTGCAAATATTGATTAACAAATCAAACATGTATGTAACGAAGACAGAAATCAACACCAAACTGTCAATCATCAAATGACAAAAAAAGGTTTCTTAGAGGATCCGTGCATCTTTCTGGTTAGTAAATTATTCCTTAGAAAATAAATATTTAACATTTTTCAGCCAATGGATCCACTGATAATAAAAAGAATTCTTCCTGATCCTCTTGAAGTGTATATAAGCAAAGTCACTAGACTTGACAAGGCAGTCTGTAGCAGGAACAGCAACTGTTCATGATATCCATGGCTTCAAGGAGATTCCCTTACACATTCATCCATCTTCCTCACCAATTTAAGTGACATTTACACTCTTCCTCAACAAGCTGTGTGATACTTACACTTTCCTCCTCACTTTCTTCTTTGCTTCTTTTATCTCACACATACAAAGAAATTGCATTTCTATTCATCTCAGCACACAACTACAAATAAGGAACTTTAACACAAGAACTTTAATGCTCATAGTCACTGAGAAAAATTTAGTTGTAAAAGAAAACATGAAAATAAAAATATTTTATAGTTTTATAATTAAAAAAAATTTTCTCACCTTTCTCCTTGTTGTGGGTTGATTCAAATCTGCAGCAAATGGTTTGAACATTAACATCTCTTCATTGAATATCTGTAGTTGTGAACATTTTTTTAAATCGAATTCACCCTATGTAAAGCAGTAAATCTACTAGGATACAAGGGGTTACCAGGTGTGAGAGAATTAAAAAACAGAAGTATTTTTGAGGAGCAATACAAGAGTAATCAGAAAGTCAGTAGATAACAATTGACATTACATTTAAATTTTGGAAGATCAAACTTGTCTAGAAACAAGAAGCTGGAAGAGAGTTCCACAAGGGAGAAATGTGCTAGAAAAGAAAATGTTAGCCCAGAAATTATGGCTACATCTAGCCAATTTCATTTTAAACTGATGGGACATTGTTGCTAATTTAGTAACATTCTTAAATTCATAGAGTCGATGTACCATAGCGAAAAGCTCATCTGAACAGTTGTCATGAAAATATTTATAAAAGAAGCACAAGGAAGCAACTTTATGGTGATGTGAAAGTGACTGAAACCGAGATGCCATGTCAGGATTAATAATATTGCTGATTCTTATTTGAATTGATATTATTTGTCAGGAAAAGATGAACCCAAACTGATACATTATTGGTATTTCTATTAGAGAACACTATAGTTTAAGGATTTTATATTAGAAGATATCATTGGAGAAATTGGTACAAACCATTAGGTAGAAATAATTTTAACCTTGAAACATGGATTTTGAAAAATTTCTTGTTAGATTTTTTCTTAATATTAATTACTGAAGATATTTCAACCCCCTTTTTATAGACTAAAGAATATCTTATTTAAAATAGATAATTTTTAATTTTTATTATATATGGAATCTTCGTTTGCAATTAATGCTGTATATCATGTTAGTATTGACAATCGGATCCTTTTCAATTGGATGGGCTGTTATGGGAATTAAATTCTATATATATGGTGACCAATGATGTTTAAAGAACATTTCTTACACACTGGCCTGCCTTGAATAAAATGGATGTAATTTGAAAATCTGATCTACCAGACAATCTCAAGCAGAGATTCTTTTGAGTTACTGTAGAGGCAGTCTTAATTATGATGCCACTGGACATTAACTAAAGCCCTAGTATCTAAGCTTGATGTTTGCTAAGAGCTATACTTAAGATCTTATAAAGACAACACCCAACTAAATCACAGCTCTATGAACCCATCCCTGATATTTCTACAATTTTCCATGCATGATGAATGTGCCTTGCTGGCAAGCAAAACAAGATCTAATGGACACTTAGCCATGTATCAAGATGAGTTAATCACCCAGCAACCAACTACATTGACCAGTTATATTATGACACAGGATGTTGTCCAATGACCTTCTCACCTTGATGCAGGACCATCATGGATGACTTGCTAACTTGACTGAATAAATAATAATTGACAATCATTATGTATGCAATGTTGGCATAAATGTATTCAAGATGCAAACTTATTGCACTTTGGTTGAATAAGTTAAAAGTTAATCTGTGAGAAATTGTTGTGGTAGCAGTTGCAATCTCCTATTGGGCATAAGAATTTGTATATTATGTTTTCATATAGATTTTAAGACTTTTCTTTTGTCCTGAGTGACTATTAGATTCACTGTTTCAATATAGTACAGGGTTTTCTGAAAGTCTTGTCACACACTACCTCCCTTCTAAACTATAGGAGCTCGAGTCAGCCATCTAAAATAGAAAATTATATTGCGTAGGGGTGACAATACTTTCAAACGACCCGGTAAATAAATATCAAATACTGTGCCATACAAAAGCTTACAATACATTACAAAAAATGATTTTTAGGTATTTCTAATACAGTTACATTAATTAAACTTTTACTGTTTGTAGAACATATATTTAGGTATTCAGTCAAACAATCAGATTTTCTAAAAAACTTCAAAAATTATCCCACAAAGAAAAAACAATATTTAGTAACTCAAAAGTTTACAACATTATTTTTTTTATTTACAACAGCTTTTTTTTGACAAAAGCGTTCAAATTTTACTAGGATGTTCCAAATTACCTCCATAAATATATTGCTGACCTTCATACAAATAGAGTTGGTTATAGGAAAATATCTAGTCAGTTAAAATGCCTCATCAACTGCAAGGAAAGTTGGCTCCCTGAGCCGCGCCAGGAAGTTTTTCTCCCCGGAGTCGATCCTCCAGATCTACAAATCAACAATTCGCCCTTGCATGGAGTATTGCTGCCATATATGGTCTGGTGCCCCTTCTGTTTGCCTCGGAGTTCTTGATAGGCTCCAGAGGTGGATATGCAATGTAGTGGGCCCTGCCCTGGCATCTCGTCTACAGTCACTTTCTCACAGACGCGTCGTCACCTCCCTCTGTCTGTTCTACAAATACTTCCATGGAAATTGCTCCGAGGAGCTGTATTCGCTGGTTCCCAGATGTCATGAGTTCAAGCGCCATACGAGGCTGGCATCCCGCTCTCACCCCTTCACTGTGGAAACTCCTAAATGTAGCTGTCTCTTCTACTCTAATAGCTTCATGTCTCGCACCTCTAACCTGTGGAACTCCCTTCCCTATTCCTGTTTCCTTGTGAGCTATAATCTCCAGCTATTCAAGTGTAATGTCAATCGACATCTCCAGTTGCCTTGATCTATCCACTACCCTCATCCTTTCTTCTATCACTCCTATCTGATATTGCTCTAAAATTTCTGTAACCCCTTGCGTCCTAGTGGCTTCCCACCTTGCTTGGGGTGAAATGCTTAAAAAAAAAAAAAAAAAAAAAAATGAGCCATTAAGTTCAGTTGGTATGATAGTTTGTCACTGGAAGATGTGTCATTCCATTTGTCCCCAAAAAAGCACTGATTGTCATAGAAAGGTAATGGAATGTACAGCACGATTATTGGTGAGAAAAGGTGGCAATGAGCCCCAAGTTATGCTTGAAGAATTTCAGAAAAGACTAGAAGTAAGTGGAGTAAAAGTGAGTATGGATACAATTAGTCATTCACTTTGTCTATATGACATCTTTTTGAGGACCCCAAGGAAAAAAAACACTTCTTAAGTGAAAACACATTCTTGCTAGACTGGATTTTGCAAACGAGCATTGTATCAAACCTGCAGCATTTTGGGAAAATGTACTTTGGTCAGATTAAAAGAAAACTGAGCATTTTGGCAGAAATGCTGTAGCAAAGGTCTGGAGAAATAAGGGTAGTGAATATTCGCCAAAGAATACTACCTCAACAGTAAACTTAGAAGGTGGATGAATCATGATCTGGGATTGCTTTAGTGCCCAAGGTGAAGGGAACATTGAAATAATAGAAGGGAGGATGAATGGTGCATATTGTAGGGGTGTTTTGGAGATAAATTTATGCCTGATGCACATTCGTTGGGTTTGAAACTAGGTTAGGTCTTTCAACAAGACAACAATCCTAAACATACTGCAAAGCATACAAAATCATGGTTAAGTTCAAATAGAATAGACATTCTAAAATGGCCAATTCAATCTCCAGATTTCAATCCAATTGAAAATTTATGGAGAGAACTGAAACTGAGAATTTAAAGAAACCTACAAAACCTGTAGGAACTAAAAGAATTTTGTTGTGAAGAATGGAAAAATATTAGCCAAGAAACATGCAAGAAATTTGTAAGGGACAACTTTAAACACCTACATGTTGTAAGTAGCAATAACTGTTACACTACAAAATACTAATAGATGATTTAATAAATGTATTGTAAATTTTTGCATTATTAAATATTGGTTTTTCTTTGTGGGATATTTTTATTGAGAATTTTTAAAAAAATTGATCATTTGACTAAAGGTTTAAATATATGTATTATTAGCAGTAAAAGTTTCATTAATTTAACTGTGTTACAAATACCTAAAGAAATATATTTTGTAATGTGTTGTAAAATGAGAAATCTGATCCTAAGCATTATATTCTTAATATCTATTTCATCCTGTTTCTATTAGGTTGGTGCAAAAATAATGTCGTTTTCTCACATAGTAACATATGTGAAAAAACGTCATTATTTTTGCACCAACCTAATAATTAAGATACATCTGGTTACAAGAAAATAATCTTATATTATAGTTTTTGCTATAATTATTGAGTGGATTATTATTAATTTTAGAATATATATTTGTTCCTCAACAATATCATTATGGAATTGTTAATAAGAGTTTGATGTAATTTAATTATTTTAGGAATAATGGCTAGAATGATTAGATTGCTAGAGCTATATATAAAAATGTTTTTATTATATAAATTTTATGTCTGTAGGGACATTTACTACTGAAATTAAAGAGATAAGTTTTTGAGGTTGTATTTTTTTGTATAAAGATACGGTTTAAATAAGGCTATTTGAATTAATTAGAACGAAGACGAGAAGCCTGTTACGTTTCTAATCTTTATTTTGTTTAGGATTTAGGCTCATATAAAAATGTCATTGATGTATAAAATAAATTGGGTTTGGTTTTAAAAAATATATTTCTGATATACAGTGTCATAATTGGCTACTGTAAGACCAAAAGAAGACCTCATTGTTATGCCGTTCATCTGTGTGTAGATGTCACCAAAATGGACATAAAAGAGAACTTCTGTTGTGCAAAATGTTTGTATAAGTTCTTTGTTTATGTATTATGTGCATTCAGGACTTCTTTTTTTGCTTCAAGTATTTCTTTTAACTTTTACTATTTCTTGTCTTTGTTCAGTAATTCATTCACATAAACTCATTAAAGAGATTACTGTTTTTCCTTGCTATTCTTGCCTTCAGCATGTCTTGGGAGTGTTAAATTCTCTATTCCCACTTTCTTTATTATAGCAGGTGATAGTGACAGATGTTTATCAGCTTATTATAATATTATACCATTAGATACTTGTTTTTAATGTGAATGTTAGTAAAAATTTTCCCTACATCTAATGAAGCTTGTTACATGATTACCAATTGCTGAAGGGATATTGTTGTTAATAAGATGTCAGATAATATTAGCTGGTGATGGGCATGTTGAAGTTTCTTCAAACAAGTGGGTAAAAAGAATACATTAACAATTAACAACATATTTTATTGCTTTAGCAAATTAAGTAGCAAGAATACAAAAGGAAGTGAATGAATGTGTGTGTGTAGAGATGTCCTTTTTCTTACATGAAAAATTGAAACTGACTTACATTTTGAGAAGAGTTTTTATGGGTTAGGTAGAATTATTATATATGCTTGTGTGTAGACAAATAAACTTTGAACATCTGTATACTATGTACTATGATGCTTAATGTGACATGTGTCATACAAGTCAAATTTTCTCTCCAAAATCTATCTTGTATATCTATAAATTTTCCATTCGTCCATTAGAATATTGATGTAGTGGTCCTGCTATATACCTTGAGCTCCTTGGTAAAATCTAAAGAAGTATCAGCAATATTATTGGTCCTGACCTGGTGGATCAGCTTCAGTCACTTTCCCACTGCCAAAAGGTTGCCTCTCTGTGTCTTTTCTATAAATACTTTCATGGTAATTGTTTAGATGAGCTTTCTGCTATGGTACAAAGACTTTTTGAATTTAAGCACAGTACTAGACTGGCATTGAAATCTCATCAATTTACAGCTGAGCTGGTTTGATGTAGCCATAAATTCTATGCTAACAGTTTTCTTTCTTGCATTTCTCACTTGTGGAACTCCTGTTTTTCAATTTTTTCTTATATACTACTTTGGCAATGCCATGTAGCAGTTGTTAGCAGAAGTTATTTCACAAACAAGTTAGGGATCCTTCAAGTTAAAATAATGTTATTGGGTTAAGGGTGCCTAAAATCTGGAGAAATTCATGGGAGATGTGGTAAAATAATATGATTAAGATATTTGGATAATTGCTATGTTAGGGTGGGAATATAGAATATAATGGGTCATAGTGGGGTGCCAGGTTTTGGGGGTTTTATACTAATATAAAATAGGTATGTTCCTTTTTTAGCATTAATATCATTATAAATTCAATGTGTTCTTTTTTAAGATGGTGGTTATTTTTTTAAGTATTTTGAATTTCGATCTGTTCTCAAGATTATTTTGAATATTTTTGTTATAATAGTAGCATCACCATTTTATTTTACAGCAAAGTTTTCTAGAATCAGTTTTAATGTTTCAGTTAGGAGGTGATTCTGTTTCTTGTAAAGATATTGTTTTTTCTAAAACTGAGTATGTTGCATAGATTGGAATGTGATTCATAATGTTTTTCATTTTGTAATTGGAAGAATTATTTTGATTCAAATTCTATAATGCTTTTTGTTAAAATCAAATTTTGTGTTTAGTTGATAGTTTGAGGTCACCATCTCATCCCCCAACAAATTGCATGTATGTTCTCATCCTGAGAATGACATTACATTGGTCTAAAGAAATAGAATATTTACGTAATATAAGGAACCATGTATTTTTTTGTACATATATAAATGTATATATATACAGAATATATATAAATATGAATACATATACATATATACATATATATATATATATAAGAAAATAAGATCAACTATGAACACTGCTACAATGTGCCATGTTTGGAAAATAAAACATTCTTAGAACTCAAGATTCATATATAAAAAAAATGAATACATTCAGTTAAAAGTAAAAATAAAATTATCCTTGATAATGGGTAAAGAATAACTGAAATAATTTATGTCCAGAAAAAATATTATGGACATAAGAAAAAGTGAATAAAAAACTGAACAGCAGTTCCTTGTCAGTCGTTTTAATGAAACTTGGTTTCAGTCTGACAATTATTTTAATATATTTTCTGTTTATAGGTTATTTTTATAGATACAGATGTTTAAGTAAATGGTCTGTTTAAAATAAACAGAATTAACTACATTTACCAGCCTGAATGTCCGAGAAATTTTGCAAAAAATATGTGTCCTTTGACAAGAATCAAACCTATGTCCTACATGGATCTGTCAATTGGCCTGATGTGCTATACCATTTAGCTACAGAGGAAGCGTCTGGTTATCAAAGTTAAACTATTGTTTTTAAACAACAAATTTTTCTATGATTTTTCTCGAATGATCATGTATTTTCTTTGAAAATTTCTTGGACATTCATGCCAGTAAAATTTAGTTAATGCTGTTTATTATAAACAGAGCATTTACTTAAATATTTGTATCTATAAAAATAATGTATAAACAGAATATATATATATATACATATATATTCATATATATATATATATATATATATATATATATATATATATATTGTGTATATTTAGGCAGCAATTTTTGAAAATACAACTATACTTAAACATGAAAACAATAAACAAAAATTTTAAATTCTTCAAGCTATATGCATAAAATAGTTGAAACCTAACCTGAGCAAAATAAACTATGAAATCTCCACAAATATTCTTAAATGCCTATAATTAATAACAGAAACCATTGGTTTATACCAACGGCTTCCCATACTTAATACTTCTCGTTTTCACTCTCACGTGGTCATGTGTGACGTCACAAGCTGCGACGCGATTTTCGCTTCCGCGTCTTATATACACGAGTTTGTCGTTGCTTTGAAATCTTTCATGCAACAAAAACAGACTGTTTCATACGTGTATTGTTTGATATATTGAAATGTAGTTGTCATCTTTGATAATGGCTTATGTAAGCCGAAAGCTTAGGATAGGATTAAAACGTATCAGTATGGTGATTTTTACTTTCGTCTTTCAATGATAATGTTATTAAGCTTAGCAGACAATATGAAAGGAACTTACTTAAAATAAAGACAAAACTTGTCTATATTATTTACTGAAATATGCATCAATATATATATATATATATATATATATATATATATATATATATATATATATACACACTATTTACAATTGGAATTAATATGCCTTTAGTTAATGACCATTTTCACCTACGAATTTTAATTTTAAAATTCGCAGGATTTTTCAAACTCTTTACTGCATCAATTTGTAGTGGGATATTGGCTAGTTAGGGAGAAAAAAGAGTGGGAGGGTGTTAAAAGGGACATGGCAGCAGATATTGCAGAAGAAGATACAGTTACCCACTACAGACTAATACCATATAGAGTTTGAAATATCTTATATATATATATATATATATATATATATATATATATATATATATATATAGTGTCTCTTACTGCTATTAACGTATTGCTCTTCAATTGAATTGAGCTCTCCAGGCCTCAGGCGTATTTTGTATAGAAAACGATAAAATTTCCCTTTCTCTCTTCTCTGCGATGATAGTCTTGGGGTAGGATCTGTGTCGGGTTTCTATCCTGGCTTGAAGCAATCGGACGTCTAGTCACACTGAAGGGCTGTGATACAGCGAAACAGTCTATCTGTGGATAAGAATATACGTATATATATATAGAGAGAGAGACAGACAGACAGACAGACAGACAGAGAGAGATTCTCACACTGGCATTCAAAAGTTTTTGGTTAACTACATAAACTGATTATACACCATTATTTTATGAAGAAGTTAGGTTTGTTTATCAGTATGCTTTTATTAGTAGTGTCTGTAGACTTTAAGGATTGGAAAATAATAAGTTGTGTTTTCATAAGTACCGTCTAACAGAAGATAATCCACTTTAATCAGCTTGATGTTGAAAAAAAAAAGGTCATGCAAAACTGTTGGACCAAATGGGATATCTAAGATGATAAAGTCATGGTAATATGCAAAGTTTTAAGTAGGAATTGTTCTGTCTTGTTAAATTGAGTGTAAGTTACTTTGACAATGAATTGTAATTGAACATTAGTTTATTTTTTGTACACTAAAATAATGGCTAAAATTCTGCTGAAACAAAGATGACGGTTTTGATTTGAAGAGGAAGATCACTCAACGAGAGATAGCTTGGTGACTGGAAATTTTCAGAAACATTCTCCAATTCATCTAAAAGACATTTGCTACTACTGGAAGAGTTATAGTGCAAAGAAAATCAGAAGACCGCAGAAGTTAGACAAGAGAGATGAAAGGATTATTTTGTGTGCTTCGGTAAGCAATTCAAAATTAACTGCCAGACAAGCACGCAGATTATTACGAAAAAAAAACTTAAATGGGCGTATAGCAGTAAAACATATCATTAACCAAAAAATATCCGAATAGTAGATTGAAGTGGTCAAAAGAACATTTAATATAGGATGCTGGAAAGTGGCAAAGTGTAGAGATGACTTTAAAATACCAAAGAATATGTAAGAAAACCAGTAAGAGAAAAAACAACGCAGAGTAAAATTTGGTGGTGAACACATAATTATGTGGGGTTGTACCAAAATCGATGACAGAAGAAAATTGGTAAAAGTTGATTTAAACCTTATTAGTGAAAACTAATCTTCTGCCATACGATGAAAAGGGAGAATTCTTTCAGCATGACGGTGATCCTTGGCACATATCAAGTGCAATAAAAATGTTTCTTGTAGATGAATATGTTCAACTTTTGGAAGACTGGCCAGCACAGACTTGATAGCAATATGATGAAACCATTAGTGGGGGTGCTGAAGAAACAAGTGTCTTAACGAAAACCATGCAATCGCCAAGCACTTTGGGATTACTGCCTAGAAGTATGGGAAATATTTCCCAAGGAGAAAATCTTAACCTTGTTCCATTCAATCCCACATCAAATTGAGGCAATTATTCGAGCCAAAGGCAGCTATTCTCCATATTTTGTCGTTTTGTACTTTCTGTTATAATAAAAATCAATTTTTAGAAAAGAAATTTCCTTTTTAATTTAAGAAAAAAGCTGAGGGGGAAACAGTTTTGTTGGTGGCTCAATATTTTTGTATGGCGTCTTTTAAGCATCGCTATGTTTAAGCTTTTATGTTATCCACTACACAGAATTAACGAAAATTCAATAACTTGTTTTCTATCCTTCATAGATCATATCGTCCTGGGTATGGCGATTAACTACACCCGTGTCCTGGGTATGACGATTAATTACATCCACGTCCTGGGTATGACGATAAACTACATCCACGTCCTGGGTATGACGATAAACTACATCCACGTCCTGGGTATGACGATAAACTACATCCGTGTCCTGGGTATGATGATAAACTACATCCACGTCCTGGGTATGACGATAAACTACATCTGCGTCCTGGGTATGACGATAAACTACATCCGTGTCCTGGGTATGACGATAAACTACATCTGCGTCCTGGGTATGATGATAAACTACATCCGCGTCCTGGGTATGACGATAAACTACATCCACGTCCTGGGTATGACGATAAACTACATCTGCGTCCTGGGTATGACGATAAACTACATCCGTGTCCTGGGTATGACGATAAACTACATCCACGTCCTGGGTATGACGATAAACTACATCTGCGTCCTGGGTATGACGATAAACTACATCCGTGTCCTGGGTATGACGATAAACTACATCCACGTCCTGGTTATGACGATAAACTACATCTGCGTCCTGGGTATGACGATAAACTACATCTGCGTCCTGGGTATGACGATAAACTACATCCGCGTCCTGGGTATGATGATAAACTACAAAATACATTTCTGAAAAAATAATGTTGCTAGCTGTACCTTTTTGAAAAAAATAATATTACCAGCTTCCGTTTTATTTTTTTGAAAGAATAGTGTTGCCGGCTACACGTTTTTGAAAAAATAATATTACCAGCTATACATTTTTGGAAAAAATATATTACTAGCTATACGTTTTTGAAAAAATAATATTATCAGCCATACATTTTTGAAAAAATAATATTACCAGCTATACATTTTTGGGAAATAGATTTTTGACAAAACAAATATATTAACAGGAAAAAAAGTTTTTGGCATTAAATGACCCATTGAGGTTGATATGCCATAAAATAAAACAAAACAAACCAAACCAAATCATAGATTATAAAATATATTGAGAAAATTATACTGTTCAACTGTAAGGAGACAGAATGCATGATTTGTTAGTAAAAGGATGAGTCCAAAATGCGAATAGGACGGAAAGTGTGACACAGAAATCTGAAGGAAAATTGGGACAGAGAAAGATGTATTCTAAAAGCTAAGCAAAGTATTAACAAATAGAAAAAACTTCGGTAGAAACAAGGAAAAGAGTACTAAACTGTTACATAATATCTCTCCACCTGTGTGACAGTGAGTGATGGGCAATCTCCTCAAAGATGAAGAAGAGACTATGGCAGATAATGAGGAAAGAAGGCTTGGAAAATCTGATACTCACATCACTGATTGGAGGTGAGAGAGACAGAGGAAAACAACGCATGATATAGTGAGCTTGAGTATATAGACGATGGAACAGGTTTTAGAAGAAATAGAAGACAGACAACATTTTTTTAGAGCTACTTGAGACAGGAAGTTTTGAAGAACCATGGTCGCCTCCTTCTTAATTTTAGAAGCTAATTTAAATAATTTTGTAATGATTTTCGTACGTTTTCGTTATATAATCTGTCTGTCAGATTTAGTCAGTATTTTCAAATAATATACATATGTATATATATATATATATATATATTTCAATTAAAAGGTGCAATTATAACTTATAAATTCATGAATCATTCATACAAAAAACAATTATAGAGGTTAATGATTTAAATGGCGAGAATACATCGTCGCAAACACATAAATAAGATACACCAACCCCGAACCTGTATATGAATGATATGATCCCTGTTTATAAATTCCAGTTGCATAAGGTCTTTTTAATTTTTTACACAAGCTTTCGTCTGTTCCTACAGATATCATCAGGTATGGAAGTAGATTTTGTTCTTGTTTTACTTCTCGGTAATAAGAGGACAACGAAAATACAGATGTAATCCAAATAAATGCTATGAGAAATGTATTTAAAAATATTGCAAAAATTACAATAAAAGTGGGCATACTTTAACTTCGTGCTGGTACGCCAACAGAACGAGAAAACCCCAAAATAAAATTAGGCAAGCTCAATCTGACAATATTGTTGATAGGAATTTAAGAAAATATGTAACTGTGGATATTTTCAATAAGTCCATTAAATTCCAGCTTGACTCGGGTTCTGATATTTCAACCATTAACTGGCGTACTTGGCGAAAATTGAACAAGACGACCTTATTAAAAACGGATAAAAGAGCAAAATCCGTAATTGACGAAAATATTAAGATTTTAGGCGATGTAATACTTACAGTAACACTAAATGGAGTTACCAAAAAGCTCAAAGCCTACGTACTAAAACTTCCGACAACTTATTTGGAACTGATTGGATAGAAAACTTCAATCTTTGGGATTGCCCAATGAGTACATTTTGTCGCAATATACAAAGTACAACGTCCAATTTGGTAAATCTAAAAAAGGAACTCAAATAACAATTTCCTAAGGTTTTTCCTTGCGGCCTTGGGAAATGTACTAAAAAGAAAGCTAAGTTCAAGGTGAAGGACGGGGCACAACCGGTGTTCAAAAAGAAACGGAATGTCCCTTTCGCTGTTCTAGAGCAAATCAATAAAGAGTTAGATAGACTCGAACAAGCAGGTATTCTGTCAAAAACAGATTTCAGCGAGTGGGCAGCACCTACGGTCTACGTAAAAAAGAAGTCCAATCAAATACGAGTATGCGCAGATTTTTCCACAGGGTTAAACGATGCCTTGCAAGATCACTATCCTCTCCCAAGCCCTGAAAAAATTTTTCAGTAAACTCAATGGTGGAATTTTTTTTTCTAAAATCGACCTCTCGGACGCATACCTTCAGATAGAGGTGGAAGAAGAAAGTTCCAAATTGCTCTGCATAAACACCCATAGAGGGTTGTACAAATACAACAGACTGGCTTTTGGAGTAAAGGTTGCGCCTGCAATTTTCCAGCAGGTCATGGACGCCATGCTGGGCGATCTTGACTACGCAACAGCCTATTTAGATGATATACTAGTTACTAGTAAAACTACGACAGAGCACCGGAACCATACAATAAACGTATTCGAAAAGATACAAGAATACGGATTTAAGGTTAAGGAGGAAAAGTGTGACTTTTTCTTACCAGAGATTAAATACTTAGGTCACATTATAAATAAAGTTGGTCGTCGGCCGGATCCAGAAAGAGCCAACGCGATCAGAAACACGCCGGCCCCAGATAACGTTCAAACGTTACAAAGCTTCCTCGGCCTAGCTAACTTTTACCAAGGGTCCATTAAGAAAATGCAAAATTTGAGAGACCTCTCAACCAACTTTTAAAAAAGGACAAACCATGGTCATGGATCCCGGAATGCCGAAGACGCATTCGAGAAGATCAAGAAAACTCTTACTTCAGACCTCTCCCTCACCCATTACGACCCTAGTCTCGACATCATAGTCGCAAGTGATGCAAGTTCGTACGGCATAGGCGCTTGCATATTACATAAACTGCCAGGCGGTTCGCGAAAAGCTGTGGCTCACGCATCAAAATCTCTACTTCCAGCTGAGAAACAATAAATCCCAAGAGGAAAAAGTATTAAGTTTTATTTTTTCTCTTCTTTTCAAAAAGAAAACTCTTTGGAAGGTGGGTATTGTGAGACCGGAAACTACCTACACAATAGACTCTTCCAGGACTATATTAAGTAGGCGACATAGCACTCTACCAAGAGTGACAGAGAGTAACACAGAGAGACAGTGAGAGTCTCGTACGACTACCAGTGTTGGACAATAACTTATAGTAAGCTCTACTTACACTATCTCTGTAACCTGTTGTTAATATATCTTTCTTACATCTAATCCGTGTTCCGTGTTTTACTTCTGTGGGTCAAACTTTGGCACCCACATCATGGGCGTTACAGAATTTCTCGATAATTTTCATGGAGGTGTTTCTCTGAGATGATACTGCTATGTCAATAAGCATTCACTTCCTGAAATTCTTGTCTTTTATAATATCAAGTTTATTGGATTTTATTTCCCTGCTTGTTTGACTTGGCATATCCCAGAGTATAGTTACATCATTATTTTCGTTAACTGTGTCTGGTTGGTTCTCATACTATCTCTCAGTAGTTTCGATTTTGTGCTTCGTGCATATCTTCCAGTGCACATATGTCATTACATTGTTATGCTTGTGGGTATATTCATTTTTTGCCAGTTCCGGACATCCTGAAATAATACAAGATTTTTTACAAGCTTTCGTCTGTTCCTACAGACATTTTCAGGTATGTAGGAACAGCCAACAGCTTGTAAAAAAGTAAAAAAAGACCTTACGCAACTGGGATTTATAAACAGGGATCATAACATTCATATACAGGTTCGGGGTTAATGTACTTCATTAAATTTGTTTGCGAAGATGTATTCTCGCCATTCAAATCATTAACTTCTATATTTGTTTTTTGTATGAATGATTCATGTAATGTAAATTGAACTGCACCACATACTTGATATATATATATATATATATATATATATATATATATATATATATATATATATATATATATATATATATATACACTTGCATATGCGTGTTTGTGTGTAATGTATTCTTCCATTTCATTGCATTATTGTTGACTGTCTCAGAATTTTCAAATCATGAAGATTTAAAAGGTGACGGTAAATCCACGAAAATGATTTCCACATCTGTTTTTATTCTTCGAACACAGTCGCTTGGAAGAATTCTCTGGAGATACGGGGCTTTCTTTATAGCATATACCTTGTATTATATGACTCAATATACGTATCACACTTGACAGTATTTTGGCCTGGCACCAAACGTCTCCGATTAAATTGGTCTCGACTGTCGATCAGTTTCCAGAAGGAGTGGAGGAACTGCCTGTAGAGGAAAATACAATGATGTTTCATAAAGGTGATAAATTGAAATGCTGTCCAAACTTTGTGAAATCACAATGGCCAATTTAAACTTAACGTTCATTTTATTATTGAAGCTCATTTTAGTGCCGGGTGAGGTTTACTCATCACTTGTACAAGATGATATCGGTGGACAACATCAGATACGCAGACAACACTGTGTTTATGACAGACACAGGAAGAAATCTGAAAAACTAGTGAACAATGTAGTCGAAGAAAGCAGGAAGGACCATTAACTATACGAAGAAATTTCGTGAAATACATCGGTTTGATACTTTGGCATAAATCATCAGTGATGTTTTTAGCTTAGGATCATTTGGGGTTTCAGGCATTTCAAAGTCAAACCCCCTCTGGTGGCCTGTTGATACTGATCAGTTATCGTCTTGTGTGCTATTCGTCAGCTACAACTCTTTTCATAATGCGTGCAACACACTGCAGCCCCTCTGGCATTTTATAGCCCGACCCCGACCAATTTCAGATTCACCAGCTTTTTTTTTCTTTTTTTAAGCATTTCACTCAAAGCAAGACGGGAGTGTCAATAGTATGTAAAGGGCTGCAGAGAGTGAAAATAAGGGAAAAGACTGGGTATATGGAGGGGGATTGAGGAAAGGATTAAAAAAAGAACGAAGCAGGATAAAAATAAGGGCAGGGATGAAGGCATTATAAGATGTCAATTTGCATTACATTTAAATGTTTGAAAATTGCAGTTACCAGGGAAGCAAGTAAGAGGAAGGGAGTTCCACTGTCGGGAAGTGCGAACGAAGAAGCTGATGGAGTAGAAGAGGCGGTTTCATTTAACTGTTTTGCCAGTAAAAAGGATGGGGACGAAATACCAACCTACTAGCACACTTAAATTCATGCAGTCGGGGCACCAGTGAAAATAGCTTGTCAGACCAGATACCATTAAAATATTTATAGAAAAGACAGAGTGAAGTCACATTACGTTGGTGAGAAAGTGACTAGAGTTGAGACCCCAAGTCAGGAACGGTCACACTGCATATCCGTCTTTGGATTTTGCCAAGAACTTCGAGATGAACAGCAGGGACCGCAGATCATATATAGCAACAATATTCCATGGATAGACGAATGTTAGATTTCTAGATTTGAAGGATGGACTCAGACGAGAAAAATCTTTTGACGCGACACAGAGAACCAACTTTCTTTGCGGTAGATGCAGCTATTGATTCAATCTAATTGTTCCATCTCAGGTCAATGGAAAATGTGAGACGAAGAAGGTGAAGTGAATCGTTCTCATGCGGTCGAGCATCAACCATGCAAGAAATTTCTCCATGGTGAGTAAATGACAGCATTTTCATTTTGAATGCATTAAAATTCACAAGTCATTTCCTGTCCCAGTCAACCAAGAGGTCGTTTTCTATTTTAAAAAAAAGGAGGGAAGCGAACGCAGTAAGCGTTTCGCTTTCGATAATGAAGTGGAAAGAAGGATCTTCAATTACGCATACATAAATATAAAATCGATTCTACCCAATGCCAATTTTTCTTGTTTTCCTTCAGGATAATCATTCGCTCAACAGAGTAAAAAACGCAACATTGGTGAGAGGAAAAACAAGATCTTAGCCAAAGTAGTTTATTCTGAATAGGCATCTCGACTTCAGTCACCTTCACGTCGACGTGGCGTGGCTTCCCTCTCTCTTTTCTATAAATATTTTCATGTCAACTTCTCTGACGAGCTGTTTCCCCTGGAACCCGACTACATGAATTTAACCATGTTACTAGATTGGCATTTTTTGAAATAACTAAATACAACCGCCACTTACATGCCAACAGTCTATTTTCTCGCACGTCCTGCCCTGGAAACTTCCTTCCGTTTACTCTCTTCCCTGATAACTTTCTTTTTCTTTTTATGTGCCATTTCCTTTCAGGACGTAGGTAATCATGGGTCGCCACCTCCCTCTATCCCTTACAGCTCTCAGCAAGTTCCTTCCCTCTGCTTCCTTCCATAGACCACGTTCTATCATCCACCTGCTCAAGTCCGCTAGGTGTGTCACGCGCAGCTTTCCCTTGTTTCTCTTTCCCTCTAATCCACCCATGACGATCAGGTTCTCCAGACCCCACTTCCTCATTATGTGTCCCAGAAACTTCAGCTGCCTCTTCCTGATGTTAAGTATAAGCCTTTTCCTTGTTTGCATCCTCTCTAAGACCTCATCGCTCTATGACATCATTAGTACCCCTCTGTAAAACGCCATATCCGTCGCCTCGAGTCTCTTTTTCATCTTTGAGGAAATCATCCAACATTCGCTGCCGTAAAGAAGGACAGATGCCACGTAATAGCTCAGTAAAAGGAAAAAGCAGGAAGCAGTCAAATGACTGAGCCTTGAATTGAAGACATCAGAATCAAGTAGCCAGAGAAATTGAACTATGTAGTGCCATTCTGGTGGTTTTAATTAAGTTATCCTTTGGTTTTCCGTCAGGAATCAAGTACTTCGAGTCGTAAAAGAGATCAAAATTTAACAAAACTGTTTTCGTCAGTTTTATTACTTTAATCTTTTTTGATTATTGATGCAATCAGAGAAATTTTGGATATCCGTAGTCATCGGTAATAATTATGTTATATATTTTGAACATTTTGTAATAAATGATGTATCTAAACATTACATTGTTACGTTGGATGCAAATGCAACACCCTCTCTTGTAGACTGACTTGTCACTTGTCGGAGTAATTCATGCACATATTGATTATCGCATTGTAAAAAGTCAAAATAGAACTATTAACACCAGAAAAATATTGGTAGATAATACGAAAATACTACTATAAAGCATTCGCTGCAAGAAAATGCTCAAAATAATAGAATCTATTATTAGAAAAAGAAACAATCCCCATTAAATAAAATGTATTTTGTCACAGGAGAAAGCATCGTAAAGTGTTTATAAAATATTTAATATGCATGCTATAAATATTTTACTGGTGTCTTCCAGTGCTGTTTATTTCTGTGTAGCCATTTTAAAGATGAGATTATTTTTACACGCATACTTGAATTTTAACATTCAAAAAACGCCAAGTTGTAGCCAATAAAATCCTGTCTACTACACTGTGATGGGCGAAATTACTTGAACAGATATCAAATTATGCAGAGGAGCTTTGTTTCATTTAACAAAACAAGTTTGTAGGAATACTTTCTGCTTAAATATACCTTATATAAATGATGTTTCATTAAGACGGATCAAAGTCAGCAGTCAATAAATCATTATTATTGGTAAAAATGTATTTATTTCTCTATTGGATCATGTTATTTAAGTCATGGCAATTATGTGTGAAAAATAATATCGCCCAAACATCTGCCAAATCTGAATGAAAAAGAAAATAATTATTAATTGCTTAAACTTAATTCACATTTAAAATCGGTCCAAATTATTGGAACGCCCTTTATATATATTAGGTTGGTGCAAAAATAATTTCGTTTTCTCACATATGTTACTATGTGAGAAAACGACATTATTTTTGCACCACTCTAATATATATATATATATATATATATATATATATATATATATATATATATATATATAATTAATAGAGTTCACCCCTATGCAAGGCAGTAAAGCCACTGAGACACAAGAGGTTCCAGGGTGTGTAAGAATTAAGAACATTTAAACATTAATAATGAGCGGCAAGAGAAAAAGTAATCAGGCGGACAATACATAGCGACTGACATTGCATTTAAATTTTTGCATATTAAAGTTGGTTGGAAAGCAAGAGCCAAAAGAAAATTGTACAAGTGAGAATTGCGAGAAAAAAAAAAAACTTAGCATAGAATTTACAGTTACATCAAGCCAACTCACCTGTAAATTGTCGCCAATATCGTACTGCACTTAAATTCAAATATATATATATATATATATATATATATATATATATATATATATATATATATACACAAATGAGAGAAATTAATGCTTTTTTTAAAGATTTGGTATTATTACTATAGCCGTTATATTTAGTGGGTAAACGTGTTTGATTAGACATACCGGTCTTTTTTTTTTAAATAATTCAATTAATGTGTACTGGTTTAGAAGTTGAAAGTCGTACTAATGAAAATATAGGCGCACTTTTGGGGTAAGAATTTGAATCATTAGGCTGACACGGTGGTGTAATGGATAGCTGTTCGGATTGAGGACTCGGAGGGCTGAGTTCGAATTCCAGTCGAATCCATTCACTTACGGCTAATACATTTGGGAAAGGTTTGAATCCTCTTCTTCTCCCCCAGCTATGAGTAAATATCAACCTACTGCGGGAAAAAGTCTACCTCATCAGTTATGTATCAGAATGAATGATACACGCCTCGTCAGTCAGTCATGTATCGCCATGAGTAATACACGCTTAGGGTATCATGTATCACTCATGGCGCATAACTGACTGTGGCCGGTAGACATTAATTTCACTGCTTAAAACAGATGTCTACTCAAACACGAATATCTTTCGAATATAACGTTCATGGCAATACATATATATTGCTAGTCCGATGATTGTGCTGCCGTACCAAATATAATCTTTTTCATCATTTCGCCCCAAGTAATACAGGAGTGCCATTAGTACGCGGGTAGGGACACAGAGATTGAAAATGAGAGAAAAGAAGATGGAGATTGACGTTGTATTTTTGGGAAGGAAGCAAGCAGAAGGGAGTTCAACAGGTGGTCAGCGCTAGAAAAGAAACTGTTGGAGTAGAAGTGGCGGTTGTATTTAGCTATTTCATGCCAATCTAGTTGCAAGGTTAAATTCATGTAGTCGGTGTACCAGGTAAAAAGCTCATCAGAGCAGTTGCCATAAAGACATTAGTAGAAAAGACAGAGGGAAGCCACATCACGTCTGTAAGTAAGTAACTGAAGTCATGATGCCAAGTCAGGATTAATTAGATTGTGGATTCTTCTTTGGATTTTGTCAAAGATCTCGAGATGACAGCAAGGCATCAGACCAGATATGGAAACTGTATTCACCATAATATCTATCTATCTATCTATCTATCTATCTATCTATATATATATATATATATATATATATATATATATATATATATTATTTACACGATTCGGCCGTTTTGCTATCTGGCCTTCATCAGGTCTATATCGAGCTGGGTAATCTACATGGAATTATGAACTGAGCACATTATTTATTCTACGGGAGTAGACTGTTCTCGTTCCCCTGCCCGCGTCTAAGTATATACATATGCATATATATATATATATATATATATATATATATATATATATATATATATATATATATATATATTGTATTACTTCAAACATTATTTTTATTGACTATCTGTGTTTAAAATAAAGGCCCCGTATTTCAAATTTTAAGCTGTATATATCATGTTTATGGCCCTGCACACTCGAGTAAACTTAGACTTAATACACACTATTAGGTGTCTATTTCAAACATGGTTATCCATTAAAAATCACGCTTGTAGAAATAAAAATGTCGGATTAAAAATAAATCTGTTAATTCTTTATATATTCGTTTCGTTGAATATGACACAGCAGGTTCACTAAGTATGTGTCTGACCAACCCATAAATGATGTCAGTTGGATAATGAAATCATATCAAAAACATTCAGTTGCTTAAAAATGTTTGAATATAGAAGCACTCCCAATTAAAAGTTCCAGATTCACTTTAAAGAATATTTTCCGAATGTAGCCAGAATGACTTGGCTGTGTTTGAAAACTCGAAAAAAATGAAAAAAAACAAAAAATTTTCGCAAACAATTAAACGAATATTACTCTTACATAACAGAATATAAGAAACAGGAGAAATATACTAAAACTTTTTATAAAATTAAAACTTAAAAATTTCTAGAAACTTTTCCTCTCGAATATTAAAATAATTTGTCTGAAATTAGGACCTTGTAGCAAGTACTTGAATGGTAAATGGCCAAAACATTCCACTTATCTACTTCCGTTCGTCAATGATATCTCAACGTTTTTAGACTCTCTTTCGAGAAAACGCTTACGCCAAGACTATAATTAAAAACTTGGATTTCTCTACATTTACCACACATACAGCTAACCATTGTTTATAATAACTGAATTTTTTCATAATTTAACAGTGCTACAAGCATCACTTGCATTTTCTCCCTGTCAACAACTTTATTGGAATATCTTCAGTGCATCTGCATTTCACATAATTATATGTGCTGCCAAATTGAATTTTGTTGAATTCTTGATTTGAATTTTTGATATTTATTTTTTTCTGGATATTCTCGCTAAATCTTGCTTGTATTCGAAAATATTACGTACATTAATCTAATAAATACTATTGTTGAATTAATTAACACACACACACACACACATACACACACATATATATATATATTTATACATCCTTTTTATAGATAGAAATATTTAAGTAAATGTTCTGTTTATAAACAGTATTGAACAACGTTTTCCGGCCTCAATGTCCGAGAAATTTTCACAGAAAATATTTGTTCTCCGACAGGATTCGAATCTGTATCCTATACCGATTTGGCTACAGAGGAGCGTTCGGTTAGCAAGATCGGATTTACTGTATTTGAACTTCAATCTTCTATGGATCTCTCACGGACATTCATATCTGCTCATGGCGTATCAAATGTAAACAAATGACGTCACACATTATGAAACGGACAAAGTCCGACAATTATTTTAAGACATTTTTTTTATATTTATACATTTTATAGATACAGATATTTAAGTTAAAAACAGAGAATTTACTTAAATATTTGTATCTAAACATAAAATGTCTTAAAATAATTGTCGGACTTTGAACATTTCATAATGTGTGACGTCATATATATATATATATATATATATATATATATATATATATGTGTATATATATTGAGAAAGAGACGTTTTGTTGAAAACGACTGACAATATTCAGTCACCCCCGCCCACGAGGGTGTCATGTGGCACAAGGCCTTTTTAACGTGGGCTTTCCGAGCCCATGGGCTCGGCCAAAAATATGCCCATTGAACCCGTATAAACTGGTTCAGAGTCGGTCTACCTCCCCGAAGGAGACTTCGCCCTTCACTGACAAGCTCCAGAGTTGGGGTTATTTTTTTTTATATAAATGTTGGGTTTTCTTGTTGGCTTCCCGGTCATGTAATAAAAGAGGGATTTCTGCTCAAATGCATAATTTTTAAATTACATGATCCGGCAGCCGACAAGGAAAGCAACACGACAACTTCCAAAAAAAAAAAATGTTTTACGGCAAATAACAAAGCTAAAAATGAAATCCAACATTTATATAAAATAACTCAAGCCCTGCAACTTGTCAGTCGTTTTCAGTGAAACTTGCATATAGGAGGAATTGATGCACAAATACACAATATATATATATATATATATATATATATATATATATATATATATATATATATATATATATAGATAGATAGATAGATAGAGAGAGAGAGAGAGAGAGAGAGAGAGAGAGAGAGAGAGATTCAAAGTCCTTAATCTCTTTAAGCTGCAGTCTTTGGAGTTCGAGGAAAAAATAATCTTTATTCATGAAAACATGATAACTAATAAATTTTCTTTGTGTTGGTTCTTTTATGTAAATATAGAATTAAGTTTAACTATCCTGTTTCTTGTAACCTTTCGGAAACTTTTTCCATAAACTCTAATATCCGTTGTCGTTTTCTTCTTTCATTTATACTAGCGGGAAGCATCAGGGCAGTCATGGGCAAACTGCGGACCACGAGTCACGATTGGCTTTCTGAATGGTACGCCTAATTTCATTAGTAAAATAATGTTTATTAAAATTAAAACTAATTCTCTCCCAACTACAATTGAAAGGAACTTACTGAACTGTGTCGTGCGGTTTTGTCATTCAAGAGAATATATTCTGGCGTCTCTCAACAAGCAACTTCCTCTAGTCTCTCCAGTGGTTCAAACTATCTGATTGAATCTGCAGTAGGAAGTCAACAGCGTTTGCATATCAGAACACAACTGACATGAACTCCTTCACTGACTGTTGAACTTTGAAATTTGGAGGAATCGGTGACAAGGAATAAGGTGCATTTCTGTTGCATTTTCATACCTCTTTGTTTGTATTATGGTAGCAATGATCTTTGCTGTTGCATTATATACGCATTCATCTGATATTAGACTGTTGGAAGAAGTATTGCGTACCTCTTTAGGTACCTCCACGAAATCGCGAAAAAAAGCGCATAGTCTGATGAAAAAGACGTCAAACTTGATGAAAACAAAATTTTATCGCCAAAATGTTCATGTTACTATTAGGAGTAAAGAACAAAGTAATTTTTAATTATTTTAAAAAAATTTTCTGTCTTTATTACAACATTCTAACTTTCGATTGAAAAACTTGTTTCTCGTCATCACCGGAAGTCTAGTAAAAATAACAGCGAATTTTTTGTGCATTTTTTCTTATGACACACATTAATTTTGAAAATCTTGCAAAAATAGAAATAATTGTCAGATTCTAATGAAACTTTCAGAAACTATTCAGGAATGATGGAAATTATTATAAATATGTTATTTTTTTTTAAGTCATTATAAAAATATATTTTTTGTATATATATTACACCCCCATAAATAAATTAATAAGTACTCTAAAAATTTATGGACGAAGCACGCAAGTCATTATATTAGTTAAAAACACAAGGCTTTGAGGAATGTAAATCATGTTTTACTTTTTTAAAAATCCGACCTCGTAAACCTAAAATCAGCTCTGAATTGTAACATACAAAACCCAATATTGATTTGTGTTTATAGTGCTTTCACGATGTCTTAACCCCGATCGATTTACCTGTAGGTTATTTTCAGACATTCCTCGTACACACACACACACACACACACACACACATATATATATATATTGTGGTGTTAACCCACTTATTTTCCTTAAAAACCGCCATTAGGGGACGCTCCCTAAGGCAGTGACATTCTGTCATCCTGTTTTTCCTTTTCCACTTAGGGGCGGTAAGATGTAGGTCGAACGAGGAAAACGCTTTCCCACATGGGGAATGCACACGCAAACGCACGCACATATGCAACTTTCACTACATTTTCTTTTGGGCTTTCTTCTACCCCAAATTACAAACACACAAAAAATTCACTATGTTTTCTTCTTCATGTTCATTGTTTAGTAACACGCAACAATATTCTATTTTCTATATGTACCCTTGCTTTGTTAATATATACATTATCCTTTGTTTATATATATATAGTTTTGTTGTTATTTTTTCAATTTATTACCTAGACACACATTCCAATTCCACCATTTTTTGTGTGATAAATATATCAGGAGACTCGTGTTTTCCCACCTAATCACATAATCAGCATATTCCCACAATAATATATATATATATATATATATATATATATATATATATATATATATATATATATATATATATATATGAAGAAATATAGTTTTAAAGTGTGCTATATTTACGGGATAAAGTGTTCAATATCAGAAATAGAGCGCATGTAAATATAAATATAAAAGTAAACATTGAAGTCAAAACTCAGAGGCGGCACGCTGTTTAATGCTAGACGCAATCGTCAGGCCGCGAGTGTTGGATTTTTTCTCGACTATTTATATATATGGGTCAGTGGTGCATTGTGAGTAATCCATTCTGGCGGTTATTTTAGCGGGAGTGGCTTGTTTATTTATATTATTTTTTTTATTTTCATTTTTTATTTTATATATTTATTCATTCTTTTCGATTTTCTATGTTTTATTAACGTGGTAAAATTTGGGGGGGGGGATATTGTTAGCTCGCTTATTATACTTATTTATGTTTATTTTTATTATTTTACTGACGGTTATCTTAGCGGTAGAGATTTGTAATTTGTTCATTTATTATTTTGGATTAATTTTTACTTGATTTTTGATTGATTTCTTTGTAATATCGTTGTTTTTTTTCTTTTTTAATCATATCATCACAAGCAAACCGGGAATGCCACTAATACGCCGGGGGATACACTGAGTGAAAGAGAAGAGAAAAAACTGAGTATAGGGAGGATTGGAGAATGAACAAAAGATAAACGGGATTCAAGAAGATAAAGATTTAATTTTTTTGATGATTGTAGTTATCAGAGAAGCATATAAACAGAAAAGAAGTGCCGTTGAAGTAGAAATGGCCGTTTCATTTAGTTTTTTCACCAATAAACGGTGTGGGACCTATAAGCCAATCTAGTAGCATGCTTAAATTCGTGTAGTCAGGGCTCCAGAGAAAGACGAGTAGTAAGGTAGCGACAGAGAGTAAGAAGAAGGGACTAAGCGTAAACTATTAGGTTGGTGCAAAAATAATGACGTAATAATGTCGTTTTTTGACGTATTTTTAACGTCAAAAAAACGACATTATTACGTCATTATTTTTGCACCAACCTAATTGATCTATATCGCAAAGTGACTCTGAGCACTTTGACGTGGTATAATGATTAACAGGCTTGACCCACTAGATTAATTAAATAATGACGTAATAATGTCGTTTTTTTGACGTTAAAAAATACGTCAAAAAACGACATTATTACGTCATTATTTTTGCACCAACCTAATACAAGAAAACAGAGTGCATGGTTGTCAGTAAGAGGATGAGGCCGAAATGCGATCTGAAGGTCGGGAACACCAGAATCAAGCAGACCTGGGAAGCCTCTTATCTGAGATCTGTAGTTGTATCGGGATAGCCAAGTACATATTCTTAAAACTTGGCAGAGTACTGCGAGACAGAATAATATCTTTGGTAACAAAGAAAAGAATACTGAACTGTTATATGACATCTGTCCTTCTACCCGGCAGCGAATGTTGGACGATTTCCTCAAAGACTCGAAGCGACAGAGATGTGGTTCTACAGAAGGATGTTAAGGATATCATGGACCTAGCTTGTGAGCAACGAAGAGTTCTTAGAGAGGTTGCAAACAAAGAGGAGGCTTATACTTAATATCAGGAAGAGGCAGCTGAAATTTCTAGGACACATAATGAGGAAGGAGGGCCTGGAGAATCTGATACTCACGGGTGGAATAGAGGGAAAGAGAGACAATGGTAAACAACGCATGGCATAAATGGCGGACTTGAGCTGGTGGATGACAGAACATGGTCTGGAGGAGGAAGCAGAGGGAAGGAAATTGTTGAGAACTTCAAGGGATGGAGTGGAGAGCCATAATCGCCTATGTCCTGAAAGGACATGGCACATAAAAAGAAAAGTATTAGTAGGTGCGCAATATGTTGTCTTTGACCCCGATATAAATCGTGAGGTAAGAGGAAGGTTTCTCACATTATTCTTACATTATTTCAGATATATATAAAAAAAAAATAATGTAGCGAAATTTATCAGATGAATTTGTCGATTAATTTCGAAATGAACACCTAAAAAGAGTAGAATCGACATGGACAGATAGGGACATCTTGAGAACGATTCAGCTTTCTGAGATATAGGTAGGGAAGATGATTTGGATTTCTTAAATTATTCAAATTTTCAGAGTGTAGTTTATTCGGACTCAGGGCTAATCCAGCTTCGGTCAATTTAAATAAGGCTAATCCTAGGATCGCTCGATCATGGAAATTCAAGAAATCCTTGTTAGATGTGAAGAGATGACATTGGAGGTATGCCGAGAAATACAATAGTGAATGCATCTCTGCCACGTTTAAGCACAGAGGAAATGGCATCCTGCTGTGGAGAGCCTTTTCAGCTGCCGACATTTAATGTGAAAAAGTCAGTTAATACTTTGGAATACAGGAAAATATTGCAGAAAGGCTTCCTTCTCATGATTGAAAATTATTTTTTAGCATGACAATGCTCTTACCTACACTGCAAAGTGGAAGTGCTTTGAGAAATTATTCCTCTCTCTCTCTTTCTCTTTTCATCATGCTCTTTCTTTTTGTTATTTAAGCTTTCTTTCTTTCTTATTTTCCACACTTCAGTCTGTCCGTTTTCTCTCATTTTACCTTATTTTAATTCTTTCTTCTAAATTATACTTTCTCTCTCACTAAATCAAATTTTCCACTTCCCGCTATTCATCTGATTCTCCCTTTCTACCTTTTTCTTTCACTCACTTTTACACTTTAGATAAATATGTAGATAGATAGACATATGAACATATATATATATATATATATATATATATATATATATGTATATATATATATATGTATATATATATATATATATATATATATATGTATGTGTGTATATATATATATATATATATATATATATATATATATATATATATATATATATATATATATGAACAAAAATATATTTTTCCGTATATTTTTCTTCATAC
>OZ010605.1:32454720-32574720 GCA_963932145.1 Acanthosepion lycidas
ATTTTATATTCAATGTTTTTTTGTTTTTTTAAGCATTTCACCTCAAGTCAGAAGTGCTATTATCACACAGGACGTTATGGAGAGTGAAAATGAGAAAAGAGTGGATGTAGGGGGGTTGAAGAAAGGAAAAAAGAACAGGTATCAACGCAACAAAACATGGTGACTGATGTTTCATTTAGGTTTTTGATGATTGTAGTTATCAGGGAAGCATGTGAGAGGAATGGAGTTCCAATATGGAGAAGTGCGAGGAAAGAAACTGTTAGAATATATTGAATCAATAGCTTCATCTACTGCAAGGAAAATTAGTTCTCTGTGCCGTGTCAGAATGTTTTTCTCATTTGAGTCCGTCCTTCAAATCTATAAATCAATCATCTGTCCTTGCATGGAATACTGCTGTCATATATGGTCTGGTACCCCTGCTGTACGTCTCAAGGTTCTCGACAAATCCAAAGACAGATATGCAATGTGATAGGTCCTGATCTGGCATATCGTCTACAGTCACTTTCTCAGAGACATGCTGTGGCTTCCCTCTGCCTCTTCTACAAGTATTTTCACGGCAACTGTTCTGACGAGCTACTTTCGCTGGTTCTCAGATTGCATGACAGCTACTAGGTTGGCATATCAGTTCAACCTTTCATTGTCAAAACTGTTAAATGTAACCATTGCTTCCACTCAAACAGCTTCTTCTCTCGAACTTGCCGTCTGTGGAACTCCCTTCCTCTTACTTGCTCCCCTGATAACTATAATCTTCAAATATTCAAGTGTAATGTCAATCGACATCTTCTGATGTCTTGATCTTGTTACCTGTCCTTCTCTATATCCTTTCCTCAAACGCGCCTCTTTACTCTTGTTCTCAACCCTCAGTAGCCCCTTGTGTGCTAGTGGCACTCCCGCCTTGCTTGGGGTGAAAAAATGTATGATGTGACCCAGAGAATGATACAGCCCTCAATGAGACAAGTTTGTCCACGTTATCTATTTGTTTAATTCTTACTTATTTCTTGACCACTGATTTGTTAAGACAATTGAAGTTTAGTATTGTGCTATTTTTAAAACGTTTTTCCTCAAATTGTAGATATAATGTTTATTTAGACACCAAACTTACATTGATACAAGTATTATGAAAGAACATAGAAAAACCCCTTGAAAAATATAAGTATGTGCTTCCAATATTAGTTTCATTTATGAATTGAAAAAAAAAACAGCTGCAGAAGCATGGGCTCTTCAAGAATTGTATCATATTAAATATCCTTCTTTTTCTTTATTAAATAACTCCCGAGTTAAGGAAATTGAACATAAAATAGGCCAACAATGAAAATCACTATAAAACCCAAACATTAAGCTATGAGCAAAAACCATGTTCTTAAATAGCCTCTTCAAATCTAGGCTTTCTTATGGAAGTCACGAATGGTGCCCAGCCCGTTCAGAAATATCTAAGCTGTAGACAGCCTTTCTCAGATTAATGCTTAAAATGGCTTCAAGCATATGAAACCAGTAGATTTTTACAAGGACCATCCTTCTTTGTACCTTGAGTATAACGATGCAGAATCACAACGAACGGTATCAAATAACATATATCACGTCAGTTGAGGACTTTCAACAGCAGCAACAACTAAAATGGATAGCAGATATAACTCGAAGAGAAAAGGACATAAGCGCAATCTTGAGGTTAGCCACGACTCCATACAAATGTTAGAAAAGAAACCCTCGTCAAGATGGAAAGAGCGATAAAGTTTAGTGCACTTGATAAACCTATAGTGGAGCTATTTTCCTGAAAAATCATTTTAATGGAAAGATTTTATAAATTTCATCGGAGAGTAGCACTGGCTTTTTTAGTCAATGAATATCAAATTTTTCATTATAAGGAAATACTAATTTTACCATTAATATTACCATTGTTATTTTTTAATTGAAATGTAAATTAAATAAAAACAGAAGGTAAGTTATTATTTTATAGAAAATGAAATACAGTAGAATCCCTCATATCCGGAATCTCTCATATCCGGAATCTTTCATATCCGGAATCTATAATATCCGGAATCCCTCATATCCGGAATCCTTCCGGAATCTTTCATATCCGGAATCTATAATATCCGGAATCCCTCATATCCGGAATCCTTCATATCCGGAATCTATCATATCCGGAATCCCTCATACCCGGAATCCGCATACCCGGACATGATATTGATGCGTATATTTGAACTATTTGGGTGATATGTAACTGATTTCTGTTTTCCAGGAAATTTACTTCGGATAATTGCTTATGCTTATTTCACCCAAATGGCTACTGTTGGTGCAAAAGATGATGGGAATAAGAGGAAAAGAACAACTTCGGAATTATCGCAAAAATTGGAAATTTTAAACAGACTAGACGCTGGTGAAGGTTCATTGTAACTAATGGCCGAATTCCGCACAAGAAAGTCAACATTATATGATATAAAATCTTCCAAAGAAACTATTCTCCAGCGTTCATACTGTCACAATGAACAAGGAAATAAAAAAGAATATGGTTGGGATGAAACCTGAACTGAAATAGAAAAAACTATTGAAAAAGTTTTTGGTTTTATGGAAAGAAACCTAGCATTCAACTATGACAATTGCAATAACGCCCGCAGAGAATAAAAAAGTGTCTTTCGTTTAAAAAATTTCAATAACAAAAGCAAAACGAAATGCGGAAAAAAATTGAGAATGACATTAGAAGAGAGAGAATCACGTAACATCAATTAAATAATCCTCGTTACATTATTTGTTTTGCATACGTGGCAGACTTAATTTAATGAATTTTCATTAAAATTACATAGTTTATTTCTTTTTCCTTAAAATCAATTCCGTTGTATATCATTCACCATTAGCTTATTTTGTTTACTATAAAACATTGAAAATAAATGTTAAATCTGATTTCAGTTCTTTTATTTCAATCTAAATATACCCCCCTCATATCCGGACTTTGTAACCAATTCCTCATATCCGGAAGGCCTTCTTAGTCTGGTCGCCAGGGATTCTATTGTATTTAAATAGTGAAAGAATGAGGACAAAATGAGAGTAATTTTCTTCAATATTTGTAGAATCGCTATACGTGTTTTAAGATTCGGAATGTTTTCTTTTTTAGATTGCAAGCAGTTTCTTCAAAAATTAACCTTGAAAATGTATGCAGTGAAAGCCAAGCAGTCGCTCAGATATGAGCCAATCTTGCCCACCATTATTAGAAGCGCTCAAATTTCTTTTTAACACGGTCAACACTGAAGGTAGTTAATCAGCGTTTTCGCTAATTTAAGTAACGTCCCTCTTTTTGAAACACGCGCCTTGTCTTCCTTTTGTCCTCTGTTGTGCTTCATACCCACTTTCCAGCGATACTGTTTAATATCTGAAAAAAAAAAACTCATTATTTTTAGTTCTGACTTACACATTTTTTAAATCATTTCACCCAAAACAAGACAATAAAGCCACTAGGACGCAAGCGGTTATTGAGTGTTAGAGAATATGAGTAAAATCTACTATTAAGGAGAGAGGGCAATAAAAGATTAAGAATTAAGAATTAAGAAAGTTACGATTCACATTGCATTTAAGCCTGTGAAATTCAAATTTGACTGGGAAGTAAGAAGCCGGCAGAGACTTCCACAAGCAAGAAGTGCGATAGAAGAATCTGTTAGGATATAAGTTACGGTTACATCTGGTCATTTCAACTGTAGCCAGTGTATTCAGTTATATATCATGCGTGATACATGCTTAGGCGATATATGACTGACGAGGCAGATTTCTTTCTGCAGTTAAGGCTATAGAACCCAGTCTGTTCTGCACTGTGCCATGTATCATGGCACCGTGGACAAAGGCGTTAATTAGATCCAGTGACAGGACCCAAAGCGTGTGAGTTCAATATCTGGTTAAGGCGGTGGAGAACTTGGAAATGGGGAATTAACAGGAGATAACTGATAAGTGACATCCATTAGACATGGCACGTTGAAATAGAACAGTCTACCCCAGCGAGCGAAATAAAGGGTTCAGTTCGACATTCCAACCACCCGAAGAAAGCCGCAGCGTACAACGGCCGAAACGTTGTGATAAATATGCCAACATAGACGAGGATGATAGCCCGAGCAATGTAAATAGTGTGCCATGAAAACATTTATATAAAAGGCACAGTGAAGCTACATTTCAGCAGTGGGAAAATGACTGATCCGAGATGCCAGATAAGGACCAATGACATTTCAGATTCCTCTTTAGATTTTATCAAGAATCTCTAAATCTATGAAAGGGGCGCCAGTCTAGCTGTGACAGCAATATTCAAAGCAAAGACGAATGGTAGACTTACGTATAAATATGTAAGATAGATTCTGGCGAGAAATATTGTCTAACACAACACAGTGACCCATATTTCCTACCCGCATACCTAGCAATTGATTCTATATACTCTTTCCACTTAACAAAAAAAAAAAAAAAAAATGGTTGGAGCCCGTGGTGTTAAATAACTGTTTGTCCTTACTGAATGGTTTTGAACATTGAATAGACTAGAAAATTTAGGAGAGTGACTTTCAAAAATATTTGAAAATACTTCAAAACCCAGCTAATATCTTTTCATCACCACTGGTAAGATCCTAATTTTTTACAGTTACGATGAAAAATGTAATTCCTTGCATTGAACATCAGTTGGGTCTTAACTTTACTCAAAATTTCAAGCGTCCTGAGTATGACGATAAACTACATCGGGCAGCAAGGCCTCTAATCGGAAGGTTCTGAGGAACGTAGAACCACCTCTTAATTTTTGTTGTTCATAGGTTCACCCTGACCTGGAGGGTAGCATTTGTTAGGCTCTCAGCTATGGGCAAATAGTTAACCTTCAAACTGGGGTCAAAACACTATGAAAGTTTAAAAATAATTTTTTATAGTAAAAATACCAGCAATACCTTTTTGGAAAAAATATTACCAGCAATACATTTGACTCTCGATAAAAAAAAACCCTCTTTACAAAAATACGTCATGAAAACTGATCTACAAACTGATTTATTACAAAGAATACAAATTCTATTCATACGAACCTATCCTAAAAAGTTTGTCGGCATTAAATAACCCATTGAGTTGTTGATATGCCATAAAACGAAATAAAGCCATCAAGGGCTCCTACATACAATCAATTAATAAAGAGGATAGGAAAAGAATCAGCTGTATTTCTCAAGGGGGTATTTGATTCCGCCTGCCATGTTTTACTGTTAAAGGAGCCAGATGTGGCCAAAATTGAGTATTTCTACCATATCTGGGCTGGAGCTGATTAATCCTCATTTTTCAGCCTGCATAGAGTTAAAATCCTTTACATGTTCTTGTGAGAAATGACATTACTATCTCCTCTACAAATCCTTTCTCACAGATCCAACGTTGATATATTTACTCTATCGCTATTTCCATAGCAAATGTTCAGATGAGCGCTCCATTCTTTAGGAATTGCTAGGACATGTTATGCTGCTTCCACAGAGTCGAATCACCCTTATTTCCCTCGTTTTCCAAATATAAGAACGATGTACCACTCAGATTTTATCCAAGAGTGCCACTTTACGGAACAAACTCTCCACCCGGTGAAGTTTTCTTGATCACATTAATATTGACCTCATAATCTCCACTTTCTCCAACTTTCTCTTCCATTCATATCACACAGATCGTTTATTGTTATTTTTTTGACTATAACTCTCTACCTTAGTGGTTCTCGAGTATTGGGTGAAATTTATTTAAAAAAAAGAATTAAAGAAAATGATAGAGAGAAAAACGTTTACTTCCGTTTCTGAGAGACGGTGGCTATGTTATCTCAAAATTCATGCATGGTGATGCTTGCATTACATGAGACATAATCTAGCAGACGATCTAGATGTCGTTTCATCAGCGTCCAAAATCCAGTAAAGCTGCGAATGCATTATCACTGTCATTTAGCAGCAAAATGGGAATCTTTCTCTGTATTCAACGAGAATTTCATAAAACATCAATATCTATTGTATACTTTTTCATTTTTTTTCTTTTATTCATTAGCAACAGTCTTTTTCTCCTAATGAAAGCTTCGGTTTCGCCAACTCCGTTTTACGATACCCAAGTCGGTTATATAAACGTCATTTTGATAAAAACAAATACGCAAGAGCATATAAACGCTAGCCTCTAAAAATAATAATCCGGGAACTGTGAATGCAAAAACAAAGAACAAGACGGTTTATAATGAAAGAGCTAATACTGTCTGTTTTGTGACGGGAGTCTTGGGTATTTAAAAGGCGTTGGTTAGTCCAACTAATGACACTTCTATTATGTTCAAAAAAGGCCAAGTCAAAGCGAATGTAAAAAGACGAAAACCATCCATCTCTCTGCCAGTATTACTCGTCTTAGAATATCTTTCCCTCATCCTTCTTTGATGACTATTGATCTTATCTTTCGCAAGAATAGATGGAGAGGTTGGTGTCTGCAAGAGAAAGGCTAAAACATTTCGATGCAGACCCAACGCATTTCAAACAAAAATCTCTCCCCACTGACAATTATGGTCGCTCTAGGTGAAAAACGTTGGCATTTATTATCGGCACGTATTAGTGGAAAGTTGGTCGCTAGTGTGGACTAAATTGGGGGTTATTCAGGTTGTTGAAAAACAACAAATATAATGTTTGTAGTGCCAGCTGATTGGTTGCATGCATATTTCTATCTATTAGGTTGGTGCAAAAATAATGTCGTTTTCTCACATATGTTACTGAGAAAACGACATTATTTTTGCACCAACCTAATATCTACCTATCTATGTATCTATCTATCTCATTCCATACGTCTATCTATCTATCTATCTATCTATCTATCTATCTATCTATCTATCTATCTATCTATCTATCTATCTCATTCTATTCGTCTATCTATCTATCTATCTATCTATCTATTAGGTTGGTGCAAAAATAATGACGTAATAATGTCGTTTTTTGACGTATTTTTATCGTAAAAAAACGACATTATAACGTCATTATTTTTGCACCAACCTAATATCTATCTATCTCATTCCATTCGTATCTATCTATCTATCTATCTATCTATCTATCTATCTATCTATCTATCACATTCCATTCGTCTATCTCATTCCAGTCACCTACCTATCTATCTATCTATCTATCTATCTATCTATCTATCTATCTATCTATCTATCTATCACATTCCATTCGTCTATCTCATTCCAGTCACCTATCTATCTATCTATCTATCTATCTATCTATCTATCTATCTATCTATCTATCTATCTATCACATTCCATTCGTCTATCTCATTCCAGTCATCTATCTATCTATCTATCTATCTATCTATCTATCTATCTATCTATCTCTAATGGTTACAATTTTCTGCTTTAGAGGAAATTTCTCAGGTCGTATGTAGTAAAAATGTATATATCTACTTACATTTCAAAGGTGTTATCTACCTCACCAATGAAAAACAACCAACGCAGTACTGAAATTTTCTCTTCTGTAATGTATTTCCAGCAATTTCTGAAGAAGCTTAAAAAAGTCGAAACATTAAATTTGTAAACGCTTCCTATTTCTTCCTTATTCTATCGTCCTGTCATTAACAGAAAATATGCGCTCCCCGGTGCTATAATAAGATTTCGCGAACATTTAGACCGGTAGATAAAAACAAATAAATATGATCTTCGTGGCCATATTAGTTAAGGCGTGTCGGGCTTAACGCTAGCTTCTTCTACCCTAAGAATCGCAGGTTCAATTTTTAATAGGATTTCTGGAACATTCAGGCTGATAGAGGAAAATAAATATACTGTTTAATAAATAAACAGAGCATCTAATTAAATATGGGGATTCACAAAAAATAATAAAAATAAAATTAATAAAAAACATTGTGAGTACATTGTTGTAATGCCTTCACTCTTCAGAGCTATTGTCTTCTCTGCTGCTACTATTCAGCCTTTTGGTATTCATGCATAGTTTGGTGTAATTGATATCTTTGTGTGAATGTGTGATTTTTTTCACTTAAATTGTGTTGTATTATCTGTTTTTATATTTAGTATTTTTTTTTTGTTGTTTCTTAAGTTGTGTAGGATATGGTTTTTTGGTGGTTATTTGTTTTGGATTGTGTTGACCCCCGTTTATGTATATGCTCGTTTATTTACTTTATGTAGAACTGACCTCTTTTTACCGTGTTTAGCTGACTTTTATTCCCGTGACTTTTATTGTATATGAGACAAGATCTGTTTTACTTTTTTTTTAAGTCATGGTAAGGTGTTTGTTCTTGTGCGGGCGGTTATAATTAGGTGTTTGTGCTAGTCAGTGTGTGCGTGTGTGTGTGCTGGTTTTCACTAATATATATCGGTTATCGTCATACCCAGGACGCTCTATGAAATGAAATGAAATGAAATATCTATCTATTAGGTTGGTGCAAAAATAATGTCGTTTTCTCACATATGTTACTATGTGAGAAAACGACATTATTTTTACACCAACCTAATATCTATCTATCTATCTATCTATCTATCTATCTATATGTGTGTGTAATGGTGTTGTATTAATGTGTGTGTGTGTGTGAGTGTGCGCGCGCGTGCGCGTATAATGTAATTCAAAGATTTTTTTAATCTGACATTAATTCTTAAATGAAGATGTCACCTATGGATCCAGCCTGGGAGCGATGACATGTAAGAGCTTTTTAGTGGTTCTGAAATCTGTTGGAATCAGGCAAGGACCACTATTAAAACTGGTATCTATCTTGACAATTCCGACACAGAAAGTGTTGCTAACCATTTACGTCCCGTTTCTTGGTGATTGAAACTGGTTCAGAGGAATATACAGCTGACTTCCAAGTGCTCCAACGGCAAACGTGACTGGCTGATTTTACCCACCATATTTTAACATGTCCAGAACATGATATAGACTGACCCACACACAAAAAGCTGAGTTGTGGGCAGCCATTCAACATGCCTGGGTTGATATAGATATGCAATAACTCCTGCATTTTGTTGAGTTTATGCCACGCCGTTTTCAAGCGAATACAATACATGTTATTAGACACTTCCGTTTATATAAAACACTAGCAGTAGAGCCCGGCGTTGCCCGGGGAAGTAACAGTAAGAGATAGATCAAGTATCGACCATCATAAAGACTGAAAAATAAAATTGACAAAGATTATTGTTTAAGGTTGACGGACACGCATGTCTTAATTAGTTTTATTTTTTTATTTTTATTTTTATTTTTATTTTTTACGAATTGGTCAAACCCAAACTCAAACAAAAACATTGTTTTCAATCGTTATGAGTCTACCAATTGAATAGAATTTTATTATAAACAATTGTCTTGTAAATGGAATTTTTAAAGCATTCTGAATGCAAAAATAAAGAAAAAAGTGAGCAAGACAATAAGAGACACTACCTCCCCCAAAAAGTGGTTTTGTTAAAATCGATTGAAAAATGTAGGAAATCCGATCCGATATATAAACGAACATACACACACGCGCGCGCGCGCGTGCAAACAACCAACCTGGGTTTTATAATAAGTATAACTCGCTATTAATAAGTATAACTCGATATGAGTTGTCCCCCTTCCATTAATGCCTCTTAATCGTGTTTTCAAACTGATTTCGTGCAAAAATAATTGTGTTTTTCCAATTTTTGGCACTGTCAGAACCACCGCAAGGTAATTTTACGTAGTTCTGTGAACTTTTGTCGAAATCGGTTGAAAAATGTAGGAAATCCGATCCAATATATAAACGTACAGACACACACACACACACACACACACACCCGCGCACGCACGCACACACAAACACACACACACACACACACACAAAATCTGCGTTTTATAATAAGTAAGATTATTAAAAAGAATAGATGGTCTTTAGGAAGTTTATTTTGCAGTTAATATGCGTCATTTGGTAAATAGAGAGTTTTTTTTGAGAAAAAAGAAATTAACAAAGAAAGAAAGGAAGGAAGGAAGGAAGGAAGAGAGGGAGGGAGGGAGGAATAAAAGAAAGAAAAGGAAGCAGGGATAACGGGAAGAAAATGCTTGTAGAAACCGCCGGAAGCAGCATACTCATGAGGAAGGCTGAAGTATATTTTGCTTGAAAGATTGTAGTAAAAGCAACAATGATTAAGATACCCATTAGACGAATAGAATAAAGAAAATACTTCTTTTTATATATATATATTTTTCGCTGGCCACTTCCGCTTCCGTCTTCTGGTTTACATGATTCTTATTGGCTGACACCAAGACAAATACTTTCGCTTCTGGGACACCTGTCAGAGAAAATCCTCTGCAGATCTATTTCTCTGAGACGACTTTCTAAGCTTGGCTTAGACATTTCATTTTAGATTCCATTTTACCATTTTTTCTTTCAATTCATATTTGACATTTTTTTTTTCATTTTTCTTTCGTTCTTTCATTTATATCTTCCCTTTTATTATTTCTTCCTGTCTTCCCTCAATTTCCTCTCGTTCAATTTCCTCTCGTTCATTCTCACCATTCGTTTTCCTTTCATTCATTCATACCTTTCATTTTTACTTTTTCATTCCCGCTTGTATTTTTCCTATCTTTCATTCCTGCCTTTCTTTTTCCTCTCATGCATCCTCGCCTTTCTTTTTCCTTTTCTTCATCCTCGCCTTTCTTTTTCTTTTTTCTTTTCATTCCCGCCTTTCTTTTTCCTCTCATTCATCCTCGACTTTCCTTTTCCTTTTCTTCATCCTCGCCTTTCTTTTTCTTTTCTTTTTTTTCATTCCCGCCTTTCTTTTTTCTCCCATTAATCCTCACCTTTCTTTTTCCTTTTCTTCATCCTGGCCTTTCTTTTTCTTTTTCCTCTCATTCATCCTCGCCTTTCTTTTTCCTTTTCTTCATCCTGGCCTTTCTTTTTTTTTTTTTTCATTCCCGCCTTTCTTTTTTTTTTTTTTCATTCCCGCCTTTCTTTTTCCTCTCATTCATCCTCGCCTTTCTTTTTCCTTTTCTTCATCCTCGCCTTTCTTTTTCTTTTTTTTTTCATTCCCGCCTTTCTTTTTTCTCTCATTCATCATCGCCTTTCTTTTCCCTTTCCTTCATTCTCGCCTTTCTTTCATTCCCGCCTTTCTTTTTCCACTCCTTCATTTCGCCATTTTTTCTTTCTTTCATCCCCGCCTTTCTTTTTCCTCTCATTCATCCTCGCTCTTCTTGTTCCTTTCCTTCATTCCCGCCTTTCTTTCATTCCCGCCTTTCTTTTTCCACTTCTTCATTTCGCCATTTTTTCTTTCTTTCATTCCCGCCTTTCTTTTTCCTCTCATTCATCCTCGCTTTTCTTGTTCCTTTCCTTCATTCCTGCCTTTCTTTTTCCTCTTATTCATCCTCGCCTTTTTCCTCTCATTAATTCTTGCCTCTCTTTTTCCTTTCTTTCATCCCCGCCTTTCTTTTTTTTCCCTTTTCTTTCATTCTTCCTCACTTTCTTTTTTGAAAATTTCTCTTGTAATCCTTATTCTTCTTTTGCTTCTGTTGCTTTTTTTTCTCAACTTCTTTTGACGTCACTTCTTTTTCTTTCATTTCTAGTTTTTATTCTTTTTTTGTTTCTCGTTTAATTGTTTTCTTTATTTTTTCCGTTTCTCTTTCTTAATATCTTTTGCTTAGTTAAGTAAATGTTATGTTTGGCAAAAAGATTATATCAAACAACATTTATTCCATTTAGAAACAATATACAATATAGATAGAGTTTATCGTTTGTGAATATATTTTTGTTAAAGAACGTTCTACTCTCGAAAAATGTCCGGCATGTGGTTTGAGAAGAGAGATAGATGAATCCTTGTTGTCTGTCCACGTTCAGGAGATGAAGAGATCAAGAGCTTCATATCTCCCGCTGACGTAGTAGAAAGACATACTGCAATTGGATGATTTTGTAACCAACCCGGAACTTCAATTAATTTAGGATTCGGCAGTGCCTTAAAATCTCACAGCCGCTATGTTTATTTTAACCAGCTCATGCTAAAATGTGTGTGAATGTGTGTGTGAACTCCCTAACCCATCTTACACTTCTCTTTCATTCCCTTCTCTATTATTCTATTCCTCTCCTTCTTTTTGCTTCGTTGTTTTCACTCTCTTTTTGTGTCTTTTATTATTTTATCGTTCTTATAAGTTACTTTTATAAGTTAATCTCGCATCTACCAATTCGGGTTGTAAATTTGACCTTGATCATTCCTCGCACCTTTAGCTCTGTCATCATCTTTATAAATATTTGACGTCTCCTAAACATCTTTTTATACGAAATGAGAATGTTAGTACATTTAGGTATATATATATATATATATATATATATATATATATATATATATATATATATATATATTGCTCATCTCAAACATTTCGGATCACGGCTTAACTTTTCAAAACCAAGGGTACAAAACGGAAGGGAGCCAGAAGATTTTTTGTCTAATATCTGTTAAATTTACTCCTACTCCTCCTCCTACTACTACTACTATTAATACCGCCTTTCTTTTTCTACTCCTTCATTTTGCCATTTTTTCTTTCTTTCATTCCCGCCTTTCTTTTTCCACTTATTCATTCTCGCCTTTTTCCTCTCATTCATTCTTGCCTTTCTTTTCCTTACTTTCATCCCCGCCTTTCTTTTTCCTCTCATTCATCCTCGCTTTTCTTTTTCCTTTCCTTCATTCCTGCCTTACTTTTTCCTCTTATTGACTACTACTACTACTAATAATGACATTGTAGAAATAAAATAACTTTTTGGGTTTTATTAAAATACGTAACAAGGATCTGATTATATATATATATATATATATATATATATATATATATATATATATATATATATATATGCGCGGTACTTATTGGAAAGTGCTCAGTATCAGTGACAGAGCTAACATATTAATTTGTATGGATATGAGTTTGCGACCCTGGGTTTCACGCTTTTGCGATCATCAGACAAACAAAAATACAAATTTGTTTGATGATTGCAAAAGCATGGAACCCAGGATGACAAAAGCATATCCATACAAATGAATATAACAAATTAAATAAACATTAAAATGATTGTTTAAAATCGTATGTGTTAAAAAGTGCTCAATATCAAGCTAGAAAAAAACTCAGACCTTTACACCGATTTAATATTCTAAAATAATAAAACGTTGAATGGAACACTTCCGCGGTTTCGACCACTAATGCCTCATTAGGTGGTTAACTCAGCGAAATAATTAGAGAGAACACAAGGACGTAAATTTCTTAATGTGGCACCGGAAGTAATTAAGGGGAGGAGAGTGGTAAAAAAAATTATAATTGTTTTTCCAACTTCACCCGGGTTCGTATTACCCCAGAGTCAAATTCTTCATGTGCCTACGTTTTGCCATAATTTCGGACCTCTCATTCAACAACCCATCACTACACTTGTATATTACTATAGCCAACTTCTGACACAGATTACAGGAGCTACTATTCACTTTACCAGCATTTATTTTTCTTAAAATATTCCGTTTAATGACCGCACTTTTACATTTTTTCTCTCTAAAACTCCAATAACAGTTTGCAAGCCTTGTACTGAACCTGCGTTCTGGTATTCTAAATGACGAGCTATGATTATACCAACTCTTTTTAAATTAGCTCTCAGTGCAACCAGTGTATGCCTTTGCACTGTCGTTCTCATTTTCTACCTCGGCACAATACACTACCCTTTCTGTGCAACATACCCCATGTAAGGGAAAATTGTTTTTTTTTTCTTCTGTAACCACAAAGGACCTTAGTTCCACTCCTCACATGTTCTTCAAGATTTGAACTTCTTTTGTTCAATATTTTAATAATGTTGCTTAGGTTGCTCGTGCAACTGTAGCTCAATTTGACTGTGTTGTGATTAAATAATTTGTACAACCCCGGCATTTTGGGGAAATGCTTATTTAAAAGGATAAAAATAGTTTTCCTATATTAGTTCTTACTTGCATTTTGAAGAGTGGGTTGAACCAGATAACATTCCTTTTTCTTCTTCTATTGTCACCTGTTCTTGGATCCATTTGGTTCTTGAAACACAGGTTGACATTGCCCCCCCCACTCTCTTAATGCAGATATGTATTATTTTTTCATTGAATATTTCTTCATTTGAAGAATTCTTCGATAGTCTGCATTGCACCCCTAATGTGTTATGTCTGATCACACTTGACGTATTTACATATCTCAAATCCACATTAGGCTTCATAAATGGTAAAATAGTTTCAGTCAACAGCTTTAGCTCTGTGTCTAAAACTGGATTACTCTCCTGTTGGTTTCCACTGTAATGTCGACATCCATTTCTTTAAATATCTTGTGTAGTTTTTACTGATTGAATCATTTTTTCTTTTATTATCCGATACTACCATCAGTCCATCATCACGATATATTCCCTGCTCGTCGATGTGGACAATAGTATTTACTTTGCTCAAAATGTAGATTCGCGTGCATTCAAACACCTCTTATCCGTCGAATGATCCTTGGGGAACATCGAAATTATCAGCTTTGGATTTCTTTATCCACCATATAATTTACGGCAATGTAGAATGACTTTAATCTGTTCACGCTTTAAACATACGGAGTAACTAGCAATAAACTTTTTTTTTTCTGCAAAATTTAGGCACGTCAGGAAGTTGACCTAGGGGTTATACGAACCCGAGTGAAGTTGGAAATACAATTACAATTTTCTTTTATAGATGTTTCTGAACTCACGAGAATCTACATTTTATTTATTTCCTTAGAATCGAAATATGATTCTAAGAAAATAAATTATAACTATGAAACCTTAAATTTGCCTGTTTCTTACTAATAATTAATATTTGCTCTGTTTTTACATTGAGCTCTCTGGATTATATCCTCACTGGAATCATCCATACGGATTATCAAACACATCATTAACTATATATATATATATATATATATATATATATATATATATATATATATATATATATATTTCGACCGCTAAGGTTTCATCAAGTGGTTAACTCAGTGAAATAATTACAGACAACACCACATGACTTAAATCTCTTAATGTGGCACCGGAAGTAATGAAGGAGAGGTAAAAAATAATGGAAGAATTAATAATAATAAAAAAATCCAATATTCAATAACATTAAACTAAAAATCATCCTCGATAATGGCTGAAAGAATAGCCGAAAGCGTTCGGATATGCAGAACTTTTGGACAGTTTTTACACGCTTTATGTCTAAAAAAGAAAACACTTGTATGAACGCGAGAAAAATGAAATAGAAGGCTAATCGCAGTACAATGTCAGTCGTCTTTCATTTGAAAGACGGAAAAGAAATTTGCTGAAATGTAGAAAATGCGTAGAGATGGTAAAATATGAAGAAGAAGAAGAAGAATATTAGGAAGAAGTGAAGAAAGGTAACGGAAAATGGGAGTTGTGCGAAAAGAAAGAAAAAAAAAAAAACTACGATGAAAAAGAATGATGTCGTAAGAATGAAAAGGAAAATGTCAAGAAAGCATTAAGTAAACCGGAAGAGAATGAGAAGGAACAAAAAGAAAGAAAGAAAAGAAGGAAAGAAAAGAATGAAAGAAAGTAAAATTAGAGGAAGAAAAGAAAAGTGTAAATAGAAAGAAAGATAAATGGAAAAAAAAACAAAAGAAGTTAAGAAATGATACAGAAAAAAAAGAGATATTGAAAAATATAAAAAAAAAGAAATAAGAAAAAACAAAACAAAAAAAACGGAAATAATTCAAAAGAAACCTGTAGAAAGAAATCAAAAATAGTAGAAATGAAGAGATGAAAAAAAAAAAAATGGAAAAAGAAAGAAAGAAAAAGACAGAAAAAAGAAAAAGAGAAAGAAAGAAAAATAAAGAAAAAAGACAGAAAGAAATAAAGAAAAAAGAAAGACAGAAAAAAGAAAGCAGGAAAAAAGAAAAAAAGAAAGAAAGAAAGAAATATAAAAGAAAAAATAAAGAAAGAAAAAGACAGAAAAAAAGAAAAAGAAGAAAAAAGACAGAAAGAAATAAAGAAAAAGAAAGACAGAAAAAAGAAAGCAAGAAAAAAAGAAAGAAATATAAAAGAAAAATAAATAAGGAAAAAGACAGAAAAAAGAAAATGAAAAAGAAAGAAAAAAAAGAAAAAAGACAGAAAGAAAGACAGAAAAAGAAAGCAAGAAAAAAGAAAGAAATATAAAAGAAAAAATAAAGAAAGAAAAAGACAGAAAAAAGAAAAAGAAAGAAAAAAGAAGAAAAAAGAAAGACAGAAAAAAGAAAGCAAGAAAAAAGAAAGAAAGAAAGAAAAAAGAAAGAAAGAAAGAAAAAAGAAAGAAATATAAAAGAAAAATAAAGAAAGAAAAAGACAGAAAAAAAGAAAAGAAAAAGAAAGAAGAAAAAGAAAGACAGAAAAAAGAAAGAAATATAAAAGAAAAAATAAAGAAAGAAAAAGACAGAAAAAAGAAAAAGAAAGAAAAAAGAAGAAAAAAGAAAGACAGAAAAAAGAAAGCAAGAAAAAAGAAAGAAAGAAAGAAAAAAGAAAGAAAGACAGAAAAAAGAAAGAAATATCAAAGAAAAAATAAAGAAAGAAAAATACAGAAAAAAGAAAAAGAGAAAGAAAGAAAAAAGTAGAAAAAGACAGAAAGAAATAAAGAAAAAGAAAGACAGAAAAAAGAAAGCAAGAAAAAAGAAAGAAGAAAGCAAGAAAAAAGAAAGAAAGAAAGAAAGAAGGAAGGAAGAAAGAAAGAAAGAAAGAAAGAAAAAGACAGAAAAAATAAAGAAAGAAAAAGACAGAAAAAAGAAAAAGAAAAAGAAAAAGAAAGAAAAAAGAAGAAAAAAGACAGAAAGAAATAAAGAAAAAGAAAGACAGAAAAAAGAAAGCAAGAAAACAGAAAGAAAGAAGAAAGACAAATATAAGATGAAATAAAGAACAGACGATAGGAAAATAATAACAGAATAATAAAAACAAGATAAAACAACCAAAAATGGTAAAAAATAAAGCACAACAAAAATCAAATAAAAATATCATTCAAATCCACGAAAAGTAATAAAAAAAAAGTTAATGAAGTGAAGGAAAAGAAAGAAGAAATCAAATTTTGTATAAAGAAATCGTTATTCAGTTACTATAATGAGCAGTAACTGATGAAAAATACATTAAAATAATACAATGTATAAAGTTATAAGAAAAAAAAAAGGCAGGCGATGCATCAGGTGGAAATTTCTTACTATTGTTTATTAACTACAATAAAATAACGTTGTCCCAAAGAAGCAATTCATAATCTGCTTTCGTATGTTATTTTTCGAAAGCAGACAGGTGGTCAGCTCGTCTCAAAAAAAAGACGTTTGTCCGCCATTGTTACGATGTAGGTCAGGAAATAGATTTTTGGCAGCAGTAATGGCAATTCGAGAGACTGGGGATGAACTTCGTTTCTCATCGCCTTTTCTTCGTTCTTCGTTTCTTTCACTTACACTCCCCCTTCTCAATAAATGTTTACTTATTTATTTACTTTTAAGTTTTCTAGTCACATTATTTTCGCAGACTTGGTGTGGTGTTTGGCGATGGCCAACGTTCTCAACAGAATTTAAAATAGCACCATTTTATTTTTACGTCACAAAAGCATCATTCCTATTTCTTGAATTCTTACCCAAACGTTTCTTTACGAAATCCAAATCTCAACATCATGCGTCACATTCATTTTATCTTTTTGCATTTGTAACTTTTTTTTCCTCTGAATTTCTGGGCTGAAGAGTTAGCATTATTTAGATTATTTTTCATGCAGACTATTGTCCCTATCTTCGTTATTGTTATCACAACGTTTCCGCCGTTGTATCCTCATCTAGTGTAACCTATGTGGGTTACCCCACTTGAACTTTCTAAAAACCGTCGCTAGGGGACACTTCTTCAGCCTTTGAACAGGTGATGATATTATCACTCATTCTCTTCCCTCTTTTACAAATCTGGCTGTAAGATATAGTCACACAAGGCTGAAAGTATCCTTTAGTGGGGTACGTTAATTTTCAATGTCTTACTTTTCTCTCGTGACTTTTTGTACTCTTTCACACACACGTCTATCACGTTGGCTTACACAAATTTCGCACACACGCAAACACATCGTCTAGTTTAAATGTTTTTTTTTCTTTTACTGTAATTTTTGTTAATACATTCATTATCGTTTGTTTTATATTGTTATGATTCAGAATGATGATGATATTTTATTATTTAAAAACAACCATTCCACCAATGATGACTGATGATAAGGATATTTCAACATTCTGGAAATAAAGATTAAAAAAAATCATCATTCTAAAAAAACAACTTTGCCACCATTGATGATATATGATGATGATATTTCATCATTCTAAATTCTGAAACTTCATTATAAAAAACGACAAGCAAAGTCAATATAGTCAGTAGAGTAGCAGTAGTAAAAGGAACGATACTGATGTATCTTCTTCGCTACGTACAAATCCACAGTTAACGGTTTCAAATGCTTCCCTTAACCACGAAATTCTCGAAAGCATAAACAAGTAAGCATAAAATTTTAAAGAAACAAAATAGACAATAATACTGAGAACATTTTTAACTCGCACAATACTAATATTGTAATTAACATCACGAAAGGAAAAATACACAATCGTATCATTTATGTGAATACGTGTGTCAAAGTTTTATTGTTGTTATTGTTGCACGTTTTATTCATTTCATTTTCAGTTAAAAAAAGAGGAAAAGAATCCTCAATCGACCTCAAATAGATATGACAAGGGGTAACTACGACATCAACCACCACAAAACACAACGCCGTTACAATATCGTGTTTTGTGTTAACCATTTATTACTTGGACTCACATTCGAGACCACAATAATTGTTATGTGAAAATAATACCAGGAGACACATGTTTTCTGCATAATCTCAACAAGCATTTCCTTCACACCTACAGGGAATTTCTCATTGGACCCTTTATTTAATCTATGGGGGCATACTGTTCTCGCTCTACTGCCCATGTCTAGTTCTTATTTTACTAGTGCTTAGTTATGGCTCGTCCTGTTTACACTGACTCCAAGTGCACACTGATCGCCCCATGGATTGAACCCAGAATTATTACGTCACCAAATTCCCGAACCAACACTTTAACCCACTAGGCTATAGTGACAAGCTATTGGAATCAGACCCCTCAACCAGAACGTATTAACATTCTAACAGATAATCATAAGACGACCTTCAAAGCACAATACCTCAATTATCGCATTTACTGGAAGCTTTAATAATAAAAAAGAAAAAGCCAACTCTTAACAATATTAACTACGAACAAAGCCACAATGTGCTAACCGTATTCGGAAATTAAAAACATCCATACCACACACTAATAGATACACAAAACGCACACACTCAATTAAGCTGAAAAACCGAATCATCCTTGGTAATGCCTAAAGGTGTAGCCGAAAGCGCTCGGAAATATAAAACGTATCTTGTCTGTCGTTTTTAATGAACCATGCATAAAGGAAGGATTGCTGCCTAAATACACACACACACACACACACACACACACACACACATATATATATATATATATATATATATATAGAGAGAGAGAGAGAGATTTAATCCTCCTTATTACTCTTTTATACTCATTGTAAGCCCTTGTATCTCAGTGGCTTTAATGCCTTAGTTGGAGTGAATTTGATTAAAACAAAATTCTATTCTAGGCCTGCTATTTAGGTAATAAAGTAAACTAGTATATAAAATACTAGCAGTAGAATATTATATTAATACTAGTTTAACTATATAGTAAAAGATTGTACCTATTATGTCAAGCTTTTGAGTATTTCTTCAGTTTTTACAGTGTTACTTTTCATAAGTGGCTTTTGCAATATATTTTTTTTCTAATTGCTATATTAACATGTAGTAATTAAGGTAGATTAGTGTATTACTTAATAACAAAATACAACTGGTTCCCCACTATATGTCCAATAAAAATTCTTTACTTATACAACATATTTTAAACCACGATGGTATGTATAAACTGGTATTAATGTAAGATTCTGCAAGACATATAGTGAAGATCTGCTTTTTATTGTTCTTAAGTATTAAGGAAAGAGGGCTTGGAAAATGTAATACTCACAGGACATATCGAATGCAAGAGGGAAACATGGAATAAGCTACCTAATGAGTTTGTGAAAATAGATGGAAGAACAAGGGATGGAAATGATAGAAGACAAGCGGAGAAACAAAGTACAGGAGGCTGTGGAGAGTCATGATTGTTTAATGAATGTTATCTAAATATTTTACAAATGGCCGACAATAAGTAAAACGTTTTTACAACTTTGGGTGGAAATTGTCTTTGTTCTGTTAGCACCAGACTTTTCAGACGCTGCAGATCACCGGTGTTATTTGATTTATAGTAACCAATAACATCACATAAGATGAAGAATTCTGCAATTCTTTGATATCTGCAAAGTCGTTAACTATCAGTTTGGTTCCAGACATGTAAAAGTTCTTAAGAAATGAAAAAGAAGAACCAATTCTGTTCGGATTTCGGCTTTCTTTCATACATTCATCATGAATCAATCATTATAGCTAAATTGGTAATATCTCCTGCAAAGTGATTAAAGATTGTCTTTATTATTATTATTATTATTATTATTATTATTATTATTATTATTATTATTATTATTATTTCCTTTTATTTCTGTTGTATGCACATTTACTTCCGGGTCCCAACCAGAGACCCATGCAAAGAAATAGCATCATGACATTTTCTATTGTACATTTTTGTAAAAACAAAGCAACAACCCACAAATGTATACATGTTTTACATAGATAAATCCCTTCATAATGTGATTCTGCTAGTGAGAACATTGTTTGTATTTCCCTAATGCTGTGACTGAGAGCGAGTTGTTCAATGAGCCTTTCAGAATATTTTCTTATCAAAACCTTGGTTTCAACCACAACTTGTATTCATGTTTTCATGTGCCAGTCTTGAAATTTCAACTTCTAGATACTTGTATTCTGATAAGATTTTGAAGATCTTCCAAGCTACATTACAGTCTGAAGGAACTCTAAATAGAAAACAGATTTTTGTTTTGTTTTTTCTAGTACTATATTTTGGTGATTATCTTTGATTATTATTATTATTATTATTATTATTATTATTTCCTTGTTTTTTTTTTATTTACACATTTCTTTCCTCACCCCAACCAGAACCCTAAGGTCCGAAATGACTTCATGACGTTTTCCTCTGAAAATAAAAACCGTAAGACCACATACATTTTACATAGCTAAAGGTATAATGCATGAGATATACTTGTGAGTACAATTGTTTGTATTTCTTTAAGTCATGGGCTACCAGGAATCCTTTCAATGAATCTATCTGAACCTTTTCTAATCAATCTGAAAGCTCCAGCTACAACTGGAATTATTGATGTCCCAATATGCCACTTTTTTTATATTTCTACTTCAAGATCCTTGTATATTAATAGTTTTTTTTTAAAGATCATCAAAGATACATTACAATCTTCAGGGACAGCCATGTCGATAAGGCACATTCTGTTTTTGTGTTCTTTGAATACAATGTCTGGGCGATTGGCTTTGATTGTTCTGCCTGTGTGTATTTTAAAGTCCCATAAAATTGTTACAGGTCCTATCTCTGTAACCAGATCTGGGTGATGTTCATATCAGTTTCTTGCAGTTTTCTTTAAATAAAAGTGGCCTATTTTCCAGTGCAGACATGGACCCACTCTATCATGCTGAATTTTATATTTAGTGGGTGCTAACACCGTGCAAACTGATACAAGGTAGTCAATTGTTTCTCGATGTTCATCACAGAATCTTCATTTAACACATTTTTACTGTATGTAGGCTTGGTAATTTCTACCTAGCAAGCATTGGTCTGGTGCAGCAAGAATAAAACCTTCGGTTTCCACTTTTAACCCTGCACTACATGATCACAAATGAGTATAGGGTTTGTCTACATCAGTTAGTTTGGTACGGGCAGAGTATTGATCATGAAGAGGCTTACCGTGCCATCGTTTCTGCATTTGGCACATTGCATTTGCTTTTGCTTACTTTTTAGGTTCTTTGCCACTGCAGTAGGTGTATTATGGATCTATTTGCACCTTTTCACGCATTTGAAATTCCCTTTTAAATTTGTTTGATTCCTTTATTACTGATTAACATTTCTTATTTTCATTTGTGTCCATTGACACAGATCATCATCCAGTCTTCTGTAGTTTTGAAGTATCTTTGAAGACCAATTGCTGTGGTTTTGTTGAACTAATCCTCTGCCTCCTTTAGATCTATGCACATACAAACGATCAACATCTGCATTATTATTATTATTATTATTATTATTATTATTATTATTATTATTATTATTATTATTCTGCAACTGCTGCTGCTAGTAATAGTAATATTAACATATTTCTTACAAGGAATATTCAGCATTTTTTGACCGAGCAGACAGTACTGATTCAGCAATTTTTCTCCTAAAACAATTTTTCAGGAGAATAGTTTTTTCAAACTCAGTAGTTGTTATCGCTCTTTCCAGTAGTTATTGGAGTTTCCTTCCTAACCTTTTATATAAATTGGTGTGGAATATCAATATCTTGATTATGTCATTATTTTTCTGAGTTTTTTTTTTTAAGCATTTCACCCCAAGTAAGGCGGGAAGCCACTAGGACGCAAGGGGTTACAGAAAATTTAGAGCAAGATCAGATAGGAGTGATAGAAGAAAGGATGAAGGTAGTGGATAGATTAAGGCAACTGGAGATGTCGATTGACATTACACTTGAATAGCTGGAGATTATAGCTCTCAGGGAAACAGGAATAGGGAAGGGAGTTCCACAGGCGAGAGGTGCGAGACATGAAGCTATTGGAGAGAAGAAACGGCTACATTTATGAGTTTCGACAGTGAAAGGGTGAGAGCGGGATGCCAGCCTCGTATGGCGCTTGAACTCATGACGTCTGGGAACCGGCGAATGCAGCTCCTCGGAGTAATTACCATGAAAGTATTTGTAGAACAGACAGAGCGAGGCGACGGCGCGTCTGTGAGAAAGTGACTGTAGACGAGATGCCAGAGCAGGGCCAGTTACATGTGCTATCCATTTAATTATTGCTGCTGTTGGTAGTTCTCACGTGATATGATTCTGTTATTTGGTAATGTTCTTTGTGATTCTTATAGCGCCAGTCTTCAATGTTCAAATAAGGATTATCTTTACCAAGTCCCCTAGGATTCACTCACTCAAACCTTTTTACCCAGTGATCTTAGAAAAATGTTGTACACAGACGGTAGTTTAGATATTTCTGAACGGGGTCTGGCGCCAGGCATATCATCCACAGGAAAATCTTAATCTGATAATTTAATAACATATCTCAAGTTTTCAGGTTAATGTTTTGGCTTTCTATCAATTTTCGGATTTGAAGTGTTTAGTTTTTCCTCATCCTGAAAATGAATTCAGTGTATGTATCACCATAGATTTAATTCCAATTCCAGATCAAAGTTTCTGTTTTTGGATGGTTTATCGAGTCCCATTTCTTGTTACAGGATGTTGCTTTTCTGTTCAGGATCATTCTAATCCCAAGTATGAATACTCATGTTATCAGCATAGCACCACCTAATCATCAGCACATTGGCCTCCGGAGGAAATGCAGGATCGTTGTTGATGGTCCACATATTCTACTCTACACGCAAGCCACCAATCTGGCACTGGGTGACATGCCACGAGCGTTTGCCGGTGGTGGCCCACTGTTGTGATGCTGGGGCGTTCGTCTCGGCAATGTTACCACTGGCGAACTGCTAGAGGTCCACCTGTGGCCCGACGGAGTCTGCCATCAGTGGGCTGCTGGTATTGCCATCGGTGGCCCGCCAGCAGGCCACTAGCGGCCGCGTGTAGAGCAATAAAAACATCAGCAATAACACTATAACTTCTACTTCTACTACTACTACTACTACTACTACTACTACTAATAATAATAATAATAATATTTTTCCTGACGTCACTAACTTCTCTGAACAACAAAATGATTTCAAGATTGCTTTTTAATTTACATAGATGTCTCCTAACATTGATTACAACGAAAGGATTGGGTGTTGGCAGCAACGTTTTTGGTTGGTAGCAAGGTTTTTGGTTGGAAGCAACGTCTTTGAGTAACGCAAAAATAAAACTATTCCGTCGAACTTTCTATGTAGACATTTACAGTACGATTTGGAAAGCAACAATGAAGACAAATGTTTTACCACCGAATTAAAGGATGCAGAATAGAAACACTCATGGCTGTTATTTTTGCGAACCGTTTCCATCACAAATACTCTTTCGAATTACAGAACGGCCAAAAATCAGAACTTTTCCATCTGGGAAGGATGCAGGAACGTTTACTGTAATTTCTAAAATTTTAGGTTCGATCAAACACATAGTTTAAACAAGAGTGAAGTTCTATTTTGAAATCCTACATCATCATATATTTATCTTCACCGCCGTTATGACTATCCTAATCATACAATATAATCAAAATCAAAGTCGCAGTTCTTGTGCGTGAGACGAATTTGCATGGATATTAATGATTACTGGGAGTATGCCAATGGTTTCATTACATCCAGTGTGGATAGCTCGAAGTATGACTGAAACAAATTGCCAATGAAATAGCTGCAAAGAAAGATTGTTATAATTTTAACAGAGATCAAACCACCTAAAAGGACAATTAAAATTCTAACAGAATCCATTTAGTCATCAGCTAGCGGCGAAATTTTATTCGCATTTAGAATGTGCTTAGCGACTGCTATCAACATATTTCAAAGAAATATCCATGCTTTAAGGAAACTTTTCAAACGAAACAAAAACTTCAAAGTTTAACAAATACAAACGATCACACTTAAAAGTTATTTCTGTCACAAAAAATATCTAATATTTTAAGGAGACATTTCACAACTCGCCCATCCCCTTTCTTTCAAACGAAACAAAAACATCAGATACATTTTAAGGCATACGAACGATCGCCCTCTCAAAAGTCCATTGTGTTTTGCGGTCGTTGTAATCCCCCCCCCCCACAAAAAAAACTGTCCTAGAAGGGCTCAAGCGTGTTAGTTATGTAAGAACGAGAATCAAGTTAATTCCATCACAAATTCCAAGAGAAATATTACCGATTCCTTCAAAAGATGGAAATTATCCTGATTCCCATTTGATATACGCCACCTATTGTACGAAACATGACTTGATTTATGTGATTTGCAAAACAAAGGAATTAAACAAATGATTTAATGACTACAGGTATGATGTCCGGACACATCACGTTGAAACATCTCTTCCTGTAGTTAAGTTAAGCAACGTTAAATGTAGTCAGTACTTAGATGGTTAATCGCATGGGAATACCCGATTCACTAAGCTTAACGAATACAAACGATCACACTCAAAAGTTATTTTTGTCACCAAAAAATACGCGTTTTAAGGAGATATTTAACAACTCGCCCATCCCCTTTCTTTCAACCGAAACAAAAAACATCAGAAAAATTTTAAGGCATACGAACGATCGCCCTCTCAAAAGTCCATTGTGTTTTGCGGTCGTTGTAATCCCCCCCCCCGCCAAAATAAAACCTGTCCTAGAAGGGCTCAATCGTGTTAGTTATGTAAGAACGAGAATCAAGTTAATTCCATCACAAATTACAAGAGAAATATTACTGATTCTTTCAAAAGATGGAAATTATCCTGATTCCCATTTGAATATCCGCCGCCCAATGTACGAAGAATGACTTGATTTATGAGATTTGCAAGAGTGAATAATTAAACAAAAGATTTAATGACCACAGTTATGATGTCCGGTCACATCACGTTGAACTTTGTCAGTACTTATATGGGTGACAACTTGCGAATACCAGATTCTCTAAGCTTGGATGTGCGGCTGATGTAACGCGCAAATACCATTGGGAAAGTTATGAATGCACCACTTTTCTCCAGTATATGGGTTAATTAGTAAAATTTGTATCGCTAAAAACATTATTTTCAAACAATAAAAAAAATTGTGAATAATATCTTTAAATTTTGACCTTAAATAACCCAGAGAGGCTGATATGCCGCTAAACCAAATCATTCAACCAAACAACCAACCGACACAACAATGGGCCATCAACATAATTTGTGAAATATTTTAAGATGATTACATATGCAAATTAATAAAGTTCAACTCTGGAGCAATATACAAAAGGACAGAAGATTTCCCTAAGATTTTTTACTAAACTGTCTGATTAATTATTTTTACTAGCTGATCAACTTACGAAATTTCAACATGAACCTGATTCCCAGCATGTTTCTCACTGTTACAGAATGCGAAATCCAAGGCCAGAATGGTCAGTGATTTGCCGGAGTGCTTCGTAGGCGGGTAATTTGACGGTGATGGATTGCCTTTGTCTGGATTTTGAATATAAGTCCAAAATGGCGCGAGTTGAACAGAGAGTCTCAAGAATTCTAAAGCGTCGATATGCCTCCCACACCTAGGTTTACAGCTAATACCTCCCGCGGAGTGGAGATGCTGAACCAAAGTGTGACATGCGTTTCTATGATATTATTCCTCCTACTCTCTCTTAGAATCCAAGCTGTCACTAGTAATAAAACGAATACCAAAAGTAAATGTTCCTTTTCGTTGATACCGTTTTTTATAGTAGGGTGGAAATGACGAGACGGCATAGAAAGCAACATCACGTTTCAGTTGCATCTCATCCTCACGGGTTGAGTTTCATTTGAGGTCACAAATACTTGTACTTTTAGATTTATATACATATTTTACACTTGTATACCTTTTTAAACATAAATTTGTTTAATAATAATAATAATAATAATAATAATAATAATAATAATAATAATAATAATAAATAAATAAATAAATAAAACGACGGAACGTAATTCTTCCAGTATTATGTACAACTTCCGGAAGACTGAGATTTAAGAAAAGAAAAGAAAATACAAAGTGTGTAACGATGTTTAATAACATATTGTCAGTTTTTTTTCAAGTTATGTATATCGTAACTGAGTCAATAATAATACTTTATGTTTCTGTGCATTCTTTAAAAAATAACATGAAGAAGACAGGCATAATGTTTCACTGAGCAATCAATAGCAATGCTCTTTTTCCATGTCCTTTGTGTTAGTTACTGTATTAAGCACACCCATATAAATTGTTCTGATTGGGACTTTCTTCAACTTCCAAAGCCTTGCGAGTTCAAACATCAATAGTTCATAGTTGATTACTTTCTCTTCTTCCTTTTTCTTTATCTTTGTATCAAAAGAAAACGATCGATCATTAACTCTTCTTTTACTATTTATTCTTACCATCTTCCAATTTCTTGTTCTCTAGGATCTTACATGTTTGTATTAAAAAAAAACACACAATCTCTTGCATCTCTTTAACTCAAGGACTTTCTCAGCTTTATGGTTGTACTAGTCCTTTTCTTGCTGACCCCCCCCCATCATTTCTCACACAACTTCCAATGGATGATTTTGATTTCTTGACTATGTCTTTATTACCTATACCCATTCTGATCTAAACTTATCTACTTACAATGTGTGCTATAGTTTGTTAGTTGCAATACTCAGTCGTAGTGACTGCAAAACACATCCGGCTCCCCATCGTGCCTTTCTTTCTGGGATTTCTTACTAACCAATAAGACAAATCCTCTTCTCTGACGCGTCCTGGATATGACGATAAACTACATTCGCGTCCTGGGTATGACGATAAGCTACGTCCAACAACAAGGCTTCAGATAATGTTTTCGGAAAAATAATGTTGCCAGCTATACGTTTTTGAAACAATGTTGTCAGCTATAAGTTTTTGAAACACTAATGTTGTCAGGTATGCGTTTTTGAAACAATGTTGCCAGCTACACATTTTTGAAACAATAATGTTGCCAGGTATGACGATAAACTACGTCCAACAACAAGGCTTCAGTTAATGTTTTCGGAAAAATAATGATGCCAGCTATACGTTTTTGAAACAATAATGTTGCCAGCTATACGTTTTTTTGGTAAAAATAATATTGACAGCTATGTGCTTTTGAAAAAATAATGTTGCCAGCTATACTTTTTTGAAACAATAATGTTCCCAGCTGTGCGTTTTTGAAACCATAGTGTTGCAAGCTATACGTTTTTGAACGTCCTGGATATGGCGATAAACTACATCCGCGTCCTGGGTACGGCGATGAACTACATACAACAGCAAGGCCTCAGATAATGTTTTCGGAAAAATAATGTTGCCAGCCATCCATTTTTGAAACAATAATGTTGCCAGCTATACGTTTTTTTAAACCATAATGTTGCCAGCTATACGTTTTTTGTAAAAAATAATGTTGCCAGCTGTACGTTTTTGAAACCATAATGTTGTCAGCTATACCTTTTTGAAACAATAGTGTTGCCAGCTTTGCGATTTTGAAACAATAGTGTTGCCAGCTTTGCGTTTTTGAAACAATAGTGTTGCCAGCTATACATTTTTTTTTAAAACCATGTTGCCAGCTATACGTTTTTGACTTTTAAAGTGACTCAAACTCATTTTCGGTATAAAGTGACCACTAAGTTTGAGATGCCGTTAAACAAAACAATTAATCAATCAATCAAGAACATGAAGAAATTATTTGCAAAAACTGAACCAAAAATTATATTGGATTTTCTAAAAAGAATTGGTCTCTCATCAAAGATGTAGACTGGTGTATAAGCAACATATCCTACCTTTTACCATTTTGCAAATAAAATGTCCTTATCAAATGGAAATTCTTGACTTAAACAAAATACCTAGGATTATTTTGTAGTGTACAAGCAAATGAGCTCTAGCTTGCTAAAAATATTCCATACAAAATAGGCATTTAAAATTCATATATTTGGCATATATATATAAACTGGATTTGGCATTAAATAACCCACAGTGGTTGATATGCCATAAAACCCAAACAAACAAACAAACCTTATCTGACTCATCAGCTATATTTTTGTTCTTTCTTGTCTTAAAGTCAGAATGCTACCATCACTTGTCAGTTAACACCATTTTTACTTTCGGAACATTTTGCCTTATTGCTATCGCTATGCCGACATTTAACTTGCATATATATATATATATATATATATATATATATATATATAATAGAATATAATAAAATATAAAAGGCTCAGATATTAATATTCCATGGTTATAATCTATTACGCTAGAAACGTAATAACGATCCAATTCATCAGACGTACAAATTCAAAATGTTTGAATTTGGAGATCTGATGAATTGGATCGTTATTACGATTCCAGTGTAATAATTCATAACCATGGAATATTAGTGTTTGAGCCTTTTATATTATATTCTTAGTCTGTCCTGGGCATTGAGTTCTACCTGGATTTTATCCTCTTGGAAATTTATGTACATATATATATATATATATATATATATATATATATATATATATAGATGTGTGTGTGTGTGGGGGGGTGTAGATATATATTCACCACTAACATTTTCAATATATATATATATATATATATATATATATATATATATATATATATATATACATATACATATATATAGCACCAATTGGTAGGGATAAATTCAAGGATGTCATTACTCCAAAGAGAGCTCAATATAAGTAACAGAGCAATATTTTCATCCACAGAGTTTCGCTGTATCTCAGATCATAACTAGATCCGCTCTCCTGGCCTTGACTGGGATTTCCATTTGAATGGCCAGGTCCCAGAAAACGTTTGATCGTTTAAGACAGATTCCAGTTATTACATATCATAGCCGTTTTTGCTCAGTTCTCAGTAGATAATCCTCTCCTACCCAATCGTGTCTACTTTCTACTATTTTAAGCCAAATTACCTCTATAAGTCAGCATTTGTTATTCTCTTGTCTTATCTATACTGGCCTTGATCAAATGGATGCTCACAGTAATATTCTAGATAGCCATTAAAAGTAGATCAGTTCCATTTTTTATATATCCTCTTCACAACATTTGTATGAGTAATTGTTCTTTGGTTTTAGTTTCTTGAAATTTGTATAGAGTTGGTTTTTTTTTTAATTTTGGAAGGATATGTTCTGGTCGTCTTTCTATGGCATCGTCACATTGCCGTATGTAGTCCTCAGGTAGCTTGATATAAAGTTGGAACAAAAGTTATATCCGATTTTTGAGGTAAAAATGTTCACCAAAATTTATTGTCTCTTTATGTTCTTTAGTAATGCTACAATGATATTTCTTTATTTCAGATTATGAGGATATTATTCATAAGATAATGCGGAACTTGTGCCTACGTCCGTCCCAACTACAGAACACATTAGACATGTTGTACTTAATGAATTACATGAATGTGTCAATGCAAATGCAGCAGTAAAACCCATCCAGTGTGCTTATGGGATCGGGGCATTGAGTGGAAGAAGTTACAGGGGGTGTTTTTTTCCTTTCAATACTGGGAATAATACTGGGATAATGTAGATTTTGAGCCAAGGAAGGATCATCGAAAATGATTCGATTCAGAGGATCGGGAAGCAGTTTCTGTTACTACGGCCAGAGAACTTAGTGATAAATTTAATTTTAGGCATACGGCAGTCCTACACGAACTAAAAAAGATTGAAAAGTTTCTGTAGTTGAAAAATGGGTTACATGCAACATGTCTCCAATAACAACAATGGAGGCTATTTGGAGATTAATACTTTTATAATCATTAGTATCTTCATTTGTAACATGAATGATAAAATCGGAGATAACTTTTGTTCCAAGCTAATAATATCAATAGTTCCAACCCTGTATCAATAATGTACGTTTCTTATTTTCAAATATAGTCTAACGAAAGGATATCTTGGGCTCAAGGATTTGTGCATTGTGACCAATTTTCGTGCTTTCAGATCCAGTGTTCACAGTTCTTGCCCAGTTTAAGAAGTGTGCTTAATATCCCAGTAGAATCATATCAAGTAATTTATTAACCGAGCAATATAGCCACTAAGATGGAAGGGGTTACTGGGAGTTAAACAGATTGAGAGGAATTTAGTTAGGCGAAAGGACAATAAAAGAAAGAAAGTTAAGAAGACGGAACACGGCGCTTGAAATTGAATTTAAATTTTTGAAAATTAAATGTGGCAGGGAAGCAAGAAACCGGAAGTGTGCTCCACAGGCGAGAAGTGTGAAGAAATAAACTACTAGAATATAACTGGCGATTATATCAAGCTATTTCAACAGTAAAAGGATAGTGGCCAATTTAATAGTACGTTTAAATTCCTGCAGTCGAGATAACAATAAGAAAAGTTCCTTAGAACAACTGCCATGAAAATATTTATAGAACAGACAGAGTGAAGTCAATGGCGTTGGTGGGAAAGTTAAAGACGTCGTGATGCCAGTTCAGGATCGATTATATTACAGTCCATTCTCTGGATTCTGTCAAGAATCCCGCGATATATAGCACGAGCACCAGGGCCACATATGGAAGCAACCTTCAATGCATGAACGAATGGAATATTTATGAATGTACAAGATGGATTATGATGAGAAAAAGTGTGCTGAAAAAGAAATGAAAGAATAAATGTAGAGAAGAAGACGAAGAAGAAGAATAAAAAAAAAGGATAAAAATAAAAAGCTTATTTATTATTATTTGAAGAATCAGAAGAAAGAAGAGAAGAAAGAAAAGAGAAGAAGAAAGAAGAAAACGGAGCAATGAAAATTAGGAGAAGTTAACAAAATGAAATTTGATTAAATTCGTGCAAGCGGAAAAATAAGTTATCATGGAGGAAAGAAAGAAAGAAAGAAAGAAAGAAAGAAAGAAAGAAAGAAAGAAAGAAAGAAAGAGATTGGGAAAAGCGGGAAGAAAAAGGACAACTGAAAACAAAAGAGAAAGAAAAAAAGGAACGGAAACTGAAAGCAATAAAAAGAAAGAAAGAAAGGGCACTGAAAGCAAAAGAGAAAGAAAGAAAGAAAGGCAATTGAAAGCAAAAGAGAAAGAAAGAAACGCAATTGAAAGCAAAAGAGAAAGAAGGAAAGGAAGAAAGGCAACAGGAAGCAAAAGAGAAAGAAGGAAATGCAATTGAAAGCAAAAGAGAAAGAAAGAAAGAAAGAAAGAAAGGCAATTGAAAGCAAAAGAGAAAGAAAGAAAGAAAGAAAGAAAGAAAGGCAATTGAAAGCAAAAGAGAAAGAAAGAAAGGCAATTGAAAGCAAAAGAGTAAGAAGGAAAGGCAATTGAATGATAAAGAAAAAGAAAGAAAGGCAAATAAAAGCAAAGAGAAAGAAGGAAAGGCAATTAAAACCAATAGAGTAAGAAAGAAAGAAAGAAAGAAAGAAAGAAATGCAATTGAAAGCAGAAGAGAAAGAAGGAAACGCAACTGAAAGCAAAAGATAAAGAAAGAAAGGCAAATAAAAGCAAAAGAGAAAGAAGGAAAGGCAATTGAAAGCAAAAGAGAAAGAAAGAAAGAAAGAAAGGCAATTGAAAGCAAAAGTGAAGGAAGGAAAGGCAATTGAAAGCAAAAGAGAAAGAAAGAAATGCAATTGAAAGCAAAAGAGAAAGAAAGAAAGAAAGAAAGGCAACTGAAAGCAAAAGAGAAAGAAGGAAATGCAATTGAAAGCAAAAGAAAAAGAAAGAAAGGCAACTGGAAGCAAAAGAGAAAGAAAGAAAGGCAATTGAAAGCAAAAGAGAAAGAAGGAAAGGCAATTGAAAGCAACAGAGCAAGAAAGAAAGAAAGGCAATTGAAAGCAAAAGAGAAAGAAAGAAACGCAATTGAATGCAAAAAAGAAAGAAAGAAAGAAAGGCAACTGAAAGCAAACGAGAAAGAAAGAAAGGCAACCGAAAGCAAAAGAAAAAGAAGGAAAGGCAACTGAAAGTAAGAGAAAGAAGGAAAGGCAACTGAAAGCAGAGAGAAAGAAGAAAAGGCAATTGAAAGTAAGAGAAAAAGAAGGAAAGACAACTAAAAGAAATGAGAAAGAAAGAAAAGCAAGCTAAAGAGAAAGATGGAAATGCAACTGAAAGCAAAGAGAAAGAAAGCAGCTGAAAGCAAAAGAAAAAAAGGAAAGGCTACTGAAAGCAAGGAGGAAGAAGGAAAGGTAATTGAAAGCAAAAGAGAAAGAAGGAAAGACAATTGAATGCAAAAGAGAAATAAGGAAAAGCAATTGAAAGCAAAAGAGAAAGAAAGAAGGCAATTGAAATCAAAAGAAAAAGAAGGAAAGGCAACTGAAAGCAAAAGAAAAAGAAAGAAAGGCAGTTGAAAGCAAAAGAGAAATAAGGAGAGGCTAGTGAAAGCAAAAGCGAAAGAAAGAAAGGCAATTGAAAGCCAAAGAAAAAGTAGAATGACATCTGAAAGCTAAAAAGAAAGAAATGAAGAAAGTTACAATAATCTCTCAGTTTCAGCAAGTATATAAAAAAGAAAAGAAAGATGTACATTCTACGCTTCAAAACGAATGACTGTTTATTATTGCACGTTGTTGATTGACCTTTGATGCACGGCTAATATTTCAAATGCATCAAAGCAACCTGCGACCTTCTACTATCATGTGCAATAGAGTGAAGATGCAATGTCGCTGGAATAATTAAAGTTTAGTCACATCATTTTTACTATCCTGTTCCTCGAAGACAAAACAGAGCTGATTCCTACGGAAGAGTTAAGGATCAAACAGATATTTGAAGAATAGGAAAAAAACAATTCAAATTCAGAGCAATAAGATCCGTAGAATTTCGACAAAATTTAGAGTTATTTAAATTAACTCGACACGCATTAATAGTTTCCCAGATTCAACTTATGCAATTTAATTATTGTCAAGTTCGATTTCAAGATTTAAAAAAAAATTGTATAATGTGATAAACATATATGTTATATCTTTATATGGATTTTTTAAATTTATCATATTACTGCTTCAAGATATCATTAATTGAATGCCTTTTTGGCCAGTTTCAATTTTAGCAAAAAGCAAAGAAAAACTTTTGCTTATTAGCCTAAAGCTATGGTAATCCCTTTATTTCCAAACACATATTTTAATGACAGCACCACAGAAAATAGTTAAAGAGTGTCGACTTTATTATTCATTATAACAATAGTTAGGAAAAGATCAGTTTCTGAAGCAGGCATCAGATAAGTGAACGATATTTCAAAATGGGTACTAAATTTATTCATCGTTATCATAATCATCATCTTGATTTTATAAAATGCTGGAGACTACCAACGATTTGTACAGTCTATCCTTCGTTTTTAAAGCTGATTTTGCTCCTCCATATTCTTGCCAATTTGGGAACAACTTGTCTAAAGATGGTAACTGAAGTACACGGATTGCTGTAGCTAAGGCAGCGATATCCAAATAGGAAATAAAAGCAGACATATTAAAATCAAATAACATGGAAGAATAACAAAGTGAATAAAAAAAACAAATTGCTATTCTTTCTTTTCTTTTTATTCAAATACATTCGTTTATATTGTCATTAAATTTTCTGAACTTTTAAAAATATATTTGTTTAAAAAATGAACAGGCATAAGATAGGTGAACAAAACTAATTCAATTAATTTAGTACACACAGACACACACACACACAGACACACAGAGAGACACACACAAATATATTAGGTTGGTGCAAAAATAATATCGTTTTCTCACATATGTTACTATGTGAGAAAACGACATTATTTTTGCAACAACCTAATATTTAAACATATATTTGATAAATATAACTATCTATTATGTCTGATCTGAGCCGTCCTAATGTTCATATGTTTGCTTTTATTTCGGGTGAAAATAAAGACAAAAATTGTCCAACATTTGGATATTGTTATCGTCGCATAGCAATCTTCTATGTCAACATAACAAAATGTTATCTTCGATGGTGAATATCTTTGTTAAAATGTCCGTATAACCACTCTGAAAATGGCTCATGTGAGCCTAAAGCTTAGATCAAGGACCAACTTAATAAAAAAATATCCATATTTCGACTTCGACATTATCTTGCTCGATTTTCCCAGTATCTTACGATGAATATCAACTTGTAGGGTTCTCTGTCAGTGATTCAAAGTATGGGAATGGAACAGATACAACACTCTGATCCTAGTTGGAAAAGGTTTAACTAGCGTACAGGCAAACAGAATAATAACGCTGATGCAAAAAGATAAGCGTTGTCTAATATGAACAAATTTCAAAAATTGGAAAAACTTCTAATGGAGAGTGCTTCTTCGTTACAAATTTCTAGGTAAATAATTTTTCGAGTAACATTTGAGATGCACTTAAGAAACTTAGATATTCAAAAAACATAGTTTTTTTTTTCAGTATTTGATCAAGAATAGATAATCTACTTTAAAATTGCATTTCTTCTTTTTCCAAAGTTTTTAACGAAATGCCTGATGAGAGCTTAATCATTCACTTGACTTGTAGTTAGATGGATTATGATATCTTTCACAAAATATCTTTTTAAATCAATTTTTAAAATTTCTAAATAATCCAAGGAAGATTATTTTTTTCCTAAACATTATACTGAAAATTTTATTAACACATGAAAATCTTTTATATTTTCTTTTCGAAGTAACAAACTTTTCGCAGTTAAGCAATGTCGAGACTGGTCAGTACTTAGATGGGTGACCACTTGGGAATACCAAGTGCGGTAAGCTTGGATGTGCGAGTGATATAATGGATAATGACTCGGAATTGTTAATCGTAGAGACGAGTTCCAGGATTTCGCTATATTCACTTAAATAACCTTGGGAAAACTCCGTTATATTCGCGTGCAAGTAACATTTTGAGAGATATTAATTAACCTCTTCTACCCCACCTACGGGTTAATTAGTATTTAAAATAACTCTTACAATCTAGAAGTATTTTCTGGCTTTAAGTAACCTTCAAAGGGTTGATAAACCGTATAAAACAAATCAGTCAGTCAAAATCTACGTTAATTCATACGTTTGAAATCAGAGCTAATAAATATTTGTCAAAGAAAATGTTCCGTGTTTGACAGCAAAAAAACATTTATGTCCAATTCAGTAGGACAACGTTCAGAAAACACTACTTGTTAGCCGACCGTTGTGAACCTTAAATAGTTTTTAAGAGTCACGGTTTGGTGCTCATGCTATATATTTAGAGGTTCTTGATAAAATCAAAAGAAGAATCTGCAATGTCATTGGTCTTAATCTCTTTAACACCACCGTAACATAGTTTCCCCAATGCATTTTCTATAAATATTTTCATGGTAATTGTTCTGATAATCTTTCCTCTATAGTACCTCGAATATAAGCGTGTGGAGTTACCCCACTTACTTTCCTAAAAATCGTTGCTAGGGGACGTTTTCTAAGCTTATAAATAAGCGTTGACATTCTTTGTCATTCTCTTTTTCCTTCTTCGCTCAGGAACGGTAAGATGTAGATCGAACGAGGAAAACGCTTTCCCACTGGGGAACGCGCACGCACATACACGCCTTTTATTTCGTTTTCATTAAAACTTTCTCCTGCACCAAAACTACACCCACACACACAAACAATTTACTATTTTAAATGTTTTTTTTTCATTCATTGATTTGTAACACGGAACAATATTCTATTGTCTGAGCATACCCTTCTTTTGTTAATACATATATTATCGTTTGATTATGTATATGGGGTTTTGTTGTTACTTTGATATTTTATTACCCGGACTCACATCTCGAGTCCGTCATTTTTGTTGTGGGATAAATATACCAGGAGACACGTGTTTTCTAACTTTAAACACTTGACCAGTATACTCCCGCAACAGATTGGTCTCATCGTGTTCACCAGTAAGTTGAAATGCCTAGATGTAACCGTATGTTGCCAGTCAAGTTTGATCTTCAAAGATTTAAGAGCAATGTCAATTGTTACCTTCTCTATTCTTAACTGCTGTACTTTTAGCGTTCTCTCGTCTTCATTTTTTATCATATTCTCTAACACTCAGTAATTCCTTACATTTTAGTGTCTTTATTGCCTTGTCTGGGGTGAAATGATTAAAGAGTCATTTTCATGTACGGCAGTCTTTTAATCATTTCAATCCTTAAAATCAGTATCAAATTTCTGATTAATGATTTACACTTCTTTTTTTTGTTTGTTGTTGTTGGCTTTTTTCTTCTGTTAATTTATGAATCCTATGCTTGTCTGCCGCTGTGTCAGCCTAACGAAGTATTAGTGATACAAGACACCAGACGGAAACCCTATAATCCCAACCAAATGCTTTTCGCAAAGAATGCACCAAGAAAGATCCCTTTATGCAAACCACCAATCTGCCACAGGGTGGTATGCCACCAGCGTTTACCGCTGTTGGCCCGGGGGGTGTTCGTCTCGGTTATATTACCACTGGCGACCCGCTGGAGGCCCAATAATAATTCTTGCCATAAATATAACCAGGATGATAAAATGCGTCAAATCAGTAGCAGATTTCAAAAAGGTACCCTATCAATTACAACTTATCGTCAAAATACGCAAATAAAAGTACTATAAATCCGCAAATAAAAGTACTATAAATACACAAATAAAGTACTATAAATAAAACAATTAGTAATTTTTTATGATTGTTAAACTACCTGCAAAATATTAGTAAGAAAACAGGTAATGTTTTTTTAAGCATTTCACCACAAGCAAAGCGGGAGTGTCACTAGCAGGCAAGGAGTTACAGAAAATTAAATTAAGAGAAAAAAGGGATGTTTGAGGAAAGGATAAAAAGAAAGAGGCGGATCAATATCAAGGCATCAGAAGATGTCGATTGACATTACATTTAATTTTTTTAAGATTATATTTATCAGGGAAGCAAGTAAGAGGAAAGGAATTTCACTGCCGGGAAGTGCGAGAGAAGAAACTGTTGAAGTAGAAGATGCGGTTACATTTAACTGTTTCGACAGTAAACGGGTGGGACCTAGGTTCCAACCTAGTAGCATGCTTAAATTCATGCAGTCCGGGCATCAGAGAAAATAGCTCGTCAGAGCAGTTGCTATGAAAATATTTGTAGAAAAGACAGAGGGAATCCACATTACGTCTGTGATAAAGTGAAAGGAGTCGAGCTGGCAGGTTACATTGCATATCCGTCTAGAGATGACTGACGGAGACACCAGACCATATATGGCAACAGTATTCAATGCAAGGACGAATGGTTGATTTGTAGATTTGAAGGATGGACTCAGACGAGAAAAAACCTTCTGGCACGATACAGAGAACCAACTTTCCTTACGGTAGATTTAGCTATTGATTCAGGTTAGTGGAAAACGTGAGACCAAGAAGGCGCAAATAGACGCTCTCGTCATGTCGAGCACTAATGATACTGATAGGAGGCAGAGAGGTTTCTCTATGGTGGGTAAATGATAGCAGTTTCGTTTTGGAAGCATTTCCTCCCCAGTCAACCACCGATAAATTAGTTGTCTTCTTTACAGTTAGATATTTTGTTGTTATTATCACAATTTCGGTATTTTCAGGTATATGTCCATCCAACTAAGGTTCACCCCTATAAAATGCCTGGGGGCTACTCTATACAGATAGGAGGGGAAGATAACGGTTAACTCTAGCCTTGAACAAGTTAAGATTGTAGTGATCACAGGAAGAACCTGATCGAGTGGAACCTACTTCTCCCTGGTGAAATACAGAGGGATTGTGGGTGGTTTGTTATAATGTAAGTGGCATGGCAGATCCTGTCGGTGAAGGGTTAGATTTGGCGGACCAGGGAATGCAGTTCGGCCGGGCAGTTTCCATGGAACTAGCGGTAGAGCAGAGAGATGCTTGTCGCATCCTGACTGTGGCAGAAAGGTTGAAGAGTGGAGAATAGTTCGTCACCCGCAAAGGCCTAGAGACGAGTTTGAACTTTATCAAGGTTGGAGAGTGAGGTCTGGGCAGCTCCCGATCAAATATGAGAAGATTATTTCGGCCTGATCTGGCTTTAGTAAAGTAGAGAGTGGCAGGAGGAGTCAAGTACTTCCTAGAGCGGTACCAGATTATTAGCAATAGACACGATGCCTCACCGAGTGGATATTTGTCGTATTTGCGAGATCTACTCTAATCAGTCTAATATCGCAATGCTTTTCTTGTTCTTCTTTCGTTCGGAATTATTGTTTTGCTTCTGCAGACATATTTGAAAATCTTGTTGATTTTCTGCACAGCATTGTCCTGATTTTCAAAAGCACACCTGCAAGGTACAGAAGATCAATTAATGTTTATTAATGTTTAGTCGTAGTTTTTGTCACCTGTATTACAGAATAAAACGATTTCTTTTTGTTTTTCATGTAAAGCAGTTGAAAAGAATCATGTTGTACACATTAATATTAGCGCAAAACTTTCTTAAAGAAGTTTTTTCGTGGAAAACAACCGGAAAGATCAAGTTTTATTAGTCTGATTTTTTTTATGGCTGCACTATAGGGTCTCATGCAAACAAGTCGATCAAATGTTCATATATGTATATATATATATGTGTGTGTGTGTGTGTGTGTTTAAAATTATGTTTTTATTAGGTGTTAAATACAGTAACCATTTTTCAGTTCCTGAATTTACATATTAACCAGTGAATTCATTGTATTTACAAGGACTGAAAGTACAATTTAATATAAATATTTTTCGTGTTAAACATATTCTGTTTCATCATTAGGTAAGAGATTTATTGATGTGCCTATTGTGTGCATACAAACACTCACACACACATACATATATATTTCGAATGCTGATTTTCAAGACAAGCTAATACATTTCAATTGATATATGGTTACCACACGACCCACAAATTCTCTTACCCTGCTTTGAGAACTAACAAAAACAAATCACGGCGTCTGATAACCAAATTTGTATTCAAAACCAGTGAAACAAAAGAACACACATGACGTTAATTTTATTCAAGACTACCAGTAGAGCCCGGCATTGCTCGGGGATCTAACAGTAAGAGATAGATCAAATATCGACCATCATAAAGACTGAAAAATAAAATTGACAAAGATTATTGTTTATGGTTGAAGGACACGCATGTCTTAATTACTTTTTTTTTTTTATTTTTCTACGAATTCGTCAAACCCAAACTCAAGCAAAAACATTGTTTTCAATCGTTATGAGTCTACCAATTTTATTATAAACAATTGTCTTGTAAATGGAATTTTTAAAGCATTCTGAATGTGAAAATAAAGAAAAAAGTGTGCAAGACAATAAGAAACACTACCTGCCAAAAAAAAGTGAAGTTTTGTTGAAATCGATGGAAAAATGTAGGAAATCCGATCCCATATATGAACGAACACACACACACACGCACACGCAAACAAACACACGTACACACACAAACAACCTGGGTTTTTAAGTATAACTCGATATGATTTGTCCCCCTTTCATTCTCGCGGTGCCTCTTAATCGTGTTTTCAAATTGATTTCGTGCAAAAACAATTGTGTTTCTCTAAATTTTGGCGCTGTCAGAACAACCGCAAGGTAATTTTTTCGTATCCCTGTGAAGTTTTGTTGAAATCGATTGAAAAATGTAGGAAATCCGATCCCATATATAAACGAACACACACACACACACAAACAACCTGGGTTTTAAGTATAACTCGATATGAGTTGTCCGCCTTTCATTCTCGCGATGCCTCTTAATCGTGTTTTCAAAACAATTGTGTTTTTCCAATTTTTGGCGCTGTCAGAACCACCGCAAGGTAATTTTACGTAGTCCTGTGAAGTTTTGTTGAAATTGGTTGAAAAATGTAGGAAATCCGATCCTGGATCGGATTTCCTACATTTTTCAACCGATTTCAACTAAACGTAGACACACACACACACACAACCTGTTTTTCTTCTTCAAGCGAAATTTTTTTGGGAATCAAAATTTCCCAAAAAAATTTCGCTTGAAGATGGAACAGAGCCTACTTTAACTCAAGTTAATTCAAATATTATTTTGAAGTTTTCGGCTCTTGTTTTGAAACGCGTGTTGGAATCATATTTTTAAATAAATAATTATATTTATGCTCTACTTTCGTATCGAGCACTATTTTTTAAAAATAATTACAAAAATACTAAGGAACTTTGGATTATTTACCAAACCAGTTTCTTTCCTATTTTCTACAATATTTTCACATATATATATATATATATATATATATATATATATATATATATATATATATATGAATAAATAAAAAATATTGAATTTATTTGTATATGAAAATTAACATTATTAAATAAATTTTGATATATATATCATGAAACAGACTGTCACTTCTTCGTGTTGACTTCAATGTTCAATTTTATATCAACATACTCTTTATCCCTGATAATGAGCATTTTAACACAAACATCTTCTTTCATGTGCCATGTTTCTTCAGGATTATGGCCCTACACATATTCTTGTCCTTAATATTTTTTTTTTGTTATTTCTCTCTATTCTGCCATCCATTTGCTAAAGCCCATCAAGTATGTTAATCGCTGCTTTCCTCTGTCCCTGTTCCCGTCTATTTACAATGCTGTTCAATAAAAGTTACTCACTTGATTTTTTCGCCTATTCTTTTTGGGGTCAAAATAATTTTTAATCTTACTAATATAAAGACCCTTCCCGACCACCTAGTAAAAAGTTTACTCACCCTAAGTTATTCTATTGATAATTATAACTTGGGATATAAATGAGATTTAGGGAAAAACTCTGTGCCCAAAAAAGTGACTCACTTATTTCCTGCAACTAGTAATCAATAGAAACATAACCGAACAGTTTTAAATAAAGAATAATAGAGGTATAATTTATTTATAATAGGTAATATATTTCGAAATATTTAATAATCTATGGGTTCTCCTTTATTTTGAATAACCTTTTCAACCCTTTTTGGCATTGACGATTAGGTTCTGGCAGATCTCATCTCCAAGCATTGAATTCCATTTGGATATGAAATTCACAATCAAATCCTCTTTGTTGCTCAACTGTTTTCTCGAGAGCCTGTACTTTATAATGATCCATAAGTTTTCTATGGGGTTGAGGTCAGGAGATTGGGACGCCCATGTCATAACACTCACCTGCTTCTCATCAAAGTATTCCTTCATCAATTTTGATTTGTGACAGGAAGCATTATCCTGCATAAAAATGAGCTTAGTGGGGTCGATTTGCACCCTTTCAGCAGAAGAGAGCAGACAAGACTCTAAAATTCTCTTGTACTGCTCGCTCCTGAGGGTCTTTTCAATAGGTTTTAAGAAACCAGTTCCATGAAAAGAAAAGCATCCCAGAACATTATACTGAACGGATGCTCGACAGTACTTACTGCTAACTTCAAAGAGCTTTCAAAGCTTCTTCGGATTTTAGATAGCTTATCCTTTGAATTTAGCTCAACATTCGTTTCATCAGAGAAGAAATTATTCTTCCAGTCTTCTACGGTGAAATTTTTGTAATAGTGAGCCCATTCAAGTCTCTTGACTTTGTTGAATTTGCTTATTAGCGACTTAAACCTTCGTGTACAAGATTTGTAGCCTTGTTCTAACAGCCACCGATGGACTGTTGAAGAGGCAAGACTAACACCTTGCTGTTCGCTTCGACTGGCTGCAACTTTTTGGCTCGTCCTATTCTTCGCAACTTCTCTCTTGATTACCCTGCCAGTTCTATCATCAATCTTTTTCTTTCGTCCTCTTGTTTCCTTCTTTGGTGACATCATTATGCGTCCTAAGCACTTGAGAGACAGTTGATTGCGAGGTTATAGCAATTTCTCTTGTAGACTTGCCTGCTTTTGAGAGGGCAATAATAGATGCCTTAAGTGGTTCTGAGTGGCTATTTTAAGCTGTTTTTATACTGTATGAGGCTTTCTGGAATACTCTAGATTTAATTTAAGCTCTTCTAGAATTCTCTAGAAATTCGTTCTGAGTGTATTGTAAAATAGTTTTCAATATTTTGTCAAAAGCTCCTAAAATTTACCAGTTTAATCATTAGAATGAGATATCTGAGTCACTTTTTTGCACAGAGTTTTTTCCTGAATTTTATTTATATCCAAATTTATAATTATCACTAGAATACCTTTTAGTAACAGTTCAGTAGTCATCATTGTTTCCAACGAAATAAATCTATCTATCTATCTATCTATCTATCTATCTATCTATCTAAAAAGAAAAAACAGTAAGATATATAATCCGGTGTTCTTATAGATATTTTTATTTTTACAAAATAGTGCTCAATGTAAATTTACAGAGCATTAATTGTCAGATTTCATTGAAGAATACATACCTACCAAAACGTAACTAATAACTGATACATCAAAATACAAACATAATGAACACGCAAACACCCCTTATCTGGTTGAAGCGAATTTCTCTGTATCCTTGGAACGTGAATTATGATTTTTGCTGTGTCTTTAAAACCTAGTAATTTTAAAAGTTACTCCAAAATTCGCTTGAGGATGAAATGGAACTAATGTCTTTAATTTAATTACACAATTAAATTCGGAACTTCCATTTTTGAAACATGGTTAAAACTGTGTAGCGGAAAAACATATTTTAAATCAATTATATATATATATATATATATATATATATATATATATATATATATATATATATATATGCAGCATATTTTCATTCAAGCATGTTTGGTTGAATAATCTAGGCATATGCCCATTTATTTTTTATTTTAATTCTCTCAAGTTCACGGATCAATTTCTTTGTGCTGTTACAAAACCGAGTAAGAAAGACACTGTAATTATTCATATAGTTTTTATTTTTCCAAATACTTTCAATCTAATTCAAGATCATCTTCAGTGGGGAATTGCTAAGACAAAGAATTAATGTATTTGACAGATATGAATTTTTTTCGTACGCAAAAACATGCTAGGTTAATTCAATTTTTTTTACCGCTATGTAAGGGAGGTAACGTAATTTATATTTAAAAAATCTTTATAATAAGTTGTAATTACGTGGTTTAAGTTATTCTGTTACAATTGCAGTTTGTTAACATTTACAATATGGATATTTAAAAAAAATATTGTTACAAACATTTTAGAACTTTCTTGCTATACTCATAATTAATTCTATTGATTGTTGGGCGAAATTTTTTATATAAAGAGCTTCTTGAATTGGAAATTTTTGTTTTTATTTTCGTGGTAGAGTATACTTGTATTATCGATTAATATTTCTCTAATTCGTGTATGTGGGCAGGAATGTTCCTTTAAATGTTGTATAATCGGACTATATATATATATATATATATATATATATATATATATATATATATAAATGAAGAAATATAGTTTTAAGATGTGCGATATTTATGGGATAAAGTGCTGAATATCAGAGATAGAGCGTGTGTAAATATAAAAGTGAAGATAGAAGTCAACACTTAGAGGCGACAGTCTGTTTCATGCTAGATGCAATCATCAGGCCTGACGATTGCATCTAGCATGAAACAGACCGTCGCCTGTAAGTGTTGACTTCTATGTTCACTTTTCTATATATATATGTGTGTGTGGTTGTGTGTGTGTGTGTGTGTGTGTGTGTGTGTGTGTGTTTGCATGTGTGTGTGTTTCTATGTAATCATTTATTCAAAAATTATAACATAAAAATGTTATGAAATCAGGACAAAAATAGCCATTTTGTTTCAACACTTCTGGTATCTTATCAATTGATGGTCTTATCAAGTGATCGTATATATATATATATATATATATATATATATATATATATATATATATATATATATATATATATATGCTGTAATATGCTGTATATAAATCTAGGATGGATGTCTAGGACAGTAGTCTACTCAGAAATGAGTGTATACAAGCGTGTGTCCTTGGCTGGCTACACATTCTGAGAAATGCAATGTATGTAATAGTTAGGGACATAGGTTTTATTCTAAACGATCTTGACATTCGAACAAATTATGTTTGACAGGTGCACTTTCATGGAAAAGAGGGACAAACGATGTTGGAATTGGATAATCACTTCGTCAGCCGTAATTACGCCTTTTTAATTGTTCCCCCCGCGCCGTAATTGATGATTAAATGGATTCCTGTTGATTTTTCTTTTTAATTCTTGATTTGGCATCTGCTTTCTTTTTCTTTTGTTTATTGACATCAGTGATAATAATAAAGATAATAGGAAAATGGGTGGATGTTTGAATTGGTATGATGCGGGAAATTGCTTTACTGAAGGATCTATCTATCTATCTATCTATCTATCTATCTATCTATCTATCTATCTATCTGACTATAGCAATTTAATTATTTTCTTTCTCGCTTTCTTTCTTTCTTTCTATGACAATTTAATTATTTTCTTTCGCGCTTTCTTTCTTTCTTTCTTTCGCGCTTTCTTTCTATGACAATTTAATTATTTTCTTTCGCGCTTTCTCGCTATCTATCTATCTATCTATCTATCTATCTGTCTGTCTCTCTATCTATCTATGGCAATTTAATTATTTTCTTTCTCGCTTTCTTTCTTTCTTTCTTTCTTTCTTTCTTTCTATGACAATTTAATTATTTTCTTTCGCGCTTTCTTTCTTTCGCGCTTTCTTTCTTTCGCGCTTTCTTTCTTTCTTTCTTTCTTTCTATGACAATTTAATTATTTTCTTTCGCGCTTTCTCGCTATCTATCTATCTATCTATCTATCTATCTGTCTGTCTGTCTGTCTGTCTATCTATCTATGGCAATTTAATTATTTTCTTTCGCGCTTTCTTTCTTTCTTTCTTTCTTTCTTTCTTTCTTTCTATGACAATTTAATTATTTTCTTTCGCGCTTTCTCGCTATCTATCTATCTATCTTTCTATCTATCTATCTATCTATCTATCTATCTATCTATATATATATATATATATATATATATATATCTGTCTGTCTGTCTATCTATCTATCTATCTGTCTATCTATCTATCTATCTATCTATCTATCTATCTATCTGTCTGTCTCTCTATCTATCTATCTATGGCAATTTAATTATTTTCTTTCTCGCTTTCTTTCTTTCTTTCTTTCTTTCTTTTCTTTCTTTCTTCCTATCTATCTCTCTATCTATCTATCTCAATTTGATTGTTTTTCTCTCTTTCTTTTCCGTTAACTATTTGTCTCCCACAATATTTTTAATCATTTTTTTCTCTGTCATATATATCTATATATCTGTCTTCCTATCTATGTTGTTTCTTAACTCTTTCCGTCTATCCGTCTGCTTCTGTTTTCCTCTTTCTATCTTCCTCTCTCTATATTTCTAGGTGCGTGTACTCTTACAGAATGCGAAGACCAGGGTCAGAAAGATCAGCGATTGACTCGAGTGACTCGTGGGCAGGGCATTCTGACAGTGATGGATTGTCTTTGTCTGGGTTTTGCAAAACAGCACGAATTCAACAGAAGGTTCTGAAGCGTCGATATGCCTCCCACACGCAGCCTAGCGATGGGCTAATACCACCCGTGATGGGACACTGAGCCAACAAGCGATATGCGTTCCTCTGACATCAGTTCTACTACCTCATAGAATCCAAGCTACCACTCTTAATAAAATGAATACCAACGAAAAGGAACTCTGAACTGAAGACATGTAAAAAAGGTAAAAAAAAAAAAAAAGGCAATGAACAATTCTGGGGGTTTGCCAAAGAGAAAACAAAAAGACGTTTCCAAATACCCATGCACATTTGTGCAGACGGGCTAAAAAAAAAATGTAACAGCCATATGTGCAACTTTGAACAATTGCATTTTTTGTTCCTTCAACAGGTGTCATACAGAATGACACACCACTGGAATAAGTGGTATGAAATGACCCAAATCGAGGATGCTGTCATGTTTTATGTTGTTATGCAATTCTGTAAAAGTCTATTTGCAGTTATATCATATATTGGAATGTATCTTTTGTTGTGTTGTGTTGTATAATATTTCTTTCGACTTTTGAATATGGCGCTGGTTCTGGAGGCATAGTGAGAGATGGACGAATAAGGTACAAGTTACACTTGGCAATGATTTAAAATACATATTGTTATGTATTTTGAGAGAGGAAAAGGAGAGGTAATGCTACAGAATACGACGACAGGAGCTAGAATGGTCAAAGAGTGTTCGGAGTCATTCGTAGGTGGGAATTCTTCATCTGGGTTTTGAATAAAAATCTATAACGGTGCGAATTCAACAGAGGGTCTCAAGAATTCTGAAGCGTCGATGTGCCTCCCACACCTAGGTTTGCGACCGCCTAATGCTACCCGTGGAATTACGTAGAACCAACGTACAACATAAGTTCCTGTGAATCAGTCCTTCCACTGTATCGTAGAATCCAAGCTGTCACACTTAATAAAACGAATACCAAAATTAAATGACCTTTTTCGTTGATACTATTTTATTTAGTAGCGTGAGGATCTCGAGACAACTCAGAACGCGACAGACGTACGCGTCTGTCTGTCTGCATATATATATATATATATATATATATATATATATATATATATATATATATATATATATATATTCTTCCCAAGATCTGCTGCTTTGCGGACCAAACTCCCAGGTGGATGTTTTCCAATAACTAAAAGGATGACCTACTCAAGTTTAGGGCTAACAGTTATCTTACCTGCAGGGCCCCATAAATTTCTCTTTTTGCCATTTCTTATGCTCATATACCTCCACACAGTAATCATCTAGCTTGAGAAAATTTGTATTTAGAGGACATATATATATATATATATATATATATATATATATATATATATATATATATATATATATATATTATTGTTTTACGTTATTTATATAGACACAAATATTTAGGTAAATGCTCTGTTTATAATAAACATTATTAAAAACATTTAGCGGCCTTAATTTCCAAGAAATTTCATAGAAAATATGTCTCCGAGAAGAATCGAACCTGCATGGAACCGTCATATAGACTAACGTACTATGCTATTTGGCTACGAAGGAAGCATGGGGTTAGCAAGATCAAATTAATGCTTTTAAACTACAAATTTACCATGATTTCCCTCGAACGTTCATATCTGCTCGAAGCGTATCTTAACATAAACAAATGACGTCATATATTATGAAATATTGTTTATTATATATATATATATATATATATATATTGATGCATGTTTCATTAAATAACATAGACAGGTTTGATTTATTTATTTTAAGTAAATTCTTTTCATATTGTCAGATAAGCTTAATAACGTTATCATTGAACGATGAAAGAAAAACACCATATTGATACATGTTTTTTAATCCTATCTAAGCTTTCGGCTTACATAATCCATTATCAAAAATGACAATTACATTTCAATATATTAAACAATACACGGACAAAACAATAATGAGTTGGATATACTAGATTTAGTGTAGTATATGATTAACTTAATGTTTTGCTAGGATCTTTTGTAGATATATTAGAATGTAAAACAAACACTTATTAATAATAGCTTTTTAAACTATATAGTTGATGAACAAATAATATGCTTTCTTAGAAATCTCAATACTAAGCAATTAGAACATAATATTGCTTCAACTAATCCCAAACAAATTAATCTCCTATATAGTAGTCAAATGCATACTAATTATAAACAAGATTTAAATATACTAAAATAATTGGTAAATACTAATATATCTACAACAGATCCTAGAAAAAATTAAGTTAATCATATATGAGATATTGTTTTGCAGACATTAGTGTTTACCAATTATTTTAGTTTATTTTTATCTTGTTTATAAGTATCATGTATAATAATATACTCTGAGTCTTGCTACCGGTGAGAAATAATATTTATTAATATATACTTTTTAGCTCTGTTATAGTATATCGAACACTATTTTATTAACACCAGTATTTACTGTGCGATGTTATATAAATATATATATATATATATATATATATATATATATATATATATATATATATATATATACATATATGTATATATATATATATATATATTCAGAAAAGATAAGTATTCACTCATGCTGACACAGGCATTCTTGAGCACACACTTTCACATAAATATCTAATGATGATCTTGTTTGGCTTGATAGAAGTAAAAATAAGAGACTGCGCAGATAAATTTCTAAAGATATTTATACTTTGATCTCGGTAGAGTTGCTTGATTGATTGAAAAGTCAAATATTCTGACAAGATTTAATTTAATACAAATAACTTAAAAAGAAACTAAAACGAATCCTGAATTTCAAGTTTGGTTAAAAAGATACTACAAATATTTTGTTTATTTTCCAATTTGAAAATATCTCTCCATGAGTTAACCGAAGCTGTAATTCTAAATTTACAAAGTGTAGCTGAAGGTACATTTTCATTGGAAAAGACTATAACAAAGAAAAAAAAGCAAAGGATTACAAGGGGGGTTTAAACTAAAATGAATATCTTAAATTACCGTTTACTTCATTTTAAATATAATTTTAGGGGTCCTTTCGGAAAAGAGAAAAAATTAGTCTGACGCCGAGTGTAATTGCAGCGAAACAGACTCCTTTCTTTGGTTTGTTTTAAGTCAATTGGTTATTTAACGCCGAGAAAATTTTTGCTGGTAATATTTTTTTCGAAAATGTATTGCTAGTAATGTTTTTTCACTCAAAAATCTATTTCTGGTAATATTATTTCCTTCAAAAATCTATTAGGTTGGTGCAAAAATAATGACGTAATAATGTCATTTTTTGACGTATTTTTTAACGTCAAAAAACGACATTATTACGTCATTATTTTTACACCAACCTAATATTTCTTGTAATGTTTTTTCCTTCATAAAATCTATGTCTAGTAATATTTTTTCCTTCAAAAATCTATTTCTGGTAATGTTTTTTCCTTCATAAAATCTATTTCTGGTAATATTTTTTCCTTCAAAAATCTATGTCTAGTAATATTTTTTCCTTCAAAAATCTATTTCTGGTAATGTTTTTTCCTTCATAAAATCTATTTCTGGTAATATTTTTTCCTTCAAAAATCTATGTCTAGTAATATTTTTTCCTTCAAAAATCTATTTCTGGTAATATTTTTTCCTTCAAAAATCTATGTCTAGTAATATTTTTTCCTTCAAAAATCTATTTCTGGTAATATTTTTTCCTTCATAAAATCTATTTCTGGTAATATTTTTTCCTTTAAAAATCTATTAGGTTGGTGCAAAAATAATGACGTAAGAATGTCATTTTTTGACGTATTAACGTCAAAAAACGACATTATTACGTCATTATTTTTGCACCAACCTATTATTTCTGGTAATGTTTTTTCCTTCATAAAATCTATTTCTGGTAATATATTTTCTTCAAAATTTATCACTGGTAATATTTTTTTTCAAAAAATGTATATCTGGTAATATTTTTTTTCAAAAAATGTGTAGCTGTTAATTTTTTTTTTTCAAAAATGTATTGCTGGTAATAATTTTTTCATTCAAAAATTTATTGCTCCTAATATTTTTTTACAAAGTATTTCTGGTATTAAAACCTATATTTACACTGTGATAGTATTTTGGACCCCAGTTTGGAGGTTAACTATTTGCTCATATCTGGGACCCTAACAGGTGCTATCATCCTTGATCAGGGTAGTACCTGGAAACACCAGAAATTAAGAGGTGGTTCCCCGCTCCTCAAAACCTCCTGATCAGAGGCCTTTCTTTTGAACGTAGTTTATCGTCTTACCCAGGACGGCGATGTGGTTTATCGTCTTACCCAGGATGCGGATGTAGTTTATCTTCATGTGGTAAAATACAGTAGCGGGCTTACACAAAATGCTTCTCGTCCACCTTAAACTATCGCATCAGGTTAGCAGTTCCTTCAAAATACAAACCTGTTTCCTCTTAGAAAACAGCAGTTCATGAATAACAAAATTAGATCAACAGTTCATATAAATCAGTTTCTTAACAACAAATGCAATTTGCTCACTTTGAAAAGTTCATAATTTAAAATGTGGAAGGTTCAATTTTCTATTTGTATGCTTGTTTTTTTTTTTCCGACAAATCTTTCTAAAGAAGTGGTGGAAGAAAACGTCCTTTTAAAGATTACGCTCCGTCATTTAAAAAAAATATCAATATATATATATATATATATATATATATATATATATATATATGTGCGTGTGTGTGTCTCTCTCTCTGTATATATATATATATATATATATATATATATGTGTGTGTGTGTGTGTGTGTGTGTGTGCGTGTGTGTGTGCGTGCATATATATATGTGTGTGTGTGTCTTTTTACATTTCATTTATTTCTGGATTTTGACACACACAAACAGATATATATGTGTGTGTGTGTGCGTGAAAAACAAAGACAGAAATAATAATACACACAGACGCATATCTACATATATATATATGTGTGTGTGTGTGTGTGTGTAATGTATGTATATAGAAAACTTTAAGGGAAATAATAAAACAAAAAATATTGATATACATCACAGTGTGTCTGAAAATTTTAATTGTTTAATTTCTCAATCTTTTTTATTGTTCAAAACACACACACACACACACACACACACACACATATATATATATATATATATATATATATATATATATATATATATATGGAACATTTGCTCAGCTTGTTTGCATGAAACCCTATAGTGCAGCCATAAAAAAATCAGACTAATAAAACTGAGAAAAAAAAATGTTTTGCGCTAATATTAATGTGTACAATTTGATTTTCTTCAACTGTTTTACATGAAAAACAAAAAGAAATCGTTTTATTCTGTAATACAGGTGACAAAAACTACGACTAAACATTAATAAACATTAATTGATCTTCTGTACCTTGCAGGTGTGCTTTTGAAAATCAGAACAATGCTGTGCAGAAAATCAACAAGATTTTCAAATATGTCTGCAGAAGCAAAACAATAATTCCGAACGAAAGAAGAGCAAGCAAAGGAGTGCGATATTTGGCTGATTAGAGTAGATCTCGTAAGTAATGACAAACAAGTCCCAAGACAATCAAAATGAAAATGATAGTAGCCAGACACACTTTGATTCTCCAACAATGATAAACAAATATGCAGTCTATTCTGCAGAGTACTGCCTCTACTCGACAACCTATGGAGATGGTATGAAATGACTATCTGGGATCAATATTTTTGTCATTCCTTGACTACAACCCAACCCTAACCCCAAACATAATCCCAACCGTAACCCAAATGTCAGCACCACCCCTAACCGTAACGCCAACCTTAACCCTAACAAATTACTATTACAATACTTTATGTACTTTGTATGTAGAGGGGTATTTGCAATGCGAAAAGTTCGCATGTCCAAGTGCAATCTTTATAATACCATCTGTTGATGAATATTCATGAATTCAACAATTATTTAGGGATTGGAATGAAGAGACAAGCAGTTCACCGTCAGCGGCCGGGGGCAGTTCGACGTGGCGTAATGGTTAGCAAACTTTGTCTCACCAGATCGACTGGGTAGTGAGTTCGATTCTCACTGGATGCTCTCTCTCTATATATATAATATATAAACTTGGCTTAGTAAATCGAATCACTGTTGAGAAAATATATTGCGATTAGCTGCGATCTACGGTAAAGCCATATATATATATGTTTGTATGTGTGTGTTTGTTTGTATATATATGTATATTTATTGGTTTATTTTCTTCTCTTCTTCCAAAAAAAAACAAAAAAACCTGTCTTGGCCGCATGTAGGAAGATCAAATCAACCGAGCATACCTAATCTATAACTTTGAATAGCCCAAGTGAAGTCTTGATTGGTTGTTGTTTACTGGCGCAACTTATATAATTTACGTCCTAAAGCTAGTGGCAAATTTTGTTGTAGGTGCGGGCCAAATACTGATCATATTCGGTCGGGTCGCCCATCGAAGAAGTCTGTTGTTTATTTAGACCCGAAACTTCTAGTAACATGGGAGCAACAACACTGACGACGCATCTAGATTCGGCACTTAAAGGTGTATTTTAATAATTAGGGGTTGGCATGAAGAGACAAGCAGTTCACCGTCAGCTGCCGCGGGCACTTCGACGTGGAGTAATGGTTAGCAAACTTGTTTCACCAGTTCGACTGGGTAGTGAGTTCGATTCTCACTGGATACTCTCTCTCTCTCTCTCTATATATATATATATATATATATATATATATATATATATATATATATATATATATAAACTTGGCTTAGTTAATCGAATGACTGTTGAGAAAATATATTGCGATTAGCTGCGATCTACGGTAAAGCCGTGGGTTTCAAAATTTTATATGTTGAAGTGAGTTACTTTCCTTCCTTAAGCGAATGCTCCGTTTTGAATGTTCTCTCTATGTTTATCTCACAGAATCGGCCAGCTCGCATAAACAGACAAGGATCTTGATTACAGTGAATCCGTGGTTGTTCTCTGCCGAAAATATCAAACCTGTGAAATGATTTGGAGAATCAAAGAGTATGCACTGGTATGGTGAAAGTGGTTAAGATATCTACCTTACACTGACAACGATGAACCCCCTAAGAACTTGTTTACTGTATAAATGGTTCAGAAGGAAGTCCTCGAGTGCATTTGTAATAACATTTTTTCAAGAACATGCTTAAACTCAAGATGGAAGTCTTTCTTTTTATGTGCCATTTCCTTTCAGGACGTAGGCGATCATGGCTCTCCACCTCCCTCTATCCCTTGCAGATCTCAACAAGTTTCTTTCCTCTCCTTCCTCCCCCAGACCACGTTCTGTCAATCACTTGCTTAGGTCCGCTGGGTATGCCACGCCTTTTTCACCCTGTCTCTCTTTCCCTCTATTCGACCTGTGAGTATCATATTCTCCAGGCCCTCCTTTCTCATTATGTGTCCCAGAAACTTCAGCTCCCTCTTCCTGATATTAAGTATGTCTCCTTGTTTGCAGCCTCTCTAGATTCTTCAAATGTATTTCATATTAGAACAGGCTCAGCGTCACTATGGTTTCATTTCAGAAACAAGATATGGTGAAAACTTTTCAGAAATGACTACACAGTTTAAAAGATTGTTAGAAGATTTTTTGTATGTCTATGAATATACTCCAGGGAAGACAATGTGAGATCTCTTCGAGTACATATTCCACAAGATGAATGATTTAATTGGAAGCTTTTTAGTTAGGAATATTTTAATGATATCATTCATTCGGACAGCGAAACGGCAAAGTAGCATGCAAATCCTTTTATTGCGTCCATAGTTGCTGTAGGCATTACTGGTTATTCACATCGAAAAATTAGCATCCGTCATACAAGAAAAGTAGTGCGAAGAATAAGTAAAGCAAATTGTCTATATAATGTATATAAACTCTCCGCATATAAGAAGAGAAAGATAGCAATTTTGGATGAAGATGGCAAACCAAAATCAAATTAAACGAGTAAAATCAGATTAGATTTTTATTTTTATACATCGTGTCCCTTCAAGACGTGGGCGATCATGGTTCTACACATTTACCTGTCTTTTTTAGCTCTTAGCTATGTGTATCTTTTTATTATCACCCACATTCTCTGTAAACAAATCCGTTCTTTACCTCTGTTCCTCTTGTATTAAATATGTCTTGTGAGTGTCAAATTTCCCACGCCTTCTTTCCTCATTAGGTGAGTTTAACTGTCTCATTTCAAGTATATAAATGTACACAAGCTCATTTGATAAATTACTCGTTGCTTATCTTTGTCACTCTTGTTTTCAATATGACATGTGTGTGTCAAATTTTCCATGCCTTCTTTCCTCATTATGTGTCCTAGGAAGTTAAACTCTTTCTTTCTGATTCTATCCTTTTACACAAGGCCATTTGATAAGTTACCCGTTGTTTACCTCTATCACTTTTTTCTTTCAATATGTCCTGTGAGTGTCAAATTTTCCACGTCTTCATTCCTCATTAAGTATCCCAGAGATTTCAACTGTCTCTTTCTTGATGTTGATCGTCGTCTGCGTTCCCATTTTCCTTAATCTTGAAATATCTTCAATCAATTTAGTTAGACATGCATGCCAAAATTAAAAAAAAAAAGTAAAGGTTGTTCTTTCGAAGCCATCGGAATAAGCTTTGAGTTGATACTACATATGTGTGTCGTGTAATGGATGGAGGCTTGGAACAGGAAAAATCTGCTAGTCGACTTTGAACTCCACTCTATTTGCATTGCATTCACGTTCATGCAAAAACAGGAATCGATATACTTATCCTTCCCAGCTATGAATTAAAATGAGCTCTTCATCTTTTGTTGGCAAGAGATATAAGAAAAGATAAGAAAATTGAACCCAGAGTAGGCTGAGCCTGATGTAGTTCCGCCAGAAACAACTATCGTAATTCTCCATGTATAATACGCCCTCATCCATAACACGCACCCCTAAAATTGTGCTGAAAGTGTGGGAAAATGCTTCTACTTACGCATAATACGCACCCCTTGTTTGGTTATCAAACCCTATAAATTTTACCTCTCGAATTTCATCACGGTCAGCGTTTGCTATTCTTATTAAAAAATGGTTTTAAACATAGAATAATATTATTCTAATTTAGTTTTATAATAAATCTTATTTTTCATTTGTAAGTATTGTTAGGTACATATGATTGTATTTGACATCCTTACGGGGTCGCAATCGTCGAATATTAGTGTCAAATTGTCGTATGTTTGTGGTGGGTAGTCATTTCGCAACTGAAATTGACCTATGAAATGGCAATTTTTCAAAGATTTTTTGTTGCTGTGCATAATACGCACCCCCGATTTTGATCATTATTTTTTTAGAAAAAAAATGCGTAATATACATTGGGAATTACGGCAATTTCTACAAAACCCAAACAAGAAAACTCGAGCCATGTTCGTAGTCTCGTTTGTTCGAGACTTTCATAGTTTTATTTTCTACAATAAGGCTTACCCTGTACAAGGCCCGGGGACCAATCGGGGTAGAGGGTGACGTTAAGGGGTAGTTTATAAGAATAGGAAAGGAAGATAACGGTTAACTCTAGATTTGAATAGTTTAAGACTGTGGTGGTCGAGCTAACATCCTCTTGGGAGTCTGTATCACAGGGCAGTGGTTCGTGGGAAGAAGTTCCTCTAATGGAGCTTACCGATGGAGTACGGACGGAATGCGGGTGGTTTGCTATTATGTAAGTGGTATGACGGGTCGTAGCTGTGTAGAATTGACCCGGCGTAACCAAGGAATGTAGTTATGGATCTCATGCATGGCACCAAACCAGTTCAAACATATATAAACTGTCAGCTGTAAACAACAATGATTAAAAATAGTTTTGAGTGAGTGATTCCTGTGTGTCGTGGCGAAGCTCATACTTCCTTGAACATTGTGGGCTGGTGCTACAAAATCACAAAGAACTGTATCAAATAAAAGAAACGGTAACACTTGATGACTTTCAATAGCAGCAAAATGGATATGGTATGTAACTCAAAGAGAAAATAATGGCATAAAGAAGATGTTAACGTTCAACATTACTTCCAATAAAAGGAAAACGATTATTATTATCAAGAGGAAACAAGAGCTGGAAAGACAGGAAGTTGTGGAGAGACATGATCGTCCATGTTCTAAAGGGACATGGTACATAGATGAAAAAATTGGCGTAGATAATTTTTTTTATCAATGTTTTTCTGTTGTGCAAGAATAAATACCCAATATATTTCTCTTGAGTTTTTATATTTGAAAATTTTCCTAGGCAACATTCTTTCTAACACACACACATACACACACACAATCATACTTATTATAAAACCCAGGCTGTGTGTGTGTGTTTGTCTGTTCGTTTATATATTGAATCGGATTTCCTACATTTTTCAACCGATTTCAACAAAACTTCACAGGACTACGTAAAATTACCTTGCGGTGGTTCTGTTGGCGCCAAAAATTGAAAAACACAATTGTTTTTGCACAAAATCAATTTGAAAACACGATTAAGAGGCATCGCTGTTTCGAGAATGAAAGGCGGACATATCATATCGAGTTATACTTATAAAACCCAGGTTGTCTTTTTTTTGTGTGTTTGTGTGTGTGTTCGTTCGTTTATATATGGGATCGGATTTCCTACATTTTTCAACCGATTTCAACAAAACTTCACTTTTTTTTTTTGGCAGGTAGTGTTTCTTATTGTCTTGCACACTTTTTTCTTTATTTTTGCATTCAGAATGCTTTAAAAATTTCATTTACAAGACAATTGTTTATAATACAATTCTATTCAATTGGTAGACTCATAACGATTGAAAACAATGTTTTTGATTGAGTTTAGGTTTGACCAATTCGTAAAAAAAAAAAAAAAAAAAACTAATTAAGACATGCGTGTCCGTCAACCTTAAACAATAATCTTTGTCAATTTTATTTTTCAGTCTTTATGATGGTCGATACTTGATCTATCTCTTACTGTTACATCCCCGGGTAACGCCGGGCTCTACTGCTAGTTATGTATATATCACAAAAATACAAAGTGTTGGTACAACCAACAGAAAGCATAGCTGGTGGCCAAAACGAAACTTAATAAAAAGAAAAGCTAACAACGAATGAACGAAAAACCAAGAGAAAAAAAATGATATTAAAAAAATGAGAAAAAATATAAACTAAGAAAAAATAAATAACAAAAGACACCTTCCTAAACAGTAAGAAAGTGTACTCTATGCCTAGGTTACCTAAACAGAACATTTGTGATTCCCAGTGTTGTCAGTGTTAAATTTTCCAAGCCCTCTTTCCTCATTATGTGTCCCAGAAATTTCAGCGCTTTCTCATGTTAAATATCCTTTTTGTTTCCATGGTATAAGTATAAGTAAATGGTATTTCTCAGCATATTTCTGTAGAGCAACATTCCTGTTAGCTCAAGTCTGTGATAAGATTGCTTAGCATTCGCTGCCATATAAGAGGACCGACATTACGTAAGAGTTAAGTACTACTTTTTTCTTAATACTTTGCTTAGCATTTAAAAGGCATTTTTCACTATCCCAGTGCATCTTCAGATTTCGGTGTCGCATTTTCTGTCCTGTCTTCACCATTACGGTAATTATACTTCCTACTCATTGCAATAAAGCGTCGGCTCACAAAAGGTGGGTCAGATTATAGACCTGTATATATAAGAAGAAAAACTGTTATTAAAAAAAACGATCCAACATACCTATATAAATGCATGAAAAATAAAATAAACTACCCAAGATACTTCAATCGTTTTAAATCGCTGAATAAGTTACCTTAACCAACATTGGTGTGTGCGCGGAATGATGGGGATAGTTTTCGATATGGAAAGTGGAAACGGGGAGCCAATTTCAAATTCCAGCTTGATTTTTACGGAAAACCATGACTCCATCTCTTTCTACCCCGATTATGGACTAAATAGCAGGTTAGACTAGATTCTTTAGCCTTGAGGGTCCAGTCAGTCTAGGAAAAAAGAAAACTGAATTTTAAATGGAAAATGTGGGTCCACTCAACTCTCTTTCCTCAAATCCATCAAAATTGGGATAATAAAGAAAAAGGAACCCGTGGAGAAGGCAAGAGGAAAATACTCCATTATTTTTTTCTAAGACGTCATGACAAATCGCTGATAATAAAGACAATATGTGAAGGCAACATGAAACCACTCTGCTATCTTTGCCAAAAAGTCTCAACAATTCACGCAAAATAAAAAAGGAAGCTGTGGATGACTGTTATTGTCTAGTTCCTAAAGGAATATGGCATTTTAGACACCAAGAAAAGCAGTTTCGGTGCTTTTACCATAGAACTAACACATAGATTGAGATTATATAAAATGCTGTATGTGGCCTAGAACTAGCTCTTAGCAAATGGCTTATCGTTCAAGATATGTTTATGGAGGGAAGTTTTAGTCTGGTCCCTTGATTAGATTAAAAACTGAAAAAGAAAGGAAAAAATACGCATGAAACAGTTATCTACATTGGCAATATATAGATTCCAGCATTTGTATTGTACTGTGATGTAAAGTGCATTACACACACATACACACACACCTATATATATATATATATATGAAAAGAACTAAAAAAGACGTCTAAGTAGTGATTGAGAAAGAATGGTTTGGAGGATCGTTTGGCTGGAGAGGAGATTTGGTTTATGAAAGTCATTGTTTGTTTCTCTTAGCAACAGCTCAGACATTCTGAGAGAGGGTAAGTGTGAAAGGGAAAAAGAATGATAAGATAGCGGGAATAATACTAATGGGCGCCCGGACAGATTCTGGAAATGACCAAATAGGTTATAAATAGGCTTAAAAATTTCATTAACAAATCGCTTCTGAACATATTTTTTTTCTTTTCCTTTTTCCTTTCCGTATTTACTTTCATCTAGCTTGGAACAAATAACTCAAACATTTTATATCACACACAATCACACACACATATGTGAACATACGCAATACATACAGTGTATACATAATATATTCTATACACATCTTCTATGCGCCGTAGATTTTTAGGATGTTGGTGATCATGGCTCTCCCAAATTTACTGTCCTCTGTATAAACTTTGTCTTTCTGTTATCTCTCCTAAGCCCTGTTCCAACATCTATTTACTCAAACTCACTAAGTATGTTATGCATTTTTTTCCTCTGGCTTCAATCTGTCCTGTGAATATCAGATATTCCAGTCTATCTTTCCTCATTATGAGCCATAGAAATATCATCTGTCATCTGATGTTAAGTATAAGTGTCCTTTTTGTTGTCCTTTTCTATAAAACTTCGTCGGTGCTCGCATACTCAGTCCATGGTATTCTCAGTATCCTTCGGTGGAACCACATTTCTGTTGCCTCAAGTCTCCTTTTGTGAAAAGATTGTCCAGCATTCACTGCCATGCGTGAGAACTTATATCACGTAACAGTTCAGTACTTTTTTCTGTGTTTCTAATGAATTGGAATGTTTTGCATATTATCCGTTATCCACCGTGACTCATATATATATATATATATATATATATATATATATATATATATATATATATATATAAGTCCGACAATTATTTTAATATATATTTGCGTTTATACGTTATTTTCAAATATTTAAGTAAAGCCCATATTTATAATACTAAAGCAGATCATAATTTCAATTTTGATTCCGTGAAGATTTTAAAATATTTTCATAATAAAAATCTTAGGAGGATTTATGAAGCAGGCATAATATCTATCTCACGCACGGTGAATACTACACCTAGCTTCTTTAGTATTTCCCCTTTTCTAGCGAGATTAATGCTCGACAAGCGTACATATAAATTTTAGATCAAAATAGAATTCTTTTCATTTTTCATTTTTCATTCAAAATACTCAAATTTTAGGAATACGTTTTCACAGCCTCGCCCACGTGACGACAACGTGACCATGTTTAAACGGAACGCTGATCATATAAAACTTTCAGTTATCTGTTTGGATAAGTCTTGTTCTTATGTCCATCGTCTTTGTCATGTTGAATTGATAATGTTAATTATATTTTATGAATATGTCCTGAAGATGGTTTATTAGATCGAAACGTCCGACGTTGACATTATATTAACATTAAAACAGCATAATTGCATATAAGGATTTTTGTTTGTTTTTTCCGTATATTTTTCTTCATCTGTAGTTTAGTGCTAGCAGCAAGCAGAAATATATCTCCTCCCGATGATGGCCATTTTGGCCGAAACTAGTCGAGGAATCTAAATGGAATAATAATAAAAAAACGAAAGAATATTAATCTACAACCCAGTGTGTCTGAGGATTTTAATTTTTTAATTTTTATTGTTCAAAATATATATATATATATATATATATATATATATATATATATATATATATATATATATATATATATATATATATACATATATATATAACATGTAGAGTAGATATAATTAAGTAACTGATTGATTTCATTAACGACTAAGAGTTAATAACAGAATAGAGGAGAATAGCTACACGTAATTGCATTACAATCCCCAATTATTCCTACTCAATAGCCTATACAATAATTTGAAAAATACTTGCTACTGCCTACCCAATAACCTTTAGGATAATACAATACACTACTGACCAACAGATATAAACGGTCGAGACAAAACATGGAATGAAGATTGTATTTAAGCATGTGTAGACATCAGTATCCACTTTTATGTTTCATATTTACATATGCTCTATCTCTGATATTGAGTACATTTACCCATAAAGATAGCATACCTTAAAACAATATTTTATTAATTGAGAAAAAGAAAAACATCCTAGTATATTTGGAACGCTAAAATATATACGCATATTGAATAAGTGACATAATGTGTAAAGCGGTTACATGTATGGAGACCACACTAGGAAAGAATGTATAAAATATTTACACGTATTATTTTTATTTTATTCCTTTGATTTCTGGTGTGTAATCATTTCTTTCCGAGACCCAACAAGAGATCTAAGGTCAGAAATGGCATCATGACATTTTCCAGTGAGCAATTTAAAAAAAAAAATTACATTGATAAAGCCCTTCGTAAGGTGCGGGCTGTACTCCTGAGAACAATTTTTTGTATTTCTTCTTCTTCTTCTTCTTCTTCTTCTTCTTATTATTATTATTATTATTATTATTATTATTATTATTATTATTATTTATATCGGGTGTAACAGCAAAACTGTCCAATTGTTAGATTTGAATCGCTGTATCTCAAAAACGATTAAAGATATCTTACTGGAATTCTCTAAAGTTTTTATAATACTGTTAGAATCTACTTTCAGCAGTAACAATGTATAATTACTCTTCAAGCTTAACAGAATTATCGTCATGAAATCGATCATAAACGAAAATGACATGTTCATCATTAATTAATCACAGCTATGGATCGGAAGCTCATGAAATTTTGAAATCAAATTCAAATATATCGTTATTATTTCATGATCATATTCCATCTTATTCAAGATAATCTTTGCCCGCTCTAAACATCTAACTTTCTGTTCTGGAGTAACAAGGTACCTCACACGTTTCACGTACAATTTTATTTTCAAGTCCTTTTTTACAGCCCTTTTGGAATGTCATAACTGAAACACCCCTCTCATTTATTATGAGATTATAAGAAACTGTAACAAACTAAACACAGACAAACCTGGATAATAATAAAGATTTTCTAAAATATGGAATTTGGCATAGACAGAAAAACTAACCTAAACGAAGTAGATTTTCTAGATGTCACCTTCAACCTAAGAAAAAGTACATATAAACAAAGAGAAAAATCAATGATAAACCACTGTATATACACACATCTTCCAATCATTCGTCATCTATAATCAAGCAGATACCAAAATCAATTAACCGCAGGCTTTCCGGCGATTCTTCCAATGAAACCATATTTAACAAAGCTAAGAAAGACGATGAAATAGCCCTAAAAGTTAGTGGATTCCCGGCAACACCCACATACACACCACAGAGGACAAAAATAGCCAACAGGAAGAGAAACATCCAATGGTTCAACCCACCGTACAACAAAAACGTAAAAACAAACGTAGGAAAAATATTCATCAAACACTTACACAAAGGATTCCCCGTATCAAGGACACTCCACAAAATATTCAACAAAAACACAGTAAAAATCAGCTACAATTGCACCGAGAACATGGCACAAATAATAAAAAAGCACAACAGGAAAGCTATCAACAAATCACACGAACAAAATAAACCCAAGTGTAACTGCAGAATGCTCCTTAAAAGGCAATTGCTTACAAAACAATATAATATACTAAGCCACGTTAAAATCATAAGATAACGAAGAAAATACATACATATGAATAACTGAAGGACCCTGAAAACAAAGAAACTACGCACACAAACATCTTTCACAAATAATAAATACAAAAACAGCACAATGTTATCCAAGTATTTCTGGGAAATTAAAAACAAAAAAAAATCACACCAAAAATATCATGGAAAATAAGAAAAAGAACATCAACCTACAACAATCAATTCAAAAGCTGAAAACTCTGCTTAGAGGAAAAAATAGCTATAATGACCTTTCTAGACCAAAACGAACTACTAAATAAACTATCAGAACGTCTCTCAAAATGTAGACATGAAAACAAATTTGACTACGTTACTTAAAAATCGAAAACTGAAAAGAATAAATAAAAAATAAATAAAATAAACAAAAGCAAGTAAAATAAATTATTTCAAATAAATAAGTAAGGAAAATAAATAACAAAGTAACAAAACACTCCCCCCAAAATAATTGTTGGAAATAGACTACCCACAAAGCAATAGACTGACCACGATGCATCGCTGGCCTGTATATGTAAATAGTCGAGAAAAAACACAACGCATGTGGCCTGACGATTGCATTTAGCATTAAACAGACTGCCGCTTCTAAGTGTTGATTACAATGTCCACAATTAGGAACACCAAAATTCAAGCTACCACACTACCCAGGTTTTGACCGTTAGCTCTACTCAGGCAGGTAGAATGAAAGAGTTTAGTTTACTCCACCATCTTTATATACGAACACCGGAAGTTAGTGGAGAACGGAAGATGACAAAAAATAAATAATTACATATTTTCAACCCGGTTCGTACAACACATTTTGGTCTAAAACTCAAATTTTCCGGCTTTTTTAGATTGCACCTTCTTAAACGCGGCTCTCTACAGCCTCTTTTTGCAACATATATTATTATTTTATATTATATATATATATATATATATATATATATATATATATATATATATATATATATATATATATCATCTCTCCCGCTGGTTTCTCCTAGAAAGAGGACGCAGGTTGGTGCCCTTCTGGAGAATACATTTTCTGTATTATATTTTCTGGAGTGCACAGGCCGGTAGACATAATACACATTGTTTAAAATCAAAATGAGACATCTATTTCAAACACGGTTACCCACTAAAAATAATGTTTTGAAGTAATTAAAAAAAAAAGTGTGTGCAAACGTTTCCACCCAAAAAAAAAATAAATAAAAAGGGAGTATCCGCGGATTCTTTGCACATATGAAAGCTGGAATGGCAATAAATATTTACTGAAACTTCAGCAGACTAGCTCTGAAGATGGAGCCAAACTGGAAAAGTTTTATTACCACAACTTCCTGTTGTGTTCCTCTATCGCACTGACCCATAGAACAGTAAAAGCTTTGATAGACGACAGTCATTTCTTCTCGACATATGATCTGTCCAAATGGAGGGTGTATCTTGTGGCATGTAACATCTCCGTTTGTGACATTTATTTCTCTCCACATCTCTGTCTTCCTCCTCTCTCTCACCGTATATAAGGACACCTAGGTGTGGTATAAGGGTTAGCAAGCTTGTCTTGCTAGAACAATTACGACTGAGTAGTAAGTGAGATCTTCACTGGGTGCACCATACTTTAGGCCTTGTGCCACATTAAAGCTACACTTAGAAAATCTTTTGCCACTGTCTTGTTCCACAATTTTGTAATTTTACAAAATAAATACCCTCTCTCACCATAACATATATATATATATATATATATATATATATATATATATATATATATGTATATATATATATATATATATATATATATATATATATATGTATATATATATATATATATATATATATATATATATGTATGTGTGTTTGTGTGTGTGTATATATATATCTATTAGGTTGGTGCAAAAATAATTTCGTTTTCTCACATAGTAACATATGTTAGAAAACGAAATTATTTTTGCACCAACCTAATATATATATATATATAGAGAGAGAGAGAGAGAGATAGGAATAATTACTGTACTTCGTCTCAGTTTTACGCATCACTCTAACCTTCAGTCGGTTTAAATCTATAAGCTGGTTATCTAAGATACTGAGCACCTTTTCACTATATATATATATTAGGTTGGTGCAAAAATAATTTCGTTTTCTCACATAGTAACATATGTTAGAAAACGAAATTATTTTTGCACCAACCTAATATATATATATATATATATATATATATATATATATATATATATCATAAGTTGTAATCTTATAAGTATAAGAAATTATACTCGTTCCGAAAACCTTCGGTGCCTTGATTTGCGAATAATGAATCCAATACCCAAGGGAAAAACAGGTATAAAAATAGAAAGAACCAAGAACATGTACGTTAGCCGAAAATAATCGTCTCGCATCCAAGTCCAAAGCCCCCCAAAAAACCGATACGAGTAGGCAAAATAACTAAATAAAGTGCTCGATACACCAAGTAGAGCAGGCATATATATATATATATATATATATATATATATATATATATATATATATATATATATATATATATATATATATATATATATATATATATATATATATATATATATATATATATATATATATATATATATATATATATATATATATATATTAGGTTGGTGCAAAAATAATAACGTAATAATGTCGTTTTTTTACGTCAAAAAACGACATTGTTACGTCATTATTTTTGTACCAACCTAATATATATAATATGGTTTATCTCCGACAATTATTTAATATATTTCCTGTTTATACGTTATTTCTATAGATATAATTTATTTAACTAAATGCTCTGTCTTTAATTAAATAGTATTAATTACATTTACCAGCCTGAATGTTCAGGAAATTTCGTAGAAATCATGCGCTCTTTTAACAGGAATTGAACCTGTAACTCTTGTCGGAACCGTCATATAGCCTTATGTGCTGTTACCATTCAGCTACAGAGAAGCGTCTGGTTAGAAAATTCTGAATTACTGTTAATAAACACACACGTTCGATCGATCATTTCTGCTCACGAAGCGTGTCTTAACGTCAACAATGACAACATATTATGAAATGGATTAAGTCCGACAATTATTTAAGATATTTTCTGTTTATACGTTATTTTTATAGTTATAATTTATTTAATTAAAAGTCTGTTTTTAATTAAACAGTTTTAATTACATTTACCGGTCTGAATGATCCAATATAGAACAGTGATTTTGATTATCTTTTTATTCTACACAGAAAGATCTTTTGCTCTAACCTTGTGCCAGACTATGATGCATAATTATGTCTCGAGTTGAGACGTATGCTCTAATTATGCTGTAACTAGGGAAAACCAAAGTTACTGTCCACGGCTTGCCTGACCATCCAAAAACACTTAAGAAAGCAAAGTCAATAAAGTCTAATTTGCTATTGATAGTCCGCAGATATTTTTATATTGGCTGACATATTGATTGGTTGATCGATCGATAGAATTATTCTTAGCTGACATATAAACAGCTCAGTCATGAACACCTTGGTCTATAACTAACTATTTGGATTTGAGTTTTCTTTGTCATGCTAAATATGTGTACACTGGCGTGCAAAAGTGTTGGGAACACTACATAAAATTATTATGGACCTTTATTTTATTAATAAGTTAAGATTTTTTAGCACTATGTTTTTAACAATAGTGTTTGTGGACTTTGAAGATTGGAAAATAAGTTGCTGAATTTTTCTAGGCGCCGTGTAATAAGATACACAACTTTAAACATCTTGAATTTGAAAAAATGCTATACAAAACTATTCGGCCATTGAAATATCTGGGATGATAAAGTCATGATAAAATGCAAATTTCTAAGTAGGAATTGTTCAATCTTATTAATATATGTGTAAGATCATTGTAAGTCATTGTAGTTAAACATTAGCCACCATTTTTACACTAAAATCCTGGTTAAAGATGCTGCTGAACCAAAGATGAAAGTTGTGACTTTGAAAGGGAAGATGACTTTAGGAGAGAGAGAAGGTCAGGCGGTTGATAATTTCCAGATACTGCGCATGCGTCAACACTGACTTGTTCAGGTAGGGATATTCAGTGAGTAACGAGGCGCCATTTGTTGAATTTGTGTATTATTTGATTGTCACATCGACAATGACCGCAAGAGCAGATTTTTTTTACGCATCTCCTAGTAAAATATTAGATTACAGAAAATTAAGACTAGTGCTACAAAATGGTCAAAAAAGAGCATTTTAGCAAAAGGCACCAAAGGTTTATGGACGGTGATTGCAAATGTGGACGTCATAGTAAACACCTTAAATGATTTGAAAATCACAAATGAGATTAAAATTTACTCCAAGCCTTTTATGGTCTGGTGATTATTAATCACTCGGCCGTGAAAATTTAAAACTGGTATACACTCCGTATCTCTTTTGATTAAGAAGGCACCATCAGAATTTTTTTCAAAGGTAATCAAAATTATAATTATGTTATTCAACCACACATAAGTAATAATGTCTGCTAGGGTGGCTAGCCAATCCCTATTGAAGACGCTTTCTCAGTCACCTTTGTATCTGTTCGAGCATCACAGAGCCCACCTGTGGTTTATACTGAAACTATGCTGAGCAGACCTTAGTTAATATTTCAAGGACAGAGCGCATTATCTGGCGTGATCAACAGCGGAAACAAGGCTAAACCCCTAGTTCAATTATTAATTAGTTCCGTATATCCAATTCCACTCAACATGTGGTATTGTATCCAATCACTTTCCAAAGGTGCCGCTTGCTGGGATCGCCTTTACAGGCTGATAAGACAAGAAACCACCTTCCTAACAAAGCGATCATAGCAAAATTCAAACCCGAATCTCGTGGTCGGAAAGTGGATGTTTTAGGCACTCGGTTACATTACAGACTCACATACAAACACGTTAAACCCTTTCTAGCAGTAACAAGGATCTGTATGACTTCTTCATCATATACCGACGCACATTTCCTCACGCATGAGTTTGTTTCTCATTCCGGTCTGTAGACGCCTACCATAAAGAGGGGAAACATGTTGTATGAATAGGTTTTCCACTTGGTCAGACGATTTCCACCATTTTAGTCGATCTAAATGCAGATATTACAAGCACGGCTGACAATAGTATGCGTCTCTAATATATGATCAGGTATATCCCACCGATATTACGGCAATATATATATATATATATATATATATATATATATATATATATATATATATATATATATATATCATACCTCCTTTAATCCGGACAACGTGACCAAACACTCGCTGTTCTTTCTCTGAACAATTAGCTCTTAGGGGTCATGTGGAAATCGTACATAGGATCCATCGCTAAAGATGCTAGGAAAATTGATCGCTTCCCTGTAGGCCTCCTATTCCCTGTACCTTACTCTTCCTGCTATTCCCTAAATTTACAAGTGCCGGATCAAACCAAGAAAGGAGTACTGTCATATTTAGACAGGAGCTGCCAAGTGTTTACTTTCCAGTCTTGATCATCGACACGGCCGTGAAAAAACGCTTCTGAACTATGAAGCGTCTACGCGGCTGTGTGGGTGATTAATTGTTTTCCACCCGACCACCCTTTTCCCCACAAGCGAAAAGTTCTAAGTCTTTTGCTACTCTATCGTTATTTTGACGCAAAACGCTCTGACGAGCTTCATTCTTTAACTTCATCAACTCTAACCCCTCACAGTTATAACCCTAACCCTCACAGTTATAACCCTAACCCCGCCACAAACACCGTATCGAATCAACTTCATTTCTTTTGTATTCCATGAATTACAAAGAATTTCCACTCGTACTGCTTCTTCCTACGAAGCGCTACTTTGGGGGAAAACCTCTCCACAGAGAATGCTTTCCCGTTCACCTAATTAAGTCTAGGATTAACCGTTATCTTTCCAATATATTCATCATAAACTGCACTTCTTGCCTCACACTCTTAACACTCATACAACTTCATTCAGTAACCCTCTACCTTAAGTGGCTTTTGGGCCTTGTGAGCGATGAAAATTAGTAAAATATGTTTTTGTAGTATCGTATGCAAATTAGGTAGACAAGTATAAATAGAGAACAACTGGCGAACATGGGGTGGCTATGCCAAGCAAACCCGGTTGCTATTTAGGACACGGAGAACTGTAATACGACTACTATTACACAGAGACATATGCAAAACATAACAGTTTTTCTAAAACTCTTAACGTTTTAAATATATAAGCTTAATGAGTTTCCTAGAAGTGCCTTATTGAATTTTCAGAACATTACCTTTTTTGATTCAGCAACGTGGATAATCTTGCACGGTTAATATGGTCTTTCGAGAAATAGTTGCCACGGAAAACGTAACATTATTTGATTTGTAACCCGAGTTAACGAAACAATTGTTTCTGTATGCTTGTATAGCTTTAGATATCAGACAGATAGAAAATTACTTGACAAAAACGTTCTCCTTGTATTGAGCGCTTCTGTTGACTATATTTATTGTATATGATGGTATGTAAAACAGGACCGCTTAGCAAAACTCTTTCAAATATCTCCCTTGTTTTAAAATATGTATATTTAGGTAGCATGTCTGGAGTAGTAGATAGCGGCTCGGATTAAGAAATCGGAGAATGGAGTTCGAATTCTAGTCGAATCCATTACATTCGCTTACACGCTAATACCCTTGCGAAAGGTATAAATCCTTTTCTTCTTGCTCTAGCTATGGATAAATAGCAGGACAGACGGTGTTCTATAGCCTTGGATGGAAACTAGTCTAGAAGAAGGACAACTCTGAATTCAAAACCTGCGGAGGGTCATTTGGTGACCTTGTGGCACGTAGTGGACCTGGACTCTGTATTCGGCCTTTGATTGCTTCTTCAGAAAGCCTTCACCTCTATAATCAAATCATATGTGCTGGTTTCTGGCTGTCGGTTCCTAGGAGTTGAGCTGCTTGACCCTCATACGTCGAATACGACGGGAGAGTCCACCATATCGTCATGCAAGCATGTTTAATTGAATAATCTAGACATATTATGTATATTTTTATTTTAATCCTCTCAAGTTCACGGATCGAATTCTTAGCGTCTGTACAAAATTGATCGAGTAAAAAATTATCCATATGGTCATTATTTTCCCAGATCGTCTTCAGGGGTGAATTGCTAAGACAAACGATGGAAATGCTGAGATATTTGACAGGCTAAAGGATACCTAGACGATAGAGCCCAACGTTTTTCAACCTTTTTACTTTTGAGGAACCCCTGATATAGTTTTCATGCCTCAAGGAACGCCTACATAAAATACCATTATTTCTGTCGTAGGTAAACATAATTTATGGACACAGCGCATGCGTCTTGTACTCGAGTGAATCACTTAATGATACATGAATCCGTCACGCACAGGTCCAGTCAACTAACCAGTGAAAGCGATTTCACATTGACATCATATGGACATCATTAAATACACTCACTATGATAATTATGATTTTAAGTAATATAAGAGGTTTCAGCCTTTATTATAATTATAAAAAAATCTTTATTATAATAACCAACGATTTTCCAACAATTTGGTATACCTGTAAAATTAAAAATATAAAATTAAACAAAAATTACCCAAAAATACATTAGCATATTTATATCATTGTTTTTTGCGGAATCTCTAGCGACCTCTTAGGGAACTCCGTGGTTTGGAGGAACATCGATTAAGAAACACTGCTGTCAACTAAAAGTACTTTTACCTCCAAAAAATGCTATATTAAATATAAATATTAGATTGGTGCAAAAATAATGACGTAATAATGTCGTTTTTTGACGTTAAAAAATACGTCAAAAAACGACATTATTACGTCATTATTTTTGCACCAACCTAATAGATGGTCCAACATGTTAAACACTGTTATATATTTGTTTATATAGATACTTTAAGGATTTCACTTCCGATCCTAACATACACTGCCATGGCTCGTTAATAAAGACACGTGGGAATTCGTGTTAATCTTCCTTTATCTTTCTCCACGTCTTGGGGACTAATCTCCTTTCAGGTTCCTTGTTCACCTAAGACTCTGATAAGACCCATCCTTTATATTCAAGATCTTCACACAAGATGGTGTCAGAGTACGGTATGCATTGAGGATGTGTGTCTAATTTGGAGCTCGTTATTGTTTGACTTTTTGAAAGAAAATCGTAATATCTGAAGTACTTATTATTCGACTATTCTTTGATACTGCAGTTTGTCTTTTTGATTTATTGCATGGCTAAAGAAATTATGCATTTTACTTACGAACAGATTTGCTTCGTCTGAAGACAGGCCAGTGTACGAATATTTGATATCAGTTTTTCACAATCCATTAAAGATCATAATCATTATCAGAACTGCTTTGACAAGAAGGTCCATTCCATAAAATAACTGTTCGTTTCCGAGCAAGCTCGAGGGCTCAAACTGATTAGTGCTTGATCCCAAATGTGGTTTATACCGAAATTATGCTGAGAAGACCTTAGTTATATTTCAAGTATGTACCTCACTAGGGCCTCATATGATTTTGAATTCAGAGTTCTCTTTCTCCTATACTAGTTGTCAACCAAGGTTAGAGAGTCCAGTCTGCCTTGATGTTTATCTTTCTTATCGTTGGATGTGAAGAAAGAGATGAATGCATACGTTTCCATAGGGCATTTGTACAAAAGTGAATGCAGCGATCAAGACCGGATTTCTTGTTGCGAGCCTAAAATCATTACATTACCTGCATATCCACAGATATGATGATGAGAAATGTTTTTTTTTTATATCTTTCGAGATGTCAGCTTTGACTTCAGCGAACCGTTAACTCCCCCAAAGATAATTTTGTGATAACTGTTTGTTTAAAAAAAAAGCTACCCAATTACTACAGATTAATTTTGAGGGGACAAAATTCGATACAGAAGCTGGTCATCTCAAGAAATTGTCCTTCGCGTCGTGTAACGATTCGAGAGACCCATTCTCCGGTCAAATCCGGCTCATGTTTACATATAGGCCGAGAAGCCAGTGATTGGTTTAGGTGGGGCCAAATATTTGCATGACATTCTCATATATAAAGCACAGGTCATGTACGCTCTTTCTTTCTTTTCCGACATAGGATATATGCGACACGCTGTCGCTTGGCTGGACGATGTATCTCGCTGTAGTGCCTTAAAAAATCATAGCAGTCAGTCATTTATTTGCCAAGCAGGATACAGGCTTAGGCGATCATGTATCTTTCGATACATGACTGACAAGGCAGATTTTTTTCCCGCAGTAGGTTGCCATTTCTTTCTGCGGTAGAGAAGTTGCCATCCAAGGCTATAGTACCCGGTCTGACCTGCTATTTACCCATAGCTGGTGGGAGAAGAGGATTCATACCTTTTCCAAGGGTATTAGCGGCTCGGATTGAGGAATCGGAGAGCCGATTTCGAATTCCAGTCGAATCCATTACATTTACTTACGTGCTAATACCCATGGAAAAGGTATGAATCCTCTTCTTCTCTTCCCACCTCCAGTTATGGGTAAATAGCAGGACAGACCGGGCTCTATAGCTTTGGATGGCAACTAGTCTAGAAATGGGAACCTACCGTTGGAAAAAAACTGCCTCGTCAGTCATGTATCGAAAGATACATGATCGCCTAAGCATGTATTATACATAGCACACAATTGACTGACAAAACTACTCGTAGCAGTAGCAGCCCTTAATAAATTTAGTGTCAGCAGCAGCTCTGGAGGTATAAAACAAAGCAAATCCTTCTGGGTTTTCTTCTTTCTAACCAGGTGACATGAACTTTTCACATTGAAACAAAAGAGCTGTGGACGCTTGACATTAAAACAGTATCTCTCAAAGTACCTGATGTAGCTTACCAGCATTTATTTCAACGTGTGAGGGACCGGCTAGTGAAGCATTCCAATCCAATTTTGGGTGGGGCGCTGTCTATTCTACCCCCAGTTTTTTATTTATTTTTTTATTTTTTTAGATATATTTTATTTCAGGGTCATTTTGAGGCTATTTGTACTAAACATGAGAACAAGGTATCTTATTCATTCTAAGGTCAGTAATATCAATGTCATAGGGCCCGGTACCATATTTGTCCCATATAATTATATAATAACGATCCGAGAAAATATTATTTGAACATTCGTAACATTATTCATTTATACCAAAAAATATAATAAAAATTGCATCATTTTTTAAAAATTTTATATTGACTTTGTAGAAATATATGACGATGAAGATAGCCTTTTGGTATTCCTAGGTGTGGTTACTACAAAGGCACACGCCACATGATGGTGTTGTCATACGTATTTTAATTCACTGTTTTGCTGTTCTTTATATCGCATTCGTTAGTTGTAAAGCAGTGACTTTTAACACGAGTGAACAATTGAAAAAAAGTAACCATAATAAATAATAAAACTAAATTGAAAATGTTAAAAAAAAAAACAAACGAGTCAGATGTTCCGACCGTGTTCCCTGACGTGGAATGTGACTACTGTTTGTTTGTTTCCTGGAAAATCTCCGCGTACCGACAGACGATGGCTCGCCTACCGGCACTGGTACGCGTATCACACTTTAAGTATCGCTTCACTAAAATACAATAACACAGTATGTCACACGCAAATATGTTCATTAACATTTCGTTATGTATGCAATTTTCTCCTAGAAGAACCTATTGTCTTAAACTTTTCCTTTTGTTGATATTGTTTTATAAATGTTATCTTGCATTGCAAATCAATCAGTCTCTTATTTTTTGCATATACCCTTTTTCACCACCATTAATTCATGCATTGTGAAATATTCTCGTAAAAAAACGTTATACATTAATTATTGAAGTAGCCAAAGCACTAAATCACCACTTTATTCGCTGCAATTGCTTAAAGTTATTTATTTCTAACAAAATATTCTCCTTATGTAACAGCCATTCCATCGTCTTAGTACGTCTTAGGAGGGAAGAATAGTTTGGAAAATTCGGCCATCTTTAAATGACCAGTTGTAATCCTTCAATCAGGCCACGTAATGAGAATGCACCATTTGCACTGATTACTTTATTTTGAGCGACGACAGAATTTGCATATTAATTGAGTGTATGTATACGAGATTATTCTTTTTGAAGAAGTCTTTGGGATTTGATTCTTTGTAATGCAGTTTTTTCTTTTAGTCATTTTATTCTAAGTCCTGGCGATTCCGACCTGATCTCATTGACTGAATACAAATTATGAAAGATCAAAATTATTATAAGTTCCGTTAATAGAACTGAAACGTTTTCTTTATTCGTTTGTGTGATGGAAAGAGAAACGACCGCAAAAGCTGTTACTGTTAAACAGAAAATCGCTTCTACATTTTGTAGTTAAAGATCCTGCATTTTAAAAGTTGTTTGCGGTCTTAAACCAGAACGAATAATTTCAAATATGAAAAGTCTTCTTTAGTTTTTTTCAAGTTTTTTTCTTATTTATAAATCCAAACTGTTCGAATGTCTCAACTGCCAGTTCTTCACATTTCGTGCTGTTTTAAATTTAAACTGATATCGTATCATCCACGTCTGTCGCATCACTCCCATATTCAGTCAAGATTTATTACCAGCATCTATTTTCTTCCAAAATCACCGTTGAAGTCGAGAAGAGCTCGGACCGTGGATGAGATTAAGTTGATCGAGGACTGTTCTGAAAATTAAAAAATGTCACCGGCATAAGTGTATAAATCCCCAGTAGAATTACTCTGAAGGGAACTAAGGTGTTATTATCCCAGATAGTCCAGTTTTCTGTTAATCTTAAATGACAATACTTTTTAAACAAATCTCTTACATATGTAATGTTATCGAACTAGAAAAAGATAATTAAAAAAATTAGAAAAATATGAAACACGATATTATCGTTACGTTTACTTTAATCATTTGTAAGACGAAATAAACAAAAAATAAACCTTTCTCCCGGGAAGGTCCATGAAGGTCGTTATTAAGGGCCACAAAATAAGTACAACCGTCACTGAAGGCTCACTTCTCAGTCTAGCCACCTTTCTGCTAAATATTAATGATCTGCTTAAAATCATTCTTGGATATATTCATATGTATAGCTGGCTATTCGTATTCGAAGACACCCGTCTAATAGGGCGGCTAGCCAATCCCTTGCTTGCTCAGACGCATTTGTGTTTATTCAACACCCACAGATCCCACCCACTGCAACTAAACTGAGCAGACCTTAGTTACAAATTCTGGGAGAGAGCGTGTTATCTAGCGTGATTAACAATTTGAACAAGGGCAGCACACTCAAGCCCTCGGCAACGATGACTTGTGACTTCGCGCTAGCACAGCTATCGATGGCCCCCAAGAGATCCGTCTACACAATTTCACTCACAAGGTTTGGTCATCAGACACTTTCTAAATGTACCGCACGCTGGAATCGACCAGACTGCTAACATCAGGAAGTCTCTTTCCTAGCAAATCGATCATGGTGAGATTCGAACCCGAGCCTTATGATGAGATTGTGAACGTTCTAACCACTCGGCCACATATTCTTGGATGGTTAGTAAATATTTATGCAGATGATAGCACGGTTTATGGAAGTATCACCAAAAACCATGTGTGGCCTTGTGGGTGAGGAATTTGTTTATCACCCATCAAAGCTTTTCTTACAGACAAAGCGTTACTAGCCTCCACTTCCGCTATTTTAATGGCAGATGTTTCAGAGAACTACATTCGTTTGCTGCACCAGTTCAGACCTTCAAAAACAAGGAATCACCATGCCACGTCTCATTCTCGTTCTCTTCGCTCAGACAGCTTCTGTTGCAATGTGGAATGAGCTCCCGGGGGAGATATTTCCCCAATCATTACAATCTTAGTCCCTTCAAGTCGAGCATCAACCTTTATCAATCCTACATATCCTCATAATATCCAAAACTTTCCCCCTCCTCTATACGCTCCTACACAACCCCTATTAAGTAACCCTTTACCTTGAGTGGCACTTAGGCCTTGTATTGGATGAAAAATAGTAAAAACAAAGGTCATGATTAAAGTGTTCAAGGAGATTGTTTCGAAAATGACAGTTCTTGGGGAAAAGCTGTCTGAATTTAACTTCCTTCTTACAATTCAAACGCGGGGAAATAAAGATGATTTGTCTCCTTGGAAGTATCCTAGCAATAAATATTTGAATTGATGGGACTAAAGAATGGAGTCCATCAGAATATTTGCAATGGAAATAAATATAAAGCATAGGCTAGCTTACGTTGTTGCGACTGTGGAAAAGAGGTTGTAGGTGTATGTCAATCTCCCATCTTCTTCTTCTTCTCCTCCTCCTTCTTCTTCTTCTTCTCCTCCTCCTTCTTCTCCTCCTCCTTCTTCTTCTTCTTCTTCTTCTTCTTCTTCTTCTTCTTCTTCTTCTTCTTCTTCTCTTTTGTTTGTCTCTCCTAAAGAATATATCAACCGAAACATTAGGATATAAATTAAAAAAAACAAAAAACAAAGGTTTCAGTTTTATTCTTCTATGTGTCGTGTCCCATCAGGACGTTGGCGATCATGGCTCCCCATATTTTCCCGCTTTTTGTAGTTCTTAATAAATTTTGTCTTTTAGTTATCTCTCCTAAAACCTGTCTTGCCATTCATTTGCTCAAGCGCACAAGGTAGCTTATGCGTTGTTTTCTACCGTACTTCTTGCTTTCAATCTGTCTTATGAGTGCCAGATTTTCCAAGTCCTCTTTCCTTACAAATTTCAACTGCCTCTTCCTGATGTTAATTATAAGTGTCTTTTTTGTTTCCATTTTTTCTAAAACTTTGTCTTTGCGCACATATTCGGTCCACCGTATTCTCACCATCCTTCTGTAGAACCCTATTTCTGTTGCTTCAAGTCTGTTCCTCATCTGAGGGAAGATTTACTAGAATTCTCTGCCATATTGGTGGATAGATATAACGTAACAATCAGTCGCCCATAAGAACATTTAAACAATTTCAAACTCTAGAAAGACTGGGAATTGAGGATTGAGCAGTTCATGCACAGACTGGGAATCGAGACTCCATAGTTGGTGAAATCTGACACTTTTAAAGATAAAAAACAGCATGTGTTAGATAGTTCCTTGTGCGATAGAGTGAGCCGACCATTTTCCCAGCTTCTGATTGTAGGTGTGAGTTCCACTTGAGGTCTGAAGTAAACTTGAAACCTAGAAGACGTGACTAGAGACATCGTGGTTTGATCGGTGGCGGTCAAACGAGACTAGCTTGATATTACGGGCATTGAAAGTAACCAGCCAGTTATTTTCTTATTGAGCTGTTAGAACCAGGCCAGAGGAGGGATCGACCGAAAGATGTTTACTAGTGATGCAATAATGTCTCTTGCTTTATTGCTAACACTTACACCATGTCGAAGCGCCCTGAATGTCACTTGGAAGAGCATTAATAAAAAGCAGGGCCTAAGAAAGAACCTTGTAGGGCATCTGCGTATAAACTTTGGAAGACTGACCATTCAAAACAAGTTCTGATGGTACGTGACCCCTTTTTAATATTAAAAATATAAAATTAGTAATATGGTTAAAAATATATATGAAGGCGTTAAATTTCCAAAAACAATCCCAAAATTAAGCATTAGAAATGTTTTTATATCTTCATTAGGATTACTCACCAACCCCATGCATAAGTAATCAACTTGCAACTGTTTCAGTCATAAAAAGAGACTTCTCTGTATAAACATAATATATGCGCTTAATTCATCCCGTTTGATCGAAGTCGGTTTGGAGAAGGCGTAGATACACCAAAAGGACAAAATTGTTCAATACTCTTTAAAAGCCAATCAGAAAATGCAAAACAAGAAACTAGGCAATATATATCCAAATGAAAACACGTTTTCACTTCAATCATTGCTACAAATCTAAGATAATATATTCAACGAATAAATCTATCGACATGTTTCTCTTTAATATCCTTTTTAATATTACTAATTGCTTTCTTTCTCCCGAAAAGCACTTTCCAACTTCATGTCCGAGAACAACCTTGTTTCGTCTTGTGGGTGTGGCTGGGCATAAATTGTAGCGTGTCTGTCTCCCTGGGCATCCGTCTGCCAGGGAGTATCTACACATCTCACTAGCGTTATACGGACATGGCTTATGCCAAGACGTCTGTGGTAAAAGTCAATAGAATTCTGACATTCCTAAGCACAGTAACATGCAAAAGTAGGAAGGAACTGGATTAAGGCGGGCTCTGTGCCATATTTCCATTTATGGAGTGGTAAAATGAATTGCTATTAAATCTTGATTTATCTTGGAAATAATTTTAGAATAATCCAGAACCTATTCTGGAAACAAACCGCCTTCACACACTTAGAAAAAGAATTCAGTAAATGCAAGAAATAAAAAAAAGGTGCATAGGGCAATAATTAATATATCAAAAATTTCCTACGCTTGCAAAATCGGGGCCTAGACTCTCCCCAGGTGAAGCCCCTGGTGCACTCGGCTCCCTTAATATTCCAAAATGTTTTAAGATACAGAATAAATGAAGTAAACTGAAAATGTTATCTATCTATCTATCTATCACGCTCCCCTCTCTCCCTATCCCTCTAGCTCCCTCGCTAACTCTCTCTCTCTCTCTCTGTATATATCCTTCTCGATTTCCCTTTATCTCTCCCTCTCTCTCTCCCTCTCTCTCTCTCTCGATATATATATATATATATATATATATAGCATTTAGCTACAGAGTCTAGTTATATATAATATATACTATATATAAGCGATGAAGACCAAGAAGGAATTACCTCAGCTAAAATTCTAGCACTATATCATTTGCTTAGGTTTCAATATTTCCACGCACCAACACACACACACACATATATATATATATATATATATATATATGGGGAAGCAAAAGTCGTGCAACATTGGAGTTTAGTGGTCACCAGACCTCACATCCATGCTTTTTCCCCCCTGTGGTGCCATTTGAAATCATTGATGAATCGGAGAGTTCGAATTCCAGTCGCATCCATTACATTAATTTACGTGCTAATACCCTTGGGAAAGGTATATGAATCCTCTTTTTATCCCCACTCCTCCCCAGTTACGGGTAAATAGCAGGAGAGACCGAGTTTTATAGCTTTAGATGGCAACTAGTCTACTGCAGAAAGAAATGGCAAACTACTGCGGGAAAAATCTGCCTTGTCAATCATATATCGAAAGATGCATGATCGCCTAAGCGTGTATCATGCATGGCACATAACTGACTTTATCAGACGCGCCCAAGAAATATTGAGGAACTTAAAGAAATAATTAAATATGAATGCAGTAAAATGACAGAGGAAACTCTCCGACGTGTTAATGAATCAGGCAGGCACAAAACTGAAATGTGTTTTGAAAAAAGGAGGAGGACATTTTGAACAGCACATATAACAATTAAGTAAATAGTAAATAAAATTTACATGCGTAATTATACTTTTCATAACTTATATCTATGGCGATCGACTTTTGCCTCACTCTCTCTCTCTCTATATATATATATATATATATATATATACATATATATATATATATATATATTTTCATCAAGTATACATTGGATATACTACAACATGCTAAACAAGAAGTCTCACGTTATATTTTTCTAGATATAGTTCAATTAGGTCTCATATATATATATATATATATATATATATATATATATATATACATATATATATATATATATATATATATATATATATATATATATATATATATATATATATACATATATATATATACACACACACGCGCAAACACACTTGTGGAACTTAAAGAATTAAATATGAATGCAGTAAAATGACAGAGGAAACTCTCCGACGTGTTAATGAATCAGGCAGGTACGGAATTGAAATGTGTTTTGAAAAAGGAGGAGGACATTTTGAACAGCACATATATCAATTAAGTAAATAGTAAATAAAATTTTCATGTGTAATTATATTTTTCATAAATGATCCCTACGGTACGCGACTTTTGCTTTACTCTGTATATAACTTCTTGCATTATCCTGTTGTCATTTCCCTTAACTGATAACATTTTGTTTAAATTTCTAGAATGAGCAGTTTATGGACTATTGTCCTTACATCTGTTATTCCTATAACAAAATCTCGGCTGTTTTGCCCTTCCACCGTCATCGAGTGAAAGTTGATCCGGTTAAATGACAAGGAATTCAGATGAAATATAGAAGGAATTTAATCGACGAAGGTAGATTGTTCCATTGCCCATACTAAGGGATATCTTGTGTAGAAGTTTATTTAGTACTGCTTCGTTAATCCTCGACCCGTTTTCACTGATGTCCTAAAAGAGGAAGAACTTCATACATATATATATATATATATATATATATATATATATATATATATATATATATATATATATATATATATATATATATATATATATATAAACATTAATTTCAGTTGAGCTCTCTAGGGAGTAGGTTTGGGTTTGTAAACAGTGACTATTATAGCTTATGTATAATAATGAATCGAGTCACTGTCAGTCACTGGGCGTGTTTCTAAAAATAAATACGCTAAAAATTCACCTGCTCCACGTGCGCCGACTCACCAATTCAGTCGGGTTTCGATCCGAGCTAGAGGCAACCGGATGTCTATACACACTGATGAGCTGTGAAACAGCGAAACAGTCTGTCTGTGGATGACGTTATATTGGCTCCTGAAATAAATATTAATTTCAGTTGAGCTCTCTAGGGAGTAAGTTTGGGTTTGTAAACAGTGACTATTATAGCTTATATATAGCGAGACTCTTCTGTCAGTCACTGGGCGTGTTTCTAAAAATAAATACGCTAAAAATCCACCTGCTCCACGTGCGCCGACGGCTTAGTGGTAGAATCTCCGGCTGATACCAATTCAGTTCGGTTTCGATCCGAGCTAGAGGCAACCGGATGTCTAGTCCCACTGATGAGCTGCGAAACAGTCTGTCTGTGGATGACGTTATAAAAATATATATATTTATTTATATATATATATTTTTATAACGTCATCCACAGACAGACTGTTTCGTTGTTTCACAGCTCATCAGTGTATATGTATATATATAAATATATAAATATATATAAAATATATATATATTCTGACGCAAAAATGGACAGAGAAATCCAATCCAGAATAGTCAAAGCCAGCATACCATTCAGTAATCTTAAACATAGCTCATGGAACACCAAAGACGTTCCTCTCAGAGTAAAGATCGACATATACAGATCAGTCGTTCTCTCTATGGTGCTGAAACTTAGACCCTGTATCGCTAGCACATAAATCCACTTGGCGCCTTCGTGCCATATGTGATATAAAATGGGATGACAGTGTTAAGAATAGTGCAATACTGAAGAAATGTGATAACATCACAGGCATTGAAACTATTCGATCAAATATACAACTTAGTTGGGCTGGTCACGTTGTGAAAATGGATGAGCATAGGCTTCCAAAAAAGGTGCTGTATTGACAACTACCAAACTCCAAACGTTCAGATGAATGTCAACTCTTTCGCTACAAAGACAAATTGAAAGAAAACTTGAAACGTCTCAACTTAGATGTGAAAACCTGGGAAGCCCAAGCATCAAACCGAAAGAAGTAGCGTAAGACATGTTTCATTAAGTTAAAGGGTTTTGGAGTACCGTGATCAGCTTCGTCAAGCCCGCACCAAGGCTGGGAGAGTATCGCACTTAAGAAATCACAAATGAAATATGTCTTTCCCTTACCTGATTTTCTCCACAATAGCCCCTACTAAGATGCATATTTGTAAAACGAAAGGCACCATCCACTACTGACCCACATTTATCGTTCCCTATAGGAGAGATCTATATATATATATATATATATATATATATATATATATATATATATATATATATATATATATATATATATATATACAAAAACAAAAACGAAATAGATTATAACTATTTTAATCGTTATATAGCTTGTGGTATATCAGTTTAGTTCGAAGCTAAACTGGTATAGGACGTCAGGCTATATGAGGGTTCCGTGTAGGATACTGGTTCGATTCCTCTGGGAGGACGCATATTTTCTATGAAATTTCTCGGACGTTCATGCCGGTAAATGTTGTTAATACTGTTTATTATAAACAGAGCCTTTACTTAAATATTTGTGTAAATGAAAATAACATTTAACAATAAAATATGTGTGTGTGTGTGTTATTTCACCCTAAGTAAAGCGATTAAGACGTAAAGGTTTACATAGAGAACACGTTGAGGTGAGAGAGAGTAAATTGAAAGTTTCAAGACGACACAAGATTTTTCAAGATCATATTTGGCAGAAAGACAAATAAGCGAGAAATGCAAGAGAAGAAACTGATTTTAATTGGTTGATTTTTCTGCTTAACGGCGTATCAACTCCTTTATGGGTCATTTAATGCCGAAACTTAATTTTCATGTGAGGTTGGAAGTAATAGAAATATGATATATGTTATTCTGCTTTCACAATTGAATACATGGTAGATGATACGAAGCTTTTGTGCATATACATGATTATGTGGGCATAATCACTAGAGGGGGGTGATATTCGTGTTTGATGTCGTAATTTTGTTGAATTTAAATTTTGGAATACAGTTTGATTTAAGAATTTGTAGGATATTAAAATATAGATGTGAAATTTTTTGTTGGTTGCTTGGTAGTATTTTAAACGTATTTGGATGAAGTCGCTATAAATTTGTTAGTAGGTTGTTCATTTTTTCATATAAAAATGTATTGCTGGTATTTTTATACTTTCATAGTGCTTTGTTATTTACCCATAGCTGGGACCCTAACAGGTGCTACCACTCTGGGTCTGGGTTGACCTGGGAACGACAGCAATTAAGAGGTTGTTTTTCAAAACCTCCAAACATCCGATCAAATTCCTTGTTGCCGGATGCAGAGAGAAGAAACGATTAGCATAGAACTTACGGTTACATCTAGCAATTCTAACTGTCAAAAGATGATGATAATGATGATGACATGTGTGTATGTGTGTATGTGTGCGTGTGTGTGCGTTCTCACTCCCAACATTATATTTATTAGGACCTTTAACTTTAAAATGATTTCATTAAAAACTATACAAGAAAACATAACTTCTAACAAGACTGAAAACAATTTAACAAAAATTAAAAAAAAAAAAAAATAGATTTTTTTTTTATGTTAAAGTTAATCCAATACAAGTTTCCACTCAAGACAGAGAATTAGTGAATGAAGTGTGTGATAGAAACGTATGAGGGTTAGATGGGAATGAATATTATGAGGATAAAGAGAATAGATAGCGTTTGACCCTTGGTATAAAGAGGTTAAACTTTAGCGTTCAGAGAAGTATCCACGCTGGAGTTTGAACCAAAAAGTAGCAAGACTCGAGAAAAAACTGTGTGAATGAAACTTCTTCCTTACAAATGGAATACGGAGGAAAAGTAGGTGTTTCGACGCCGTGGACAACAGCATGGCGTGTGCAAGCAGTAAAGGTCTTTAAAGTTTTGTTTTTTTTTAATTTTTAGATGATGCATTGCCAGGATTTTTTAATAAATAATTTTTCTCTATGTAATTTCACACGGTAGAAAATAAGGACAAAATTAAAATTGGTTAGATTGTGAATTTCTACTGTTGATGTTTTTTAAAATTGCGTAGGTTGATATCTATGGAAAATTGTTTAGATTGGAGTATGGAATTAGTTTATGAATCATGTGAAAGCAGCATTTTTTATATGCGTATCGATGTGAACGTTAATATATATATATATATATATATATATATATATATATATATATATATATATATATATATATATATATATATATCATCCCTGTCATCCGTTAATACTTTACTATTTGATGTTTTAGCAATTTTTATAATTCCTTTCTTTTTTTCCGCAACTACAGCTTTATTTTTTAAGTTTAGGGGCTGGTAAACGAATGAGAGAAGCCGCTGACACATCGCTGCTAATGCAAAAATATATTAAAACGTCTCAATCAACTGTTGCTTTTTAATGGTCGTCTGCTTCAGTCATTTTTCTCTTCCTTCCCACAATTTTTTTTTTTTTTTTGTATTTGGTTTCTTCCGTTCTAAATATTAGAATTAAAATGAGTGGATAATCATCTTTGCACTCGTTTCTGTAACGTCGGAATTATAAAACACATAATAATGAATAAATAAATAACATTTACAAGGTTTAAGGTGGGAGGCGGAAGTTTAATCTTGTTTCAAAAGGGTTTGATAAAGAAATAGGCAAGACCTGTATTGTTATTGCTTTCAGAAATTTTCATCATCAGGAAATTTATATTTTTTCTGACAATCCGTTCCATTTATGCCCAACGCTTACAGGCTTTTTGTGGAACAAACAAAATAAAAAAGCGGTAACTACTATATATTGTAGACTGTGACATTAGCAGGCAAAAGAGATTTACAAAAAAATGTAGTTGTTATTTGCTTAAAAACAAAAAAGAGAAAATATACTTGCTTGTCGAGAGTGGTCAGGGAAAGGTTTCGTAGTTTTCGTCTGAATATGTCTACCCATAAAACCGTCAAAAATCTATATTACAAAACCCAATATAGCTCCAGCTATTACACACTGGCGATTTGCTAGACATCACTGAGATATACACACTAGAAAGCTAATATATTGTCTGTGTCATTTAGCTCTTTCTTAATTTGCTTTTTATCTATGTGGGAAGATGAGCAAGTCTGGGAAGGTGAAGAATAATTTTGCAGAATTTCGAGTCGGCTTATTGAACATCAGGGCTTATCTGAAGTAAGTCGACATGTTTTGTAAATTGCGCGCTTCTCCTCCGACCTTAATATAGGATTCTCTCTGTCTTTCATGACACTGACAGCACTTAAAGCAAATTTCTTCAACCATGAACACCGCTCCGTTCCTGGGGACGGAGTGGGGAAGCAACAGTTCGTATCAAACTGATATTATATGAATATTACGACAGATATACGTAGGAAAGAAAAATGGCGGCGATAAAGGCAGACATAAAAACAGTTGGCCGAGGCTGGAAGTAATAATTTTCACCCAACAAGTTAAGCAAATCTTCAGTATGAAAAAGAAAAAAGTACACAGACACACGCATATATATATATATATATATATATATATATATATATATATATATATATATGTATGTATGTATGTATGTATGTATACATTATTATTATTATTACTATTATTATTATTATTGTTAACTTATCTATCTTTGTGATAGCATGACTATAATGACTTTTTTTACTAGGATTTTTTTTCCGGTGAGTCATTTCTAATTAAGCTGTTCATGGCATAAGGTGTCTTTGTTTTTCCATTATGGGCATAAATATATTTTTTCTTGATATTTTGTTGATGTGTGGAGAACTTTTTACTATCGCTGCTATATATATATATACATATATATATATAGTGTTAATTTGAATGTTTTTGAAGCCAACATTGCTGGGTTATCAATGGTTACCTGATAGAAAGTCACTTGAAAAAAGAAGGCTTTGTGGTAGAGTACTCAGTGTCAGAGATAGAGCTTTAATAGAATTAATATGAAAAGTTTACTGAACAATGATATATATATATATATATATATATATATATATATATATATATATATATATATATATATATGTATGTATGTATGTATGTATAAATGCATATTTCATTGAAAACGACAGACAAGGTGCTTTTATTTAGTTTTTTATACAATTTCTCATGTGATCTAATAATTTTATTCTATTCAGATGATAAATTATATAAAAAGTGTACGAAAGTTTTCTTTATTTATTATCCGTGCGCTTTCGGCTACATATTTAGCCATTTTCAAGGATTATATTTTAAGTCTTAAAATAAGAAATAGTTTGTTGTATGTATGTTTTATAAAATATTTTCATTTTTCAAATCAGTAGTTCGATCTTTGTCAACACGGAAATTCTCTGTGGCTAAAAGGTCATACCATGACAGGGTTAATGACAGTTCTGTATACAATACAAGTTCGATTCCTGTAGAAGGGTACATATTTTCTATGAAATTTCTCAAACATTAAGGCCGGTAAATGTAATTCATACAGTTTAATTAAAAAAACAGAGCATTTACTTAAATAAAACGTATAAAAAGAAAATATATTAAAATATTTGTCGGAATTGATCCATTTCATATGATATATATATATATATATATATATATATAAAGGGTGTTTCATTAAGTCGGATTATATATAAGACTGTTTCATTAAGACGGATCAAAGTCAGCAGCAAAGAAATCAGTGTTATTGGTAAAAATTGATTTATTTCTCTATTGGATCATGTTATTTAAGTCATGGTAATTATGTGTGAAAAATAATATCGCCCAAATGTTCGCCAAATCTGAAAAAAAAAATGAAAAAATTCATTAGACGCTTAAACTTAATTCACATTTAAAATCGGTCCAAGTTATTTGAACACCCTTATATATATATATATATATATATATATATATATATATATAGAGAGAGAGAGAGAGAGAGAAAGAAAGGGAGAAGGAGACAAATAAAATACAGAACAGAGTAAAATATGTATATATGATATTTTGTGTGGTGGGTAAAATTAATATAATTGTTGGATTATTTAATAGCAAGTAATACTTTAATAAGTCGAAAATCTCAATGAATACACACACACACACACACACACACACACACATATATATATATATATATATATATATATATATATGGGTTAATACGAGAATCAAAAATGTACACATAGGTTCAGTTTTTAACTAGAGTGAAAAAAAGTCGGCATATGTTCGGTTTTTACACGAGAATCTAAAGACAGACATTCATCAGATTTATACATGCGTCTACAAGCATTAACCCAGAATGTGACCCCTTAGACCTTTGCAGGAGATGCAGTTATCATGTTCTGAGCAGCCACCAATTGACAGGCCAATAGATTTTAAGAATTCTGCTGGACCGAAAAAATTCTTTATCTACTGCTTCTCGTAATTCAGTCTTTTACGATGCCAATTTAAAAAAAAAAAAAAACAACATTTAAACCCATAATAACATACACCAAATATAGATCTTTATCTGAATTTTATTTTTTCAGAAGTTAACTTGTTTACAAAGTTTGATTTGAGAATGAACTAAAAATATTTTGGAATCGTGTTAAATTTTAGAGTTGGAACGCGTTTATCTTTAACTTCTTACGCCTAGCAGCATCAATTTTGCAAGATGATGACAACAACTCGAGTTACAAATTTAGCCCTTTCTAAGCTAAATGTGGAATTTTATAAAGATGGAAAATTCCACTCCATTTGCTAACGTGTAATTTATCTATTAATGAACACGCAGAAATATATAAACGGGATGGATATCGGAATCAACACTGTACAGTGACTGTTAGTTTCATGTCTTAAGCGATCATTAAAACATCTGATGCCATAATAATAATTTAAAGTGTGAAAGTGACATTCACCATAGAGTTTTGATTTATATGACGACACCACTGATATATATATATATATATATATATATATATATATATTAGGTTGGTGCAAAAATATTGTCGTTTTCTCACATATGTTACTATGTGAGAAAACGACATTATTTTTGCACCAACATAATATATATATATATATATATATATATATATATATATATATATATATATACATATATATATATATATATATATATATACAAAGCCATATATCTATGTCGCCCACGGCAGACACGCATAGATAAATATTCTATCGCAGCCGTATGCACTCCAACGATAAAAAGGACGTAAAACCATTAATAGGAGCAGATAGATTCGCCTATCGTCCCCCTCGGTTTTTTTGAACAGAAGATGATGTTTCTCCCTTGTTTCCTGTTTAAGATTGGGTTTCTAGTCCATTGTAATGTCTACTCCAGCTCTGTAATTCTAACACCGTATTTTTCAATCTTTTTAAGCAACGGCACACCTAGGAGCTCGTATAAATAACACAGTAGATTTAGCGCAATTTTTGAAGTGTATACGTTAAATTTTTATGAAATAAAAACATAGATTTAAAAAATGCAGACACCAAATATGAACTTTGTTTATTTCAACGTTTCTAGACAACTATTTGTGCAGCTTATTTAGGGTGAAATCTTTGTCTGGTGTTGTTTTTTCTTGCGATTTTTTCAATGTTTACTACTTCCAGACATACACACATGTATATATATGGCGTAACAATATTTCGCGGCACACTTAAGAGAATCGAGCGGCACACAATCATTGTTGTATCGTCTCCGCCTGAACTCTGAAATTTTATTTAGTAATTATTTTTTTCCTCCTCAAGTGAAGTAGATAGGTTCGTCTATCGCCATCTTCACATTCCTTCTTGGTCTTTTGAAAAGAATTAAAGGCTTATACATTGTTTCATGTTTAGAATGGGGTTTCCGGTTCTTTGTAAAGTATTTTTTTCGTTACAAATAGTCCCCTTGCTTCTTACTGACATTATCACCTTGATTGGAGTGAAATTATAAAAAGAACAATTCGCTGGTACATATATTACTGGATTCAGCTTTTATTCAAAGCCTATAACTTAATTATTACCAGTTATTCGAGAGTTCAAATATCCGCCGATATACAAACAATATTGTGTCTATTGAGGATTGCATCTCTAATACCAATAATAATGAAAAAACTATAAATTCGCATATTGGTCACAAAAGTACTACACTCTCTCGAAGGCTAACTTATAATAATTTTTTTACTAAATGTGCAACTATTACAAGTCCCAAGTCCCACCCAAGATGGATTACTAAATGAGGTTACTGTATGGGTGTAAGAGGGGATAAGTAATTGCATATTATGAGGATATGTATTATATGTAACGGTTGATCTTAGATTTGAAAAGGTTTAGAGTGTAGTGTTCGAGGAATCATTCTCCCGGGAGCAGCTCCTGGCAAGTAGCTGTCCAAATGAAATTTCCTTTCTCATCATTATCATCATTTTCCGACCTCCCTGGGGTTGGTCGGAACTCCATTAATAATCAATTCCCACATTGTTCGGTCCTGTATTGCCTTACCCAGATCCACAATATCCAACCCTGAGTCCCGAACTGTGGTGTCGCGTGAAGACACCTCCAGAAGAATGCCATAGAAGTAAAGATGAGAGGACCTTCACGTCCGCTCGGTGACAATGGCCGGCAAACTGCAATCTCTTACCAGCGGGCTACGAAGTAAAATATATGTACTGGTAGAACTAGGCAATGTAGTTCCCATGGAGAAATAGCAATAGAGTACCAATAGGTTAAGGACACTCCGCCTGTAGGAAGAAGTTGTAGGGTGGAATCGCCTACAAGGCCGCATAAAAAAATTTGAATAATATTTAGTTTGAAAAAAGCGGACTGGACTGTTCTAGCCAAGGTATAGCAGCAATGCTTTTTCTGATCTGATTTTAGTAACGAAGGGGGATGCTGAGTATGGAAGATATGTTACATCTAGTGACAGACGTTCCGTAAAAAGTATTGGCAAAAGAGTGCAGAAATTCGAAATCAACAGTAAGGTTGGAACCATCCGTACTTAAAACAACAAGAATATTAAGAAGAGTGCTAAGTCTTTCAACAGAGAACGAAAATGTGACACCGAAGTCCGAAGGCGCATTCGGACAGTGAAAATGCCATCCAAAAGCTAAGCAAAATATTTACAAACAGGAAAAATTTAGTTAAAAACAAAGGAAAAAAAGTGCTTAATTGTTATATAACATAGATACTCCTATATAACAATCTCCTCAGAGATGAAGAAGAAGAGATTTGAGGCAACAGAGAATTGGTTTTACAGAAGGATGCTGAAAATACCATTTACTATTCTTGTGAGTCATGGGAAAGTTTTAAAGAAAATGGAATCAAAATGGATACTTAGAATCAGAAAAAGACAACTTCTCGGATATATAATGAAGCATAATGACTTGGAGAATTTGACATTTACATGACATATTGAAGATGAGAGTGGTTCTACAGAAGGATGCTGAGAATAACATGAACTGAACATGTGGGCAATTTTGAAGTTTTAGAGAAACTGAAAACAAAAACGACATTTATACTTAACATCAGAAAGAGATAATTGGAATTTCTAGGGTGCATAATGTGGAAAAGAGGCTTGGAAAATTTGATACTCACAAGACAGATTGAAGACAAGAGAGGCAGAGTAATACAATGCATAACTTAGCAAACGAGCTTTTGTAAATGGTTGGCAGAACATGATTTAGGAGGGATGACAAAAGGACAAATCTTTCTAAGAGCTACCTAAAGATAGGAAGTTATAGAGAGCCCCTTCCTAAGAGCTGAATTGCATAGAATAATAATAATAATAATAATAATAATAATAATAATAATAATAATAATAATAATGAAGGGAGTTGCTGTGATTTAATCTCTAACATAAGCCAGCTGCTAATATTATGATTTTTTTGGTGTCGTATAATATATTCTTTAAATGGAAATTGTACTTTTTTTCGGGACGAGGGTACTGTTTCGACGTCAAGCCGCCCTTTGTCTTTTAACTGGGCGTGGGGTCAGTTATAACAACTGTCTATCTGTATGTTGCTTTTAGAAAAACTCTCTAAACTGAACTCTCTTGTAAAGCTAAAGAGCTCCAAAGGACAATAGTGTGGCGTGAAACGAAGAGCCCTGATTGAAATTCGAACTAGTTTCGATGTTTTTGTTTCCCATGAAACCTAAAGAATGTATAGCGTCATATAGCGAGTTTGATTATAATGAACTGATGAGGCAGGTAAGTTCACCGGCGATTACCCCAATCCCTTCGAACCAATTATCCGAAAATTGGCGTAATTCACAATTCGGGAAACCCAAGTGGAATTTTCAGCCAAGTGTTTGAATCCTGCGGCAAAATGATTCGAATGACGTGCCAGAGGAACTTTCAGGAAGTTTCCAGTGAAGCCAATTTTCTATTTCAAGATTAGAGATATTTATACGAATGCATTCTTCCACGGTATCTGATGGGGCATTGTATCTAATTGTTTGGACTTGCAGTCTGTTTATTGGGAAATAATCAAAATGACTATGAATAAAAGCGACAACCAGTTTAAAATACAGGCAAATGATTCAGAATATTAACGAAACAAGACCTGCCTAGGACAATTGCGATTTAGTCCTCTTCAAAGTAGCAAGGCCCAGGCACTTATTTTAGTTTCATTTGCATTTATCAAAAAAAGTTCGCAAATACATTTTTGGGATTGTCATCTTCTAAGTTTCGTTCTTTGTCGTTGGTTGAATGGTTGCAAAGTTACATCAAGTTTGAATGACCCATTCTGAAGATATTCAAAATCAGTAATATACTTCTAGAAGTACCTCGTATATATATATATATATATATATATATATATATATATATATATATATATATATATATATATATATATATATATATATATATATATATACACACACACACACACATACAGGGTGTCCATAAAGTTTGTGTGCACTTTAAAATTATAAATTATTTAAAGTGCACACGAACTTTCTGGACACACTTTATAATAGCAAATCCGTACTTGGGATTATTCCAAGGAGGTCGTTTTAACATGAAAATATTACAAAGTCCATGATGAGAACTCAATGTATAAATTTGTATACAGAGCAATATTTTTATAAGTGTGTGTCGCGCATACATATATGTGTTTATAGATGTATTTAATAATTTATGTAGATATGATAGATATGCTTACGTTATAGGTATGTTTTTATTAAATTTATCTTTATTGTTATTATTACTTATTCATTTATTTTTTATATATTATATTTTATATTAAATATTTTTATATTATTATTATTATTATAATTATTATTTATTCATAAATTTTATATATTATATTTTATATTAAAAAATATTATTATTATTTATTCATCTATTTTTTATATATTATATTTTTTTTTATATATTATTATTATCATTATTATGATAATTATGATGATGTTTAAATTAATAACGACATATATTCCATTTCTGTCAAATTTATTGCATACTGGTTGTGGTTAAATATATCCATAAAACCTTCCCCTACCTTCCATCAAATATACAAACATCTTTTTTATTCCCCCAATTCTCTCTTCAAAAGTGTCAGCCCCTCAACCCACAAAAAAAAAAAAAATAGTTAAATTCTATACTTCATTTTTTTTTATTTTTATTGTTTACTTTTTTATTGTTTTTATTTTTTTTAATGTCTGCTTTTTTTAATGTCTGCTTCATAAGCAGATTGTCTGGCTGAAATTGCATCATTTAATAAAATGAAGTCGGTCTGATGAGGCGGGTAGATATATATGTATATCTGTTGAAATAAATTTATAACCGATTATATGATGAATATTTAAGTCTTTCCTCATATATATATATATGTGAGTGTGTGTCTGCGCGCGTGCGTGTGTGTGTGTGTGTGAAATCTAACCAAATGACATGTCGCCAGAATTTTTGTTGAGGTAATTACATGTTGGAATCCAAAGCCTTTTATATATATATATATATATATATATATATATATATATATATATATATATATATATATATATATATATATATATATGTATGAAAATATGATTTAACCAGTAAAGAAGACAATATTTATGAATAAAAATGACAATAGGAAAACTGGTAATTGCTGACGCGTTTCGTCCACATAAAGTCCACATTGGACGAAACGCGTCAGCAATTACCAGTTTTCCTATTGTCATTTTTATTCATATATATATATATATATATATATATATATATATATATATATATATATATATATAGTAAAAAGACAGGAGAATAACTATTCTTAGACGATACCTTCGTCCTCTGAGGCACTTTATGTAAGGATTTATTTTGTTGTACTTATTTATACACAAGAGCTAGGATGTCATTGGTTTATCAATGCTTTTTAAATTTGAGAACGTTCATGAATATTTATCAGGTGGTTGAAAGGTCAGCCAAAACATCTGGAGGACACAAAAATGCCATAATTCAAAATTTAGTAAGACAAAAGTGACTGAGTAACATTCAAGAAATATATATATATTTGTTTTTAATAAATGAATATTCTTTAAATTGTTATGGTTTGGGGTGGATGTATGTTCCGTACATCTTCAAAAACGTGAGGTAATAGATTTAACCGTTACTTTTGATTTTTTTAACATTTTTGTGGTCGTGTATGTTGGCTTGGTAAAGGAAAGGTGAGATTGTATATCGGGTGCAAGAGCAAAATTGTTCAAATCGTCCAAATCGTGTAACAGCAAAATTGTCCAATTGTTAGGTTAAGATTTGAACCGTTGTATCTTAGAAATGATTAAAGATAATTACTGGAATTCTCCGTGGTTTTTGTAACACTAATGGTCTCTACTTTTAGCAATAAGAATGTATAATTACTCTCCAAGTTTAACAGAAGAATTGTGATGAAATCGATCATAGACGAAAAAGATATGTTCATCATTAATTAATCATAGCTAAGGATCGGAAGCTCATGAAGGATTTAAATAAAATTCAAATATATATATATATTATTCCAGGATTATTTTCCAACTTATTCAAGATGATCTTCAGCCCTATCTAACCTTCTAACTTTCTGTCTTGGAGTAAGAAGGTGCCTAACGTGCTTCACATACAATTTCATTTTCAAGTCTTTTTTCACCGATCTTTGAACTGTCATAGCTGAAACTCCTTCCTCTCGTGCCAAACACCTTATGGGTTGAGTTGGATCTTTTCTAATTGATCTCTTTAGCTCTAAGTTGAAATGATGATCCCTCTTCCTGATGTGACCTCTTGATCCAGCTTTCCTTTTTACAGTTCCCTCTTTTTTAGAATTATTTACTGTTCGCTTGGTGGTTCGTGAATGGACTTTGAAGATGAAAGCCAAAATGTGAATGGTGGTACGATTGCTGAAGACCTGAATGGTTTTTCCTCTCACCATTGCTTAGTTGAGAAAACAGTAGGGCTGACACAAAACGATTTTAACCTGTTCTCTTTCTAGGTGAATAACTCAAAGGTTGTTTCACTGATTCTTACGACAAATGGTACCAAAATGACTAAACGACTTATCTGAAAACCTGGATATTTCGGATATTAAACATTTTTTGAGATAGTAAAAGATTTGTAAAGTAGTTTTAAGTTTATATAAAATAAAAATAGTTTTAAGACTTGCTGCATTTATCAGGTAACAGGGATAGATCATATATATATATATATAGAGAGAGAGAGAGAGAGAGAGATTGATAAAGAAGTATTTGGTAATCAGTATGGATAATCTCATAGGGGCTGTAACCTAGAGAGCTCAATGTAAAAACAGAGCAAATATTAGTTAAACTAAGAAGCAAAAAACTTTAAGGGTTCATAGGATTATAGTTTATTTCCCCAGAAATTCGCGTTCTTGGGAGCGGTGAGCTATAATCCTATGAACCCTTAAACTTATCTGTTTCTTAATTTAACTTATATATATATATATATATATATATATATATATATATATATATATATATATATATATAAAGAAATATAGTCTTAAGGTGTGCTATATTTATGGAATAAAGTGCTCAATATCAGAGATAGAGCGTGTGTAAATATAAAAGTGAACATAGAAGTCAACACTTAGAGGCGACAGTCTGTTTCCTGCTATATGCAATCGTCAGGCCACACGTGGCCTGACGATTGCATATAGCATGAAACAGACTCTCGCCTCTAAGTGTTGACTTCTATGTTCACTTTTATATTTATATATATATATATATATATATATATATATATATATATATATATAGTTTAGAATATAGTTTATTGTTTTATGTATGAATAATTCATGAATTTGTAAATATATATATATATGTATGTATGTATGTATTAGCTTGGTGCAAAAGTAATGTCGTTTTTGCCGTTAAAAAATACGTCAAAGAACGACATTATTTTTGCACCAACCTAATATATAAGCAGTGTGGACTCAGTGTTCAGCACCGCTGGCGACAGCCTCTTTCATGGTTAAATGCAATATTCAGGCCTGAAATTTCGTTCAAGCATGAAACAACCTCTCGTTTGTGTGTGTGAGTGTGTGTGTGCGTTTGTGTGTGCGTGGCAGTAAATATTGATTCAAACATATTTTGTGAAAACTGACAATTTATGTATATTATGGTTTTAATATTGTTCCTGTCGGTCTATTACTTACCGTTTCTTGGTGTTAAATGAAGATTATTAACATTTATATGTTAAATATACAAGAAGAACATTTACATCTGGAATCTAGTGGAAAATGAGATAGTTTCAAAAGCAAAATCTGCAGGGAATATAGTCATTTCCTTTGTTTTTAGGCAGAAGTCATTAAAAAAATAATACAGACCAAAATCAAAATTTTGTTACACAGTGTTATTTATTATAAAAAGTTCAAATTTGGAGCATAATGTTATAGCCATTTAACAATGGTCCCTGATAAAACTATATTAAAACCAAATCCTTTCTGTAAAACCAGTGTTGTTTACAAAATTATTTTTTCTATTGAAGATTACATCACTGAAAATAACAATTACATAGGATACACAGTCACAACACTTTCTCGTAGACTCACTTGACATACTTCTAGTAAACTGTAGCAATTGTTATAGAAACCTGGAAACTTAAACAATGTAAGACGGCTCCTGTATGAATAGCACGATAAGACGCAATAAAACGATTTGTAAACAAAATTTACCTGTTTTAGAGGCTAATACATATTAATTAAAAATAACCAAATCAGAGGTCATCAAACTTTTTTCACGGAGGGCCAGATAACTAAGAGCATAAAGAGCTCGGGTCGGATAACCATTTTGTTTAATACAATACACTGAATACACAGAAAATAAAGACAACAAACATATTTATTTACTAAAAAGTTATCTAAGAAGGCGACAATAGCAATAAAATAGTGCGTACATATCCGAATCTCCCAAACGCAGCAGTAGAGAAAGGTTAGTAAGATTTGTGAAACTGGCGTTTCCCTTTAAAGATATAATTAATATTTGTTTTGATATTGCTGCATCCAACCAAGACAAATGCTTTCAAATGTTCATCAATCAACCTCCTAACATTTACTGACTTTACATACTTCCGATTTTATAATAAATTCAGGCAAAATATGTGACATAATTCGCTGAAGTCAGTCCTTTTTATATACAACACTCTTTTTATATACAGCACTCTTCAAACCGGTTTAAACGCGGCGATGCAAGTTAAAACACCAGGCTCGTAATTGCTTTTCTTAGAAACTTCATTACAGGTACTTACTCAAAAAGTTCTCGGATATCAAAAGTTGCAGAATTTTTGATTTCACTTATTTTCCTCAAAACTTATATTATTGTCAGATGCAAAATTCAGATTGGCCAAATTTTACTTATAATTTTTAATTTAGCTCATTTGTGTCACAGTGAAGCGGCGGGCCGGATAAACTGACGTCGGTCACCGGATCCCGCCCGCTGGCCGTCGTTTGGTGACCCCTGAACTATATCGACAATGATTCTGGAACAAAATTGAGAGGAAAATGAAAAACAAATGGGGTACTCATATTTAACCATGGAAAAAAACGACTGAAATTTCTCAGGAATATAATGAGGAAAGAAGACTTAAAAAAATTGATATTCCCAGCTCAGAATGAATGCAAGTGGGACAGAGTAAAAAAAAACTTACCTATCGAGTTTGTGAAAATGGACGACAGGACATAGTTTTAGGAGAGATAACAAAAATACACAATTTATTAAGCGCTAGAAAGAGCAAGAAATTGTGGAGGGCCATGATCGCCAGTCCTGAAGGAAGAACAGTAACACAAACTTCCAGATAATTCAGTTTTAGTTATTTCCCATGACCCAGTGGATAAAGGCGTTGATCGAAGGAATCTAGTAATTTGACCTTAAGAATTGTGAGTTCAATACCTGGCAGAGGTAAACTTGGACAGTTGTGTAAAGGCATATAGCTGAAAATGAAATATCCGGAAAAGCATGGCACGTGGAACGAAATAAAGTTTTCGGTTCAAAATTCCAATCATTTGAAGAATACCGGAGCGTACAACGGCCGAAACATCGTGAATATGACAACAAAGATGATAAAAATAATCTGAACAATGTAAATATTATAAATAATTGCAATACCTTGTCTCAGAAATATAGACAGATCCTGAAGAAAGCCGGAGAGTACAACGGCCGAAATGTTGTGAATATGACAACAAAGATGAGGGTAATAGTCCGAACAATGTAAATACTGTAAATATTTACAATACCTAATGTCAGAAATATAAACTAATCCTGAAGAAAGCCGGAGCGTGCAACGGTCGAAACGTCGTGAATATGACAACAAATATGAAGACAATAGTCCGAACAATGTAAATACTGTAATTAATTACAATACATTATCCCAGAAATATAAACAGATCATGAAGAAAGCCGGAGAGTACAACGGCTGAAACGTTGTGAATATGATAACGAAGATGACAATAGTTCGAACAATATAAGTACTGTAAATAATTACAATAGCTCTTCTCAGAAATATAAAATGATCCTGAAGAAAGCCGGAGTGTGCAACGGTCGAAACGTCGTGAATATGACAACAAATATGGAAACAATAATCCGAACAATGTAAATACTGTAATTAATTCCAATACCTCATCTCAAAAATGTGGACAGAATAATTCAAACATGACACACTCAAAAAATTAAGTCATGCCAACGATACAAATTCCGCAGAAACTTTGAATTTCATCGAATTTCTTTCGTTCTTGATAATAGCTGAAGCCTATACTTAATGAATATAAGATCCAAACATTTATATTTACGATATAACTTAATTTTTAGAATTCACATGCCAAATTCCGTCATATGTACCATGCAACTGAAAAATATGCCGGCAGACCCAAAATCTCCTAGTAAACACATTTTTTAATATTAAAAAGACGCTAGATAATGAAAATAAATCCAACACAATGTTTTAAAAAATAAAAACAATATATAATAATAATAATAATAATAATAATAATAATAATAATATTCTAATAATAATAATATATAATAATAATAATAATAATGATAATAATAATAATAATTATATATAATAATAATAATTATATATAATAATAATAATAATGATAATAATAATAATAATAATAATTATATATAATAATAATAATAATATATAATAATAATAATATATAATAATAATAATGATAATAATAATAATAATTATATATAATAATAATAATAATAATAATAATAATAATAATAATAATAATAATTATATATAATAATAATAATAATAATCATCGATTTAATCTATAATTTATATGATAGAAAATGCAATCCACATATAAACAGTGGAACAGAATTGATATGTAGTCACGGTATGCCGACTGGAGATTTGTTATTAGGTTGGTGCAAAAATAATGACGTAATAATGTCGTTTTTTGACGTTAAAAAAAATGCGTCAAAAAACGGCATTATTACCTCATTATTTTTGCACCAACCTAATACATGCACATATATACATGCATCCATTTTGCTCTGGCTGCCGTTTCGGGAATTAAGCATTAACACAGAGACTACAGGATTATACACTAAAGACACACAAGAATTTAGAGACAATTACTAAAACAACACATAAAAACAAACTGCATAGAATTCAAAGCAACTAAATATCACCGACTCCGAAGATTCTGATGAAGCTAAAATAGCGAAACATATCAAATTCATGAAGGTTTTCCTACTTCTCCCTTATTTAAACACACACACATATACACACAAAATTATATATATATATATATATATATATATATATATATATATATATATATAGGTAGTAATCCGTTGGTATAATCCAAGTTAGTCATATTAAAACAACATAGAATTTGAAATATGTTAAGCTGACTTACAAAAGAGCGGTTAATGTTTATTTTGATTAAACAGAGTCAATTTTCTTCACAGTTGGAATAAATATAGTACTGGTTTAAGTACACTATAAACTGATACCATAAACAGTTGGAAAAATCCTGCGAATTTTAAAATTAAAATTCGTAGGTGAAAATGGTCATTTACTAAAGGTATCTTAATTCCAATTGTAATTCCAATTGTGAAGTATATACATACATATATATATGAATGTGTGTGTGCCTCTGTCTGTGTATGTATGTGTGACTGTGTGTGTGTACAACTTCAGAGGTTACTATTAGTAGATGCTCGTATTTGAAATAGACACCAATATATATATATATATATATATATATATATATATATATATATATATATATATATATATATATATATATATATATCGGCTTGTACATTCGAGAAATGATAATGAAGAAAATGTTATCTTCAGAAGTGATCGAATCTTCATCCCACCCCGCGCATTGTAGGGGAAATCACGGTTTGATCCGGCAAGCCTTGACGCACGCCTACGGAGAGCATCACATTTCTGCAAGTGGCGTCTATTTCAAATAAGAGTATCCATTATAATAACATTTGATGTAGTAGAAATGACTGATTAAAGATAAGTCCATTAATTTTGAGTGCATATATATATATATATATATATATATATATATATATATATATATATATATATATATATGCACGGAAAACACATCAATAGACGTAAAACATATAAATTATTTACCTTCCATCCATTCTAAAGAAATGTATGAGGATTTGCCTTGGATTAATTTAAGAAAAGGCGAAATGAATTTCATACTTTCGTGCAATTCTGGAACTGAGAAAAGGATTTGCCTTTAATTCGATACCAAAAAAAAAGCTGGGGAAAATATATTAAACTACTTTCGGCATAAACAAAAAATTATAAAGAAAAGATAAAGAATAAATATTAACGGATTTTTAAAAGTCACTCATTCTTCTTTAATCACGCAAAACGCCAGCCTAGGAAAAAGTACTATGATTCATTATTTAAGCTTACACACAAATACACATACACACATACACACATTTCTTTCTTTCGTTTTTCACTTTGATGAAGCCTGGAATGGCGAAACGCGTAATCAAATCTAGATTAATGAAATCTTTTCCATTTGTAAAATTTCTTCAAAACCTCTCTCTCGGTCTCTTTCTCTCTCTCTCTCTCTCTCTCTCTCTCTCTATATATATATATATATATATATATATATATATATATATATATATATATATTATAAGTTAATAGACTTAAAATATGGTTTTTCGCTACACAGTTCCAACCATGTTTCAAAAATGGAGGCTAAAAGCCCCGAATTTAATTTTGTACTTAAATTAAAGATTTAAGAACACCGGATTATATATCTTACTGTTCTTTCTTTTTATTAATATATATATATATATATATATATATATATATATATATATATATATATATACGCCTTACAGTTGAAATTAAGATACCTTTAGTTAATGACCCTTTTGACCTACGAATTTTGATTTTAAAATTCGCAGGATTTTTCAAACTGTTTACGGTATCATCTTGTAGTGGGATACTCCTGTAAAACGTTTGAAAAATCCTACGAATTTAAAATTAAAATTCGTAGGTGAAAATGGTCATTAACTAAAGGTATCTTAATTCCAATTGTAAAATGTTTCCTCTGTTTAATAAAAATAAACACTGAGCGCTTTCTTTTGTGAGCCAGTTTTAACATATTTCAAATTCTATGTTTTGTTAATAGAACTCTCTCTCTCACTCTGTCTCTCTTTATATATATATATATATATATATATATATATGCACGTGTGTGTGTATGTGTGTGAAAAGTGTGTGTATATAAATACGATCGCAAAAGCGTGAAACCCAGGGTCACAAACTCACATCAATACAACAATATATATATATATATATATATATATATATATATACAGTGTAACCCGGATATAAGAGAGCTGTCCGGACCGGATACGAAGTCTCTTATATCTGGGTTTCTCTTATATCCGGGTTTGGTCTATTTTGTTTAGGTAATTATGGCTCTAACTTGTGACCAGATAAAATCTCTCTTATATCCGGGTTTCTCTTATATCCTGGTCTCTTATATCCGGGTTACACTGTATGTATATATAATATGAAAAGATGGTGATAATTTACGCTTATCGATTCAGACATAGTAAGTTTGAAATAATGTCTACTACCTCTGTTCGAACATCAACCTCCTTCATCATTAAGAAATAAGTCCTGATTAAGCATCATTTTCTTCTTGAGTAAACGTGGAATTGTATGTTTTGCAATTTTTCATGAGAATCCAAACTGCCCGTAAAGGGAAATTTGTTGTAGCCATTAAAGAATGGTCCCCGAGTCGTTCATCATGACTCTGTCCATTGTTATTCTCATTTCGAAGAATTATACATTAGATTTGTTCATTAATACGAAAGGGAGATTTATTTCAGGTTCTGCAAAGTCATCTATCTTTACAATAACACTGAACAAGAGGCTGTTTTGTACGCAGTAGGAACGGTAAGGGCGGGGGCCACGTCGACAATTTGGTATCCAGTCCGTCTGCCTAAGCCATCCATCCAACCATTTTCTAACGATCCAGTTCTGTGACCTGCCGGCTGGTAGCTCCCCGACTGTTCGCTTGATGGATTAATAATGTCCAAACTCTAATGGTCAACGAGCGTTTTATTAGTTGCCATTGCTCGATGCCTGTTACTAAATTTAGTTTGCCAGCGATCCCTTGCCCACTCCTTCCGCCAATACCTCTTGTCCTTTTTGGTCTAATGGATACAATTTTATCAAGTTGAGGCTTTTTCTCACACTCTTATTATTCTTAAAGCCCGTTTCTGATCCTCTGTTCCTCGTATGACGCTTCCACCACGTCATATTGTCCAGCAGACGCGCTTTCTCACTCCGCTGTGTAGCATGGAGCTGGGGAGGAAAAAGAACACAAAAGCGATAGTGTGAAAAGTAAATATAAAATTGACCATTCTAGCGAGAACAGACTTGAGAGAGAAATTATTGAAAAGTGATAGAAATAAATTAGTGATTTGCAGTGCGTTGGATTACTCTTTTAAAGCCATCTCCTTTTAGGATATAGACGATCATAGCTCTCCACAGATTTATTATTATGATTATTATTATTATTATTATTATTATTATTATTATTATTATTTGGGTATTGTCATATCTTTGGGAAAATAACTGAGTCATTTTCCGTTTGCCTTCTCCACAATTTTGAATTCAGAATATTTCGCCTCAGTCAGGTATGCACCATGCGTGATACACGCTTAGGCGATCATGTATCTTTCGATACATGACGGACGAGGCAGATTTTTTCTCGCAGTAGGTTCAAGTCAGTTATGTGCCATGCGTGATACACGCTTAGGCGATCATGTATCTTTCGATACATGACTGACGAGGTAGATTTTTTTTCCTGCAGTAAATTGGCATTTCTTTCTGCGATAGACCAGTTACCATCCAAGGCTATAGAATACAGCCTTTCCTGCTATTTACCCATAGCTGGGGGTGAAGAAGAAGAGAATTCATACCTTTCCCAAGGTTATTAGCACGGAAGTATATTGTAATAGATTCGACTAGAATTCGAACTCTCTCCGATTCCTCAATCCGAGCTGCTATCCATTACTTCACCTTGCCTTCAATCGTCTAGTCTATCCTATTTAATCCATAGCTGGGGGATCATTCTTATATAAGTTTCTTTATTCTCTCTGCCCGTTACAAACCTTACTTATCAATCAACCCTTAAAATTATGAAGAGAAATGAGTTGACTTCATTTGGTTTTTCTTTTTTAAAATGTCATGTCTATTTATTGCTCAGTAACTAGATGGGTGACCGCATGGAAATACCAGTTGCTGTAAGCTTGGGTGTGCATTTAGTGCAATCGATAACGTCCCGGAATGAAAAATAGGAGAGCAGAGTTCTAGTTCCTGTCAGGTTCGTTATATTTACTTCAACTCAAGTACGATTGGGAAAGCTATGAATTTACCTATCCGCCCCAGCTATGGGTCAATTAGTAGGACTTGTACCGCTAAATTATTATCTCCAAAAACGTCTTACAATCTAAAAATATTTTCCGGCTTTAAATAACATCCAAAAGGTTGATAAGCGGTTAAAAATCAAATGATCCAAAAAAAAACAAAAAAAACATTTAGCACTCAGAGGACCATGGCTATGTGAAGTCTATTTTATTCTGGATCGCCAAAATTTCTGACAAATGATATCCATGATTTGGCTGTTATGTGATATTACAGAATGCGATGGGTAAACTGTCACTATTTTATATTTTTATATTTCGCGCATGCGTGTTGTTTTTGTCCGTTGAGCAGTGTCTGTGACAAAAAAGAGCACCATGACGCAGTTCACTCCGCCAGAAATTTGGAAAAGGCATTGCTTAGCATTCACGCCGCAAACTGCAATACGAATATTTCAGATTATAAATTTGGTAAATATATCTGTTAAAATGTAAGTGTAATTTTCATTTTTGCGTAATTTAGATGACTATTTATCTATCGCACCCTGTATATTTCGACTTGAAGAAATGATTTTTTAGTGTCAATGTGGGGAAAATGCAGAAGATGCAGAAAGAGCTGAATGGTGATTACGGATGTACGTCAGCTCGGAAAATTCACTCAGATCGTTCTGATAAGAAAAGAATACCGAATTTGTTGGTGAGGACCTCAGACTCAACACAGAGGTCTATATCAAGTGCCTTGAGGAGGTAGTATTGCCCTGGGTCAAGAGGGTGACTGTTGAAAGAACCTATATCTGGCAAGAATCACCCCTTGCATCTAGCCACCTAACTCCGCAGACTGCAGCTCCTTTGATTACTATGTCTGAGTCGCAGATCAACAAAACTCTTTGTAAACACCAAAGATGAACTGAAAGTAAGGATTATGGCAGCATTCACCAACTTAAGGAGAGTTTCAAGGAAGAGTTGCAGGGGATTCCGAAGTCGTCTGGAGACTGAAGTTGACACGGATGGCGACTTTATTAAACAAATTAACTCTTCAGTATTTCAAGATATTTTTGCGTAATTTTGGTAAGTATGTCTGTTAAAATGGGATGTCAGTGTTATATTTTTTTTTTTTGCGAAATTTATACGACATTTTATCTATCGCACTCTGTATATTTCGACTTTAAGTTTAAAAAATGTTTTTTTATTTATTTATTTAAAAGCAGTCGCCATTCGCCTTCTCTTTGTTTTTTTATAAATAAACTATAACAGAGATTTAAGATTTAAGAGATTTTGGTAATTTACTTAATTAGCACATGAGATATAAATCTTTTACTTCTAAAATATCGTTCATGTTTATCACTTGGAATCGGTTCTTAAAGACAAATATCCATTTTTTTAGTGTTTATTTTCACTTACTCTCGAACAGTGAGTTAAAAAATTATCAGCTAGTTTTAGATTTTGATTGAATTTTCCACATCCGTGCATTTTATAATTGATGCTAATTACGACACCAAGAACTTGTGTACTCAGGAAATACTTTTACTGTGTGTAATTTAGAATACTTCTAATTTATATATTAACTATAATTTTTACAAGAAATGGATATGAGATGAAAACTTTTAGCATGAAGCTTTTTTTTTTAAATTCGATATGGGCAACGGATTTCGCTATCAGTTTCTCGAACCGGCCAGGAATCGCGTCAATTGATTTGACAAGGAACTCTTGAGGTATGGAAGACATAACTTCTCCCTTCAAGATCTTCCAAATTCTTGGCTTCGTATAGTAGACTTGCTCCTTTAACCAACCCCAAAGAAAAAAGTTACAGAATGTTAAGTGAGGATTCCTGGCTAGCCACTCATACATAAAATAGGGAGTTACTTTTCAAACAACCTGTAGTTTGAAGAGTTGGAAATTCATAAATGATATAATATGATCAAAGTCAAATCATGACCAGGTACAAGTATTGAAAAAGTGTTAGTGCCTATTGAGTTAATCGATTTTCCATTTCTGATGCTATGATGTATCTCAACCAACACACAGGGACAGCAACATTTGTTTCATTTCAAACAAATTAATAAACATATTTTTGTACATGAGAGCCAAGAGAAACTGATATATACATATATATATATATATATATATATATATATATATATATATATATATATATATATATATATATTTAGTTTATGCAAACTTAGGTAATCCGTATGGGTAGACCCGAGGAGGATGATATCCGGAGAAAAACAGACCACGTTAAGGTTCCATGTAATAAATTATTTCACCATAACCCCTTTAACAGGGCTCTGGATCATCAGACTTTACTTCCAAAAATTGAAATGAAAAATGAAAAGAAATTCACACATTTTTGACGGACCTCATCAAGTATACTTAAGATTAACGAAGTGAGGAAGTGAGGTGGGAAAGAGGATATGAATGTGTCATATCTATCATTTCAAATTCTTATTTTTAATTTTTAACTCCAATGTGTCGGCTAGATGTTGTTCGAATATATAGTGTCTAGTCTCAAGATATAGATGGCTAAGGAGTGGAGTGGTGGAGACCGACTTTAACAGAAGAAGCTACACTACTTTCACGAGGACAGTTTTTCTTTCAAACTTTTTAGACGCTGTTTAATTCGCGTTACTTTAACGGGCATGTTTGGCAGGTTAAAGTTTTTTCTGTATCTAAATGTTTAAACAATCTACGAAGAAATTAATTTGAAATTCGGTGGAGTTTTTTTGTTATTTTCTATGAAACAGTCGATTAGAAAAATTCACAGATAGTACATTGAAAGAGTAATCTATTTTATATTTAGTAATCTTATTAATTAATTTATTTTTATCTTTTATTAATTAGTAAAAAAAACAACAAAAAAACCTATGTATATTCCCATATTTACACATATACATCTGCAGAGAAAATGCATATTCATATATCTTCATACATATCTCCACATACACTTATACTTACATATATATATATACATATACATTTAAAGACACCTGTATATCCATATACATCTACATATATACATATATATGTATATTTTCACACACATACGTATATACACATACACATATACACACACACACATATGCATACATACATACACACATGCATATATATACATCATATGCAGCATATCCATATATATATATATATATATATATATATATATATATATATATATATATATATATATATATATATATATATATATATATAAATGCCGGCTTTCCCTGACGATCCATTTAGGTGAAACCTGGGTATGTTTGTCTGCCTCGCTAGGTTTATCTAGGTCTGCTCTACGGTTGTATTGAGCTCTTTTGTTAGTTCTTTACTCGTATCGGGTTTTTTTCTTTGGCCTTCAAACCTGTATCTGTGTGATTTTTTTTCGACAGACTTTCATGTTTCTAGTTCTTTCTTTTTTTAAAACCTTTTTTCCTTCGAGATTGATTTGATTATTGGCAAATCAAAAATTCGAGGGTTTTTCGCAACGAGTATAGTTATCTATATTTGTATATATATATATATATATATATATATATATATATATACAAACACACAAACGCATACATATATATATACACACATACACATACGCACAAACACACACACACACACATATATATATTAAAAAGAAGAGAAGAGAGATGCCGCAAACTTTTTTGGTTGTTATATGTTTTTTTAGAAAAAAATATTATGCTTTTTTCCATAAAGTATAATAATAAAGCATAATATTTTCTTCTAAAAAAACACATAACAACCAAAAACCTTTGCGGCACTTCTCTTCTTTTTAATATACATACTTTTCTCTCGTTGGAACCACTACAACCTCTTTCTTTTATATATATATATATATATATATATATATAAATATATAAATATATATATATATATATATATATATATATAATATATATATATATATATATATATATATATATATATATATATATAAATATATATATATATATAATAGCGAAAACATGCCCTTAAAATACCATCGTGATATTTATTTCATTAGAATCGAAAATTCGACTCTAACTCTTCAGACGGCCGGACTCTTACACACAAAGAGTCCGTCTGAAGAGTTGGTATCGAATTTTCGATTCTAATGAAATATGACGATGGTATTTTAAGGGTTCTTTTTCACTATTAATATAATTATTATTTACTCTGCTTTTGACATTGAGCACTCTGGATTTATACTCCTTTTGGAATTTCCATACGGATTACCTGATATTATATATATATATATATATATATATATATATATATATATATATATATATATATATATATATATGTGTGTGTGTGTGTGTGTGTGTGTGTGACTTCGTACATCTTACAGACATTATCTCCTTGGGCGAAATGATAAAAACTAACTAAATCTTAAATGCCCGTCTCTATATATTAGTTCCTTCTGATGACCTAGTAGAAACAAAATGTAAATATATACAGGGTGAGATTAAAGACTTCTTACCCCCTACGAAAAACGTATTGAGAACAATAGAAGAACAGGTAATACAGTAATACAAAGCACGTGTAACGTGCGACACAGAGGAAAGATAAATGATATGTAAAACGCCAAAATACCTCACTGATTTTACAATGTATAATTAAAGTAGTTAATGTATACTGATACGTGTCAGACATCTTTTAATCATGTGTATCAAATACAAATGTGGGCGAAATTATTTCTTACAATTCCCCTGCTCTAGCAAAAAGTGCTTATTTGGCACAGAACATTAAAATTTCCTACCAAAAGCGAAAATTGCTGGCTTACATTGCAACTTGAAAAATCCCCACCGGCATATCTATTCCAGGAACTAATATGCTAAGGATAACATGGAACCGAGCAAAGATGAGGTCTTGGAGAGAATGCAAACAAGGAGAAGGCTTATACTTAACATCAGGAAGAGGCAGCTGAAGTTTCTGGGACACGTAATGAGAAAGGAGGGCCTGGAGAATCTGATACTCACAGGTCAAGTAAAGGGAAAGAGAGACAAAAGAAAGCAACGCATTAGATACCTTGCGGGCTTAAGCGAGTGGATGACAGGACGTGAACTGAGCAGAAGGACAAAACTTATTGAGAACTACAAGGGATTGGGGGAGGGGAGTAGAGACCCATGATCACCTACGTCGTGAAAAGACACGACACATAAAAATAAAAGAAGAATATATCCTGAATGGACATGGCATTTAATAAAATATACCAAGAACGACCTATAATGACGACCTATAAGAAATTGATAAGAACGACCTATAATAAAATTGTCTATTTTAACTGAAAACCGTTTAAGTAATAGCTACTCTTACTTAAACGGTTTTCACATAAATTATTAAATATATATTTCCTCAATTGTGATATTAAAATATAGTCACTCTGGTGGGATTATATTATAATTTAATTACAATAGGAAAGTTACTCTGCTTTTATGTTCAAGTGAATACACATGCTATGAACATGACGGTAATTTCCCATTGAAACAAACCCGTTAGACTTGTCCGCTAAATATATATGCCAGCATGAATAAATCATTTCATTCTATATAGCCATCATCAGGTTGCTCATTTGTTACGGCATTATCTTTTGAAAATAGTTTTCTCAGTGGCATGATTGTTTAGTTCAAGATAATATTAATTCCCGTGTTAACAGTTGAAAATTTTCCTACTGACAAAGCAAACAAGATTTTGTGATGTCAACGAATACTCCTTGTCAGTTTCGTAATGTTCGTTGTCGCAGAGACATTGTAATCGTTGTAGTAGAGACTTTTTAATAGTAACGCCGTTGAACAATATTAGTGTTAGACACCTTCGAATAGCACTCGCACTAATAGTACTTGCTCGATAATACTCGCTCGAAAAGTAACTACCGAATAGTGATCCGAATAGTAATCCGTATAGTGAGCAGTATAGAGAAATAGTATAGTGAATAGTATAGAGAATAGTGATCCATATATAATAGAGGATAGTGTAGAAATAATGATCTGAATAGTAATCCCTATAGTGATCAGTATAGAGAAACAGTATAGTGAATAGTATAGAGAATAGCAATCCGTATAGTAATAGAGGATAGTGTAGAAATAATGATCTGAATAGTAATCCGTATAGTGATCAGTATAGAGAAATAGTATAGTGAATAGTATAGAGAAATAGTGATCCGAATAGTATTCCGTATAGTGATCAGTGGAGAAATAGTATAATGGATAGTACAGAGAATAGCGATTCGTACGGTAATAGAGGATATTGTAGAAAGAGTAACCCGTATAGTAATAGAGGATAGTGTAGAAATAGTGATCAATTAGACGTCACTCTAATTCCCATATATACATTTCCTTTACCATCACGTAATCTACTTATTCAAAATGGGATCGCCCGTTTTTGCTCACTGGTGATCTATGTTCAAACTATAGTATCGACAGCGACACTTCATTCCTATATAACACAAGATGAATTACATTTTCATACGGGAGATTATTTCTAAAATACAAAAACGGCACAAATATGTCCTTCATTTTTTCCGATTCCTCTTCTGTGCTCATTTTATTGGGTATTATTAATATTTTTCTAATTATTTTCGTCACTAATTTTATTACGACAGACTATTAGTCTTGTGTACCAAATAAAAATACCAACATCATTATTTGCTTCCATTTCCACATCGTCGCGGAGCTTATTATTTTAATAATTATTTTTTCTATGGCTTAATTATTTTGTTCAATGTTTAACGTTTCCACCAGCAAAACAATCTCCATAAGCGAAATATATTTTTAGCCGACAGAAAATGTACACTTCCGTACCAGATACAACTGCCGGCACGATTATGGCGTTCAGATTTTCTATCCAATGTATAATAACGTTTCCGACTGTCTTTTTTCACTTCCGTACAGTGGCTAAACGTGGCTAGAATTTGTGTGGGTGCAAATATTTAGTCATTGTTTTAATATTGTGTAAAACGAAGCAAACACATAAAAAAAAAATTGATGCATAAACTTGAACTCATAAACGAAAAAAAATATTTTTTACTTGATGCAGTTCAGGTTTGATCCATTCATTTAAATATGAAATCCATTTTTCTTGCTTTACATTCAGCGAAAAGGTTATAGGATTTAAACTCGTATATTTTACAGTTAATAAGCCTACAAATAGATCCTACTAAAATCAGTAGATACGAAAAAAACTTTACAATTCTGTACAAAATGAAATAATTGGTTTCTGGAAACTGATGGATATGACAAGTCACGTGATGTACTGTCTACGACGCCTACGCAGTTGAACTCCAAATGACCTGGAAATATGCCAGGGCTTAGGTTACCCAGTACATTCCTGCGCGGAACTCAGATTTCTTGAGACGGTTACCGGTTCGCCATAAGCCATAAAAACGGTTTGTCAGTTAAGGGCTATACCTGAAACGAAATAGTCATCGGAAAGATTTGAAACGGAACACTCAGGACCAGATCTGTAACGACACAGTCGACGAAAGAGAGTCAGCGAACCCGACCAGCCTCGACACACGTTACCATGACAACGCATTAGTCAGCAATGGCATTTCTAATATAAGTATCTCCTGTATAAATGTTATTGCCATATTTAGCTTGGTTTTTCTTCTTCTTCTTCGTGTTTTTTTTTTTTTTTTTTTTTTTTAGTTTTGTATTATAATTTGGGAACATGATACTCAGATTTTGTTTCTCACCTAAAAAAATTATTAACTTTGTGGGTACACCGACACCCACAAGATTATTAACGTTCTCCTTGATGACTGGATGATTGTTGAGTAAAGTTTTCTCCATTGAAAGCACTGCAGGTGCATTTAGTCTTTCAGGTTTCATAGTACTCCTTAAAAAACTGACTTTTTTTTTTCAGTATTGAAAAGCAGTGTTCCGACTCTGATGCTGCCATGGCAATTGTCAAGAGGATTTTTATCAGTTTTGTAATTTCACTAAGAACACCATGGTGATTATTTTCTCAGATAAATTTCAGCAGCTCAATTAATTTGCAATATTCATGCATACCGGGCCTACAACAGAATACGTTTATTTCAGTTTCAAGTTTTTTCTTTTTCAATCATGGGATATGCTTCATTGGTTTGTACTATCTCTTCTGTAGGCAGTTTATTCTGAAAACTAGTGAAGCTATTTTTGTGGAACAATTTAGCAGTTACTAAGTGTTTTGGTCAAGTATAACTGTCCATTCGATCACACACTTCCATTGTTTCTACCATTAGTGTTTTTTGAAGTTCTTCGAGTTTGCTTTTTTTAATTTTTAAAATAGAAGTTTTGAAATCTGTTAAAATATTAATTAACATTATACAAACTAATTTCTTCAAAATGCATTTGGTTGTAAATTGCTTCAACATGAAGGATGAAAAAGCTCTAACCAAAACTAATATCATCATTATTCAGGTATTTTAAAACTTGTTTCTGCAATATTTCGATCTGCATTTGATGTTGACTGACATTCAGTAAGGTAGATTTTAAAGGTTACAAATTTTCATGAGCACTGTTCAAGGTCGTTATGTTAAAGTTCCACCCTGTGGAGGATAGACATGGAACTCTGACATCGATATGTCTCTTGAGAATGGATACGCTTTGTGATGATTTTGAGAAGAATGTTGGAATAACCAAAATATTAGAGAGAAATATTCTTGCGTTCCGAGTAATACATGCTGCATTTCTTATTAATAAATCAAGTTGATGTGCATAAAAAGGTGAATGAAACGTACACTACTATAAACGTATTTTAAGCATTTCACCCCAACCAAGACAGGAGTACCACTAGCACGCAAGGGGTTACAGAGAGTGAAGAGTAAAGCGGGGCGTTTGAGGAAAGGATATAGAGAAGGAGAGGAATGAAGATCATCAGAAGATGTTACATTTGCGTATTTGAAGATTATAGCTATCAGTGAAGCAAGTAGGAGGAAGACAGTTCCACTGTCGGAAAGTGTGAGAGAAGAAGCTGTTGGAGTAGAAGAAGCGGTTACATCTGTTTCGACAATGAAAGGGTGGGACCGAGATGCCAACATAGTAGCACGCATAAATTCATGCAGTTGTGGGTACCAGTGAAAGTATTTGTAGAAAAGACAGAGGGAGGTCACATCACGTCTGAGAGAAATTGACTGTAGACGAGATGCCAGATCTGGACCTATCACATTGCATATTGAATTTTGTCGAGAACTTCGAGATGAACAACCGGGGTACCAGACGATTTATGGCAACACAAGGATGAATGGTAGATTTGTAGACATGAAGGATGGACTCAGACGAGAAAAACCTTTTGGCACGACACAGAGAACCAAATTTCCTTGCGATAAACTGCTTTTTATTCTTGCTGGAACGCCTCCTTTTTTGCCTTTAATGAGATCGCACCATCAAATTTTAGAGCTAACAGTTTTTGTTCATTTTCTTAAAGATATATGTCTAATTGCTGTATAATACTTTTCGATATGTCATCTGCTGTTTGATTTTCTGTAATAAAAATATTCCTCAAAACGATCAAATATGTCTTCATTCAACACGTACCGATTATTTGTTTCAGTTTTCACATCGGCAAGGTGATTATTTTGTAAGGCACACTTATTATTTTTTAATTATTCTATTATGAAAATTTTGTCCAATTCATAATGACGTTTCCATCTGTATGGCAAACAAAATGAAATTTTTATCCGACAGACATTTCAACTTCCACATCAAATGTAAGTGCTAGCTCGATTATTTCCTTTAGTTTTGCCATCGGGACAGTGCTTATTTGGTACGTCATACTATGGCTTGTTTATTTTATCCAATGTATAATAACTTTCCACCGAAAAATCAGAGAACATCAGCTAATTCCATTTCTATCCGTCAGACTTTTAGACATCTCTTGCGGGCGTATGGTCGAGTTTTTAAGTTGGAAAGCACGAATTTTCTGGTATATTTATCCCACAATAAAAGTAGCGGACTCAAAATGTGAGACCGGGTAATAAATGAACAAAGTAACAAAGAAACTATATATATATATATATATATATATATATATATATATATATATAATTGAAGATTGTTGCGTGTGATAAAACAATGAACATGAAAGAAGAAAACTTTTAAATTAGTGAATTCTTTGAGTGTGTGAAGTTGTGTAGAAGTATGTCATAAAGAAAGGTGTTACATGGAATAAATTGTAGAGAAAGGCCCTGGTGTGCGTGTGTTACGCGCGCGTGTGTGTGGATGTGTATGTGTGTACGCGTGTTTTCCTTCTTTTTTTTTTTTTCTTTTTTTTTTTTTTCAATGGAGAAAGTATTTTCCTCGTTCGACCTACATTTTACTGTCCCTGGGTGAAATAGGAAAAAAAGATGTTTGGCAGAGAATGTCACTGCCTCTTTATAACTTTAGAGAGCGTCCCCTAGCGGCTATTTTTTTTTTTTAGGAAATTAAGGTAACGCCGCAGATCTGCACAGAGTATAATTGCATATTTGGTACGACACGATTATCACTTTTCTAATTATTCTTTTTCGTGGCATGATTATTTTGTCCAGGTCATAATGACATTTCAACCGGCAAAACAAAATAAGCGAAATTTATTTCTGTCCGACAGACTTTTACATTCCGGTACCAAATACAAGTGCCGGCACGGATATTTCGTTCAGTTTTCTCATTAGCACGGTGCTTATTTGGTACGGCACGTATATTATTTTTCTACTTATTTTTTTTATATGGTTTGTTTATTTTATTCAATGTATAATAGCTTTTCCACCGGCAAAACAAACTCCAAATACGAAATATATTTGTCTTCGTAGATCTTTATATTTTCCGTACCAAACACAATTACTGGCACAATTATTTCTTTCAGTTTTCCCATCGGCATGGGGCTTATTTGGTACAGCAGGCTTATTAATTTTTCTATGGCATGATTATTTTGTCCAATTCATTATTAAGACTTCATCGGTAAATCAATCTCCAAACGCGAAATATATTTCTTTCACAGACTTTTTCATTCACGTACCAAATACAGGTGCAGGCACGATTATTTCTTTCAGAAAAGTGTTTAAAAGATCGAAAAACGATCTTTTAAACACTTTTCTAGTAATTTTGATGTTGGAAACTTTTTCAAATACACATTTTTTTCGACAAAACAACGGAAAATACAGGCGAGCAATATTCAGCTCAGTTACCAATAGAAATTCAAACGTCATTAATGGATTCATCATGGGAGAGGCGATTGAAATTCTATCATATATTTGTAGGTAGTTTATAACAATCTTCTAATTATCGAGTACACTTGTGGCATTCCCGCCTAGCTTTGGGTGAAATGGTTTTGTAAAAATCTGTATGAGAAACATATGAAACGATTAAGCCTACTTATAGATTAATGTTTTAAGAACGTGAAGTAGATTAAAGAGGCTGTGACGAGGACCCTAGACATCTTTGACATTGGGGTGCTACCAGGTGGTCTTCAAGAAGTGTCTGGCGCGCTACAATAATAGCACCAAAGTCGGAGGAGAGAAGCGTTTTGTACTGTTTTGAAAAGTTCTCAAAACTTCTACAGCGCACCTTGTATATTAAAAGATTATTATCACCCTTTGTGAGTTTGTTTTCAAGTTCTTGATAGCTGGACTCCCCTGTGTGTCTACGTCAACTTATATTTCTTGTTCCTCTAGGTTCTACCGTGTAAGATGTCAGACTAAATACTCAGCGGCCATGATTGGTTTTGGCGTTGGCAACAAAATTACGCTAGAAAAGCAATCTCAGAGGAAACAGAAGGTTAAATCAAACTTTAGAATTTATTTTTCTACTATATGTTTTTTTTTTTTTTTTTTTTGCTTTTGAATGATTGTAAACCCGGAAGCATACGATATGATTTGATTCAGCCAACTGTTTTATCACTTCAAATTTATCAAGTGGCAGATATCTGGTGATTTGAAGAAGGGAACTTTATCTGTAAACCTCCGACCTAACATTTTTACTTACATTATTCTCCATGCCCAGCCATGCAAGTAAGCCTTTTGTCAATTGTCACTGCCCCTCATCTTCATCTCAGTATCCACGCCCGGATGCTCCCATATCCGCAAACGACATATCTGAAGTGAAGTTACAAAGCTAGACACACCTAGAGTTGATAGCAGACATGAAAATGTTACTTCTTCCATGTGACGACAACCACCCAATAGCGGTCTCGGAACTTATCTCTCCCCCGTTGTTCTAACCGGTGAAAGCTTTACTTGCGACTTGCTTCTTCTCTGTGGTCGAAACTAGTCAAAGTGTAGACTTACAACTTACCTCTTCCTTGTGGTCGCATTCGGTTAAAGCGATGATTCAGAACTTATCTCTTTCTTGTGTTCACAAAGAAACAAACACGGATTAGTAACTTGTCTCTGACATTATTTTTTTCAATTATGTATTCCCGTCCCATTTTATCAGGTGTAGCTGATACTTTGAACTAAAATCCCGCAGGTTTTTGATGTGAAACTTTTCGACGAACTCTTCAATCTGGTTTTCATTAGCGAAAGATTTCCTCCTCATAAAGCTTTGCAACAATCGAAAAAAAAAAAGAAAATCGGTTTGTAAACGGTCAGGTGAATATGGTGGTTGGAATAGAAGAGACCAACAGTGTTCCAAAACTTTTCCCCCTGTTATTCTTGCAGTATTTTGTTATTCTCATCACCTTTTATACTCATCACCGGTTATTCTCATCACCGGTTATTCTCATCAAGTGTTATTCCCAATATATGTTATTCTCATCACCTGTTATTCTCATCACCTGTTACTCTCATCACCTTTTATACTCATCACCGGTTATTCTCATCAAGTGTTATTCCCAATATATGTTATTCTCATCACCTGTTATTCTCATCAACTGTTATTCTCATCACCTTTTATACTCATCACCGGTTATTCTCATCAAGTGTTATTCCCAATATATGTTATTCTCATCACCTGTTATTCTCATCACCTGTTACTCTCATCACCTTTTATACTCATCACCGGTTATTCTCATCAAGTGTTATTCCCAATATATGTTATTCTCATCACCTGTTATTCTCATCAACTGTTATTCTCATCACCTTTTATACTCATCACCGGTTATTCTCATCAAGTGTTATTCCCAATATATGTTATTCTCATCACCTGTTATTCTCATCACCTGTTACTCTCATCACCTTTTATACTCATCACCGGTTATTCTCATCAAGTGTTATTCCCAATATATGTTATTCTCATCACCTGTTATTCTCATCAACTGTTATTCTCATCACCTTTTATACTCATCACCGGTTATTCTCATCAAGTGTTATTCCCAATATATGTTATTCTCATCACCTGTTATTCTCATCAACTGTTATTCTCATCACCTTTTATACTCATCACCGGTTATTCTCATCAAGTGTTATTCCCAATATATGTTATTCTCATCACCTGTTATTCTCATCAACTGTTATTCTCATCACCTTTTATACTCATCACCGGTTATTCTCATCAAGTGTTATTCCCAATATATGTTATTCTCATCACCTGTTATTCTCATCAACTGTTATTCTCATCACCTTTTATACTCATCACCGGTTATTCTCATCAAGTGTTATTCCCAATATATGTTATTCTCATCACCTGTTATTCTCATCAACTGTTATTCTCATCACCTTTTATACTCATCACCGGTTATTCTCATCAAGTGTTATTCCCAATATATGTTATTCTCATCACCTGTTATTCTCATCAACTGTTATTCTCATCACCTTTTATACTCATCACCGGTTATTCTCATCAAGTGTTATTCCCAATATATGTTATTCTCATCAACTGTTATTCTCATCAACTGTTATTCTCATCATCTTTTATACTCATCACCGGTTATTCTCATCAACTGCTATTCTCATCAACTGTTATTCTCATCACCTTTTATACTCATCACCGGTTATTCTCATCAAATGTTATTCTCATCACCTGTTATTCTCATCAACTGTTATTCTCATCACCTTTTATACTCATCACCGGTTATTCTCATCACCTGTTATTCTCATCAACTGTTATTCTCATCAACTGTTATTTTCATCATCTTTTATACTCATCACCGGTTATTCTCATCAACTGCTATTCTCATCAACTGTTATTCTCATCACCTTTTATACTCATCACCGGTTATTCTCATCAACTGTTATTCTCATCAACTGTTATTCTCATCACCTTTTATACTCATCACCGGTTATTCTCATCAACTGTTATTCTCATCAACCGTTATTCTCATCAACTGTTATTCTCATCATCTTTTATACTCGCTTATTCCTATCTATTTTATCTTTCTTTCTTTATGATTTTGCTTTTCCATCAAAATCTGTTTCTTCATTCACTTTATTGCCTTTCGTCTTTTATATTTTTTTTTATCTTTGTTTCTTTCTTATGAATATCGTTTCCTTTTGGTCGAAATTTGTTTAGAATGTTTATTTTCTTACCTTTTGCCCTTTAGTTTTATATTTGTTTCTTTCTTTCAATTTTTCTTTTTCTTTTTTCTTTCATTCTTCTTTTCTTTCATATGGACTTTACTTTTCGGTCAAAATGTCTTTATTCCTTTCTCTTTTGTTACATTTTGCTTTCTATTTTATCTTTGTTTCTTTGTTTCTTTCTTATAAACTTTGTTTTTTTTCTTTTTTTTCTTTCTTATAAAGTTCTTTTTCTTTTTTCTTTCTTTATGTCTTTCGTATAAACTTTGTTTTTTGGCCAAAGTTTGTTTCTTCTTTGTCTTTGTTGCATTTTTCCTTTTATTTTTGTCTTTGTTTCATTGTTTCTTTCTTTCTTGTGTACTTTGTTTTTCCGTTCAAATTTGTTTAGAACTTTCTCTTTGTTGTCTTGCGCCTTTTATTTTTTTCTTTGTTTCTTTCTTTATATATCTCTCTCTCTCTTTCTTTCTTTCTTTCTTATGAACTTTGCTTATCGGCCCCAAATTCTTTATCTTTTAGTATTTTATTTTTATCTTTCTTTCTTTCTTTCTTTCTTTCTTTCTTTCTTTCTTGTGCACTTTGTTTTTCGGTTCAAATTTGTTTAGAACTTTCTCTTTGTTGTCTTGTGCATTTCATTTTTTACTTTGTTTCTTTCTTTATCTCTCTCTCTCTTTCTTTTCCTTGTCTTTTTTTCTTTCATTCTTTCTTTCTTTCTCATGAACTTTGCTTATCGGCCCAAAATTCTTTATTCTTTATCTTTTAGTATTTTATTTTTATCTTTCTTTCTTTCTTTCTTTCTTTCTTTCTTTCTTTCAATGTTTACCTTCCAAATTCTAATCTGCTCTTTATATTTCTCTATATATTACTTTCTTTTTCTTTTATTAAACTTTCGACTTTATCCCTCTTTACCTCTCTTGGTTTTCCTCTTCTGAAATTACACTTATGCTTCCCTTTCTTCCTCGTCCTCTACTTCTTTCTAATCTCCTACTACCATTACTCCCTCCTTTTCTTCCCTTTCTTAATATCTTCTAAATTTCTTCATTAGATAAACAAATCAAAACAGAATGGCAATGTCATAATAGACTTTTCCACGCAAGATGATTTTATGTTATGCTGCAAAGAGCAACTCAAAACAAAAGAGGTCCTTGCACTGTTTCCCGCCTGTCACAGTCTATAAGCATTAGACGAATATCAAACAGCTCTTGTAAGTAAAGTAGCATTCTTTCGCTTAGCTCTTTCACCTCCGTCTTTTTGTAATAACTTTTTTTCTTAATAGCTTTCTTAGTCATCTTTTTTTTTGTGAATTATTTTGCTCTCGTTTTTCTTAAATATTTTTTCAGTATCGTTCGTCGCCTTCGATTTTTCTCGTTTTAATCTCGGATGTCTTTTGTCGTCACACTTCTCCGTTTTTCTCACTTTCTCTTTTATTTTTCTTCTTTATCTTTATACTCTTCTTTTACTACTTCTCTTTTCCTTTTTCTTTCTCTCTTCTTCATCTCCCCCTTTCTTTCTTATTTTCTTCTTCTCATCTTCTGTATTTCCATTTAACTCTTTTTTTTTTATTCTTCGTCTTTTATTATTCACAGTTTTTTCTTCTCTTTCTTTTCCTTCTTTCTTCCGGCTTTTCTCTTTTTCATCTTTTGAAATTTTTTCTTCCTTTTTCATTCATTATTCTACGTCTTGCTTTCTCTGTCATAATCTTTTTCCTTCTCTTTTCTTCGGTTTTTCCTCTTTATTCATTGTCCTTCGCCTCTCCTTTTCTTTTATGTTTCTTGCTAATATTCTTTTCTTCTTCTTTCTTTATTTTTCGTTTTCGTTATTTTTCTCATCGTCTCTTTTTTGTTTTTTTATTTCTCTTCACAATATTTTCTCTTCATTTTCTTTTTCCTTTATTCCTCTATACTTTCTCTTTCTCCTGAATTTTCCTTTCCTTCTTCTTTATCTTTTAATTTCTCCATTTTTCATCGTCTACTTTATTTTCAACGCTTTTTCTTCGAGTTTCGGTTTTATAACCATTTCATTCGCTTTCCTTTTGCTTTTCTAATACTACCTCATCTTTCCTTTCGATTTTCTTCTCTGAGTGGCTCACCTTTCACATCTTATTTCATCTTTTATAAAGACTGTTCATAAAACCAAATAACAATGTCAGAATAAAACAAAGTAAATTATTAAATTGTCTTTGATGTGTCTGGTACTGAGGCATTGGGCATAGCGATTCTATTTCTAAATGTGTACAAGAAAATGAAAGCATTCCACACTTACAGATGGTATTAATGCCGCCTGCATTTTTCAAATTTACTGTTTATTTTCTTCTTTCACTTTCACTTTCACTTTCACTTCGTTGTTAATTTAATTCCAGATTATTCTTTTCCCTCTTTTCTGTTCTTCTTTCATTCTTCTCCTTCGCCATTTCCTCGTCTCTTTCATTTATTATTTATACCGCCATCCTCTGCTTTACACGACTTCGCTCTTCTGAAAGACTTACATTAGTACATGTCTCCTCGTTATCCGACCCATACGATCACCAAAGTTAAGCAAAGTCGAGCCTGATCAGTACCTAGATAATTGACCGTTTGAGAATACCAAGTGTTGTCAGTTTGGATATGCAGGCTGTATAATGGATAATGGCTCGGAGTTCCAATTTTCATTGGGTTCGTTGTATTCACTTATGCGCAATTATCATTGGGAAAGGTATGAATCCACCTCTTCCTCCTCAAGCTAGTGGTTATTTATTCTAACTCTATATCATTAAACCATTATTATGCAAAAAAAATATTATCACATTCTAAAAAATTTTTCTGGCTTTAAATAACCAGAAAAGCGTTGATAAACTGTAGAAAACGAATCAATGAATTAATCGTTATACGAACTGAAGAAAAGTGGCGAAACGTTTAGAATTTATTTCAATGGAAATCATTTTGAGCTTTCGATGTGAAAAGCTTGATATGCAGCAGTATTCTTGACTACTTAGCTTGCAGTCGCTTTCTGCCAAACGGTGATAAAATTTGTGAGCCCATTCAAAATTCATAATTTTCTTTAATAATTGCAACGTTGTCAGTCGTACTCAAAATATACCTTGGTTATTTTAGGGGTTTGGGACGCTAAAAAATATTTCCCATAAAAATAATTGTAATTACTATTTTCCTTAATGCATTTTCTTAATTTTCAATTTTTCTAAAACACTTTCTCGTGATTTACATATTCAGCCCATCTTTTTTACCTGAAATTACCGTTTCATCTGTGGGAAATCGTCAAACATTCATACACCGCTGTTCAGCACACATGTCTTTGTTTTTAAAGAAATTTGAAGGTAGCGAAGGAAATCGAGAAGAAAGGACTACGTATATACATATATAGTAGACAAAATGCACGGTTATCAGCAAAAAAGGATCAGGTCAAAATTCCAAATTACAAAACGGGGACACTAAAATCAAAGAAGTACAAAAATGGGAAGTGTTCTAACAGATGAGGAAAGTGCAGCAT